>JANSLU010000003.1:1269652-1904478 GCA_029298855.1 Ophiostoma populinum | reverse complement strand
CATGTCCGAGTCGAGGTAGGGCTAGCATGTTAGTCGTCGTGTCGAGTGTGGGCGTCCGTGGACGTTCGTACCTGGCTGATGGAGTGCGTGCGAAGCTGTCAACAGTTAGCAAGGTTCGGTGCTGCTGCCGGGTGGCAGACGTACGTTGATGCTCTTGAAGTCGTCTTCTGGCGCGGCGTAGGCACACGCGGCAAGGCCGGCGGCCACGAGTTTCGTGAGGAAGCGCATGGTCGCGTGTCACAGGAGGTCCGGGAGAGTCGAGCGCCAAGGTACGTCGAGCGTCGGGCGTGGATCGGCACGAGACGCGTCGCACGGCCGGTGGTGTCGAGGCCGGGTCGCAAGAGGAACAGGTGTCCGACGAGGGCGAGGTTGGGCGGCAGTCGTGGCCGGTGAGCACGAGGCGCGGCGTGTCTGGCCAAGGGGCTCCGGTGCCAGTGAAGACAGGTGCTAGGCTCGAGGTGGCCGTGGTGTCGGTGGCCGGTCGGTGGCGGAGCGTGCTGCGGCGACGTGCCGAAAAGCAAAGTCAGTCCGTGGTGCGAGTATTTTGCGTGTTGTGTTCTGGTGTTCTGAAGATGCAGATCAGACGCGATCGTGGGCGAGGGATCGAGCACAGGAGGGCGTCGGTCGGGCACGGGCGAGGCGATTGACCTGTGGCGGTGGAGATTGTGAGAGCTGGCCTTTTCGTGGGCGCAGGCTCAGCTGCCCTGGCTTGTCAATTTACAGGGTGTTTACTCCGCTAACGCACTAACACGAGCTAGCGGTCGCTGCAGCTTGCCAGGGGCGCGCCTAGGGTGGGGCGCGCGCGAAACGAGCGTCACTGATAAGATACGGCACGGCCCCAGTTTTCAGTTTTCAGAGCTCCGCAGCAAAATTCAGAGACCGGCCTATGCCGAGCCCGACGACACGGATTCGGCCAGAACAGCACGCAACCTCCATCTACATTCACAATGGACAACGAGGCGGTCAAGAAGGCGCTCATGCAGCAGGTGCTGGTCGAGTCGAGCCAGGCGAACGCCAAGATGCTGGTCGAGGTGGGTCAAGTCGAGCAACATTTAAAAGGTCACGACTAACTGGCAGGCTGTCAACAACCACTGCTTTGACGCGTGCGTGTCCAAGCCCGGCACGAGCCTATCGACGGCGGAGAAGAACTGCAACAGCCAGTGCCTGGAGCGGTACATGGCGGCGTGGAACACTGTGCACGAAAAGTACATGGACCGCGCCAAGACGATGGCCGAGAAGTAGGCCGGCAAGTAAAAATGCACCTGGGCTGTACTGGATTTACTTCACGTGCGAGGGGGAGAGAGAGACAACTCAAAGGCGGGTGCAAGGCGGGTGCAAGAAGGACGGGCACGTTTGCAGAGGTTATAGAGGTCAATTCAACTTTACGGTTCGTGTGACTGCCCCTCGGCCGCGGCGCGTTTGCGTGCGAGGTATCGTTCCTTGGCGCTCGAGATATCGGCGGCCGTCTTGCGTGTCTTGGCGGCCTCGGCGACGGCGGCCAGTTTCGCGTCGGCCTCGTCGCGTGCGCGCTTAAGTGACGCCGCGTACTGCGCCTCGAGCATCTGCGACTGGCGGTCACGCATCGCCTGGCGACCACCGTGCACGACAGCCTGTGCAGACCGGCGTGATGTAGGCTCGCGCGGGTCCGAGTTTGTGCTTGTCCCTGTGCGTGTGCTATCGGACTTGGCCTGTGCCTTGGGTTTGGGCCGTGCAGTCACGTTGAGGCCGCCCTTGAGCAGCTGGCGCTTGTCGACGACCTCGCCCTCGTCGTTGACCACCACGTTGCCGCCCTGTGCGTTGATGGCACGTGCACGAGCGGCCGCCGAGCCGTCAGTGTCTGTCGTCTCTGTTGTCTCTGCCTCTTGGTCGCCCGACTTGGCCTTGGCCTCCTTGACCTCCTTCAAGGCCGCCTCGATCGCTGCCTGACGCTGCTCGTCACGTGCCAGAAGCTCCTTGTAGAACCCCGTCATGCCACCGCCGGCCGCCGCATTGCGTGCCTCCTCGGCGGCCTCGCGCTGCCGCTCCTCTTCCTCGAGACGCCGCGTCTCGGCCTGCTGCGCCTTGTACGCCTCCGTGACAAACTGTTCCTTGTCGGCAAACACGTCGCCCTCGGCCTCGCGCTCGCGCTGCATCCTGCGGTCCTCGGCGACGCGCCGGTCGCGTTCGCGCACCTCGGCCATCTTGCGCACGCTCGCCATGTACTGCGACCGTCGTGCACCGTCAGCGTCGGCGTCGGCGTCGTCCGTCTTGGGCTTTGCCGTCGCCTTGAACGCGTCGTACGTCGCGTCGTAGTCGTAGATGCTCGGGTCCAGCGCCGCCGCCGCCTCGGCGTGCTTGCGTGCCGTCAGCGCCGACGCCAGATCGCTGCCAAAGCTCGGGGTCGTCGTCGTCGTCGTTGTCGTGGTCGCCCTGTACTTGCTCGGCGGAGGCCCAGACAGGACCGTCTTGCGCTGCGCCTTCTTTGTCCGCCGGTCGTCGTCGGCCCGTGTCGTCCGTGCCGTGCCCGCCATCAAGTCGTCGTCGAGCTCCGTAATCGCTTCTTCTGCCGGGTTTGGCGTCGTCTTTGCCGTCTTTGCCGTCGTGGCCGTCTTTGCAGTCGTGGCAGTCGTGGCGTCCGTCTTCTTGGACCGTCCAAACACGCCCGTCGGCTGCCCGTCGTCCGAGTCGTCATCATCCCCCCCAAAGGCCGTCTTGAGTTTCGTCGCACCGCCCTTTCGCGGCCCTGCCTTGGACAGGCCGAGCCCAATCTTGAACGGCTGGCTCATGATGTGTGTTGTCGGTTTGCGTCGCCTTTGCGTCGTCTTTGCAAGGGGACCTTTGGACTGAGTGGTGGGGACACCTTATCGATAAGGCTCAAGACTCACCATCGTCCGACGTCATCCCATGATGTTTGGTAGAATCTGAAGGTCACATATGGTAAAGAATCAACTGACGTGCCCAACTGGCGACTGTCCAAGGCGTCACTTCACCATCACCTCAAACAGTCATCGAGGGATACAAGGTCAGAGTATGGTGATATCTCGCTATCATACAGTACATCACACAAGCGCCTGCCCCATGTACATGCTCTCGCGGACCTCGGCGACGACGTCGCGCCGGTCGTCGCGGCCGACGAGCACGATACCACGCCCGCGCCGGCCCATGCGCCCGGCCCGACCCAGTCGGTGGATAAAGTCAATGGTCGTGTGTGGCACGTCGTACAGAACCACGTGACGCACGCCCAGTGTGTCGATACCGCGCGACGCCAGGTCCGTCGCCACAATGACCTTGGTGTTGGGCAGCACGCGACCGCCAGGTCCACGTGGCGCCGGACCCGACCCGGACCCGGACCCGGACCCGGACCCGGCCGCGGCCGTGTACAGCGGCGACGACGCAGTGACGCGTTCCGCCGACATGAACATCTGGAGGGTCGTCGAGTGGCGGCTGTGCTGCATGTCGCGGTGCAGCGCCGTCGCGTCGATGCCCTTGCTGCACAGAAAGTCGGCCACCTCCTCGGCCTTTTCGCGCTCATTGACAAAGACCATGATGCGCTTGACGTCCGGCTCGCCACGCTCACCGCCTGCACCGACCGGCACCGGCTCGTCCTGCGACCCGTCCTTGCCAATCGACCAGATGGCGTCGGCGCACGCCAGATTCTTGTTGTTCATGTACGGCTCGCGCGTCACGTCAATCACGCCCAGCTGCACGCGTCGCGGGATCGCGTGCAGGTTCGGCGTCGTGAACCGCTCCATGCGTGGAAAGTGCTGGGCCAGGTACGCATCCAGGCGCCGCGGGATCGTCGCCGAGCACAGCACCAGCCGCTGCAGTGACGGCCGAACCCGGTCCAATACCTCGGTCGTCGCCGGCGCAAAGCTCCGGTCCAGCAGCGAGTCCGCCTCGTCCACGACCAGGTGCGTCACGCGCGACAGCACGTTTGGGTTCGACTCGGCAATCGACGCCAGCAGGTGCGGCGTCGCCACCACCATGTCGATGCCCGTCGGCGCGTACAGGTTGCGCTCAATCACCTTGGGCGCCACCGCCGCCGACACCAGCTCCGTCTTGAACTTGACCCCGTGCGACAGCGCCTTGGCCACCGCGCCCACCTGGGCCACCAGCTCCGCCGACGGAACCAGCACCACCACGCGCGGCCGGGCCATTGTCGGGTGCGGCTCCATGACCGTCTTTCGGTCCGTCTTTCGGTCCGTCTTTCGGTCCGACTTTTGGTCCGTTCGGTCCATCGTCGCCACACCCTTGGCCTGGAGCGCCTCCTGGCGCTCGCGTTCTGCCGCCCGCCGCTTGTTGTACTCGGTAATGTCCGGGTCCTCGGCCTCGGCACGCTTCAGTGCGTCAATCGCCGGGAGGAGGTACGCCAGAGTCTTGCCCGAGCCCGTCTCCGCCGCCAGCAGAAACTCGCGACGGTCGTCCGCCTTAAACTGCCGCGACCGACGCCGGTCGCGTGCCTGGCCCAGCAGCGCCGGCATCGCCAGCCGCTGGATGGGGGTCGGCTTAATGTCCGCCAGCCCTTTGAGCGCGTCCGACGTCAGCGCCTCTTGCACCGACGGAAGCAGATTCAGCTGCGAAAACGACTCAATCTCGCCCAGCCGCGACTTGGTCTGCGACCGCTGCCCGTAGTTGATTGTCGTCAGCGCCTGCTGCATCCGCAACGCCTTGAACGGCTTCTTGCGGTTGTTGCTGTACGTCCGTCCGCCCTCTGACCCCGCATCGCCACGCTCCACCTGCTGCGTGCTGCTCCGGTCCGACCGTGTCGGCGTCGCCCGCGATCCTGGCCGCTCGCGGATGTTGGCCACCGTCTGGTTCATGCCCCGGAACGGGCCCGCCGTGCGCTTGCCCGCCGCTCGCGTCGGTGGCGGCCGGTCTACCCGGTCCGACAAAACCATGCGCGACGGTGGCCGACGGTGCGACGAGCCCATGCCGCGCTGCTGCTGCTGCTGTGGGTGCTGTGGGTGCGCCTGTACTTGCGCCCGCACCAGCTGCTGTGTGGTGGCCACCAGTGTGCCCGTCGGCCGCGCTGGTATGCGGCACACCGGGCACATGTGCGCCAATGCTGTCCTCAACATCGTGTGTGGTTGTTGTTGTTTGTGTGTTGAGCAAGTGCACCCGGAACAACCTACCCACCTGCCGTCCAGATCGCAAGGCTCTGCCTGCCAGAAAAACAGAAAAGTGCACGGTTTTAAAGTGGGGTCGTTATCGATAGTACCAGTGCTACACGTGACAGTGTAACAGCCGCCCCATACTTGATGTCATGGCCAACGTCTCCGGACGGTCGCTTCCGTAAATCCGCAAATCCTGAATCGACAAGATTCGTCCGATGCGAGCGATGCGATGTGCGTGCCTGCGATGTGCGATCCACAGTCTTTCATGTCTACGGAGTACCTATATTTAGAGAACGAGACAGGCCGGTCTAGGTCGTCCACCCGACGCAGCGGCAGGGAAGGACCGACCGACCATGCAGGCACGCGGGAAGGAACAAAAGGGCCATTGTGCAGCCGCATGCATCGCTTTGATGCGCACCCTTTCAATGTCTTTGTTCTGTATATTTATTTACTAAATGTACTCGGACGGCCCAGCAGTTACTCGTCGTACCGTCATCGACCCTTCACGTCTTGAATCACTAAAAGTCGCAGACTATTCTCACATATTCCATAGGCAGCAACAAGCCCCACTATTTCTTTTTCGAGCAGACAATGGTACACGCCCGCAGATAATGTACACGCCAACCAGAGATCAGCTTGCAAAGTGTCTCGCACACTTACGACGCACGAATATATTTATACTCCGTACATATTCGTGCTGTGCGACACGGTGCTTCAATGACACGTCGTGCCAAGACAGCTGGGCGACGTCAGGCGGGCATTTTTGTAACCTGGTCTTGCGACGTGTTGGGCGCGCCTTCCCGTTGGAACGGTCGATTCTACTATTACCGGAAAGCACAAAGAGAAGCACGCACCAGTCCGGACCAACCTAAAAAAAGTACGTCGCATAGCCCCTTCCCGTTCAAGATTATCGGTGATCGCGACTGCCCAGCGTCCTTTTCGTCGCTAGCCCTCACGCCATCTTGCCAGGCAACTTGCCCACTCGCTTCATCTGCCCTTTCCTCCCTCGTACTCACGCCTATTTATCTCCCCTCCTCCCCTCGTCGCCTGATCGTCTTTTGTCTCCTCTTGTCTCCTCTTGTCTCCTCACACCTGTACGCACCACTTCGCTTCAACTTCGGCTTTACACAACCCAGCCCATCCGCTGCTCCTTTCCCGTTTTCCCTCCCGTCCTCCCTCTCGCCTTCTCCAGTCTTTCCACTCACTTGTCGGTCACTCGTCGGTCAACTGGTCACATTTGCGCTCCACGTTCCCCATCCTCCCCGGATCTTCGCCCCAGTGCCCAGTCTAGCCTCTTGTCGCCGTCACCCTTGCCTGCTCGATTGCAACTTGCAAAATCGACTTAAACTGCGCCCTCCCCAGACCGTCTTGGCACGACACGCTCCAAGAACCCATGCAGTCGTCATATGGGAGCCTCGATCAATTTCTCCTAGCCCTCCTCCGGGTGAACCTCGAACGACCCGTGCCTTGATCCGCCTTGATCCGCTTACCACGTTTTGCGCATCCTTTTCAGCTTTCCAGCTTACACCCACAACGCTACCCAACCCGAATCCATCATGAACTACAGCAGCAAAGACGGTCCGGCCGCAGACCGGCCGCTGACACCGCCGCCCGACTCGCCTTTTTCGCAGCAGTTTGCCCAGGTCGACGCGCTCCGGTCGACGCTCACCACGGCCGATGCCAACAAGTCGGGCGCGCACACGCCCGAGCCCGACCTGTCTGACGACGACCTTGACATTGATGTACGTTTGTCTGTCTACAAAACGAAGTGGACTCTGCTAATGTCAGAACATTGAGGTCGACATTGGCCCCGACTTTTCGCACGAGCTGCCGGGCGAGGACAACGACCACGACGAGGCGCCCGTCTTTGCGTACGAGTTTGCCGGCGGCCACCACGAGCGCCCGGGGGGCGTGTCGGGCAGCGCGTACACCATCGCCAGGGATACCTGGGACACCGATCCCCGAGACGTCTTTGACGCGGCGGACCCGACACTGGAAAAGTTTCCGTGCAGCCGCGCCGAGATCCTTGAGCGCGTGCGGACACTGGGGACGGGCCTCGACGTGGACGTGTTTGCGTTTGACGGGTTTCCGCCGTCGCCGCTCGTCAGTGCCGGGCGCAAGTGCTCGGCCGAGCTGACGGCCGACCTGCTGTCCGTGTCGCCCAAGATGTCGCCCAAGACATCGTCGGCGTCGTCGGCGTCGTCGGCGTCGTCGCCGCGGACCCTCGTTCACGTTGTGGCGGGCAGCGCAGGCAGCGGTGGTGCCGGTGCCGGAGCCGGAGCGGGCGGCCGCCAGCAGCCTCTGGGCCGGCGGCCGGGGAGCAAGGACGGTGCCAACGGTCCATCGCCGTCGGCCTCGCTGCACTGCATCATGGAAGAGGTCCACCTGGACTAAGGCCAACTGGCTCGGACGACACGTCAAGGCCTGTTCTTGACCTATGACTTATGTTTGTTTCAATGCGACACGAGAATGAGAGAATGACTAGTGCGAGGCGCCGCGTTTGCTAAGATAATCAAATTGCATACTATGATTACGATACATCAGATTGCATACTATTGACTGCGGATATCCGATTCTTGGCCTCCCGAATGCGGCGCCGCCAATGCCCGGTGCTTGGTGCGCACCACTTGCCTTTGGATCGCTCGTTACGCTCTCTGAACTGGGCGGCGATGCACGCTGCGCGGTTGATGTCGCCGCGCTGGAGGCTGGCCAAGTGCTCTTCATACGAGACGGCGTACTTGTGCGGTGCGGCGACTTGGAGAAAAAGGCCGTGTCCGGCCCTGATGCTACGCACAACCGACTCGTTGAACATCATGCCGTGGTACAAGCCGCGCCAAGTCACTGTTTGCGAGTCCACGAGTCCGATGTGGAGCGGCGCAGCAGGGCGTCCGTGCCGGTATTGTTCGTTGCGTTTGCTCAGCAGCACCGTGGCCCGGGCGAGCAGGTCGTCGCCAAGGAGGCCGCTGTCCAGCTCCAGCTTCTCGATCCGGGGGCATGCCGCCAAGAGCCGGACCGCCGCCTCGGACTCCGTTCCGCCACACCCAAAGATGGTCACCTCGACCAGGGTCTGGGTGCACGGCTTTTCCGCCAGGGCCAGCACGAAACCCTCGCCAAACAACCGCCTCCGCTCGTGGACCTCGACGCCCGGCAGGCTGAGGTCCAGGCCCTTTAGGCCGTGTGCGTGGTCCAGGATGGCCAGCACGCCGTTTGCCATGTTGCGCCGGACGTTTCTCAGGTACAGGTACTCGAGGTTGGCGAGGTACGGCGCGATGCAACGCAGACCGCGGTTGGTCACGGAACCCGTGTAGATTAAGTGCAACAGCGTGAGCGGCAGCGGGCGTGGCCGTGAGCGTGGCTCGTCCACGTCGTCCACGTCGTCCTCGTTGAGCGGGTCGATGCGACCTGTCAGCATACTCGCCAGCTGGTCATTGTCCACGTCCGAGACACCGATTTGCAGTCTTGTGAGCCGGCTGGCCCCCACAGCAAAGCGTCGCGCGGTGGCCAGGTCGTCAAAGCCCGAAACGTCCACGACAAAGATGTCGGCCAGGTCGGGTGCGGTCTCGAGCAACGTGCACAACTGCCTGGCGCTCATGCCGACGCGGCGGTTCCGGGGGGGGACTATGCACAGGGTGTTGAGGCGGGGCAGCTCGCTGGCCATCACCTCGTACGACGCTGCGCTCGCGGCCTGTTCGTCGAGCCAGATGCCCTCGAGGCCCTTGTTGTTGACGAGCAGCGCATGGAGCTTGGCCATGGGCAGTGCCTGGCTCTGCAGGTACAGGAAATCAAGCCGGGTGATTGTGTCGGGGATGTTGGCCTCGTCATGGGCCCAGAGACTTTGCTCGGCGCACCGCGCGGGCTTGCCCAGGGGGCTGACGATGCACAGGTGCCGAAGAGAGGGGCCGGCCGTGGCCAAGAGATGACCGACCGGCCCGCACCGTCGGCAGTTGTACTTGCACACATTGAGACTGCTGACCAGCGTCTTCTCCCAGGCCAACCTCGCAAACTGGCGGTTGACCAGGCCGGCACGCACGCGCTCGCGCAGCGCCAGATGACCCAGGATCTGCAGCAGAAGCTCCTCGGGCAAGTCCGTCAGCTTCGGGCCCCGTTCCGTCGCGGACGAGGATGCAAGCCCGGTCTTGGCTCTGAGCCTGAACAGTCTTGACGCCCACTCTCCGGCGGCGGCCATCACGTCCTTGGGGGGGTTGTAGCTGGGAACCATCAAGCGCTTTTCCATGGCGACACATGCCGGTTCGTCGTCCAAGTCGTCCAAGATGGCCACTTTTCCGTATTTCCGCGTCTCGGCCGTGCTGCGCAAGAGAGTCCTTGCACGTACTGAGGCCCGTTTGATTTGTTTTTGGAACAGTACACGCCACGCCAGGGGTTTTGGGGCTACGCCATCGACGTTGACGAAGCCACTGCGTCGGCCATAGTCGTTCAGCGCCCGCTCCCGGGAAAAAACCAAGTCCATGGTGGTGGTATGGACGACTGGTTGTGTCTTTCGAGATGTAACGTCGAGAGTCGATATAAGAGGTTCGATGTGAAAATGCAAAGAAAAGGCAAAGTATAGAGGTGATTTACTTTGTCAAGATGGAACGAAAGAGAACTGGGATGTAAAGTCGACGTGTAACGTCACGAAAAAGGCCAGCCAGACCGCAGGTGAAAGAACACGATCTGGCACACACGTGAACTTTTGTTACGCGAGGCGAGGCCCGTCAGTGGCTTGACAAGCCGCGCTCTGGGGCTAAACAAAGCTTAAAGACCACAAGCCATGGGCTGTGGCCAATGGCGAACAACATGGCGGTTTCTGTGTGTAATACCAGCATACTAGCAAAAAACCACCTCGTAAACACCGTTCTTAGGTAGAAAGGAACAAGGCTGTAAGTCGTACTTTTTACTGCATCGAAAAGGTGCCTCCGTGATGGCAAGGTGGGGCTCACCCACGGGCCGAGTGGGGCCACTATATTTACATCCCAGTAACTTTTCTTAACGCAGAATATAAATATTTAGTCTTTTGGACGAGCTACCCTCGACGCTTTAGTTGCAGTCGCAGGGACCGAAAAAGGGCATGAGTAAGCTAGGACACTAACCTAGGCTGTAGAACGCTTCGCACTTGTGTCTTGCATCATGTCCAGCCTTGTCTAATCTTCCTAAAGGAAGAGTGCGATCCTATTTTACGAACACGCCGAACAAGGCCGTGTATAGTCGTAACAGACTTATCTGAGCAGATTCTGCGTGCGGGTGGTGTGCAGACTTGCATGGATACGCGAACTGTCCGGCAGGTTAATCGTCCTCGTATTACCGCAGAGTAGGTGCAACTCTCACTGCCTACGACTCACTTAGCGATACATTGTGCCCGGCCACAGGCCGACGCAAGACATGCTTTACTGCTTTGGCTTGCTGCTTTCAGCGCCGGCCTGCCTCGCACCTACCAGCGGGAGGACTAGCCCTTTATGGAACGTTTTAACTAAATATTTACATATACGTGAACAATGCCTTTGTAGAGCCCCGTGGAAGCGAGTCGCCAATAGTGCTATGCCACCACCGCATTAGGAAGTTGCTCGTTTTGGAGAAGCGTTCGGTTATCGGGCGCTCTTGCCTTTTATACAAACCCGCATTCGTCGGAGAAGGCTGCGTGCAAGACTTATCTTATCGTCGTCATTCTTACCTTGCATCACAGCCTTGCGCGTCTGCTTCAGCACAGACGACCAACCCCATTTCTACAGGGCGGCCAGATACCCACCCGCTACCACATGTTTCACCGATTCTCTACCAGTCGCGGAGAGTCGACCTCCGGTCCAGCTCCACCACACAAACGTCTGCCGGTGTTCCGTGCAGCTCGTTCCGTGTCGTGTCGGGCCTTTAAATAAAAAAATTATATGTGTGTGGCAACCAAGACTGGCCTCTCAAGTCGCAGATTTCACCACGCGCGGCTAAATTAAGCTCGGTTGCACGTCGCCGCTTCGCTACGCCGCGGCACCGGCCAAAAACAGAAGGCGCACCTGAGAGTGCCAATTTCTCTTTCCGTAAGCGGGCACCATCGCTCGTTCATCGCGCCGGGATAACGTGTCGATCGAGAAGGAAGAACGAGAAACCCTTTACATGGCATGACTCTTGCTGTCCCACTTTTCCAGTAGTACGTACCTCCCGGTGAGCTTGGGGCGCCACGGAGCTCGCGCTACCAATGCTTCGGTTTACGTTTCGCCAGGGACGCGCGAGTGATTCTCCAGAGGAAAGTGAGACTGGTAGGCGGTGCGAAGAAGCGGTGGCAAGCGCAAGAACGCAAGAACGCAAGAGCGACGGAGGATCCTTCTGCAACGGCATACCGCTCAAGTCGCGACGTGACAGCGAAAAACTCCCAAGTCAAGCAAGGCACAGAGCAAAAAGTGGTGAGCGTCTGTACCCCACCCCCATTCGAAGTCA
This sequence comes from Ophiostoma populinum, assembly GCA_029298855.1. Lineage (NCBI taxonomy): Eukaryota > Fungi > Ascomycota > Sordariomycetes > Ophiostomatales > Ophiostomataceae > Ophiostoma > Ophiostoma populinum. Next base: position 1,892,965 of record JANSLU010000003.1, on the reverse strand, counting down.
CTTTTTACTTTTCAGCTTTTTTCGTTTTTCGCGTTCCTTCGACGTTGGAAGCATATGCCAATTTGGCTTCTTTCTTGCTTTCTCGGTCGGCCGCGTTCCCCTCCTCCTTCCCTTGCTGGCCGTGTGTGGCATCTTGCACCTGCTCGTTAGTCTCGCAGCCTCGATCCCGCGCCTTCTTGTTTCGTCTTTCCCAGAAACAGAAGGGGCATCGCACTCAATCACCCACTCCTGTCTCCTGTGCCCTGCGTCTCCGTCTGCGTCCTCGCTTCGCTTTTCCTCTTTTCCTGCACCTACCCGGCTGCATCTGGCACTGGCGCGTCGGCCAATTGTGCTTTTTGTGCCTTTCCGTCGGTCGCCATTCTGCCCGTTGTTTTGGTCGCTTTGTGCATCGACCGTCCTGCAGCTGTTTGCATCTCTTCTTTTTTTCTTTCAACCTCAACCTCGTACACCACGTGCATCAGTCGCCCACCACAGCGCGTGTCGAACAGAACCAGCAATCGACCTGCCTCAGCGCCCAGTACGACAGAACTGCCCTCTTCGACTTTGAAACCCCACGACTGCTGTCAGTCCTTGGCTTGAGGCCAGGACTTTTGCATCCGTCCTTTTGTCTTTTGTGACCGCTCCGACAATAGCACGCACCAATTGTCGGTGTCGCTCTTTTTTGACTTGGCCGCTCTTTGGGCCCAGCTGCCTTCTGGTTGACCTCGTTCCATCGACATATTCTGTGCCTCTCCACCGTTCACTTTCGTACACTTTCGTACACTTTCGTTCATTTTGTTTCACGACCCAACACCAGACGCGCACACGCACGTTCGTCGCTCCACCACACGCTACCCACAAGGCTAGCCCGAGCCTTGAGCCTTTTCCATCTCTGGTCGTGCTCCTCCATCTTTGGCTTGCTGCTCGATACTCTTTGCACGTCTCTCGACGAGCCTCCCGACTATGCTTCACATCTACGACGGCACACCATCGGAGACGAACGCCATCGACCAATATGACAGTGCCGAACGCATCGACACCGCCACCCTCGACAACCCACCTCTCCTAGACCACGCCAGCGGACACGCCAGTGGCATGGAGCCCTCGCACCCCAGCCAGAGCGCTGGCGGCTTCAACCCCAACGCGCCATCGACGCCGAATGGCGCACCGCCCGCGAGCCAGCTCGATATCCCGCTGCACATTGCCAAGAACCGCAGCACCGGCAATCTGCTCCTCACAGCCGGCGCCCCCGACCGGTCCCGCATACGATTCTCCTTTGATGCCGGCGCCGGCGCCGCCGCGACCGAGTTCAACCCCCACGCCCGCTCGCCCATTGTAACGGACCACGATAATGGCCTTGGTCTGTCGGGCCTGCGGCGCATTCGCCAGCACGCGGCCCCCATCCGCGCCCCAACGCTACCGTCCGACAAGGCATCGCGCAGCCCGTCGTTTGTCTCGCTGCCCCGCTCCGTCTCGTTGATTGCCGTCCCGCAGCCCGACCCGTACGTGGCGTCGACCCAGGCGGACGGCGCCGTCACGAGCCCGCGCGACACGCCCGTCTCGCCCACGTCCTTTACCGAGGACCTGAGCCGCTTCCCGTCCGAGTCGCTGCACTCCTTCTCCTTTGCACACCAGAGCGGCGACCTGCTGCACAACCATCAGACGGCCCTCAAGCGGTCCGTGGACTTTATGAAGGACCGTGGCTTTTCCACCTCGTCGTCGGCAGCGTCCGCCACAGCCGGCCTGGTTAGTGCCCAGGCCCGCGCGTCGGGCGATGTCGAGACGCAAAACATGATGGACCTGCTGGCGCGCGCGCACCTCGTCCGTGCCAGCAACATCCGCGCCGGCTCCGACGCCAGCCAGGACGCGACATTTGGTCCGTTGACCGGTCCTCCGGCGCCCGGGGCCAACGTGTTTGACGGCACGTTTGCCTCGATCCCGCGCACCGCCAGCCCCGAGTTTATGAGCAGCTCGGCCGCCGGCTCGGTCACGGGCTCGGCCGTGTCAACGTCCGACGCCGGCTCGCCTCTGCTCATGGCCAAGGTGCAGCCGCGCCCCCGCGATCCCTCTGCGCCCTCTGTGCCCTCTGTGCCCTCCGTGCCCTCTGTGCCCTCGCTGGGCGACCTCTCGCGCCTGAATGGCACGACAAACACGGGCCCCAACGCCATGGCCGACGATGCCAGCGCCAACGACACGGCGCGAACGCCCACCAACGACACCGACGGCTTCCTGCCGAGTCAGCCGCCCTCGGGCATGGCGCGCCGCCCCAGCCTGCATCTCCGCCGCACGCTGACCGACGTGGCGCCCATGGTCGTGCAGCAGCGCCTCCTCGACACTCTGGCAACGCCCTATGTGTCCCGGGAAAAGCCAGGGCCTGCGACGACCGCTGCGGCGCCCGGTGGCGTGTCGCCGCGAAACATGTCTGTTGCGCCCGACAGCGATGCGGCCAGCCAGCCGCCGCTGTCGGCCACGAGCCAGACCTTTGCCTCGCCCACGGGCATCCCGAGCCTGCCAATGTCCTCTGGCCAGTCGCACCCGACGCGCTGGGTTCCGGCGGCGCAGGCCATCTTCACGACCGAGGCCAAGCCGCCATGGACCATTCTCGCCGCCAACGACCTGGCGTGTCTCGTCTTTGGCGTGACCAAGGGCGAGGTCCGTAAGATGGGCATCCTCGAGGTTGTGCAGCACGAGCGCCGCGCGTGGCTCGAGAAGAAGCTGCTGCACCAGGGCGACGACGACGACGATTTCTTTGACGACCGGCCGAGCACACCGACGTCGGCCGAGCCGGCCGGCATCGTGCAGCCGACGCCTACATCGCCTACTTCGCCGTCGTCGCCGGGCGTGTCGGGCCTGCTGGGCGGCCGTGGCGGTGGGATCACGGCCAAGCTGCTGAGCAAGCCCAACTCGCGCGCGCAGACGCCGCAGTCCCAGACACCGAGCAGCAGCGGCTTCCAGACGCCACAGTCCCAGGCGCGGCGGTCGCAGACGGTGGCGGGTGTGATGACGGGCACATCGTCGCGCAAGACCAGTGCGAATAGCCACCACCACAGCAACAACTCGCGCGGCGTACTGCTATGCGGCGACGTGGTGCCGATCCAGAAGCGCAACGGGATGACGGGCTCGGCCAGTCTGTGGGTCAAGGAAAAGCGCGCCGGCCTGATCTGGGTCCTGGAGGAGATCCACGAGGACGTGGCGACGGTGACGGTGGACGAGGACGGCCGGCTGACGTCGGTGGCGGGTGCGACGAGCGCGATCTGGGGCGACGAGGCGTCGCCGGCGCGGCTGACGGGCGCCGACATTGGCACGCTGGTGCCGCGCATCTCGCGCCAGGGCATCGACCCGCGCACGGGCCCGGTCGACTTTGCACAGATTGCGCGCCGCAAGTACTACACGTGCCTGACGTCGGGGCGCATCAACATCCCGGCGACGGTGGAGAAGACGTATTATGGCCGGGGCAGCCACCAGCCGATGGACCAGCCGGCGCTGCGCATCTCGAGCTTTCCGCACATTGCCGGCATCATTGTCGTGTCGACGCAGGACCTGGTGATTAAAAGCTCCAACTCGGCCTTTTGCGGCGCGCTCTTTGGCCACGAGCGGCCCAACGGGCTGCCGATTACGCAGCTGGTGCCCAACTTTGACAAGATCCTGCAGATCCTGGTCGAGGTCGACCATGTGCACCTGCACGACGGCATGGTGGTGCCGGAACACAGTTTCCGCAAGGCGTCGGCCTTTTTGGCACTGCGCGAGGGCCGGCCTGACGCGGGCGCGGCCTTTTTGCGGCCCGAGGGGCTGCCGGCGTGCCACCGCGACGGCTCCGAGCTCAAGATTGACGTGCAGATGCGCGTCGTCAAGAGCGAGAAGCAGTACGCACACGCGCGGCCGCACGTCATTGAGGAGGCTGAGAATGGCAAGGACGCGTCGTCACCGACCACGCCGACGACGCAGACCACACCGCGGCACAAGAGCGCCGACAAGCGCGAACCGGCGAGCAACGTCGAGATGGTGTACGCGCTGTGGGTCACGTACTCGCGGCAGCTGCACGCGACGCGCGGCAGCATGGGCCTGTCGTCGCCGGTTCTGTCGGGGGCGGCGACGCCGATGCACCAGCCGTCACCCGGCCAGACGCCGCTGCACAAGGCGTACGAGCACGACATGATGCCGGTGCCGTCAGACGACTTTCTGGACCTGCGCAGCTCCGACGAGAAGCCGTCGACGGCGCTGGCGGCGCTGGTCTCGCCTAGACTGCCGCCGCTGACGCTGCCGACGGAGACGGGCCGCGCCAGTGCCACGCCGGAGCCGACGACGACCACCACGACCGGCACGACCACCACGACCTCCACGGCCACCAACTCGACGGTGACGACGCCGCCCGGCACGCCGGCCGTGACGATTACGGCCGAGACGCCGACGTCGGTGGCGCCAGACAATGTTGTGCGCAGCAGCTCGGTACGGCGCGTCGGGCTGCCGCCGCCGGTTACGCGGCCGGTGCAGCCGACGTCGCTGTCGGCACGCAGCTCGCATCCGCTGCGGTCCTCGGTCCGCCAGGCGCCGTCGTCGGCCGGCGCGACGGGCGACGGCGCGGCCAAGAAGAAGACGATTGACGACTTTGTCATTCTCGAGGACATGGGCCAGGGCGCGTACGGGCAGGTGAAGCTGGCGCAGGAGCGGGCGACGGGCCGGCGGGTGGTGATCAAGTACGTGACGAAGAAGCGGATCCTGGTGGACACGTGGACGCGCGACCGGCGGCTGGGGACGGTGCCGCTGGAGATTCACGTGCTGGACTTCTTGCGGTCCAAGGACAATGGGCGGCTGCGACACCCAAACATTGTGGAGATGGAGGACTTTTTCGAGGACGCAGTCAACTACTACATTGAGATGACGCCGCACGGGCTGCCGGGCATGGACCTCTTTGACTACATTGAGATCCGGACCAACATGGAGCAGCGCGAGTGCCGCAACATTTTCGTGCAGGTGGCGCAGGCGGTGCACCACCTGCACACCAAGGCGCTCGTGGTGCACCGCGACATCAAGGACGAGAATGTGGTGCTCGACGGCGAGGGCAACATTCGGCTGATTGACTTTGGCTCGGCGGCGTACATTCGCAGCGGGCCCTTTAACGTCTTTGTCGGGACCATTGGTGGGTTTTTTTTTCTTTTTTTTCTTTTTTCTCTTTTTTTCCTTTTCACGTGCTAACAGACAGACTATGCGGCGCCCGAGGTGCTGGCGGGCCAGCGGTACGGCGGCAAGGAGCAGGACGTGTGGGCGCTGGGGATCCTTCTGTACACCATCATCTACAAGGAGAACCCATTCTACAGCATCGACGAGATTATGGACCGCGATTTGCGCGTGCCGTACACCCTGAGCGAGGACAGCATTGCGCTGATCCGCGGGATGCTGGACCGCGACGTGGCCAAGCGCATGACGATTGACGAGGTGCTGCAGCACCCATGGTGCCAGGCCGACGACTAGACTTTTTCGTGTTCGTTTATACCACTGCTTTGGCGTATATACTCTTTTCTGCGGCTTGGCTTTTTATACCACTGTCGTTTTTTGGCACTTTTTACTGTTACTTTTTTACTTGTTTGTCGTTTTGTTCTAGCATAGCATCTTGGGAAGGCAGGTCAAAAAGACGCAGGGCCGGTTGGGACGGAAGACAATACCATCATGACGAGTTTTCTACGTTGCGCGAGGAATTTGAGGAAACTAGATTATTAAAAAATAAATTGAATGAGAAAAAGGCCACAAAAAATAAATTTGAGAAAATTACAATTTTAAATTCATTTTGATGAAAAAGAAATATAATCATAAGAGAGAATCCATGCCGAGCGATGCTCGTGACACGACGTCACGTGACACAAATCTGGCCGAGGCTTCTCCTCATCCATCACCGCCTGTCCGACTGCGTCAATCGCACACGCACACGCACGACGACACCGATTACCGACTGCACACGACACGACTTTTGCACTACACCGAGGATCCAGACGCGCGTGTTCAACGCTGATTCCCATCTCCGGCACGCGATCCCTGGCTCGGTCGCCTTGTCGATTGACATCGACGACCACGATGTCGCTCGAGTACATTTACATTACGCGACACGGAGTAAGCTGCAACACGACGTGCCATTGGCATCGACTGAGACTGACACGATGCAGTTTCGGTCCAACTGGGTCGTGGACCCGGCGACGGGCGACTACCGGTCCAATTTTCCGACGCCGACGGGCATCGCGGCCGACCCGGCACTGACGTCGCACGGCGTGGACCAGGCGCGCGAGCTGGCGGCGCACCTCTCGCGGCGCGACGGCGACGGGCGCGGGTACCAGCCAGCGCCCGTGGCGGCACCGGTGGAGCGCATCTACTGCAGCCCGTACTACCGGTGCCTGGAGACGGTGCGGCCGTTTGTGGAGACGGTCCGCGACGCCGAGACCGAGGGCGGGCTGATGGAGTCGCGGTCGATGCTGCCGGCGGCGTCGTACGAGACGCGTGCGGCCCACGAGCGGCCGTGGTGGGCGGTACGGTGCGACCCGGGACTCGTCGACTGGTTCGGAGCAGCACCTTTTGAGCAGCCACAGCCGGCGCCGGTGGCGGTCCTGCGCGACCGTTTCTTCCCGTGGATCGACGCTGCGTACACGGCCGCACAGGAGGACTCGGGCGCCGTGCCGCTGCGCCACGGCGAGACCATGGCACAGCTGCACGCACGCATGGCATCGGCCTTGGGCCACATTATCGCACAGTGCGACCGCGACGGTGTGCGTGCCGTGCTCATCTGCTCGCACGCGGCGCCCATTATCGCCATGGGCCGCGCTCTGACGGGCGACGTGCCGTTTGACGTTGCGGCCGAGGACATTGGCACGTTTACGTGTGGTCTGAGCACGTTCCGTCGGCGTCGACAGGGTCCACGCGGCCAGCAGCGGTCCGTGCCCAAGAACCTGCCCGGTTTCGACGGTGCCGACCGCAGCCAGACGCTGCCGTGGGACGACGAGCACCAGACGCTGCGACGCGAGCCATGGACGGGCGGGCGCGGCGTCGGCGGCGGCTGGGACCTCGAGGTCAACTGCGACTGCAGCTTCCTGACCGGTGGCGAGGAGCGTGGCTGGTGCGTCTCTCTCTCTCTCTTTTATGTATCTTACTAACCGGCAGGCGATTTAGCGGCGACGACGAGGCCTTTGCTGCGCACAGCAAGGGCCCCATGGTCGACTCGGGCCTGGAGCTCGGCACCGTCGTCCACGGACGGTCGACGGAGCGTGCACAGGACGGCCGCCAGACGCGTCACCAGGCGACGCAGACGCGTCGAGTCGAGCGGACGACACAGACGACACAGACGACACAGACGGAGACGCGTGCCGCCCGAGAGCCCCGCGAGACGTACGAGGCGCGCGAGACACAGACCGAGGCGCTGGTCCAGGACGCGGCCGGTCTTTTGGCCGATGCCGATCCTGTCGACCGCGAGACCGACCGCGAGACCGACCGCGAGACCGACCGCGAGACCGACCGCGAGCCCGGTCGCGAGCCAGACCACGCAGAGCCTGCAGACGTCGACGCCAGTGGCGACAGTGGCCACACCGACAGCAGCCACACGGACAACGGCAAGAGGGGTGCTCGCCAGGCCAGCAGCCAGACCCAGACGCACGCCGAGCACGGCCCCAGGGGCCCTATGCCGAAACTCTAGGTCTAGCGCAATGGCACATTCGGACGACCCCGTTGAAACACTCGAAACGTCGAAACCAGTCGAAACCAATCCGAGTAGCAGTGGAAATGTCTATATTGAATATCTTGAGACGGAGCGACGCCCGTGCACTTTGGTAGCGCCAGCAGTGCAGCTGCACATACTTGGTTCAGCTATACACATTGCATGCATCGATACTCCAGACGGTCTGGTCTGGCAGGTTATTGGGATCGGACGCCTCGCCTCGCAGACAAATGGTCCCGATCTGGCCTAGTACCTGCCACCCCAGGCACGGCCAAGCAGACAGACCCTCGTCCAAGACATGCAGGTTCGTATGGACATGCAGCAGTTCGTATGGACATGCTTGTCCCGTTTCGTGCTCCGCATCCCTGGGTATTTGTCACTCCCAGCAGCTCTCCGCCGTGCATGCATCCGCTTGCCTCCACAGTCTTGCATGGCTCGTCTGCTTTGCCTCCAGTCTTGCACGGCTCGTCTGCCGATTCGTGCTGATGGAACGCATTGCCTCGCCCACCTCTCGACCTCGACGCGCTTCTGGGCATGTTTATGCATCTGGAACTAGCGGCCACGTCCCTGCGCTAGACCGCAGCTAGGGGTTCTTCTTCCTGGCTGTCGCGTCGCGCCTTTGTCCGCGGCATCGTCCATCCGTCAGTGATGTTTACATTTGTGTTGTGTCCATGACGTGCTCCGCTAGCCGAACGGCGCGACAGGCCGTTAGCGGCGGTCAGGACAGACATCAGGTCGTACGGGCATGCACAGATGGACCAGCAGACAGAACAAAAACAAAGAGAAGACGGAAGACAGAAGACAAAGAGATGCGTATATTTAGACGACCGCAGCGTAGATCCAAGGAGCGTGAAAACGAGCCGAGAAGAATAAGCCGAGACGAGATTAACTGAGGAGATAAGCCGAGAAGACGCCATACACAAATACGAGACGCGGCCAGATACTGCGCGGAGAATAAGACAAGAGACAAAGAGCCACGATGGATCGCCGCCAGACAAAGCGAGGGGTTCGCCGGCCAAAACAAGACAGAGCAAGACGCGGACAAACTGCTAACAGAACGCCAACAGAACGCCAACAGAACGCCAACAGAACGCCAACAGAACTGCCCGGCCCGCAGTCCACAGACACGGCCGCACCGAGGCATGTCGTGCTCTTCTCGCGACATGGCCGAGATGGTCGACTTGCGAACGATGCAGTCACCAGTGACCGGTTGTGCAATGTGCAATCGTCGTCAGTTTGTCAGTTTTTTTGTCAAGGGGTCTGCATCGCCACATGCAGGAACGTGCACGCGTGTTCAGCTGGTGTGCCACGACAGCGCACCGGGGCTCCTGAGACACCGCGCCTGGCCGTGGATTTGCACATCGCTCGTCGCTCGTCGCTCGTTCTGGCGGGCCAGGGAGACGGCGGGCGAGACACGGGCCTTCTTCAGCCGGCCCTGACACGCTGTCTAGCTGTCGTGCTGCCCACGCTGTCGTGCTGTCGTGCTGTCGTGCTGCCATGCTGCCCACGCTTGCACGCTTGCACGCTTGCACGGACTGCCCGCGCCCCCAAGTGGAATTACGGACCAGAGCAGTGTCTGGAGCTGCATGCAGGGACAAAAATAGATGGCCAGATGTGCATGAGCCTCACGCTGCGGCCGTATCGAGACTGCATCGACGATGCGGCGAAGGGCCTGTACAGCCTCTCCTGCTCTCCTGCTGGCCGAACGCGAAACGCGAAACGGCAGACAAATTCAGGGTGGCCGGTCCTCATTTTGGCCCCGTCGTTCCGGACGACCGCCAACCACGCCTGCCCCATGGGCAAGTCGTTTTATGCAGGCCCCAAGGACTGATGCATGCCGAATTTGAGTTGCGAATCTGGATTGTGAATTGTGACTGTGCGCAGCACAAAATGCACTAGCTAAATAGCTAAATTCACATTGAAAATTTACATAAAAACATTGCTTGTTGTGGTCTCACCTGGGTGCTTGAGACGCCCTTGCCCGCTTGGGCAGCGATCCGCGGCGCCGGTGCTCGACGCCGCCCTTGTTCTTTGCTCGCAGCTCGCTGACTGGATCGTGGGGAGCGTGTCTGTCTGCGCGAGCCATTTCATATCACTACTTGCTCCGTGTGGTTCCAGTCGGTCTCAGTCGGCCACTGCTCCATCCCAAGGCCCCAAGGCCGCCACACACGCAAGGGAGGACGTCGCCGGTGGCAAGAAACACGCCAAAATAGCAGCGGCGAATCAGCCAATGACAGACAGTATGTCCCCTGTCGCCTGAAACTGTCAGGCAAATTCTGCGTGGTGGCTGTCATCGAAGATGATGTTACCAGATGATGTTACCCTCCTTCCGTTTCGATGATGTTGCATCACTCCTTCCCGTTTCGCGCAGTCTGACTCGGGCTGTGCTGCTTGTACATTTACTGACCAGATCGATTCCAGCAGCCCACTCGCTTGGAACGATCGCCTCTGCACACGCATCACGCATCGCACGCCAGCAATGGGCAGCTGGCGTAAGCATGCGACCGCTTTCTCGCTGAGCCAAGGCATGGAGGCTTCCTAATCTGGCCAATAGGATGTAATTCCAGACGTGGGCTCATGCACATGATCCTGGTGGCCTGGTTAGAGTGTACATATTTATACATATATTTATACTCGTATAAATAATTTACACGCGCAGCACACCACCTTCCCTGTCGAGCAACGACAGACGACGAGCGCCATGGCAAAGCGCACGCAGCACCCAGCTAAGGTCGTAAAGCTCTGAGGCTGCTCCGCACATGTTATGCGCTAGTATCCATCAAAGTAGCGCCGGGAGGCCAGCCGCGCCGCGCTCCTACTGGTCGGCAGCGCGCGTACGGAGTAAATATAAATAAACATGTAATAATTTTATATACAAAATAATTTTAAATACAAAATATAAATATAAATATACGTGTAAGTGCACCCCCTGGAGATCGCGACACCGGTCTTCTCTCTAGTGTCCCCACTGCCTCGCTGTTGGCGTCGGCGACGCCCTGATTCGCGGACGCGGCGTTTGCGCCTCGCATCCCAATCACGCCGTGCAGCTAGGGAGGCCCAAGAGGACAAAGTCAGACTCCGTCCAGACTCCGGGGCCTTGGGTTCTGTCTGCAGCGTTTCATCCCGAGCAGTGCCCTGCCTTAGGTGTGCTGAGCTGCACATACCGCCGTGGGTGTGTTGTGTTGTTTATATTTATTTACTCTGTATCTTGCATCCGTTTGCTGCGAAGCTGCGCACCACGGACGTCGTGTGCGGTACGTTCCTTCGCTCCTGCCAGAATCAACGTATATTTATGCATAATTCGTCCTGGACCGCTCCTTCCTTTCCAGCGCCGTACGTTCTGCCCGCCAGATCCTGCACAAGCAGCCAGGCGGATACATGCAGAAAATTTGTCATTGTCGTGTCGTTGATGTAAATATACCATGCTCACCGTGCATTTCGTACGGGCGCCTCGATAGGCGGCCATGTGAGATGTGACAGTCGCACACCGAAGAGCCCCATTGCCGTGCAGCACAGGAGGTTGGGCCATCTGCTAGTCTCGCGACCAACCCGTTGCAGTTTGGCACAAGTCAATAGTCGATGCACATTCCCAAGGCCTGTTCAGCGTGCTCAACCCGGCCGTGCACTCGCGACAGTTTGCAAAACGAGGCGCCACCTGCCGATCTGTCTGATCCTGACGTCGTCTCTCCTGGCAATTTGGTCAGTCAAATCCAAATATCAAAATAGTATGAAACTGGGGCGCTGCGCTAGCGTGTCTGTTGGTGGCTGCCCTGCGTTCTTGTTCTTGCTCTTGCTTCTTGCTGCGTCCTGCCTGCCCCGGTGTCTGCATGGGCTGGCCGTGCTGCCAGCCAAGCGATCGCGCGGGCGATCGATGCTCTCTAGCAGGCGGTGTCGATGCTCGTTTTCTGTCCAGGTGTCTTGCTCGCTTCCCGTTTTGGACGTCCTCCGCGGCCTGTTTTGCCTTCTTTATCGCAGCGCCCATCCGTGTTTCGAACCCTGCTCGGCCACCACGCTCTCTTTGTCCCGCGTCTTTGTCAACACGCCCGAACCCCTCTGATGTTCGCCGTGGGCGCTGACCTCGCCGCCCTTTGCACGACCTTCCCATGCAGGAAAGACGTCTGCACGTCTGCACGTCTGCACGTCGTGCGGGCTCAGCGGGCTTCCTCAATGGCAGAGCCCCTCCAGTGGAAATTCAGGTGTTGTCTGGTTACACGGGCACGGTGCCCGTCCCGAATGCGACCCTGTGCCATTCCAATGGCCCGGAACTTTCCGCTTTTTCCACGTCGGTTCGCTCGACGTCTGCACTCTGCGCATTGGCAAGATGAATCTCGATTTCCGTGTCGTGTCTAGCCTGCTGAATCGGTCGCTTTCGTACGGCCATTTCCTCTTTCGATGGCACTCGAATGTCGCCCAGAATGAGGCTATGACTCTCGTCTCTCAGCTTCGATTAAGCGAGCCCAAGGCAAGGCGAGCTCAGCAAATAACAAGCTCGGCGCGGAAAGGAGGCAACAGTAGGATTTGACTGTTGGAACTAGTACACCCTGCATGTTTTGCCATTGCATATGGTTTAACCGGTCAGCTCGTACAGTATGCAGAAGGATTTTGAAACGGGGTACACGAAACCACGTTTGCAGAGGCGTGCCGCAACTCGCACTCGCTCAGTCGTTCTTTGCAGCGTTTCTCTATTTCGTGTGAGAGGCGTGGCGCGGGAGACTGTGCTTTACAGGACGATCCGGCCGAGCTACGCCCGTGCACGTCTTGGCGGAGGCCGGTGCGTGCAGAGGGCGGAATCTCACCTGTGCGGAGTACTCCGTAATATGTAAATAAATTTTGAGAACCACAGAACGTAAAGAACGCAAGCAGCTCCCGCTGGACTGTGCAGCTTTCTGGGCTACGGAGTACACTTGAAGCTCTGCCCAGCTTGCTATAAACGTATATTTATATCTAGACTAGAAGAAGAACCGCAGAAGTGCTGCCGCAAGGGGTGTCAGGTATATTCACTTACTGTAAAAATATACGTTTCGCCTTGGCTCAAGCCGCGGGGTTCCAAGACGATCCAGGTGCGCCCATACGAAGGACGGGTGCAGGGAATCGAGTCCTTACCACCACCTCCAAACACAAATGATGGAATCATTACGGAGTCAATTTGCTTCGTACGAGGTGAAATCTCGGCTGCATCGATGCAACGCTGTGCTGACAGCTCGCAGCGGCTATGCGTATTCCGTACTCCGTAATTTGCTTACTCTGTCAAAAGATAGAGTACCGGCAGCATCGATACGCGATGTACTACCGTATCTTGTGCAATGCCCTCCATGAACCCGTCTGCCTGGCACCCCTTGAAACCGTCAATGTGCAGGGGCGAACAAAGAACACAAGGCATCAATGCGACTGGATGCGCATGCTCGTGTATCCTGCAATTTGCTGACAGACACCTTGCGTATAAAGTATCCAATCGTTGTTGCTTAACTTCTAATAATAAATAAATATATATTCAATGTATCCTTGTCAATACGTGCATTCGGCGGGTCGAGCACAGGGGCTCTCGGCGAACATCTGCCCAAAAGGGAAAACTTCGGACGTAAGAGGGCTAAAAGGAGGCACAGCATCGCCAGTGGTTGTCTCGCGGGTCTGCTAGAGGCTGGGCCGTCAATAGTGCTCGGCCGGACTCGGGCTACACGTCAATCAGCGGGCTCGTAGAAAAAGAGGCTCGGCAATTCATTAAGAGATTCCGTGATTGCAATGTTGTTGCATTCAAATCATTTCGGCGATAATTGTTAATCACTACTAAAACGTCTCAAAATCAAAACAATTCTGTTCATCAAAAAGAAGTCTGTTTATCAAAAGTAAATGAAAACAAAGGAATGAAATGACTGCTGAAAATATTCTGCCATGTGCAAACTGGATCGCGATGATAAAAGCTGAGCTGTCGCTTTGCTAATTTGATTCCGACGTCCGGTACGGATGCCATCTCGACTTGACTCGAGATACTTTACAGACACTGTATCCGACGAGTCATCCTTGCTCGTGAGTGGCCCGTCGCGATGTTGAGATATCCTGTCAAGTCTTATTCCACTTGTTGGCCATACGAGCGCAAGGATCAGACTGTTCCAAATTGCAAGTGCCTGCCGCTGCAGTAAATTTTTACACCATCAAGCAACGAAAACTCCCATTCCCCAGCTCCCTCGAACTCGGGATATTTCCGCTTTGAACGCCTGAAAATCTGCGAGACAGTGGCCCAAGCTGAGCTGATGCGATGCCCGCGGCGGAGAGGCGGATGCAGCTAAATCTACAGGGAAAATGCAACGCTGGCTTCACGTTGGTCGGAGGTTGGAGGACGCGCGCAAGGAACGCATCCAGTACTCTGTAAGTTTACGTAAATACATTAATGACGTAAACGTCTCGAAATCACATTCTACGACCATGCTACCACCAGCAACGTCAACGAGTTTATATGGGTAGGTTGCACAGTCGGGAGACACCCGCTCGAGTCAACTGCAAGGCGGACCAAGACTCAAAGGCGGAGGATTTCAGTGTGTTTAGGGCCAGGATAAATGGCCGCAAGTCGATAAGGGTCTGTCCCTGTGGTGATCACCCGCTCTGTTTGGGCGTCCACGACAAGGTAGGCCTGCTTTGTGGCGGGTCGCAGGGTTGGCTTGAAAGAACGGGATTTTGCGCGTAAGATTTTCGAGCTCTGGGTCAAGTATATTTACAGGGTTCACCTCTTCGGACGTCGACTCGAGGCCGTGCTTACTTGGTGTCTTATCTGGTCTCGTAATCGACTCGCTCAATTGGCCTCTGTACACATGCACCCGCGGAAAAGAGTCGTGGCCACCGGTCCAGGCGCAACTTTAGCGATGTTTTATGACAGTTGTGGGCGGAGTGAGTTTCTACGGAATATGACAGAAAGAAGCGGTGGCCACAAGACGAAAAAAGTCCGACAGAACTGCCTGTCCCGAGATCATGCACGGTAAATATACAACATGTCTCTCTCAATATTGAGCCGGTTTCTCTGATCCCACCTTCTCCAGGTCGGCGACCAACCTCGCTGCAGACCCACTCCAAGCTCGTGATGGAGTGCCTACTCCGTACTCTGCGCTTACTTTCTTTTGCGGCGTGTCTCGTTCGAACGGCAGTAATTTGTCATATCGTATTGCGGGACTCGTATGGACAGAAAACGGAGGTCAATAACTCGTACTCGTACTGCACGTACCACAAGCAAAACGTCACGTTGAAACTGGCAGCCCGGATGCATGGCTACATGCACAAGGATGCAAGGGCCGCCACAACCTGCCCCGTCGTCCGTCGAGCTACGTACTCCGTACTCCGTAGCAAGACACGGATTCTGAAACCAAGGCTGGCCTGCATGCATCTGGGCCTTGCACACCGCGCATTGCCCTGCACCGCGTACCTGCTTTACTCTCGGGAGAAGCTTCGAAAACCAGGCAGGCGGGCCTGACTATCAACGCAGCGTTTGCACGATATGTCGCCACAGCCCCAGCCAAGCGAGCCGTGGGCTTGAACAATCTCCCTCCCTTCCGATCCACTGGAGGCCGTCCGTTCCGCCGTGTGCGCGTGTGTGTATATTTAAATATACAAAGTAGTTTATCAACTGCGTATTATCGGCCAATAGGGAAGCGGGAAGGATTCTGAATCATCTTGGTACTGCACAACTACGGAAAATAATCGACGACCGTCATGCAAGAGTCATTTTCACACAACTATCCTCTGCCTCCGAGTAATGCTCCGTGGCCTAGGAAGCGTAAAAACAGCAAGTGCAGTCAGTGCCTTGCACGGACAGATAATTTTGGCTCCGAGTATGTCAGACACTTTGTCTACTTGCATGTCGTAACGTCAATTATCCAACATCTAGATCCAGGGCAAGACATTCGATTCAATGTCGATAGACTTTGATAGCAACTACATTTACATTTTTGGCTTCTGTTGGACATCTTGACACCGCTGCGGATTAATTTATGCTTACCACGCCTCCCTTGTTGTATATGCCGTCCTCCAAAATCTTAATTTATTGCTATCTGTGGGCTCATTCCTCGAGTGCCCGTGCCTTCTTATTCCTACCCGTTGAAGGGATAGACCAGTAGAATGGCATTGTCTCTTGTAGATTGGCATTGACGACAATCTTTGTTTACATGGTGCCCGCCAATGTCTCGTTAATCACAGTAGCTCGCTGCATAGCTCCAATGGCAGGCCACGCATTTCTTCATTGATTTGCGCCGGTCCGAGCAAAACGCTGAATGATATGCACATCAAACACGGAATCCTCTCCACCGTCGCTAATGAGTGTCTCTGCTGAGCAACGCTACAGATGACAGAGAAATTGGCCCATCAAAGACCCCTTTGATGCTCATGGCATCGTGTCTCTGATTTCGTCGCCTGAGCCTTCAGTTGCCGAGCTGTTGCAAATATCACCGTTCTCTTTTTGGCATTTTTGCAATACTATTTTTATCTATTTAGGCTTGCACTGCAACTGTGAAGGCAAATTCATGGGCAGTAATATAGATGGCAAGCCGGAAGGAAAACACAACACCGGCGACCCGCAAACGATCGGCGTTTGAGGAACGAGCCAGTCAATCAGAAATCAGATTATCTCAGCATGCGGGCACAGCCAGCTGAGTACGGAACCCGAGGCAAAATCATAAACTTTTGCCGTACGGCCGCCGTACGGCCAAACGAGGGAGCAGCAAGGCTCCGCCATTTCTCAACACCATACTGGGACAGATGGGCCCTGATCCTCTTGATCAGCAATTTCGTCTGGGTCGCTGGTCGCACGCCTCTGCCAGACCCCTGTCAACTTCTGCCCGGTTGAATGTCGAGCCTTCCAAACACGCCTTGGGCTTACTCCGTATGAAGGTGGTGGTATGGCGTAGCATGGCGAACCATGCCCAAAGACCTGGAGCAGCAAGTGGATAAACACGTGCAGGCTGAATTGGGGCGAGTGTTACAACGGCCCAGCGTACGGAGTACGGAGTAAACAAAGCCCAAACCTGTCGAGCTGAGTCTGTTTTTGAGTCTATTATCTCGCCGGAGTGTTACCGGTTTCGTCAACACCCCTGCAAGGATTTGTTCTCGCACAGCAGTAATGTGCCTCGTGATGTGAGTGTTTACCGAGGCCATACCCATGAGTAACCACCGGACCACCTCCGCTGTCGGGGCGTATACTCCGTACTTTGTACAGCCGATGGCTGAACGCCGGTGGCGTTCGAGTTGCGATGGCCGTTGCCGTAGGCATGCCAAGGGATCATTTCATCTCTTCTTGTCGACGGTCTGGCCGTTTCTCTTTTTACAGCGGCAAAAGGCAAAAATCCTCCCGGCGTTGTCTGGAACATCCCGAGATCAATGTCTTTGGGCAAATTAAACACGAGACGCGAGATGCCCGCTTATGCAAGCGTTTCTTACATTTGGCATTATCGAGTTTTTTCGGGCTGCCAAAATAACACAAAAAGCGAGAAAAATCTCATGGCCTCCCATCCCTTGCGTTGAATCACACCAGGACTCGCCCCCAGACCCAGAAGTCGAGGGACAAAATCCCCAAGTACTTTGTCAATTTACACTGCTGAGAGCAGAGTTACATCGCGGGCCCAGCGAAGAGAGTCGGGTGAGACATTATGCCAGGCACATTGGAGATTTTTCAGGGGCAGAGAAGAATAGAGCGCAAAGGCTGTGCAAGACACGCGTGTAAGCGTCGTGTGGGTATCATTTGCCTTTCATTTTGAGCAGCAGTGAGCAGCAGTGAGCAGCAGTGAGCAGCAGTGAGCAGCAGCGCGACGTAACGATGAGGGAGGGGCCCGAGAAAGGATACGCGAGCGTGGCGTCCAGTGACAGGAGGTGTGGTTACGGCAGAATGCGATGGGCGAATCTGCGCAAGATGACATCAGTACAAAGCCAATGTACCAAACGGGAAGGAACGAGCGAGCGGTTCAAGCTTAATTGAACCGAATTGAACCGACAGGGCGCAAAAGGACCACCGGAGGCTTTCCACAGGCAAGAGGCAAGAGCAACGGCGCAAAAGAACAGCCAAGGCAGGCGCAATGGGCGCCCAGAAACGTCCACGAGCCCCGACGTTGCACGACGAGTCAGTTTACCGGTGATAGGGCTGCATCGAGCACGGCAGACGCACGGCAGACGCGCATCATATGCGCAGCATATGCGCAGCATTGCCACACAATGGCAGGCAGATCGCGATCCCGGGCACCTGGAAGAGACAGTCGTACAAGCGACGGGGACACAAGACACCGGGCCGTGTCGGTCTCATTCCAACTGGCCAGCATTCGACTGCATTTTTCGAGGATTTTTCGAGGCAGCAGCGCAGACCCATGGCGCTTTGAGCGCTAAAAAGCGTAGCTGCTTCGTGGTGTTGCCCGTCAGGCATAAATATAATTTAGAAAATGTTAAAAATAATAATACGGAGCAGAAGATCCAAGTCTCACGACAAACGACCCCTGCTCTTGCATCTCGTGGGGTCTGTTTGCGCAGTGGTTCATGCATGCGCCTTGCCGTGCGTGCATGTGTATCGGAGCACAGCCAAAGCAGGAGCAAACCAGTCGATCGGGGGCGATCCAGAGCTGATCGAACGAGCAATGCATGCAAGTCGTAAAAGTCGTGGTGGCCCAGGCGTCTGTCGCACAGTGGCATAGATTTACAGTGCTACGAGCGGCGAGAATGTGCAAGTCAGTGGCATGCTCCGCTGTCTAGCTGTCAAGCGTCTGGCATGTGAGCATGCACGGATTGTCATGCACTGGCCGAGTGAATATTCCAGAATGGCTTTGTGCCAGTCGAGACGTGGCGATCTCTCTCCCTGCGGCACCCTGAATTTGGCACCTGCCTCGACCGCGCTGCTTGACACGAGCGTCCTTGACCGTGGCGATACCTGACGTGCAAATATAGCTGTGGTGCTGGCCTCCCTACGTCAGGACCCCTGCTCGGTGCTCCATGGACCATGGCGCCTTTCTCGTTTACCTCCGTGGCCGTGAAGCCTTCTCCGCCGCCTCCGCTCGCATTGCCGCTCATCCGCGAATCGCCATTTCGCTCGTGGTCACCCATGCTTGACTCCCACGCCAAATCGGACGGTTCACGCGTCGTCTGTGGGCATCTCCCGGGACTTTCTAGTTGTATCTTAAAGATGCAGACCGGTCCAACCACTCGAATTTGCCCTTTATCTGCTCTGGTCCAATATCCATATACTTACGGATATAAATATAGAAGACGGTGCCTCGGCGAGGACACGGATCGCCATGTCTCCGGTTGAGAGGCTGCCGAAGGAAAATAGAAGGAGAAAAAGAGAGAAAAATACAAAAAAGAAAAGAAAAATAGAAAAAATGAGAATGGCGAACTATCATGTGCAGAAAAAGCAACGACACGCACTTGTGTTAATCTCAGCTCGTTCGTCACTTTTTACACACACTAGCACGGCCCACGCAGCGCGCTAGTGCGACGCCGCACACCCTCGCACGAAGCTGCACAAATGGTCCCAGGAAAAGAGATCCGTCGACCCCCCCCGACCCTATCCGTCCCTGCGTGCGTCGATCCCGACCCATCTGATCTGCCTGAGCCTGCCACCGGGTGTTTTGTGGGTTTGTGGGGCGAGTGGCGGTCGATGGTGCTTGGTTTGGTATCGCGCGGTGCAAAGGCAGCTGGCTACGCCGAGGACGACGAATGTGAGACCTTTTCTGTTTTGATTTTGCAGCTCGATATAAAAATGTGGTTTTATCGGCTTCAATTTGCCCTCGCAAATGCGTGCTCCGTACGGAGTACACGCACACCACACGACGACGCCGGCTAGCAGCTCCATGTCTCGAAGGGTCCTCGCTGGCGTCTGGTCTCTGGTCTCTGGTCATCATCGAGAACATATATTACGTCTCCCCGTCCTCAGACGGTCCATCTTCATTTCCCATTCATCTTCGTCCTCCATTCTTGATATTCTTCAAGCTTCCTGCACCGCTCGTCCGCTCGTCCACTGTTTACCATCCAGACCCTCTCCCCTCTTCACCTCGCCTGGCTTGTCATCTCTCTCCCTTCCCGCTCAAGGGAGCAAGCAAGACACTGTCACCACATCGCCAACAGTTGATCCAACAAGACTCAACAAACACACACACACACAACCGACAAGCACGCTGTCGACATGCACTGCCACGCCATGACACGCCACCGCCTCTGGTCGCGGCCATCGACCTCTGCCGACGTGCAGATGACGCGGGTGGCCGTTCTGAAGCACACGAGATATCAGAAGAACCAGAAGAATCAGAAGAAGGGCCATGCGAAGCGGGTGCCACCGCGGATCGAGGCGCCGCTGATTGTGACGGACGAGAACCGTGAGGAGCTGGAGCAGGCCTTTGGCCGCTTGAGCGATACGGAGCGCGATGTGGTCGGCGCTCTGACGACCATGTCCCACGAGTACGACATGGCCGGCATCAAGACCTGCATCAAGTCCGAGCCGGACAACAATGGTACGCGCCCATGCCCCCAACTTGTCGACCATGTCGCCCATGTCGCTAACACTGACAGACGTGTCCAACCCTGCCGATGTCGAGCTGCCCAACATGGGCCAGACCATGTACATGCTCCGGAGCTGGCATACGGCAATGTCGATTGAGGATGCCAGGGCGTGCTCGCCTGTGTTCCGGCCGGACGACGTCTCGATGCCGGGCACGCCCGGTCTGTCGCGGTCGGCCGCCAGCACGCCGCGGTCGTCCGTGTCGTGCGAGTCGCCAGTGACTCGCGCCTCGGAGCTCCCGCCCTCGCCCAGCATCATGTACCCGACCGTGGCACTGGCTCCCCCGTCGGTGCCCGAGGTGTGGCGTCACAGCATCAGCACGTGTGGTTCCGTTTCGTTTTCGGGCTCGTCCTCGTCGGGCTCCGGTTCATCGGGCTCGTCCTCGTCGGGCTCCGGCTCGTTTTCGGGCTCGTCCTCGTCCTCGTCGGGCTCCGGCTCGTCGGGCTCGGGTTCGTTTTCGGGCCCGTCCTCGTCGGGCTCCAGCTCATCGGGCTCGTCGGACTCGGGCTCGCCCACGCTGGGCCCGCAACGCGCTGTGTCGCCCGTCCTGTCGCCCCCGTCCCCCCCCCGGTCCGGCCGCTACCAGGTCGGCCCGCAGGAGCCCAACCCGTTTGCCAAGTACCGCGAGTGCTACTTTGTGCCCAAGCGCGAAGACGTGAGCATCGCCGTGGACCACGGCATGCCGTCGCCGCCGCGCTCGCCCACGGACCGCGCGTGGATGCACACCGACTCGGACGCCGACGCCTACTACCACCGCCAAAAGGCCCAGGCCCGGGCCAAGGCCACCGTGCTGCCGTCCGTGTCCTCCATGCTGCCGACGCCGCCGCAGGTGTTTACCGCGTTTATGCCCTGTGCCGCGCCCCACGCCGCGCCCCACATGCCCTACGCGCGTGAGCCGGTCGCGCCTGCCGCGTTCCCGTACCACCGCCAGCACAGCCACAGCCTCAGCCACAGCCACGGCCACCGCCACGCCGGCGCGAACCAGGGCAGCCCGGCGGCGCGCCACCAGCGCTGCCACGACCGCTCGTCGCCGTCGCCGTCGCCCAAGGCCAAGGGCAAGAAGGCGCCGCACCTCAACGTCAAGTACCTGACGCACGAGATTGACTTTATCATGTACGAGCGCATCACGAACAACAGCATCTGGGCCGAGGTGACGGAGACGTTCAACAGGGCGCTGCCGCGCCTCGAGCAGTACATTGGCCGGGGCGACATGCGCTCGGGCGGCGTGCTGGACCGCCGCGGCTCGGCGGACCGCACGCGCGCGCGCCCCAAGCGCTCGACGTCGGGCCTGCAGGCGAGCTACTACCGCATGCGTCTGGCGCTGCCACAGCTGCAGGACAATGGCGAGCTCATCTTTGACGACGCGACCAACAAGCAGGTCTTTACCGAGGTCATGGTGCGCGACGACAAGGCCAGCCGCAAGAGCCGCCAGGCATCGGCCGCCGGGGCCGCCGGGACCGCCGGGACCGCCATCGCGTCGTCGCTCGACGCGCCCATGACCGTGTCGACGGTCAACCTGATCCTCTACTTTCCCGAGCGCGTCTCGCACTACGACTACTACTTTGTCTCCGACGCCGACAAGGCCGAGGCCCGCCGCCTGACCGACCTGCGCAACGCCCAGCGCCTCGCCCGCGGCCTGCCCACCTGGACGCCCGAGTGCGACGACCCCGACAACGGCATCATCTACCGCCACAAGATGTAGACGTCCACCTGTCTGGACGTCCTGTACCACCATCGCTTTCGCCCCTGTCTTTTCCCGTTTTATTCCCCGGTTTCCTCGGCAACCTTTTTGCTTCTCTTCTTCGTCTGCTTCTCTTCTTCGTCTGCTTCTCTTCTTCGTCTGCTTCTCTTCTTCGTCTGCTTCTCTTCTTCGTCTGCTTCTCTTCTTCGTCTGCTTCTCTTCTTCGTTCTGCTTCAGCAGCCCTCTTACCGCACACTTGGTTCGACTGCTTTCTGCTTGCTTCTTGGTCACTTGTTGCATGTCGGTGGTATTTTGTTTTTGCTTGGCTTTTGCTGTCCATCTCGGTGGTATTTTGTTTTTGCTTGGCTTTTGCTGTCTGTCTCGGTGGTCTTTTCTTGTTTGGTTCTCGGTTCTGCTTCTGCTCTGCTTTCCTGTTTGCTCTTTTCCTGTTTGCTCTGGCTGCTGCCCAGCTCGGCCGCGTCATGTACGACTACGTGTTATGGATGAAAAGAAGGCGGCTTGCCGCTCTTCCATGTATGATTATTACGGCTGGCTCTTGTTTGCTTTACCGTGCCACGAGCACATCAATACGATATCATTGAACTTGACTCCGAGTGAGAGTAGCGCTCCATTGAAGCCAAATGCCCACGAGGCACGCCAGAAAGTCTAGAAAAAAGTATCATTGTATAGTGCATGCTATGTGTCCAGTGTATGTGTATGCCAGTGCATCAAGAATCAAGAGTGTATCAAAAAGCAAAAGCAAAAGCAAAAGCAAAAGCAAAAGCAAAAACAAAAGCAAAACCAAGCACGCCGTCCAAAATGCAAAAAAGAAATGACAAAATCTAAAAGCCACCGGGCTTGCTCAGCACGCCCGAGAACCCGGCACCAAACGGACCGCCGTGCACCGGCAGGTCCTCGTCCTCGCCGTCGCTAAACTCCTCCAGGTCCGACGCATTGCTCGTGCGGTACAGGTACGGGTCGCGGTCAAACTCGTCGTCCGACGACACCTCGTCCTCGGGGTAGTCGTGCGCATAGTAGTTCTCCGCGTTCTCGTCCTCGTCGTCCTCAAACTCGTCCTCGCTCTCGTCCTCGACGCCGTAAAAGTACTCCATGTCCGGCTCGTTGTCAAACACCAGCAGACCAATCGTCGCCGGCACGCCCGACGCACCCGCCTGCGCTTGGGCGGCCTCGTGGCCCGGGATGCGCACGTACGTCTCCGTGACGTAGTCGTCCTCGTCCGTCTCGCTGCCCGTGCCGTCGACGTCGCCCATCTCGGCGTCGTCGCCGTCGCCTTGCTCGGTCGGCTCAGTCTGCTCAGTCTGCTCAGTCTCGCCCATCGGCACGTCGCCAGCCGCCAGCCGGTCGGCGTACCGCGGACCGGGCTTGGGCTTGAACTTGGCGTTCGCGGCCTTGCGGCGCTCGTGGGCCATGCGGTCCATCTCGGCCCGCTCGCGCTCGGCCGACCGCTTCGCCTCCTCCGTCCGTGCGCTCTCCTGCATTTGCGCCAGGTTGCGCCCAATCACCTCGAGCGTGTAGTCGTTCATCTCGCGCGTCAGTTGCTCCATGTTCGTGTTCCACTGCCGGTTGCTGAGAGACGGCGGAAGCGCCGGCGTCGAGCTTCTGCTGATCGGGGCCGGGGCCGGGGCCGTCGCAGGGTCAGCGTCGCCCGACGCCGAGTACGCGCTGTACGTGCTCAGATTGGACGCCTTGTTGGCCAGCCGCCGAAGGGGAAGTTTCGGGAGCGGTGCAGGTGCAACAGGAGGCGACACGGTCGCTGCTGCTTCGGCTGTCGAGTCGGTACGCAGCGTCGCGCTCCCGTCCACCGCATCCCGGCCCAGCCCACGTGCGCTCGTCTTGCCCACCACCGTCTGCGACCGCGTCCGGGCCTTCCACGTCTTGCTGCGCTCGACAAACACCGCCGTCTCGTTTGGGCCCGGGCCGCTGGCGCCGAACCGCGACCGTTTGCGGACACCGCCAGTGCTCGATCCGGTATCGAGGCCATCGACCGGGCTCGGCGAGGTCAAATCGGACTTGACCAGCAGCGAGGCCCGCGACAGGTGGAAGCGCCGAGGCTCGGCAATGACGCGTTCGGAAATGGGGATCGGTCGGTGGGTCGTCGGGCCGGGCTTTGTCGTCGTTATCGTATCTATCGTCTTTGTCGGCGTGGCTGGGCCCCGGCGGCGTTTCTCGTCACCAGGCTGCGAGGCGTGGATGGTCGGCGCCCGTGTCGAACGCGCTTCGGCTTCGGCGGCGGCGGCAGCGTGCTGCGCGGCCAGGAGTGCAGCGGCGGCAGGGTCGTGGCGACGGTAGAGAAACGCATCGCCGCGGTGGCGTTTGGTGCTGTGCTCGATGCCTAGTGGGCAGGTTAGTCGACTGGCGTCCGGCTCGCGTAGCAAGACTGTCAAAGCGTACGGAGAAACGACGGCACGGGACCCTCCTCGGTCCGCTTGCGCTTGACCTTGATGACCTGTGGCGGCAGCGACATGCTGGGCGTGGGTGGAAGTCGGTCGAGGACGTGGCAGGCCGGGGATTGGGCGCGATGCTGTGTCGTGAACTGGGCGTGTCGCAAACAGTACGATCAAGCCCCTCAGGAGTTGCTGTCGGATTGTCCACAGCGATATTGTGTCATTACTAGAGACAGCCGTCTCCATATTTTCTCACCGCCTTTGTTACGTGTAAAGAAAGCGGGTCCAAGGCATAGATATATTGCCAGTGCGTCACTGACAACCTCCCAGCAAAGCACCACGATTGTACGAATACCTGGGAACTATGATAGACACCCGACATTTATTGAGGCAAAGTATGCAAAAATCAGTCTTTTCCCAACGGCTCGCGGCTGAGAGGCTCGAGATGGAACGACTCACTCGGGGCCAGGGCCGGCCGAGACTGGTCCGTCGATGTCGTAGTGTCTGCTAGAGGATCAATGGTGCCGTCGCCCAGCTGAGGCTTGCCCGCAGAGTCTCCAAATAGGAACGCGTGCTTTGTGCGTCCTCCGGGTGCACGAGAGGCAATCCGGGACGGCCCCGCGGACAACGTCTTTCCAGTCTTTCCAGGCCCGCTGGCAGAACTGGCAGAGGCAGAGCCAGGGCCACTGCTCGACCGCGCCGGCGTATCTTCCGGCTCCAGCATCCACGCAAACGACGACTGGGCCAGTGTTGACCGAGCAGGAACGGTGTGCGCCTGCGTTTCGGAAATCACCTCGCTCGGCGTAGGAGCAGCAGGAGCAGGAACAGCAGCAGCAGGAGAAGGCTCTGGCTCGGGCACGCAGTCGGCGTCTCGTGCCCTCTCACCATCGCTCTCTGCTGCAAAGCCCTCCGAGGTGGCCACGGCGAGGTCGGCCGTCAGGCTCGCCAGTGGCGAGATGGAGACAACACTCGCCGGCTCGGTCTGCACGACTGGCGTAAAGGGCAGCGGCGTCTTTCCGCCAAGAACGACCGGAGACGGCTCGAGAATGTCGACGGCCGTCTGGGCTGGAAGCAGTGGCGTAGCCGGCAGCTGCGGTGTCTTCACGGGGAGCACCTGTCCCGATGGCGATCCCAGAGATCCCAGAGGCCCTGCTGCGGCATCCGGCTTGGCATCTTCGGGCGCCTCCAGCTCAGGCAAGACAAGGGACGAGTCCTCGAGATACACCTTGACAAACTGGACCTTGGCCGCCGCTACTTCGACGACCTCGACCCAGTCTTGCTTCGCCAGCTGTGCAGCCTCATCGCCCGTACTGGATGGTGCTTCCGACGCAGCCTTGGTGGCCGTCCGAAGGCTCTCCACGGCGTCGTCGAGCATGCTGGCGAGTTGCTGGTTGCGCTGCTGCATGTGCTCTAGTGCACGCAGTGCCTCGTTTTGCGAAAGGGTCTCCTTGGAGCCGAATCGTCCGTGCATGCGGTTCGGTGCATTGCGCTGAGCAGCCGCCTGCTTGGCTTCCTGCAGGCCGTGCGCCACGTTCCGCTTGAGTTCGCCCATGGCATCGCGCATGGCCTGGTTGATGCCCAGCTTTTCCGTTCGTTCAAAGACAGTTTTTGCTCCCTGGAACAGCGCCTCTACGCCTTCGCGACGCTGGCCAAACCGGGACGGTGACGGTGACGGGGCCGTGCTGGTCCCGGCCATGGTCCCGGCCATGGTCCCGGCCATACCGGGCGTTCCAGCGTCACTGCGGGCCGCACTCCCGAAACCATTCTCCGATCCAGAGCCTGGCCGGGGCGAGCGCAGCGGCGAGCGTGCCATGTTGAGTGTGCGCGCGCGCAGGCTTCCAAAGCCTGCTGCCAGGGTGGCCGCGGGCGTGTTTGGCCGCGGGCTTGCCACGGAGGTGCTCGGCGAGGCAAGGGAGGCCGGCGAGCGGCCGGTGTACTTGGCAATCAGCTCTGCGCCGCCTGTCGCGTCGAGGTGGTCACGCAGGAACAGGGCGTCTTCGACGTACGATCCCGGGCCATGGGGTCCTTTGGGGGACTGGAACTTGAGGAGAAGCTGGAATGCCGTCGAGCAGTCGGCTTCCAAAACTGTGTCTGTTAGCACACCTCGGGGCGCAGTCGTTTGTGACCAACTCACGCTGCCAGCGGATGCGGAGAAGCATGGCCACGCAGATCAAAGGCACGAGGTTCAGCTTCGGGTCCAAGGCAAACAGTGTGTCCCAAAGCACAAGGTGCTGGTCAAAGGGAAACTCGCGCCCAAAGAGGAGCCGGATCCAGCGGATGAGAAAGATTTGGGGCAGAATCTCAATGTCTTTCAGGTGTGTCGCCAGCTCGGCGTCGACCTTCATCAGCGTCGTCTCGTGGATCTCTTTGCTCAGCTCGACAATGGCACTCTCTTCGGCAGCCACGGCAACGGTAGGCACACCAGCCGCGGCCCGGTCGAGACCGAGACCGAGACCCGGAGACATGGCAGGAAGAAGCTCGGCGATTGAGGCAGGCAAGGGCGGCGTCTGAGGCGCCGTTGAGCTCGGAGCAGCCGGTGAACTGGAACTGCTCGTCTCGTAAAACACCTTTGCGCGGCCCATAATCTTGGAAAACATGGCGTAGGCATCGTGCTCAATGAAGCGGCTGTCCAGCATGGTGGCCATGTCGGGGTCGGCACCGGCTGTCGCGTCAATGGCTGTCGCGTCAATGGCATCCTCGCTCAGGACGTGGACAATGGGCGCCAGGACCTCGTGCATGCCCTGGCGGTACCCGCCCGTCCCCGGGTTCTCCTTGCAAAATAGGAAAAGGACGTCGAGAATCAGCGTCTGGATCTCTTCGCGGTGATACAGAGGATCGTCTGGAAGACGACGGACGTCCTGCTCAATCTCGGCACGGACAGTCTCGTCCTGCCGAAATGCATCCCACGGAGACTGTCATGGTTAGATACGCGAGGCAAATAGACAGGTACGTGGTCGTGGCAAGGTACCTCGGGGTCATCGGCCAACGGGTCGACTGTCAGCTCGGCCAACTTTTCGGGGTGCTTGATGTACTGGAGATGGCGCCCACGCAGTGCTTCGTACTCGTCGCGCGACGCTCGCAAGACCGAGCCGCGGTCCGACGGCGGTGCATCGCGAAGCACAAGAAACATCTTTGCTGTCAGAGTGCTTCTGCAAGACTGTTCGAGACCATTGGCTCACCTTCCAGCACACGGAGCGAAGCCCAGACGCGCAGACGCTCCGTGGCCCGCCCAGCTTGACCGATTGCTGCAGCGCGACAAGGTCACCACCGCCCGCCTGCGTCGCCGTCCATCGCTTTCTGCGCCGTGTGTCAGTGGCCTTTATGCCGAATCGCTCGCATGCACGCGCCGTGCGTTCAGATGGAGCTGTTAGATGCCAGATGCCTGTACATCCGGCCGCGTTGCGCCAAGTCTCACCTGCTTTCGTCCAGTGATCTCATAGTGAAGCGAGCGCGATTGGAGTGCCGATGATGCAGGTCTCGAGGCTGTGTACGGATGCGCCAGCGTGGGTCGTGGTCTGACGTGGTCGACAGTGGCAATGGTCGACAGTGGTCGACAGTGGTCGACAGTGATGCGTGCCCCGATACCGACTCGGGTGCGACGCCGCACTGCCACAGGAGCTCGGTTACAGGCGCGAGCCCCGCTATCGCAAGCTCAACAATCGAGAGCTCCGAGGGCCCACCATAGCTGGCGTGCCTGCTTGCCCTTGCCAATCACGCCCGCCAAAACCCGATCCCAACGTTGTTTCCTTTACGGATTTCAGTGTAGAAAGATCGACCGGGAAGTGACTGTGTTTTAGGGGTGTGGTTCGTGCTGGTGGTGATGACTCTTTCTCAATGTGATCGTGTCGCAGGTTGTGCTTGCCTTGCTTGTCTATCTAAAGAGAAGGAACGATGGTGACGGATCATGTGAAGCCTTTGCTTATCCTCCTCGGAATCGATTGGGAAGGAGCCCGGCGAGTGTCTGAAGAAATGGGCTGTCGGTCTAAATATGACATGGGCTCGGCGTGGGCTTGTCGCGCTCGCCTCGCCCATTTGCCCTTGTGGAACACCGAGTCCACGTGCCCCGCTCGCATATCAGCTTCCATTCAGCTCGCAGCGCGTCATAGGAAGCGTCTAGGCAGACACAACTCACACAACGCGCAGCCCAACGGGTGCTACGACGCCCCCTTTTGAGTCTTTGAGTCTCTGCCATTCCAGGTCTCGGACATGTCTGCCGATCTCTTTGCCCAGTTTGGAGGAGGCAACGCGCCCTCTAATCAGCAAGGCCAGCCCAAGCAGACACAGGCCCAGGACGACGACCCCTTTGCCTTTCTCAGCGCGGCATTGTCGCAGACGCCGCAGACGCCGCAGCCCCAACAGCCGCAGCCGGCTCCGGCCCAGACGCAAGCAGCATGGCCGAGCTTTGACGCACCTTTGCAGCCGTCTCAACCGAGTCAGCCGACACAGCCAGCCCTCGACTGGGGCTCGCCGACTGCGACATTTCCGGCACCTGCACAGACCGCCGTGCCCGCGACTACAGACTACGACGAGGAAGATACCTGGGGGGACTTTGAAGATGGGTCGGCCCAGCCACCATCGGTCCAGCCTTCGTTTGCGCCGCAGCCTCCGTCGAACTTGTTTGAACAGACGTCGGCACAGCCACCGATCCGGGCCGGGCCGGTCCGCGCGCCGACGATTGATCTTCTTTCAAACACTCTGATCAGCTTTGGCGACGCCGCACCGGCTGCGAGCGTGTCTCCTCAGCCCCAGTCCATCACACCTACACCCCAACTGCAGGCATGGACAAGTAAGCCACCAGAGCCGGCAAACGTCAAGAAGCCGACAGACCCAGACGTGCTTTTCGATGCCGACGACTACGACGGGAACGAGAGCTCGGATGAAGACGACGACGGCGACGACGGCGACGATGACGACGAGTTTGGCGATTTCGAAACAGGGGACTACATGGCACCACAGCCGACCATCTCAGCAGGTCAGCCTACGCCCTCTGCGCCGGCACCCTCACACAGTTCGGCTGCGCCTCCGTCTTCGTCCGGGAACCTGGTCGATCTCCTCTCTCTTTCAGACTTTGACCAGGGTCCGACTCTTGCTTCGCCGACCCTGCCACTGGAGCAGTCGTTTGGAAACTTGAACTTGGGGTTTAGCCAGAACCAAGCGACCTCGGGCAGTCTTTCGCGGCCAATCGGTCATCTATCACCTCTGGATTTCGGAAGCACAGCCACGCCCGTCGGCGCAGCAGACGTACCAAAGTCGCCTTCGTTCCAGGACCGCAACCCGTTTCCGGGGTTGGCCGTCACAACACCCCTGTCCGCACAGTTCCCAAGCGAAAAAGTGCAGAACCGGACACCGTCGCCCGTCACAACTTGGCCTACCTTTGAATCGCCAATCGTCTCGCAAGCGCCGACCAAAGGAAAAGCACAGCCTTCCAACCTGCTCAAGTACACGGACGACGACTGGGGTGCTTGGGATGCAGTTGATCCAGAGCCCGCCAAGCCTGCTTCCAAACCTGCTTCCAAGCCCGCTGCCAAAGCTGCTGTCTCGGCAAAACCCAAGGCCAAGTCGAACAAGCCAGCTCCAGAGTCGGCGGCCTCTGGCTGGGACTGGGGTGAAGACGATAGCCCTGCCCCCGACTCGAGCTCCGCGGACCTGCCATCCGGTATTGCCAATCAGAAGGAGCCCAAGAATCTGCCGGATGGCGCACCCCCTCCGACAAACGTCCCGCCACCAGCCATTCTGCTCTCTCTCTTCCCCGAGCTCATGGCTTTGCCCGAAGAGACACTGTTCAAGCCTTTGGCGTCCCAGCCCACCGAGGTCCGCAACCGCGTCTTGGGCCACCCCAAGACGGTCGCCTTTCTGCGCAACTACCTGCAGATCATTGCAGTCGCCGTCCGCGTCGTGGCCGGCCGGAGACAGAGATGGCACCGCGACAAGTTCTTGTCGCAGAGCATGTCCATCTCGGCTGCCGGCAGCAGCAAAGGCGGCGGCATGAAGCTCGCCGGCATCGACAAGACACAGAACCAGCGTGAGGACCGCGAGGCAGCCGATGTCGTCTCTGCGTGGCGCCGTTACGTCGGAAAGCTCCGCACGGCCGTCGCCACTGTCAACGCCGCTCTCGTGGCTGCCGAGGAGGCCAACCACAAGTACCAGCCGCCTCTCAAGATCCCCGAGCTGCAGAGCGAGACCGTGCCTGTCACCACGGCCAAGCATGCCCTCACTGCGCCGCGGCCGTGTGTTGTGTGTGGACTACGCCGCGACGAGCGTGTTCGGGGTGTCGATGGCGACGATGTTCAAGATGCGTTTGGCGAGTGGTGGGTCGAGCATTGGGGGCATCGTGCGTGTCGCAACTTTTGGGTCGAACACGAGGCGACACTGCGGTCTAGATAGATGCAACGGCCGCCATGTCGAGCCATTTTGAATGGTAGTGTTTTTTTGGTTTTGGTGTGCGACTTGCCGCAGACAGATGTGAATGGCAATGGGCCTTCCCATCGCGGCAGACCTCGTGCTTGCCGATGGTGCTTTCCTAGTACAGCGTTCCCGCGGCAGCCGTCCGCCTCTGAACAGTCTTCAGGAAGGAACCACTGAGCACCTGCTTCATCAGGGTGCAGGGAGAGTATTGCGCCTTCCTCGAAATCAAATGTGCCACAAAGGCCTTGTAGTTTGGCAAGAGCGACCGATGGGTCATTTGCTCAAATCGAGATGGCTGTGCATACGCGCGTCACGGTCGTTCTCCACGTTTGTCGACTTTGATCGGCCCGCAGGAGCCGTGATGCCTCACGCTCTCCCTTTTCAGTCTTGCTGTGGCGACTTCCGCCACGTGCGGGCCACGATAGGGGATATAAATATATTTTCCGTCCCCCGCGTTACCCCAGACTGTTGATAAGATTTATGGCTAACGGCCGGCCCGCCCGCCTCAACGGTTCGATCGAGCTAGTGCAATCTCGACCGTTGACGCTCCGTCCGTTGTTATTACTCGATTTGGTCTTGTCTCTTTAGAAAGTGCGTAACTTGCTCTTTCTCGGGTTTCTACAATACCACCTGCTCTTACCTTGTCGTTCTTTACGCCAGATTGGAAGGCGCTTTCGTGAGCACCAGGCGGCAATCGTTCCCTTTTTCTTGGGTCCTGTGGCCTACTGCCTACTGCATGCTCTTTCCTCGCCATACACACAGTTTGGGCAACAGCACTCGCCGATTGTGTCCCAATGACTGACTCTGTTCATCGTCAAACGCCCCTCTTGAAGTCGTGCTTTCCCTCCATTGTTACTTTGCAGCAATTGCCCCTCCCTCTGTCTGTCCTTCCACGCTTCTCCCCTTTTCCTCGACGCTGCCAAACTCTTCCCTGGATTTTTCCTTCTCGTTCCTTCACCACCTGTTCTTGAACTTCTTCACGATCATCGACAATCTCTTCCCAAACACCCGTCACCCCATCTCCCTCCGCCTTTCCCTCCGTTCTTTTCCGCTTCATTTCGTCACCTCTCCAGTACCCGCTCTTTCCGCCTCAACGTTGGTAAGTCCCTTCAGCCCCAGCCCCATCTTCCCCAGACTGTGTGCAAAGATCGCGAAGTCGATCCAGCCACCGATTTCACGCCAACATCCTTTGCCTATTGGTAATACCATTTCAGCCGTTTGCTTTCATCTCGAGATTCACTTGCTCTATATTCGTTCAACACAACTAACGTTCTGACCAGCGCAGATTTTCTCTGGATTTTACAGCAGCGGTTAAAGCTGAGCATACTCTCGCATTGAGATTGCTCTTTACAGACGATTCGAAGCGTTTTATTGTTGTAAGTTGTCCCCCTGTTGCACAGCTCAAGCTGGTTACACTGCTTGTCTTTTCAGTGTCTTGATGTCATCGTTTGGCTTCGCGCACTACCCCGCCATCAAACCACAGGCACCAAGGTTGTCAAACGGTTGCTGCTTCACGCCAGACGTTTCTTTCATGTCCAAATAGTGGTTGATTGCACGTCGGGCAAATGCACCAAGCGCAGTGGTAACGAAGCCGCGTCCTTCACACACGGCACGTTCAACTGTGGAGCATGCTGGTTGCGTTCCAAGTCCGTTTGAGGTGATCCGCGCCAGGTCCCACACCAAGCTAGCTCCTTGCAAGCTGCAAGCGCCACGGAATCATTCACAGCTATGTCGCTGGGCAAGCTTATGAGCACGAGCTTGATTTTGCCTTTTTCATAATCACTTATGCTTCCACATACTTTGGATCTTACACTCAAAGTACGGCACCTTGACATTGGCCTCCTAACTTCCTATTCCAATTTCTAACATTGCGATTTGAACATCGGTTTCATGCACCTTTGCATATTGGCCAATGGAGATCTGAAGCTAACGTTCTACTACGCACTAGCTATTTGCACCTCCCCCACCATCCAACCGTCGCAAATTCTTTCTTCCCTCACCCGCAGCAAGGTCAACGAAAATTCCGGCCCCCCAATTTACTGTTTGCCTTCTTCTTTCCACCACCTCCAAAGCCTCATCCGACCTCCCGCGACATCACCTCACCTTGCGCCTCCGCCTCGGCCCTTTTCTCTCTTCGCCCTTTCCCTCCTCCCGCCGCTCTCACCTCGGGCACCCACTCGTCTTCCCTCACCGTCCGTCACCTACTCCGCTACCGCACTTCGTCGCTCCCCGCTCCACCAGCTTCCCGGCCGATTCTATCTCCTTGACCGCTTTCGCTCTCAACAGAACAACAACGTTAAACCGCCAAGATGTCTGCGCAGGATGCTCCCACCAACGCCAACGATGTCGCCGACTTCGACCACATGAAGAACGACGACGAGCGCCTCGGCCCCGATGGCGAGCCCGCTCCGAAGACGGACGAGGAGTACGCTCAAACGCAGCTCACTCTTCGCGCCGTCATCTCCTCCAAGGAGGCCGGTGTCGTCATTGGCAAGGCCGGCAGGAACGTGGCTGATCTCCGCGACGAGACTGGCGTCAAGGCTGGCGTCAGCAAGGTCGTTCCGGGCGTTCACGACCGTGTCCTTACAATCACCGGCACCTGCGAGTCTGTCGCCAAGGCCTATGCCCACGTCGCATCTTCTCTTATAGAGGGCGTCCCCATGATGGGCATGGGCGGCGTTGTCCAGGGCAGTGGA
Source organism: Ophiostoma populinum (assembly GCA_029298855.1). NCBI lineage: Eukaryota > Fungi > Ascomycota > Sordariomycetes > Ophiostomatales > Ophiostomataceae > Ophiostoma > Ophiostoma populinum. The sequence continues at coordinate 1,859,601 of JANSLU010000003.1, read as the reverse complement.
ACACACCGTACGTCAACCTCTGTACTGCCGCGGACATGGCCTTTCTTCTCTGCTGTCTGCTGTATACAGCTTGCTAACACGTTGCAGCCCTCAAGCTTCTCATTTCCCACAACCAGATGGGCACCATCATCGGCCGTGGCGGTCTGAAGATCAAGCAGATTCAGGACGCTTCCGGCGTCCGCATGGTTGCGCAAAAGGAGATGCTCCCGCACTCGTCGGAGCGCATTGTCGAGATCCAGGGCTCCCCCGGAGGTATTCGCTCTGCCATTTGGGAGATTTGCAAGTGCCTCGTTGACGACTGGCAGCGCGGCACTGGCACCATTCTCTACAACCCTGTCGTTCGCACTGGCACGGCTCCGGCGGCGGCGTCGACTAACGTTTCCAGCTACAACGCTGGTGGTGGCCGTGAGCGCGGCGACTTTGGCCCGCGTGTTACGCGCACTGGCAACGGTGCTGATTTCAGCAACGGCCCGTCGCGCATGTCCAACCGCAAGTCCGAGTCCGACTCGGGCCCCCACTCCTCCGGCGGCCCGCCCACTCACGACGAGCACGGCAACAAGATTGAGACTCAGAACATTAGCATTCCTGCGGACATGGTTGGCTGCATAATTGGCCGCTCGGGCGCCAACATTAGTGAGATCCGGAAGTCGTCTGGCGCACGCATCTCTATTGCAAAGGTGGGCAACGATCACTCTTGACGGCCACCTATGCTCTTGCTAACATGACCCACAGGCTCCTCATGACGACACTGGCGAGAGAATGTTCAGCATCACCGGCTCGGCGCAGGCGAACGAGACGGCCCTCGTCCTCCTGTACGAGAATCTGGAGGCAGAGAAGAAGCGTCGCAGCCAGCAGGCTGCTGAGGCTGCCGACTAGTCTGCTCGGGACACCGCAGCCTTAAACGATTCGTTGTCTCCATCTTCAACGCCTGCTCGGACTCTGATCCTATCATTATGGATATGACATGAAATTTGCAATGTATTTTTTCGGCGTTTGCTGCTTTCCTGTTTGTTTTTCATCCTCAGATTGGGGAATCTTTGCTCGCAGAGGAATACCCAGATCTGGCTTGCCGCAAGGCTATCTATGTTTTATTTTCGGCGGACCCGGCATGAGATACCAAATAATGACGATTTTCGGTTCTTGTACTTTTATCCATGTGTATGACAGTCATTTCCCGTGCCAATGGCATCAAATTTAGACGACGACAGATTCTATGCGCTTTTCGTTACTACCTCAATCTATACACGAACTGTGCAGACGCGACGCGCGCGCGTGTAACAAGCTCACCGCCTTCCTAGTGCGGCCAAGGAAGGGCCACTCTGTTCTTTTCTGCCAGTAGCTTCAGGGTCGTGGCCGGGTCAATCCAGGCTGGCGTTAAACCATTGATTTACGTGAATTTGACACAGTTGCCTCGTGTCTGTTGCGCATTCCGACGTTCCTTTTATTATACCACGCAATTCCTGCCCGTACTTTTTTCTTTTACTCGTTCTTTTTCTCGTTCTTTTACTCGCATTTCATCTACGTATTCGTCCGACACGGTGCAAAGCGGCTGGCGGTTTCTCATTCCAGACGTGCACAGCTCACTACATCCATCAGTCATGGCGCGCACAAAGGCCGTGCCAGTGCAACGCGCACCGTCATCGGAGTTTGTCAGCAAGCTCGACCGCGAAGCAGCGCGGGCGGCGTCCACGACCTCGGCCAAGCCGGCGGCTGGCGTTCAGCAGGCCGCTATTGCCGTGCTGGGCATCTACGGCTCCTTGTAAGTTGGCGGCCTTTTTCCTTTGAAGTTTGCCAGTGTGCCAGTGTGCTGACGCGGCCAGCCTGACCTGGGGCTACCTGCAGGAGAAACTGACGACGACGGCGTACCCGGCCAACGGGGCGCTGCAGGCGGCCGGGGCTGCGACGGAGGTGTTCCACTTCCCCGTCTTTCTCAACACGGTGCAGTCGTCGCTGGCGGCGGTGACGGGCCTGGCGTACCTGTGGGCGTCGACGCCCAAGGGCGCACGTGTGCCACCGATTGTGCCGACGGCGCGGCTGCTGCTGCCTCTGTTCTTGGTGGCGGTGACGTCGTCGCTGGCGTCGCCGTTTGGGTACGCGGCGCTGGGCCACATTGACTACATTACGTACATTCTGGCCAAGTCGTGCAAGCTGCTGCCCGTCATGCTCCTGCACGTCACCGTGTTCCGCCGGCGCTACCCGCTCTACAAGTACATGGTGGTCGGCGCAGTGACGGCGGGCGTCGCCGTGTTCACGCTGCACACGGGCAGCGGCAAGAAGAAGGCGTCGGCGTCGGGCCACACGGCATGGGGCCTGCTGCTGCTCGGCATCAACCTGCTGTTTGACGGGCTGACCAACAGTACGCAGGACTACATCTTTGAGGCGTTCCAGCCCTTCTCGGGCCCGCAGATGATGTGCGCCAACAGCCTGATGCAGACGGCCGTGACGAGCGCGTACCTGCTCGTGCTCAGCCCGTTTCTGACACACTCGGGCGTCGGCGCGTGGCTCGGCGCCGTCGACGAACTCGCCGCGACAGCGCCCGCCACCGGCGGCCTTCTCGGGCTCGTCGGCAGCGGCGAGCTTGCGGCCGCGCTCGCGTTCATGCAGCGCCACCCTGCCGTCTGGCGCGACGTGCTCGGCTTTGCGGCGTGCGGCGCCATTGGCCAGATCTTTATCTTTTACGCGCTGTCGACCTTTTCGTCCGTCTTCCTCGTCACCGTCACCGTCACGCGCAAGATGTGCACCATGATGCTGTCCGTCGTCGCGTTCGGGCACCGGCTGTCGGGCATGCAGTGGCTCGGCGTCGGCCTCGTCTTTGGCGGCATCGGCGTCGAGGCGCAGATTGCGCGCAGCGAGAAGCTCAAGAAGCAGGCGGCCAAGGCGGCCAAGGCGGCCAAGGCGGCCAAGGCGGTCAAGGCGCAGTAGAGGACGTCGGTGGTGAGCGCGTGTTCTGTTCTTGTACATTGTTTAAGCAGTCAATCAACGGGAAACGTTGACACAATCCGCCATGCGCGTAAATGGTAAATGCAACGGCAGAAACGACACGGCGTATCGCCCGATGCAACAGCATTCCGTAATAGAAGTGTCCCGATGGACAGGACTTTTGGGAAGGCCTGGAAAAACAAGTGCTGTTGAAGGCCGCCAGCGCCCGTCCAGCGCTCAAGCGCCTGTATCTAGGGGCAAAGGCAGCCATCGTAGCGGTGTCACTAACGCACTGGATGGCATCAATCATAAAACTTGAGCACAGATTAAATAGTCTCCATTTGTACAAAACCAAGGCCCAAGACTGCTAGATGCAAGATAATTCAAAACTACAACTCCTTTCGCTGCGTTGGGATATAGAAACGTAGGGCCTGGAAGCCCGTCAACTCGGTCAGATCAGATCGTCAATCGACCGCACAATCGGCGACTCGCCCTTGGTCGGCGGGCTGCGCGGGTCCGCCACCTGCGTCGGCCGCCCAAACGGGAGGAATGGGTCGCGCGGAAACATGCTCTCGCGCGGCGAGAACAGGCCCTCGCCCAGGTTGCTGCCGACGCTCTCGCTCGCCACGGGCGCCTCCACAAACGCGAGACCCGTCGACTCTGCAAACGTGCTGTGCAGCGGGTTGTTCGTCATCGTCTCGGCGCGCGGCGACATGAGCGCCTCGTCCACGGCAAACGCCGGTCGCATCGTCACCGCGTGCGGCGCCGCGCCCTGTGCCGTGTGCTCCGGCTGTGGTGCTGGCTGTGGTGCCGACTGTGCTGCCTCGGGCTTCATGCTGCTGCGGTTCGCCAGCGTGCTGCCAATGTTGCGGCTAAAGTTGCTAATCGGCCGCGGCGCCTTGGCCAACTGCAGCGGCGGGCTGGACGCGCCCGTCATGTTGCGCGCCAGGATCCCGTCAAGTCCGTCGCTGCACGAGCTGCGCGGCCGTGGAAAACCAGGGCTGTACAGCTGCACGCCCGTCATCGCAGGCCGCGGCTGGAGCGGCTGGGCAGGCTGCAGTGGCTGGGCAGGTCGGAGAGGCTGGAGTGGCTGGAGTGGCTGGAGTGGCTGGAGAGGCTGGAGCGTCTGGGCAGGTCGGAGAGGCTGCAGGGGCTGCAGCGGCTTGGGGCCTGGACCCTCGTTGGGAAACTTGCCAAACCGGTGCGCCGCAAACCCGGGCGATGGCGGTGGCTTGCTGAAGCCGCCCGACGAACTTCCGGGCAGCGCCAGGGTCGGCGGCAGGCCCAGCGTCATGCGTGCCTCTGGCCGCGAAATCTCAAGCTTGGCCGGCGCGTCCAACGTCAGCACAGGCGCTTTGGCCGGCGCGTCCAACGTCAGCACAGGCGCTTTGGCCTTGGGTGGTCCGTCCAGCTTGACCTGCATCATGCTCGGCATCGCCGGTTGCGCCGTCTTGGGAGGCTGTGCTGGCGGCGACGTCGATGTGAAGCCAAAGTCAAACCGCCCAAACTTTTGCGGGTCGTTGACGTCCTCGGGCGTGCTCCACGTAAAGGTCGACGGCGCCGACGACGGGCCGGGCGAGATCCCGTCGCGGCTCTGGGGCGTCGAGTTGCCGCGCGGACGCATCGGGCTCCGCGCAGGGCTGAGCGCGGACTTGTCGCCCGCGCCGTCTTCGGCCGGCAGCGGCGCCGACAGCGGCTCCTTGGGGCCCATGTCGATTGCGTCCACCGACAGCGCCGTCCGGTGCTTGGTAGGACTGCGCCCGGACCGCGCCTTGAGGCTGAACGAGCCTGCCAGCTTCTTCTTGCCCATCTCCTTTTGAAAGTCCTGCAGGCAGTACATCAGCCGCATGTTGGGGCTGATCCACCGGCTCTTGGACTGCGCCGCATAGTACGCGTCGTTGACGCTCAGGTCGGGGTTCTGCCAGATGCCGTACGCAATAATCAGACTCGCCGACCGGCTCGCGCCCTGCTGGCAGTGGATCAGCACCTTCTTGCCGTCCTTGGTCTTGCGCTCAATCGTCTCGCAGAGCGTCATCAGGTCCGTGCTAATGTCCGTGTTGTGGTCCCACGGCATGTGGATGTACTCGGGCTCCTTCAGGGTCTGGCTGGCCTTGGGCGTCGTCGGCGTCGTTTCGTCCGCGCTGTGCGCCGTCTTGCTCGGCGACGCAAGGGTAAAGGACAGCGTCGGGGGGGCGGGCTGGCTGGGCGGGGATGCGACAGGCGCCGTCTCAGCCGGTTCGAAAACCATGGGCACGGTGCCGTCGGCAGAGTGCTCCGGCTCAGACTCGTGCTCCATGACAGGCTCGAGGATGGGCTCCAGCTTGCTTCCCGACTTGGAATCGCGCCGCGGCTGCTCTTGCGCGGCGTCCTCCGTCGGCACGCTCTGCTTGCCCGCCTTGCCCGCCTTGAACGGGTTCTTGACCTCGCGCGCGACGTTAATGACAACGTCGAACCGCGCGGCTTCGTCCGCCGTCGGCTCCAGGTACAAAAAGACATTGTCGTCGTAAATGGCAATCGGGCCATCCGGGTAGCCGGGCGTCTTTTGGTCTTCATTGTTCTCGTTCTCGTGGAACGGCTCAAACTCGTACGCGGCACGGCTGGCAATCTGCGTGCGGATCGGCGAGTGCTCCTCGGGAATCGTCGCGTCGTACTCGACAGGACCAGCTGTCGGCTTGGAGGGACGAAGAAACTCCGAGAGGCCCGACTCGTTGCGCTCGAGCACGGTGCCAAACGTCATGCCGCCCGTCGGGCCAAAGGTGGCCGACTTGAGCGACGAGAGAATGTGCGGTGACGACGTCGAGTGTTTCAGCGCGCGCCGCTTCATCATGGGCGGCATCGCCAGCATCGGCGATGGCGGCACCTCAATGCTGGTGTTCTTAATCAGCTCGTGCGTCGTCGTCTTGAGGCTCAGCTGGCTCGGTTTCCGGCGCATCGCCGGGATCTGCGGCTTGATAAACGACGGCGACGCGGGCTCGGAGCCGTTGCTCGACGACGACAGCGTCGGCGACACATACGGCGGCTGGATCGACAGGCCCTTCATGTTGCGGCCGCGGCGCGGGCCGGGCGACGTCATTGGCCGCTGAAGATGGCCAATGCCGTTGTGGCCGAAGCCGAGGCTGTTGGTGGCGGCATTGCCAAACTTGGGCGCCTCGTTGCTGCTGCTGCCCGCGTCGACCGACAGCGACGCGATGCCCGTCGACATGGACGAGAAGCCGCCAAACGACGGGCCCGAGAAGGCGGCCAGCGGGGCGAGGTTGACGGGCGAGTCGGGCGACGACGAGGGCGAGGGGTCCGAGATGGAAGACGAGTCGGTGCACGACATGGTCGTCGTCGGCGACGAGTCGGCCGACTCGGAGGCGCGTGTGGAGGTGCTGTCGTGGTGGCGGTGCGAGGGCTCGGTGCCGGTGGCCGACTGGTTGGCGTGCAGTGCCAGCGGCTTGCTGTTAAAGTTGGGGCCCGAGTAGCCGCCTAATGCCTTGCTTCCGACAACTGTGACAGAGTCCCGCTCGTCCATGGCCTCTGTGCCGACACCGTAGACACTCATAAAGGACGGGATCTGGTCCTCGTACAAGCGCCGCGCCGTGGCCGAAGGCATGTTTGAAGGCTGGGGCTGGAGCGAACGAGTCGAAAGAGTGGGTGCAGAGGCTTTCGGGGTGGTCGTGGTGGGCGTTGACGCGGACGAAGGCGCTGCCGATGGCGAGGGCGATGGCGATGGCAATGGCACCGGGTTCGCGTGGCAGCTATCTGGGTGCTCCAGATTGTCGTGTGAGAATCAGTACGTACAACCGCCTGGGTTCGTACTGTGGCGTGTGTAAAGTCGTGGATGTGTGGGTGTCCGAGGACAAGGTGGGCGCGCGTATTAAGAGTGAGCGATGCCTAAAAGTACAAGACGCAAAAGACGCAATGCAGAGCAGATGGCGAGTCGATTGTTGTTGTTGTGTGGCTGGCAGTTGAAGCAAACGAAGAGTCGTGGTGAAAGGAGAGTGAGTGACAAAGGCCGGCCGATGATTAGGAAGAAAAACGAAGACGCAAACCCAAAGGTAAATATCAAAGAAACGAACAAGGTCGGCAGCAAAGCAAGAGTCCGTCCAGCGCGATCAATACATGGTCGAGTGTCGAGTCTGGGCTGGTGTAATTTCGTGTATAGTCCGACGAATATGACAGGATGGTCGCCAATGTCCCGCAATGCGATGGGAATCTGGAAGATGGTAGGAAGAAAGCTGGGAGGCAGACGCGAACGCCGGTGTGAAGCTTCTGCGGTATCGTGAGGGAGCGAACCGTCGAGAAGGTCGAAAAGGAGGGGAGAACAGAGGCACTGGGGATATGGGCAGAAAAGAAGAAAAGCAGGCGTCGGAGGAAGAAGCAGAAAGGTGAAAGCAAAGCAAGCGAGGAAGGAGGGCAGCGAAACGATGCGGGCAGTCGAGGAAAGAGCGCCGCAGCGACACGACCAAAGCAGCAGGCGCAGGCAGGCCGTAAAGTGGTTAGGTGGTGCAGGGGAAGGAACGAGGGCGGGCCAGGGAGGGGGTGGCCGGAGGACGGGTGTCGGCCACAAAACACAAAAATAGAGCAAGTCTCGAGATTCGAGACGCACGGCGGAGGAGCAGCAAGTGGCAGAAAGTGACAAAAGCGCGAGAGCAAAGGCAAAACGGGCAGGGGTGCGTGGAAGCGCAGCAGAAAGACGGGGGTTTGATTGGACAGGAGGTGGGTAGCAGTGGGGACGGGTCCAGCAGAAGAGGGCTGTTGGTGCAAGCCGCTGAAGAAGAAACACCCGCGGGACGAGAATACAGCGGGCGTAGGGCGCTGTGTGGCGGCAAGGCACGCGTTACAGCGAGTTCACCGTTCGAGCCAGCTTGCATTGAGCACAGCGCATCTCGTTCTTCCGTTGGGCACATGGCCGTCCTATTTCCTCGCACTTTAATAGCAATCCTCTGCAGGAGAATGGAAAGCAATTTTAGGAGTGCTACCCGGGCCCAGAGCGAGACAAAAATAGCAGGGTGAGGGCGAATTGACAGTGTTCGAGAGAAAGCGACGTGAAGATGGTGGGTTCCGTGTGATGACCCACATTAATCCCTGGAAGGCCAATCATCACACGCTAGCGAGCATCTGGAACACCCGCCCGCATATCGTGACCAATGAGGAGGCGCAGACGTGGTGGGCGGGCGTTTCGACTTGTTCTGGCGGCTACTATTTATAGACCAGTCGGCCAATGGGAGTGGGCGCTGGAAATTTGGCGCCGAGTCCTGCAAAGAGGTTGAAGGGCATCTGCATCTGCATCTGCAGGCGACAGACTGCACACTGCAGCGCATCCGTGCTGCGCTGCTCCTTCCGTGCCGCGAGTAATTTGCCAAAAGCGACGAACAAGAACGGCAGGTGCAAGGCACCAGTGACGGGTGGCTGTGAAAAGCGGCACGGTTGAGCGAAATGAAAGAGGCCTGTTCACCTAAATATAAATTTAAACTAAAGTTGATTCAGACTGTGTCTTTGTGGGCGCGAACAAAAGCTGTCATGAACAAGTCGCCTGTTCAGCGTGCTCCCTGTGGCGTGCAATGGGACGGTTCACGGCTAGCGCCTGCCAGCGTCTTTGTGTAAATCGTAAATATTTATAATTAACGGTCCCAATGCATCGAGTTATTTACAGTCCAACTCTGGACCTGTCGTTCAGCACATCTGTCCGCACTCGTAAGCGAGACGACAAAGGATGCTGTTGTGCTTCCCTGGCAAGCGCTGTTTGGTCACGCAAGATACAACTGACATCGGACCCATCCTGCCTTCCTTCAGCCACTTCTTTGACTTCCACTTTATATTTAGGATTTTGGCACCTGCCTTCGTTCCTCTCACGCTCGCATCGGCATCGTGCCATCGTGTCGTCGTCTGAACAGGCCTTCATCACATTTTTCTACCTCGCCGAGCCCTTGTCTCTTCACAGGTCCGTGGGTGGCCGTGGCAGGCACCGCCCCTGGCTGGTTGCCATAGCTTCGCCTTGCCAGCCGCCGACGCCCAGACAAGGACGGCGGCCGTCCGTGCTCTGCATCGCCTCCGTGCTCACAACTTATTTTTATGTAAATATGCAACCTGTTCACAAGCGTGTCACGTGGAATTTCATTTGCCAATCCATCGTGCTGCTCATGCCTCTTCCGCTTCCAAGGTAGAACTACTCTGCGCCTTGCGCAAGAGCTCGCTCCCTTAAAGGCACGCCCGGTGTTCTCTTTTCTACTCCGTAAACAGCAAATCGGCATGTTCAGCCCGGCCCTATATAAATATATTTAAATCTAAATATACAAGGCATGCAGGGCGTGCACGTGTGTTGCCCTAAAGCGGTGTCCAAATTAATACGAAACGGGTAACGGTATGACTGGATACGTTATGCAGACGACATATCGCGTGTTTCATATAGAACATGTGCACGAAATATACTCGATAGTAAGCAATGCAGACGCGTATATTAAATATGAATTAATGAATAGAAATGAAGTCACCACTTTTGGGCATCGCGAATCAGGACACCGATGGAGCAAAGCACGTCCCCAGGATACCAAACAAATGCAACCGTATCGTGAGGCTCTTGATACCCGCAGCGGGTGCTGTTGCCTGACACACAAGCCCCTTGCGTCCTGGAACACGCGAGAATCGTCCCAACCTTTCTCCGCCGTGTTTCGTCTTCTCGATGCACGTCTGTTGCTGGGTCAGGCAATGCGGACACCGCACCTTGGACACAATTGTATATTTATGGCGTGAATAGACGCGAGACTCTGCTACCCCGTGCATGGGACATAAGGATGGTCCGAGGTGGGCGTGGTTTCAGACGGGTTTGGTATGATGGCATGCGACAAGTGTCAAGAATGAAGATTCCCATGTGTCTGAGGTACTGCGTCATGGCATTTTTGGAGCCTCTTGCCGTCGATCCCCAGACTCAAATCCGGGGCGAGATTTGCATTCCTCAATCGGTCACCAGGTTCTTACGGAGTTTACATCACTGCGTGTCGCTCCAGTGGAAGTACGTATAAATATACAGGCACTTGAAATTGCAATCCTTTGCAATAATCATATATTTACGCAATTCAATCCACGATGTCAATCTAAATATAAACACGTAACCACATTAATTTTCTGATTATTCAACTGTTGCCCTACGACCTCATTTCAGACGCGTCTCTGACGCGAAGCGCGAAATGTCGAAGCGGTGAAAAAAGCATGTCATCGTTCCGTCCCTGGTCCAAGCCAACCACGCTAATGTAAGTAACAAAGTTGAAATACGCATGAACAAACTCAAAAATACGCATGCGTGCAACGAGGAATGCCGTGCCACATCGAATTTGAAAGTAAATATAAATATAGAGGCAGGATCATCGGTCTCGAAATAGCTATGACCTTAAGGATAGTGGATCGCCATCCATGGCGAAGCAGGGAATACTCCGTACGTCAGCCACACAGTGTGGAAAAGACATCAGCGCAAATGTTTGCTGTGCATCATTCCCACGGTGATCTATTGGTGGCATTGCCGTTCCATTTCCATCGGTTCTAGAAACGAATGGTTATATTTCAAATAAATTTTGAAATAACTCGACTTCGAAGTGAATCAAACTTGAGTCAGCAGTGGACTCTAAATAATCAATCGGGCTTGCGAGGTTGAAAGGACTGAGATCGAATGTAAATATAATAACCCATCGCGGTCTTTGTTTTCGTCACCGTCAAGTCGTAAGTAAGGCCCAGTCTGCCCCGTACGCGAGCAAGAGCCGGCGTTGAAGAAAGAGACAATATGAGGAAACAGGGCTCCCCCAGAACTTATGAAACGAGGCTAATTTGACCGCTCTGAGCACGTTGTGCCCAGAGTGGGAAAAGACGAAAAAGGCTTAGACGTCGGCATCAGAGCTGGAAATATCCAAAGCCGAGGCCTTACGGAGTATATTTTACTGTGCATACATTTAACGATTAGCTCACTGTATTTTATGAGTTTATTTACTTTGTAAATATACGGGGTACACCAAGGCCGCAAAGCTGCTGCCAACCTGTCTCCTGTTGCATCACGTATTTTTAGGCTCTTGTAGATGCTACGCCATCCAGGATGCCCATCCAGGATGCCGACCGCCGAATCAAAAAAGTGTGCGTGCGTTTCCGAGAGTCTGTGCTGCACAGCCTAAATATACTCCGTACTCCGTAGCCACCACACGGCCTAGCAGTTTGTTTCCTGTCGGCCTCGGTTGCATTGGATGTTTGTTGTCGGTGTTTGAAGATGTTTGTTGACTGCGTGTTGCCCAGAAACAAGCCCTTGGCTGTTAGAGGCAATGCCTGTTGTTTCAAGAACGAGGTCCGCACCGAAACAACTCGGCTGCGCTATTTAGCATAGCAAGTCGCTCTATTCACAGATTTCGCCAGGATCGTATCATTGGTCAAATCAGACAGCTTAGTCGAGGACGAGGCTGTGAGGCAGGTAGACCGTACTTGATTGGCTCTCGTGACTACGTGTCGTGTTGGGAAATTGAAAGCATATCCTTCAAGCATCTAAATTATATCAATCAAACTATACTTTCTTGACGCGTGTGCTTATGTCGTCTTTGGCTTATTTTCCAGTATAGCTCCTGGGTTACTATAATCTATCATGAATAACGACAGGAATCGGCATTACAATGTAAAAAACCAGAGTATAAAATGATAAAGGAGCAAAATGCCTTTGAAAAGGAACTAGGATTTGGAGAAGAGCAACAAATCTTACAAAAGATTGCAATAGCAGACTGAATTTAGTGCAGCTGTATGCATGGAGCATGCTAATTATTGCTAATATGTGCAGAGCCAGTAACAAGGAGAAGGATCATCACAGCTCGGCGAGTCTACTTTGTAGAGATGATGCCTCGAGCTGGACTACGTGCAGAGAAAAACTTGCTACTCAGATTGCTAATGATGTGCAGGTTATGCTTTACAAGGCAAGACAAGGTTTTGTACTCTTGAGTCGGGATCACGGGAGCAAGCTCACAGCCACGTTCGAACTTGATATTCCTTGCTCGTCTGCGGTGGCCGGGCGAGTTCCGAGGCCCGTCAGCTTTTATAACCTTCTAGACTACCAGATGACCGGTCGTTTCAATCTCGGAACCCAGTTTATGGAAGCACAACCACATCAAGGGCCCTGTAGACCATACCGAGGATGGTCGGAGACGATATCATGGCGAGGGCTTGCACAAGACATGGTGCCGGTTGTTGCGTCGTGGAAGACGAGCAGAGTTTAAAGATGGAATAAAGTAAACACAGATGTATTCAAATGTATCTATGAACCTTGGGCTATGTGACAAGCCTTCAGCCGCCTTGTGTATGCGCTTACTGGCAGTTGCCGCAGCCGGGCATCGAGGCTCGATCGACAGTGACCTGAAATAGAGTATACATTGAAGTTAGTCAGACATAAAGCGACAGTTCAGCATGCTGATGGGTGCTAGGCCCAATGGCTCCGTGGCCATGCCAATTTACATTTTGACTTTGCCGGCGCTCACGGCCGAGGGTGATTACGATGTGTGCCCTGTACAGTACGGGCCTAAACGTCAGATACTGTAGACGATGTCGTACTTGATGGCAACAATCCAAGTGAATGGATAGATGGAGGTGGCAGAGGTGCTTGGAAATGTACACTAAAGAATATCTTCCAGTTTGTCCCGGCCGGAGTTGGGTCAAGCAAGTGGCAACGCCTTTGGACGAAGAATGCGTTGGTAGAACTGTGCTTGATGTAGGAAACGGAAGACGTAGAAGAGCTTGCAAGGCGGAATAGGACTGCCCTTGACGACTCTGCGATATTCGATAGGCTCATCTCTCGCCATAGGCACCCTCATGTGGTTGAAGGCAAAAGCTGCATCGAGGCATCACGGGCTCGACACTGGGGACACAAAGCACAACCCGTGAGCATATGAAACTGGCTCTTCACGAGGACATGAAAACGCTGACACAGTGCCTTTTACAAGGACGTAAAAACGCTGACACAGTGCCTTTAACTAGCCAGGATGGCCACCGTCATCGTGGTGATGTGTGGGCGTCCGGGCGTGCACATCCACCGCAACCTCGACGCTTGCTACCGCTCCTCTGTTCTGCAACAGCCAAACGATTCGGTCCAGCGTAGAGGCATCGTATACCATCAACCACCAGAGTGGTAATCGCAAGGACCTCTTGACTGGGCGGCGGTGAGGCCAGCGTTGTCTTTGTGACGGCTGGTTCTACCAGAAGCTTCTGGGACAGCTCCGACCTGAACAAAAACTGGTAGCATGGAGAGAGCGTTTGTAGACTCGAGATGTACTCAAGCTGCAAGCTCGGGGCTATGTATGTACCAAAGTGCCCGTCGCAGCTGCAACGACAGCACACGACAAGTACATTGTGGTCATGACACTAGAAGCACGGTCAGTATTTGGTTACTCAAAGAAAGACATGTTTGACGAGATACAATTACACCCAAGGCGCAAACGTTTCTTTGAAGCCTGCAGTTTTCCGTCTGGCATCCGGTGATCCCGTACGGAGCGGTCCCGGAAGCCCGGCCTGGATCGTGTCACGGGCGACTCAAGAACATCTCACAAGGGATACAAGCGGCCAAAGAGGCAAGCCCCAGCCAGGGAGCTCTCAAGTAGCATCTACCAAACTGTTCTCGTCTGGCTGGAACCTCTGCCTGGAAAACGTACGATGCCAATCTTGACTGTGCCCCGCGACGACGTTTGGCTCGCCTTCCAGCCAAAGCGTTGACGTGCTATCTCGTTTAGATCCACACAATGGTGACCCGTGAGCTGTACTAGACGATTGCGTGGTTACAGTCCTTGGACCTTGAGCTCACGAGTCTGGTAGAGTGGACGCTTGATGCTTGGTAGGCGTACAGAGTACGGCAGTGCACGGTCGACCCTGCCCGCCGGAACCACCCGGCCCGAGCACGTTGCTCTGCGCGAGTAGAAAAAGCTTCGTCCGATGTTGCCGTTGGTGCTTTGGTGTCGTGATGCCGCAATGACCGCCCGCGATGCAACGGTACTCGGACATGCAACCCGGGCATCGCCAAATGGCAAAAGGCAAAAGAAGCCCTTTCGACAAAGGGGGTCACGCTGTCACTGGCTGCCGACAGACGAGATGGCCATGCAAGGGGCTCGGCGAGTGGCCACGCCAAATCGAGCGATGGAGTGAGACAGCTGCCCTGATCTGGACGAGCGCGAGGCCAAATCAAGCCGTGAGACAGTGGCGAGCGTGTCAAGCACCACCGAAAAGGTAGAAGCCAAGGTGAGCCGTTGAGCCAACAGTGCCACTCGGAGTTTCGTTTGCCGTCTGCTATCATCCCTTGCTTGGATCGGCACAAGTATATATTTAGGCCTCAGCCCTTTGCTCGGCTTACTCCGTTCGCTGTCAAATGGCCATGTGTAGTCTATTCGTGAGTCAGCCAAGTCAAATAATGTGCCGTCGTGCGAGCCGACATCAGACATGGAAACCGGCTTGGTTGTGGAAGCGGCTCAGTGTCGGCCCCTGTCTGCACAAAGTACCGCGTACCTAGGAGTTGGAGAACGTGCGCAGCCTTGCCAATGCATTTCTTCTTGGTTCTTGATGCACGACACAGGGGCGCCATAAAACTAAATTTATCGTATTGAAGCGGCCCCTGACGAGATGCAACGCTGCTCGCAAGAATGGCGAAAAAACGAGAAACGAGAAAAAGAAGGGCGCGGTTGAACGCCGAAGCGGCTCAAGGTTGGCCGTCCGTCACGCAAGCAAGCTTGACGCAAGCCCTGGCTCGGACACCCATGGCGCGATACAGGGAAGGCCCCTTGTACAGCCCACTTGGCTGCCCGCGCAGTCCCCTTCATTGTTTGAGATTTTGAGATATAGCAGCCGTGCTGTAGCCAGGCCGAGCTTTTTCTTTCTTTTCGCGTTTTCCCTGCCCGGTTTGCACAAGCCTGAATATATTTAGATATAAAAATGTCTTTACTCCGTATAGTTTATATTTACACAACTGGTCTTCTCGGTGTGACATTCAGCGTGGCGGCACGGCTGTGTCTAGCGACTGTCGGGACTGTTGCGACTCTGTTGGATAAAGCCGCGGGCTCGTATTACGCTGCTGTCACAAGTCATCACACTGGCTGCAGGCCATCCCCTACTCGTGCTTCCAGCTCCCCGCTTCCAGCTCCCGTCACAAGCACCGCTGCAGGTGACAACAGCACAGCAAACGGGACCTGCTCCGTGGTCAGATGTCGGGCACTGCTTACAGAGTAAATATACACAGAGCCATGGACGGACATCGGTTGCCTTCAAGCCATGGGCTGGGTTCGTGTAGCACGGAGGAAGAACGGAGTCGAGGAGATTTACGCAGCAGAGACGCGGAGATTTTCATTGCGTTTCAATGTAATAAACTTTTATATTTATATTTACGGGCACAGTCCATTTCCATGTGCAAGCGATGTAACTGTGGGACGAGTAATTATCAGTACGGGCGAGTGAGGACGGGCCACGGATGCGGCGGCGGAGCTGGACGAGATGATGCTGTCCATATCGGCAGAATTCGCGGGCAGAAGAGGAAAATGGAAGACGAGCGGATGATAGGTTTAGAACAGGTTCAGACCGAGGAGAACTGAGGCAAAGGTATTTTCTTTTATTTTATTTAATTACATTCAAGCTGCAGCGCCAACACATGCATCGACGTGCATGGTGGATGCGACGCGTTGCAAATACCAGCGATCTCGGACATCACCACCTCTGCTGTTGCACGGATCGACCCGGTATCAGACGCGGTCAAAACCACAATATACGGACGGAGCAGGCGACCTATATTACTCTATAAATTTGGGAGAAGCTGGTGGCTGGGTTGCAGGGGCTGGGCGAGAAGACGAGAGAAGACGAGAAACGAGTTCAGATGAAAGAGGAAGAACGCAGCTCACGCGTGGTCCGTGCACACAGCTGTGCTCGCGACGAGTTGGCTTTTGATCTGGTTTCACGCAAGTCAGAGCTCGTACAGCGTAAATATAAGTGTTTAGTGCTGGTTTTGGCAAAACCTACGGAGTACTCCACGGTGTCTAGTTTATCAGTAGTAAATACACCTAAATTTACATCTGTCGGTCTCGGCCCACGCTCCACGTCACCTGTCCAGAGCACCACGTTGTCCGGCTGTCTCAGATACCAGACCAAGAGATCGAGAAGCAAGCAGGCCAAGGCCGCCGAACCCTCGAGCTGCACACGGCCTCCCTTGGATCGCATTCGCGCTCTCACGCTGCTCACGGGCAGCGGGGACCCCCTATCCGCGCTGTGTCTGCGCTGTACCGCACTGAGACCCCTGGAGAAAGTGGATGGCCCCAAATAGCAGGAGGGTCGTGCGGCTCCTGGGCCTGTTTGGACGAGCGTATATTTAGACTCGTGAGTCGTGGCCGCCGACAGTTGGTTTGGAGGCAGATGCCCATGCATAAACATACATGAACATTGGTATAAACTGCCGTGACCAGAATGCTGGTGCATCATGTCGGCTGTGCAAATTCAAATCGTGGAACGACACCTTGATATAAATTTACAGCGCTTTCGTTTCAGTGCCTGAACTGGACAACGCGCCAGAACCCGCTGAACCCACTGCCACGGCCCCAGGGCAGGGGTGCCAGCGCGTATATTTACTCCGTAAATTTATATTTACAGCGGCGATATTGCATCCTGGCTGCGGAAAAGAAAGAAGACGTGAGTCTGTCCATTTGCGCCAGCAGAAGACGCGAGGTCGTTTACACTTCTTTTTTCTTTTTTCTTTTTCTTTTTCTCATTGCATTGTCATTGTCTTTTTCTATCTGCGTGCTGCCGCTGCATCGCGAATCGTCAACGGCCGCCAGTGCTCGTTTCTACGGAACACATCTTTGCCTGCTTCAGTCTTTCGCCTGCTTCGCCTGCTTCTTTGCCTTCAGTCTTTCCGGCCTCGTCGATGCTGCCGTGGCCGCTCTCGCGTCCCCTCTCGTTCGTTCACGCGCCTGTCTCACACGCCTCGTCCGCCCTGGCTTTTGTGCTCGACCTCACTTGCAGCCCAGAGCAACGCCCAAGCTCCAGCCCAAGCTCCAGCTCCAACGCCAGCTCCAACGCCAACGGGAACACGCACCACCCGTCTTGTACAACGCACGACCACGACCACAACGACTGCTGCTTCGCGTCATCTACTGCTTGCCCTGATCTGCCGCCAAAGAACAAAGGCAGCCTCGGACGCGCATAGCAGGACAAGAAAAAGGACAAAAAAAGGACAAAAAAAGGACCAAAAAAAGGACACCCACGATGGACCTCCCGCTGGCCGTCAGCTTCGGCGCGCCCAGCGACCGCCCGGCCTCGCCGTCGCCGCCGGTGTCGCCCAAATCGCAGGCCTCACAGACATCGCCGCGGCCCGACCTCCGACGTGGCAGCCAGCCAACGCCGCCCGGCCAAAACGCCTTCTTTGCCGGCCTGCACAGCTCCGGCAAGGACCTGCTGGTGCCGGTGCCAGCGCCGGTGCCAGCACCAGCACCGACGCTCACACAGCACATGCCGCCGTCGCCCGTGTCGCCCGACCTGGCCGACGGCCAGAGCCTGGATCGATATGCTGGTACCCGTGGCCCGAACGAGGCCAGTCCAGACCGTTCTTTGCAGCAGGAACCCGTGCTCGGACTCGGACTCGGCCACGGACTCGGCCTTGTCGACCTGTGCCGCGCCCAAACACACACTCCAGACGCCGATCCAAACACGGCAGCACCAGAAACACCAGAAACACGAGAAACAAAAACACAAACACTGAGCGTACCCGCTGCATCAGGAGTTGCAGACATGGGGCCCGCTGCCGCCCCACACAGCACTAGCACCTGCAACAGCGGCCCTGCCAGCACAGGCACCCACGCTAGTCCGCCGGCAAGAGCAAACGCGCCCAATGCACGGGCAGGTGCAGGTGCAGGTGCAGGTGCGCTCGACCTCGACGGCAGGAGCGACGAGCCCCCCTCGGCCGCTCCTTCCTCTGTCTCTGCCGCTGCCCTCGCTCCTGCCCTCGACCAGGACACCCCAGCCCGCCCGCAGCAAGTGCACCTGCACCCAGAGCACCACCTGCACCACCTGCACCCAGTGCACCACCCGCACCAGCCTGGCTGCCCTCCGTCCTCCACCCACGCTCCTGCACCTGCACCTGCACCTGCACCCATTGCCTCTCAATCTGAGTCCAACTCCATCACCGCCATCTCCATCTCCCGCACTCCCATCACCGCCACCGCCTCGCCGCCCGACGCGTGCACGCCGCCCTCTCCTACAGCTGCGCCGCCCGGCCCGTCACATCAATTGCATCTCTTGCATCTCTTACCAACACACCGTCCGGAGTCCACCCCTGCCTCGCCAGCCTCCAACGCCCCCTCTGACGATTTTCACGACTTGCACGATTCTCACGATTCTCTCGACGCCCACGACTTGCACGACGCGTACCGCACGACACATTTACAGCAGGCCTCGCCGCCACGCGTCGTCATCTCCAGCGCCTCCTGCTCGTCGCCCGAAGGCCCCGTCTCGGCACCCCAGTCGCCCGCCCGCCACGCCCTCCGCTCGTCGATTTCGTCAATTTCGTCGGCGTCGCCTGGATCGCCTGGATCACCTGGATCGCCTGGATCGCCCTCACCGCGTCTCCAGCGCACCCTCACGCACCCCAGCCCGTCTGCCTCGCGCACCGCGTCACTGCACCGCCGCGTCCCCGCCTCGGTCGCGTCCAACGCCGACAGAAACGCCGACAGAAACGTCGACCGACACTCGACGTCAGGCTCGGCCCCGCCCACGAAACGGCTCTCGTTCCGCTCCACCGCCACCGCCACCGCCGCCACCGTCACGTCGGGCCCTCCCGCACCGTTGCCCGCTAACGCGGACAAAAGTACGGGTGTCAAGAAAAGTACCAACCCCAAGCGCGCGTCCTCGTCGCTCGCCCAGTCGTCCACCAAGGAGTGGGCCAAGGGCCAGCGCGACCTTATCCTGACCAGCGCCTGCGGCTCCGCCTCGACCGCTGCCGCCGCCGCCGCCGCCGTGCCCGCCGACGCCGGTTCGTCGGCCTCGTCGGCCTCGTCGCGCCACCAGTCACGCCAGTCCCAAGAGTCGCACGCGTCCCACGCGTCGCACCATTCCCAGTCCAACGACTCCGAGTCTTCATCCGAGGCCCACCAGTCGCTCTTCTCCCAGCCGCAGCCCGCAGATGACCGCCGCAAGGCCGCGTCGCGCCCGCCTCTCTCCTTCCGCCGCCCCCGAAACGAAGGCGGCTCGACCTCGCGCAACAGCTCCGTCGGCTCCGTCGGCTCCTCGTCGCCCACCACCGCCACCTCTGTCAGCGTCAGCATCCCCCCCATCCGCTCCTTCCGCTCGTCGGGCAGCCGCAAGAGCCTCGGCCTCGACGCCGCCACGCTCTCCTCGATTATGAACCTCCGCTCGCCAGGCCCCGGCGCGTCGTTTGACGACGCCGACACCGCCGACGGCGGCGGTTCGCTCGACGTCCGCCAGCGCGACCGCACCCTGCGCGCCCTCGAAGGCCGCCACGGCTCCGAGGACAGTGGCCAGCCGTCACAAACGCAGCCGCCGTCACAATCACAGCCACCGTCACAATCACAGCCACCGTCACAAACACACGTCCAGCAGTCGCAGCCCCCGCCCACGCGCCGTGCCACCTACGGCCACGGCCACAGCCACAGCGTCAGCCAGAGCGCCCGGTCCTCGGACCCCGACACCACAGCCGACATTTTCATGCGCATCGCCCGCGATGATGATCCTAGTATTGTACGTTTTTTCGTTTTTTCATCTTTCTTTCTCTTTCTTTTGTTTTGTTCTACGAGACACGGCAACGCAATCTCGCTCTGTGTCACCTGCACGCTCGTGTCTCAGCTCGACCGGTCTCATGGCAGCTACTGCTACTCCTGTGCTGACACTCTAGTCCCGCATCGCACGCCAGGCCTCGCAACGCCGGCCCTTTTCCGCGGCCGTGCCCTCGCGCCAGAACAGCGACCCTCCCCAGATTGTCCGACGCCTGTCGGACCAGCGCGACACGGTCCGCCAGCGCCGCTATGCCGACGACCACGTCGTGCGCCAGCCCGCCGTGTCGGTCGTATCGGCCAGCCAGCGCGAACCGCCACGTGTCGTCGCCGGCCCTCCCGAACGCACGACGCCGCTGCGCTCGGCCACCATGCAGCACCGCCCCGAGCCGACACGCACGCGCACCGTCGTCAACGCCACGCGCCCGTCGCCGAGCACGCCACGCACGTCCACGTTCTACGACACCACGTCCGAGGTCGGCACTGCGTACTCGCGGCGCCGTCCGTCTGTCGACTTTGGCGGCACCAACGCGCCGCTGCCGCTGCGTGCGTCGTCCATCAAGACTGCACACAACTTTTCGCGCACGTACAACTCGTCGCCGCTGGCGCCGCGTCACGTCGACCCGCTCAAGCACGACGGTGTCGACACCAACGGCAACACGACGCCGACGACGGCCAACAGCAGCAACACGGCCACCAACGGCCACGGCGGCGCTCCTCTGGCAGCCAACGCGAACACCAACGGCAATGCTGGCACCGGCGTCGAAGGAACCGAGTCATCCGGCTCAACGGCCGCGCCGTCCACCGTCTGGGACGAGCTGGACGATCTCAAGTCACGCATGCGCCGGCTCGAGCTGACGGGCAAGATCCCCGCGACGTCGGGCGCGGCCATGTCGCGCGTGTCCGACGACCGTCCGCGCACGGCGACGACCAACGCCACGACATTGTCGGGCTCGCCCAAGCGCGCGGCCGGCAGCCAGAGCCAGGCTCAAGCACAAGGACAGACGCAAGCGGCCGACGTGCGTAGCACCACGTCGTCGTCCTTGCGCCAGCAGCACCTGCAGAGCCAGGCCGAGCAGGGCCTGCAGTCGCCGATGCAACGCGACGGCCCGTCGGCCGCGACGGCTGCATCCCAGAACCAGCCCATCCTGCTGTCGGCGCTGCACAAGGCGCGCCCGCACATGAGCGACGACGTGTACGGCGCCATCGAGGCCGCAGCCAACGAGGCGCTGTCGCTGCAGCAGATGGTGGGCGTAGCCGGCCAGCCAGGCCCCATTTCGAGCGGCGCCAGCACCATTGGGACGGGCATGCCGTCGTCGGTGACGGACCGCCAGCTGCGGCGCAAGGCCGACAGCATCTGCCGCAGCCTGACGGAGCTGTGCCTCGCGCTCAACGACGAGGCTGCACAGCGCAAGCTCAAGGCGTCTACAGCCGTCCTGGCCGCCGTCGGCGGGCAGCCGTCGCCCGTGCAGAGCTCGCAGACCGTGCAGAGCTCGCCTGCCGTGCAGCCACCGCACCAGCAAGAACCCACGCAGCAGGCGACGCCCTCGCGAGCAGCACAGCAACCACCGACCGTGTCACAGCAGCACCCGCCGACGCACGGCCACTCGCGATCGCAGCCGCAGCAGTCGCTGCAGATCCAGACGCAGCTCTCACGTGACGAGTCGGCACTGGCCAGCCCGACGACGACGGCGCGCGCCTTCACATCGCTGGCCAACTCGCGACGCGCCGCCGCCGGGCTCGACCAGCAGCTCAACCAGCAGCTCAACCTGGCGCCCAAGATCCAGCAGGGCAGCCCGCGCGCGGCGTCGCGTCCCGACGACCGCCGCGCCTCCTTCTTCACGACGCCGACGATGCCGCTGCCACGCTCCGCCCTCGCACCGCCCGTGTCGAGCGAGAATGCCGGCCGCCGCTCGTCGCTCATGATCAACCGCACGCGTCGCGCACAGTCCGAAGAACCCGAAGACTACGCGCCGCAGAGCGCCGTCGCGGCCGGCCGTCGCTCGTCGCTGCTGCGCACACGTCGTGCCGCGACCGAAGAGCCCGAGGAAATGGTCGGAGGCGGGGCCGGGCGCAAGACGTCGCTGCTCGTCCGCACCCGCCGCCACCCCGGGCTCGACGACGGCGACGACGACGAGCACGACCCACGCGCGGCCGCCGTGCGCTCACCGTCGCGCGCCTTCACCGAGGTCGCCGCACTGCGGTCCGCGCGCGAGTACCACCGCCACCAGCCACGCGAGTACCTGCCACGCGAGTACGCGAGCACCCGCGACTACGTACCGCGCGAGTACTACCCAAGCCAGACGCAGACGCAGAGCCAGACGCTGACGACGTCGCGCACGGACCCGCAGCTCGCCAGCATGGGCATGAGCAATGGCTCGGCCGTGACCGTGCTGACCATCCCGTCCAACGTGTCGACGGTCGGTGCGCCGTCGCACGACCACGCCCAGCACACCCAGCACGCCCAGCACGCCCAGAACACGCCGACGTCGCCGGCACGCGACGGTCTGGGCCTGGCATCGAGCGCGTTGCCGCGCCGCCGTCTCGTGCCGTCGAGCCTCAACTCGCGTCTCGTGACGCCGCAGACGACGACGGCGACCGCGACGGGCGTTACAGCGGCCAGCAGTGCCTCGGGCGCCCGTCGGTTCCTCGATCGCGACGACCGCCAGCGTGACGAGGGCGCTTCGCTCGCCGCTGCCGACCGCTACATTGAGGACCGCCTCTACGAGCGCCAAGAGCGCCAGGATCGCCAGGATCGCCAGGAGCGTCTGCACGAACGCGTTCAGCGGCACCTGTCCATGGGCGCCGGCCCGCCGTCTTCCCTGCTCGGCCGCGCCGCCACCGTCAGCGTCAACACCACCGCCGGCGCCGGTGCACGCCGCTTACCATCGTCGGCCGCGTCGCAAGTCGGCAACTACCGCTAGCTGCGCGTCGCCTCTGCCACGTCCCAGTCCCAGTCCCAGTCCCAGTCCCAGTCCCAGTCCTCGTCCTCGTCCCGCTCGGCCTTTTCGGCTTTTTCGGCCTCTTCGGCCTACTCGGCCTACTCGGCCTACTCGACCTCTTCGGCCTGCACGGCCCCGGCCCTGGCCACGGCCACAGGCCTTGCACGCTCCGCCAACCGGCGAACCCTGTACGACCCACGACCTCTACGACTGAGCGAGCAGTGACAAAAGCATTTTTACCTTATGTTGTCTTTTTGTTGTCCTGTTTTGCCTTGTCTGATGCAGCATCATGTTTGTCTTTTGCCTCCTATACCTCTCTCTGTACCACTATCTCGCGTCCGCGTCGCGCTATACCACCCGTGGCCATGTCATTGCCGGCGTTCCCTGCTATTTGTAATCCCGTTCTTGTTCTTATTTTTCATTTTCATTTTCTTATTTATCCGCCGCCGCTTGGCCGGCTAGTGTATTACAATGTACTCTTATCCTGTGTTCTTTGTGACAATACGAGTTGGGTCTACCGACACGTGATGCATAATTGTATTGTATATCAAATCAACCATATCCAACAGGATACGCCAAAAACGCCAACCAAAACGCCAAACCAAAACAAACCAAAAATAAGACTAGATGCTATCGGCCATGTGGTACAGCGGCACATTCATCGGCGCCGTCATCATTGGGCCTCCGTTCGGCCCACTCATCCCCTGGAGACCCATTCCGTACCCGGGGTACATGGGCGGCAGCGGCACCGGCCCCGACTGCTTCTCCGGCCCGGTCGACGCCTTGAGCGAGCCGCCCGGTGTGTGCTCGCCTTCGGACATGAACAAGTCGCCGGGCGTCGCGTCCGCGCCCACGCCCCCCGACGCCACTGCCCCGTACGCATCCGACTCGCCCAGCCCCGGGTCCACCGCGCCACCGCCGAGCGACGCATTGGCCATGGACCCGGAGCCCGGCTGAAGGGCGCCCGTGGGCCAGTCCCACAGATCCTCGAGCTCAAACGCGTCGTTGTCGGTGCCAATCGAGTCGGAGCCCTCGTCGCCCGTCTTGCCGTCGACGCGGTAGTAGCCGCCCACGCCGCCCACGCCGCCGCCGCCCATCATGCCGAGCGGGCCCAGCATACTGCCATAGCTGCCGTGCACGCTGTAGTTGTTGAAGCCCATGCCCATGCCGAGCGTACTGCTGCTGGCAACACTGCCGCCGCCACTGACCGACATGGTGCCGGGCGAGCCAAACAGGCCGTGCGGCGGGTGCGAGTACAGGAGCGGCGGCGGCAGCACGTGCGTGCCCAGGCTCGGCGAGTCGTCCATGTACGACCCGGAGCCGGAGTGGCCGTGGGCCTGGCCGGGCGTGTGCGCCACCGGGCTCGGGCCGGGGAGATGCGCCATGGACGGTGTCGTCATCATCGGCTCGGCACTGCCGGCGCCCGGCTGCGAGAAATCCGACGCCGCGGCCGAGCCCATGGACGAGAACAGGCCGCCGGACTGCGAGCTCCGCCTGGGATCGAGCCTCGCCATGGGCAGCTTGGCAGCCGGGCCCGAGGCCGCGTAGTGGTCCGGGTCCAGGGCGTCGCCCTGCGCCATGTGCGGAAGCAGGCGGTACGGCCGTCCCTGGGCGTGGGCGGCCGTCCGGCTGCGCGACTTTTGCTTGGCGTTGAGCGCGTGCTCCAGGCTGGCGGCGTACTTGGTCTTGCTGACGGCGTCGGTGGCGAAAAAGGCGAGGATCGGGTCGCGTGCGTCGTCCATGTGGGTGCGCGGAAAGTTCAAGTGAAAGGGGCGCTTGTGGTCCATAAAGGCAACGTACGCTGGGTTCGTCATGTCGCGCTGGACCTGCTTGTCGATGACGTCCTGGAAGGCGCGCAGGATCCAGAGCAGGCGGAAGCCCTGTGCGTCGACCTTGGCGTAGTACTCCATGATGCCAATGGCCTGGGCGGCAAAGCTGTTGTAGCCGGGGTGGTGGATGAGCGCGATAAACTCGTTGCTCATAATCACGAGCGCGGCGGCAAAGAGGTAGTACATGATGAACGGGTTGCGGCGCGCCAGGTACTGGTTGTCGAGGGCGTGCTGGATCATGGTGATGGTGTGGTACGAGGCCGCGATGCACACCTCGCTAAACTTTTCCGTCCGCCGGCGCAGCGGCGCCGTGACGCGGCCCCGCCCGTTGCGGTCGCAGCGGATCAGGAAGAGGAAGAAAGGCCGCGTCAAGAGGATGATGGAGTGGCAGTAGACGAGGTTGACGTGCAGCGCGGCGATGCGGGCCGACTTGGACGACTGCCGCGCGGCATCGGCCTCGTCGCCCCAGCGCACCGACTCGTGCAGCTCCTTGGGCCACGACCGGCACTTTTCCACGATTTCCTCCGTGTTCCGGGACGAGATGCGGCGCTTGGCGTACAGCCGCCGCAGAATCTTGCCAATCAGGCGGCTGCTGCGCACCGTCGCGTTGACGCCCTGGATGTGGCTCTCGGTCGCCTTAAAGGCCGGGTTGGCGCAGCTGCCGGTGCTGTTGGCGCTGCCGGCGCTGCTCGCGTGCCGGTACCGGTCGTCGTAGATGGGCGGGATGTAGACCTGGAAGGCGTCCTCGAGGGCGGCCTCGGTGCACTCCTCCTCGTTGATGGCGGACGGGCGGCCGAGCGAGGCGGCAATGAAGCGGTCCAGCGTGTACAGGCTCTTCCAAATGTTGCGGCGGGCGTTGAGCGCGGAGCCCGAGAACCTAGCAAGGGCTTCCTGGCGATGCAAGCCAAGCGCAATGGCAGAGCGGACGGCCATGCCGTGGTAGGCAAAGGCGGCGTTCCGTTTGGAGACGACGAGCATGTAAATGGCAATGAGCGTCAGGGCCTGGATGGACCAGAAGTCGGCGTCCTCGAGGCCGCTGAGCGGGTCGCACATGCACTTGGCGCTGCGGAAAAAGAGCTCGGCGGTGTCCGTGTGCAGCTCCTGCACGATCTGGTACTGGCTGGTGCCGGGGTCGGGCGTGGCCATGGAGAGGCCAATGGCAAAGACGAGGAACAAGAGGCACACAAAGTGGTTGCTAGCCATGTGTGGGTTCTCGTAGCACGCGTCTAGGTCGCGCAGAAAGTCTTTGCGGTCGAAAATCTCGACAAGACCGCTCGTCTGCACAGGTCAGTTGCTGGTGTTGGCAGGACGCAGGCGCACTCACATTGGTAAAGAAGGACTCGACCAGGACGTCGGCCGTTTTCCGGTTCGGCAGCATACTAGGGGGCCGGACGTGCGGAGGCAGGCTGACGACGTTTTCGACAATGTCGTACTTTTTGGGGTCGGCGGTAAAGTCGGAGGAGCCGGCGATGCTCTCGACGATGCGGCGCAGCAGGTGCAGGTACGAGAGCGTGGCCGAGTCGCCAATGTAGAGCAGCCGGCCGGTCTGGTCCTTGAGCAGGCGCGTCGTCTGCTCGAGCACGGCCTCTTCCTCCTGGCCGCTGGTCGTGCTCGTGCGGGTGTGGTCCTCGAGCGAGGCATCGGTGGTGGCCGCAGCAGAGGCCGTGGCTGGGGTGGCCGAGGCCGCGTGGACCTGGGTCTGGGTCTGGGTCTGGGTCTGGGCCTGGGCCTTGCGTGCGTCCTCGGCCCCGGGCGTTTTGACGGGCACGGCGACGGACGGCACCGTGTCGTTCTGGCGAGGGACGCGGCCGACGTCGCGGGCTGGGCGCACGGCCGGGTCGGTCTCGGCCTTGGGCGCGGTCGCCGACCGAGGCGACATCACCGAGGCCCCTGAGGCATTCGTGGCCGTGGCACCCGTGGCCGTGGCACCCGTGGCCGTGGCACCCGTGGCACTCGTTCTGGGGCCGCGCGCCGACGCGGGCCCGAGGCCGGGGTCAGAGGCAGAGGCATCAAAGCTGCCGGCCTGGCCGGTGTTGCGGCGCTTGGACGTGGTGTCGCCCGATTCTTCGTCGGGACGGCCGGAGGTGCCGACGGTCAAGTAGGTGCAGGTGACAAACTTTTTGGTGCACGTCAAGCACGGCTTTGCGCCGTTGCACTGTGGTGTCAGATCCAGGAGCAGGGACGGGAGCAGGGACGGGAGCAGGAGCGTGAGACAAGGCCGGGATGGGGCACGTAGTGAGAGGCAGGACGGCAGAGGCGTGATGACGGCCAGCCAAGACTGTGTCGCACCGCCTTGGGCTTGTCCTACAAAGCGCCCGGCATGGAACACGACGAAGACTTGAACGCATGGACAGGCAGAACAGGGCAGAACAGAACAGGGCGGAACAGAACAGGGCAGGGCAGGGCAGGGCAGCTTCCGCCAGCACGCCAGCACGGACGAGACATGGGCACATGGACATGGGATGATCGGATCGCACCTGCATTGCACGATTGGACGATTGCACGATGGCACGATTGCACGATCGGGCATCGGGCATCGGGCATCGGGCGTCATGGCTGTTGGCGTACCTTTTGCTTGCGGCGCTTGCAGTAGTCGCAGGCCTGGGCGGTGCGCTGCCGCTTGTCGTCGGGGACCTTTTGGCGGCTCATCCTGGCACGGGTGGTCGCCTGTCGCGGCGCGCGAGCATGCTCTGCGCGCCCGTCCGCGGTCTGAGATGTGAGATGTGAGCGCGGCCGGGACGAGGGGCGAGAGAACTAGGGCAAAAGCTAGGCTTGTGAGATGTACGCTGGCGAGCTGTTGGATGGTTGGATGGTAGGTGGCTGGTGGCTGGTGGCTGGTGGCTGGTGGCTGGATGGCTGTTGGATGGATGGCTGTTGGATGGAAGGGCAGGCAAAGGCGAACGGGTGGTGTGTGCGGCGGTTGCGACTGCGGTTGCGATTGCAATTGCAATGGCGCACAAGCAGTCGCGTGGTGGTCGCCTGAACACGGCGGGCGATGGCGAGAGTGAGACGGCGTCGCAGCGGCTGTGTAATGTGTAATGATCCTGGCAGGCCAGAGGCGAGGGCTGGAGAAGTTGGACCTGGACCTGGGACCTGGGGCAGGGGCAGCGGGAGCCTGGGCGGGCGCAACGCGAGAAGGTGCGCAAGGTGCGCGCGGTGCGGTTGCCGTCGTGGGCGCTCGGCGTGGTGGCAGGCAAGAGCAAGGCACAAATACCGACTTGAAGAGGGCAGGCGCGACGGCCAGCGGTGCGGGAGAGGAAAGAGGGACGGCCAGCGGGCAATCAAATCAGGCGCGGCTCGTCACGGCGCGAGCGGGCCAGGGAGGCGAGACGTGTGCAATCTACTTGGGCCGTATTGCGCGGTGGTGTACAGAGTAGAATTCTTTGTGCTTCATTCGCTGGTGTGGCGAACGGCGGGCGGTTGCGAACGGGCTGCAGGCAGGGCGCACAAACAGGCGAGGCGACAACAGACAATATCAATGTACTCTATCCTCCAATACAATACCAAACATTGAGCCGTGGGTTGTTCTTGCGCAACATGCCAGTTGGCCACGCTAAACCGACGCCCCGCCAGCCACGCTTTCCTCGCCTCGTGAGGCAGAAGGAGCAATGGGCGGTGCACGGGCCTGGCGATAACTACGGATCAGGGAGGAAAGAGGAAAGAGCGGTGCCGGCGGCACTGGGCGCTGCTGGACGAGGTGCTGGACTGCGTGCTGGACTGCGTGCTCAATGGCAAGAGCGACTGACGGCGAAGCTTTTTGGCGCTCGCGCTTGCCTGTGCGCATGGTGGAGCACCGGCACAGGCCAGAGCGGCTGGGCTCGGTTTCGGGTCAACACGACGGGTCTGTACGGAGTACGAGTAGACCAGCATGGCGGTCTCTTGTGGCGATACGATGCATGTTTTGATGTTTTGTCATGTCAGCGCAAGCAACGGCACCGTGCGGGGGCAGGTGACAGCCGTCAGTACCGGAAATGAGCAGGTTGGAAGGAGCGGCTGTACGGAGTAGACAAAGTCCAAACGTGCGAAAAGAAAGGCCAGAACCCGAACCGCCGAGTCGCGTCTCGACGCAAGGAAACCAGAAACCGGTCCTTGAACAGCGGCTGAGCACAACTGCAGGGGGCAACGTCAATCTGATAGCCAGTGCGTCTCCGGAAATAGCAAATAGCGTGCTCCGTATTCCGTCAGACCGCGCTTTGCACTGCTGTCTCGGCATGTCTGCACTCTGGGCGGAGAGAACGACCCAGCCAGCCCATTCTGCTTTCTGGTTCGGGCCTGCGATTGGCCACGCAGAAGCTCGGGTACATGCAAGACGCAAGACGCACGACACACGGGCTGAATGCATGCACTTGACTCTGGCCAGCTCCTGTTTGGTCGACAGCTGGATGTGTGAATGTGCTGGTCAATGTATGCGCAAGTCGTGGGTGTTGGACGACAGACGCCAGCCACAATGCCGTGGCCAGACCATTGATGTGAATAGTTATCTATATCAACATATTTACGTTATATACCAGCGACGCGGGCCGGCCAAGATGAGCCAATGCGCGGAGGCTCCGGCGTGGTTCCGGAAGCATGGGCACTGGTTGTCGTCAGCCGCTGGCACCTTGTGGTGTTTTCATGCGGGTGTCTGTCTGACCAGTCTCTCCCTAGCTGATATTTTTGTCACGTCCACAGCGCTTGGTCGTATCTTTCCTCGCCTTTTGAGAAGCGACTCGGAATGAACCGGTTCTGAGGTCAGCCGGTAACCGTGCCCAAACGAGGCCGGCCAGCCCCCGAGTCACGTAACTTTACACGACCGCCAAGGAATAACCAGATCCTGTAGTGAAGCGCGGCAAGAGAAAGCAGCCATCGAGTATGCGGCTGATATCGACGTGAATGGAGGCGTCGCATCGCGCGGCCTAGCTTGACAAGCGACTGCTGGGGTGCAGCCGGTCCAACCATGCCCGAGATACATGCACAAACGGGATACGGCGGGGGCCGAGTGCGCGTGAATACCATTCAAGGCATGGATGAGAAGCAGCACGCAATCGGCGAACGTGCAGAATGACTCGGGTGCAGCTGCAGCCTACTCCATTGGTTGAGCGACATTTTGTCAGCTCCATTTTGTGGACGTCAGGGTTCGGGCGTGGTGACGTTGCGCCCAACGGTCTGTCGGGCACCAATGGATCTAGCCGACGCTACCCTAGATCGAGGCCCTGGTCGAGCACATTGAGCCGGGGCTTTTCGCTCGGTGCAGTAGCCGATGGAAGAGGCGGCTCGTATCCGCCCGCTAGCCGACGCCCAGCCGCGTGCAGTATCCGACTTCGACGCGCCTATATTTACTCCAGCGAGCTGATTCTACCTTTGGTCTGGTCTTGACTATTTTGGATGCACCGCTGGCGGGCCAGGCCTGGCTGAGATCCTCGTCGAGACCGCGGCGGCTGCTCCAGGCCTACGATCCCTGACAATGTAAATATGCATGTCACGGATAGAATATGGATGCCGAGTAGAATGCGATATATAAGATATGGACAACGCAGGCAAAAAGCGTCAAGTACACGTTTGAGCTCATCCCATGCTTTTTTCTTTTGGACACCTTCTTGCTTTTCATGCTTTCATGCTTGGACGCTTTCCTTTTCATGCTTCCATGCTTGGACGCTTCCTTTTCATGCTTGGACCTTGTCGACCATCGTCGCTGCTATTGGCTATGCTACACGCTCGTCGAAGTAGAAGGAGAGGGAGAGCTACAGAACCAGCCGGCCGGGCTCGTTCTCGAGGACGACCTTGAGGCGCTCGAGGAAGACCTGGGCGCGCTTGGCCTCGGCCTGGGGCACGGACAGCGAGAAGAAGTTGATGCCGGTCGAGACGGGCGCGGCGCCGGCGCCAGAAGCAGCGGCAGAGCCGAGGCGGGCGGGCGTGGTGGCGCGGACCTTGCCGGACAGAATGTCGAGCACGTCGACGGTCTTCTTGGGCTTGGGGGCGGCGGGCAGGGCGGAGACGGTGGGCCGGTAGGCGCCGCGCGAGGTGGTGCTGGCGGTGCTGGCGGTGCGTGCCGACGGCGTGGCCGAGACGACGGCGTCAAAGAGTTCCGAGGCCGAGGGCGCGGGGGCGGGCCCGGCACGAGGCAGCTCGTCGTTGGCGACGTCGGTGGCGCGCGCGACAAAGGTCGAGACGGGCAGGAAGACGCCGAGCGACGCCTGGATCTTGGCCTGGGCGTCGACGACGGCAGCGAGCGAGACGCCGAGCGAGACGGATGTCGACGTCGACGGGGTGGGCGTGGGCGCAGACGGGGTCCTGACCGTCGTCGCCTTTGCATCGGCCTTTGCATCGGCATCCGACGCCGGGGCAGGGGCCCGAATCTTGATGTTGCTGAGGTCGAGGTGCGACAGCTTGTCGAGACGCGCCTCGAGGTCGAGCGGGACGGCGGCGGCGATGCGGCCGAGGTAGGCGAGCACGTCGCCCTTGAGCAGGCGGCCGCCGGGGCCGGTGGGCGTCATGTCGGGGACGACGGTCTTGGGATCGAGGCCGTTTTGCTTGATGAGGTGCGCGACGGACGGGTACAGCGGCCAGCGCACGGGGATTTTGGCCGATGCAGTCGGAGGAGCCGGTGCGGTGGTCGTGGTCGGAGCCGGAGTGGCCGGAGCCGGAGTGGATGGCGACGCCGGGGCGGCTACTGACGCGGCGGCGGGTTCGTCGGCCGGAATCGAAAGCGTCGAGAGATCGTCGTCGGCCTCGGCGAGCACGGCGATGCGGGCGCCGACCGGAACGCCCTTGCTGCCGTCGGCCTGCAGGATCTTAAAGACGCGGCCGTCCTCCTGGGCCTCGACGTCCATGCTGGCCTTGTCCGTCTCAATCTCGAGCAGGACGTCGCCGGCGACAAAGGCGTCGCCCTCCTTGACGCGCCACGCGGAGATGCCGCCCTCGGTCATGGTCGGCGACAGCGCGGGCATGGTAAAGTTTTGTGCAGCGGCAGCACGCGCCGTCGTGGCAAACGCTGGCGGTTAGCTTGGTCTTGTGTCGAGCAGGTCGGGCAGGTC
Source organism: Ophiostoma populinum (assembly GCA_029298855.1). Classification (NCBI taxonomy): domain Eukaryota; kingdom Fungi; phylum Ascomycota; class Sordariomycetes; order Ophiostomatales; family Ophiostomataceae; genus Ophiostoma; species Ophiostoma populinum. Next base: position 1,828,156 of record JANSLU010000003.1, on the reverse strand, counting down.
GGGTCGAGTCGGGTCGAGTCGGATCGATCGGGTCGGTCGGTTGACGACGTACCTCGGGCCGGGCGGACCTGGCGGCCGGCCACCCGCAGAGACAGGCGGCCTGCCACGGCGAAGCTCGCCATTGTGTGGAAGGATGGGTAGGGAAGGTGTCGGGGTGACGAGTGTCGGGGTGACGAGTGTCGGGGCGTCGGAGGTCGGGGGTGGCCGGAGAGTTCCGTCGGCAGCGTCCTCGGTCCGGTCGACGTCGAGCGAGGCAGCGAGTCGGCGGGTCGGAAGTCGGCAAGCGGCAATGGGAGTGCGTCGACAGGTGTCAAACGAGCGGGTGGGCGTAAAGGGAAATCGTCGACGCGCGCGCTGTAAAAACCTCAATTGGCGCCTCCTATCTCGGGGTTGGGCTGTTGGGGTCCGTGGGAAAGATCGGGGCAATCTTGTCCGAGAAAGAATTTGCGAGAATAATGGAAATATTTGTAGATTTAATGTAAAATTCAGGGCGCAAGCAGGACATGGCGCTAGAAAGTCCTGGCAGGCGCAGGAGCTATAATTTACTGCACGGCGCCACTTTACTAAATTTACGCCTACGAGCCACTATAATTTACCTGGCCACGGCGCCTACGAGTACTGTAATTTACTTACAGTCACGTACAATCAGCGCTGTACGACGCTGCAGTCCGTTGGGGGAGAGCGGTGCAAGACAGAAACCAGTGTATGGCAAATCGACTACCAATGTAAAAAGACAACGCTACAGGACGTACCCGCCGGTCGCGACGCTGCTCCAGGGCCGGACGGCGGCGGCGTCCTCGAGCTCGACGACCCACCAGAGCGCCTCCTTGGCCTTGTCGGGCTGCCCGCTCGCCTCGTAGGCGCGCGCGAGCGCAAACCACGCCTCGGCACTGTTCCACGCCGCCCCCAGCTTCGTCACGCCCGTCAGCAGCACAAACGCACGGTCACGTGCCGCGAGTCGGTCGGCACGTGGCAGCGACGTCGCCTTGTACGGCGGCGGCAGGCAATCGGCGTCGGGTTCCGGTGCCGGTGTCGGTCCGGCGTTGAGAGACAGCTGGGCAAAGCCGCGGTCCAGCACCGACGACCCCATGCTCGGCGACGACGGCGACGACGCCTTGGGCGCCACCTTGGGCGCGACACTGGCCGACGGCGCGTCCGCCAGACCCAGCGGGCGCATTGGCAGGTCGTCTGTCACGTCCGTCGTCTTGAACAGCTCGGCCTCCTCGGGAAATAGGCGCCCGTCGGCGAGCTCGAGGCGCGGCAGGGCATGGGGCGGCACGAGCGTCTCGTCGTAGACGTCGAGCAAGAGATTGGCGAGCCCGACCGTCGCGGCCGGGTGGTCGGCCCAGTGCAAGAGCGCCGTCTCAAACTCGAGCCGCGCCGTGTGGCTGCGTCCGCGCGCCAGCGACTGTAGACCCATCTCGGCCCACACATCGGCCCACTGCTCGTCGACGCTCTTGCGCACCGCGTCAGTCCCGGCTGCCACGTCTGGTTCGCGCTCCGCCGCCGCCACCAGCTTGTGCGCCTCGCCCGCCGCGCGTTTTGCGTCGTCGTGCATCCCCGCGCGCCGGTAGAAACCCGCCACCAGAAGCCAAACCTCCACCAACAGCGTGCTCCGACGCCGCCGCTCGTGCTCTGCCGAAAACTGGATCAGCGGCATCAGCGACAGCGACGTGTCGACGCCCTCGTGCACCGCGTCCGCCAGCACCGTGCCCGGCCGTGACCCCGACCGTGACCCCGACCGTGACCCTGACCGTGAACCCGCCGACGCCTGGGCCAGTGAATCCACCTGTGACGCCTGCCGACTCAGCGACACGGGCGGTGCCCCGACGGTCCCTGCACGCCGGCTCGACCCCGTCGGCAACGACACCCCTTCCAGGCCCGACGAGCCAGACCCCCTTTCGTGCCACAGGTCGCCCGCTGCCTGCACGTGCACGCCGCCACTGCTCACCGCACGTCGCTGGCTGCCTCCGCTGTCACGCTTGCGCAGACTGTTGCGTTTGCCCGACTGGCTGCGCCGCTCCGACGCACTCGCCCGACCCTCGGTTTCTCCGTCGCCCGTCACCTGGATCGTCGGTGCTCCCGAAGCCGATGTGGACGTCGCTGGCCGAATGGTGGCCGACGTGCTGGGCGGACGGTCGCCTGCATTGGACGCGCCTGCCTTGGACGGGCCTGCCTTGGACGCCGGCCGCCCTGGGCGCCCAAATAGGCTGCCCTTGATACTGCGCAGTGTCCCCGCCGAGCTCTTGGGCACGTCGAGCGCCCGGTGCGTCGCTGCCGACGTGCTCTTGCCCGGGTCCGAGCTGCTTGTGCTGGTGTGCGCGCCAAAGAGCCGGGCGTACACGCTCAGCAGTTCCAGGCTCGCATTGACGGCGACGGCCGGGCTCTCGAGCAGCTCGACAAGCGCCAGCTGCGTCATCTTGACCTCGAGCAACCGCTCCTTTTCACCATCCTCCATCTCGTCCACCAGCCCGTGCGACCACGCGGCCGCGTTGAGGTGCTCGCTGCGAAACGACTGCTCGCTGCCAAACAGTGCCGTGCCCGCAAACTGCTCAAACGCGCCGTCGCACGCACGCGCCGCCATGGCATAGTCCTGTCGCGCACTCATCAGCAGCGCCAGCAGGTGCCACAGCGGGACCATGGCCCGCTCGCGCCAGTACGGGCCGTGCGTCGCATCCCGTGCCGCGTCCGCGTCCACGTCGCCCCGGCGCGCCAGCAGAGCGCCCTTGACCAGTTCAATGGCCGCCCCGAGCTCGCGCTGCTCCGCCAGCAGCAGCCCCAGCGCAAACACGCCACGCAGGTTCGCCGACCGGCCGTACTCGGGCGACAGCGACCGCCGCAGCGCCCGAACCGCCTTGGCCTGGACCGCCGAACGTGCCGCCGCGTCGTACGACACGCGCGACCACTGGGCCAGCGACAGACCCACCGCCTGCCACGCCAGTGCCACCACGCGCAGCGGCACGTCTGTCCCCTTGGCACGTGCCACCAGCGTCGTCGTCTGTGTCGTCTGCGTTGTTGTCGTGTGCTGTGCCGGCTCATCCTCGGGAATGGCGCCGTGGCTCAGCTCCAAGAGGCACGCCTCTAGCTCCTCGCCCAGCCGAAACGCCTTCTCGACGGCCGCCCGGTCGCCGTACCGGCACAGCGCCACAATGCACAGCGCCACCGTCTCCAGCACGACATCGTCCTCGTCCAGGCTCGGCTCCTCGTGCCCCGTCTTGATGACGCGCGCCTTGCCCTTGCGCACGAGGCCGAGGTACGAGTCAAACGCCTTGAACGCCAGCGAAAACTCGGCCACTGCCATGTGCACGGTAAAGAGGTGCCGCAGGATCGCCGTCGAGTGGTACGTCTTGGTCGACGCGCGGTACAAAATGTCCAGCACGCCCCGGCTCGCCGACTCCTTGCCGCCCGCGCCCAGGTCCGACTCGCGCCACCCGCGGCCCTTGAAGACGGCCCAGTTCTGCATCACCAGCCGCACAAACGCCTCGACCTCGGCGCGCTCGTCCTCGGCGCGTGGAAAGGACGTTTCCTCGAGCAGCAGCGTCTCGTACACCGCCTCGACCTTTTTGAGCTCCACGCGCAGCTGGCTGCGTGTGAGCGTACTGTCGGAGTTGTCGCTGGCCGGCACTGGCACGTCGTCCTCGAGCATCGCCGAGAGCACCGAGTAGTACTCGAACCAGATCCGCCGCCGCGGCACGGACCCACGGAACCCGGCGCCGCCCAGCAGGCCCGCGCCCGCCGCGCCGTCCCAGTACCGCGCCCACGCGCGCAGGCTGATGAGGCAGTTGGGGTCCTCAATCGTCGTCTCGCGGTGCTCGACGGTCGCGCTCGCCAGCATGCAGTACTCGGTCAGGAACAGCTCCGACCAGTACCGCAGCTGCTTCCACGGCTGCTGCGCCGTGCTGCCGGGCGTGATGCACGGCAGCTCCGCGCGGAACACGCCCAGCGCCTCGGTACGTCGTGCTTGTCGCGACAGGCAGTTGGCCCGCAGGTACGCCGACTTGAGTGCACACACGCGCGTCCAGTCGGATGGTGCGTCGCCGGCAGCCCCGGCGACCCCGAGCTCGCCGGCGAGGCTGCCGGGCAGCGTCGCCAGCGCGCGGTCGTAGTCGCCGGCGACCCAGTGCAGCCAGCCGATGCACACGCGGCCCTGGAAACGGTCCTGTGCGTGCACGGCCTCGACGTCGACCGCGCTCTGCAGCTGCGGCAGCAGGCCGGCCATGTCGAGGCCGGGCGAGCCAGTGTCGGTCGTGCGTGCCGTGTTGGGGGTCGTGCTCGTCGCCTTGTCAATGGCGAGCTCCGTCTCCGCCGTCAGCGCGAGGCCTAGTCGTTAGTTTTTGGCCAGGGAGAGAGAGCGGATGAGAGAGCATACAGGACCGGCTCGGGGCATGTTTCTTGACCTTGCGGACGAGCTCTGGGATGGCCTCCCAGTCGCCCTCGCAGCGGGCGCCGTCGAGGGCCTGCACGTAGTGTGCGGCCTTGGCCGATGGCTAGACGTTAGCGGTGCACAGACAGACGGCGGACGACCTACACTCATGTTGATGGGTTCGGCTGAGTTGTGCTGTCGCTGTCGCTGTCGCTGTCGGCGTCGACTGTCAGCGTCGCCGTCCGTGATCGAATCAACGAAACGAAACTCGAAACAATCGCAGTGCTGCGGCCAGCAATTGCGCAGGCGTGTGGTGCCTTTGTGTAAAGGGGGAAAAGCAAGCTGTAGTTTAGCTCCAGCTCCATGTGAAGTGATTAGTCAGCATAAGTGGGTAGTGTGGGTCTGTCGTTTGGCTTTTCTAGATAAAGTTCTGTATACATTTAAATGATATTGCAGTTTTCATGACCGTTGGCATTCTTTTTCGAATCGCGCCGCCACGACCCGAGACGTCTTTCCACCGACTGCCACTTGGTCGAACACGACACGCCGGTCGCCAAAACACTTGAAACACCTGAAACACCCGAAACACGACAGACACGACACGACAGACGACGACATGTCCTCGCCCGACCTCAAGGTCGTGTGCCGGAAGCTGGCGGCGGCCACTCCGTCGGAGCTGCCGACGCTGTGTCCGTCGCTGGCGGCACACATTCTGCGGTGCGGCGACGCGCTGGCGGTGTCGCTGGAGCAGCAGGGCAAGGCCAAGGCCAAGGCGAGCGAGGGCGCGGTGCTGGTGCACCGGCTCAAGACGCAGGTACGCACGCTCCTGCAGGCCAAGACGCCACAGGGCCGGTTTGCAGGCGTCGTGCTGGCCAAGGCGGTCGTCGACGTCGGCGGCTGGGAGTGCCTGCGCACGGCCGAGCCCTGGGTACGCGCGCTGCTCGCCATTGCCCAGAAACCGGACCCGGCCGCGAGCAAGGAACTGGCCGTGCTCGCCCTGGCCCGCATCTACGCCCTGCTGCCGCCTTTCCCGACACTTGTGCGCGAAATGGCGACGCCGACGCTGCCGACGTTTGCACAGGCGTGCCTCGTGCTCGTGCGTGGCGTGACGACGCGCAAGGTGCCCGTACGCCTCGCCGAGACGGCCGTGCGTGCCCTCGCGTCGCTGATGCCGCTCTACCCCGCGACGCTCCGGCCGTTTGTCGCCCAGGCACGCGCCGCTGTCGCACCACTGGTCGCCCCGACATCGGCCGACGCGCTCGTCGTGCCGGCGTCGCTGCAGGACGCGTCGCGGCGGCTGCTCGCGGCGCTGCACTACACGGCCGCCAAAAATGGCAACGCCGACGAGTGGCGTGCGCTGCTCGACTCCATCGTCACCGAGGCCCATGCGACGGCCGACCAGGTGTTCCGCGCCGTGCGCGAGGCACGCGATCCGGGGGGCACGTACGAGCCAGGCGACGTATCGTGCGACGGTGCACCACACGGCGGCCGTGCGTCCGACGAGACCGTGCCCGACAAGAACAAGAATGACAAGTCGGGCACCGTCCCGTTTCCCGCATGGTCAGGGCTGCAGGCGGGCGCCGAGCGTCTCGCCGGGCTCGTCGCCACCGTCGGCGTCTTTCTCGAGAGCGCGACCAAGGCGCCCGTGGCCGTGCCCCTGGCCGCCATCATGGGCCTCGCGTCGCGCATTGCCGTCGTGCTGGCCCCTGGCTCTTGCTCTGGCTTTGGCTCAGCAGCCGCCGAAACCGACACGGCCCTCTTCAACCCCAGCATCGGCCGCGACGAGCGCGACGAGCTGTGGGCGCTGCTGCCGCGCCTCCACGCGGCCGCGCTCGCTCTCTTGGCGGTCGTCGTCGCTCGCATGGGGACCAACGCCGTGCCGCTCGTGCCCGAGGTGCTCGAGCACGCTGCACGCGTCTTTGCAGCCGACCGGGACGTGCCACGTGTCCGCCAGCTCGCGTTTGAGCTCGTGCACGCGACACTGCCGCTCGTCGGGCCCACCATGACCAAGTCGGGCGTCGACGGGATCGTCCGGGTCGCTCGGGCGTGCTGCCACGATATCCTCGAGGCCGCCGGGCACTACACGCCGCCCAAGACGTCCGACGACAAGCCGATGGGGGCAGGGGCGGGCGCGGGGTCGGGGGCGGCCGGCGTGGCCGGTGCCAAGAACAGGCTGACGCCCATTGCCAATGCGGACCTGTTTCTGCGCGCACACACGGCCGCCAGCGACGACCTGGCGCCGACGCGTTTTGCGCCCGACCACCTGCGTGCTGCCCATGCCCTGCTCGTCGCCGTGCTCGCGCTCGTGCCGCCGCAGCACGTCAAGAAGGCCGACCGCGCGCTGCTCGACCGGACCGCCGTGCTCAGTGCCGACCGGGACGCCATGGTCGCCAGTGTGCTGCAGCCGTACGTCGACAACAGCGGCCGCTACTTTGCCAACACCGTGCCTTTTCTCGCGCGCGCCCATCCCCACGACATTGCCATGGAGGTCCTGCGCAGCAACCTGCGCACCGCCCCGCACTACTATGGTGATATTTTTTCTTCGACCGTGCCCGGCGAGCATGACGAGGAGGACGAGGAGGAGGAGGACGATGAGGACAAGAACGACAACGACAGTGAGGACGAGACCGGCGCTATGGAGGGCGTCGAGTCGGCGCCGACACAGGGCTTCGCGTTGCCGGCCGTTGCCAGCCATAGCAAGCCCGCGCCTGCCGAGACGCCCGCCTTTAAACCGCTGGCGCTGAAACGCAAGTCCGAGACCAGCGACCCCGACGCCGCCAAGCGTGTGGATACCGGCAAGCTCGGCAAGCCCGTCGCGCCTGCCGTGTCTGCCGTGTCTGCCGCGCCTGCCGTGTCTGCCGTGTCTGCCGCCGACGCCGACGCCGACGACAGCGACAGCAGCGTGCAGCTGGACATGGTCTTTGACGTGCCGAGCGACGACGACGACGCCTAGTTGCAGGGGCTGCAGGTGGTTTATCTTGCATAGCGAAAAGTTATTGGTTATTGTCCAACTCCATATATCCGATCCAACGCCGTCGTAGAGAAAGAAAGAATGAAAAAATCAAGGAAAAGAGAAAGAAAAAAGAAGAAGAAAAAGAAAGAAAAATTCAATTTAAAAGCCATGCGCGCCGCTTCTCCTCCTTGCGTGCGCGCCGCTTCTCCTTAAACGCCTTGAGCTCCGCGCGCGACGGCTTGATCCCGCTGCGCTCCGCCTTGAGACTGCGTCCGTCGTGCGCGCTGGTCATGGCCGCCTCGTCGAAAAACGCATTCAATTGCCGTCCCGCCTTGGCCTCGCGCGAGTACCGCGGCGCGCCCTCGTGCACGTCAAACTCGTCGCGCCGGAACGAGGCCGGGTCGGCGCTCTGGATCGCCGCCGCTGCTGCTGCCGCTGCTGCTGCAATCGCCTCGTCCGACAGTGCTTCCTCCACCACCTCTGCGTCGGGGTCTACGCCGCCCGTCGCGTACCACGCCGTCGGGTCGTAGTCGCCGTGCACCGCCGGGTTGTAGCCGCCCTCGAGTCGCGCAGCCGGTGCACCGCCCGCCGAGTCAACACGCGGGTTGTCCCACTGCGTCTGGCCGGTGAACCGGTTGTAAAAGTACCACGCCCCGTGCTCGGCACTCCACACCGGGTCCCAGCCGTCGTCGTCCTGTGCGTCTTCCGGTAGCGGCTCGTCCGGCAGCGGTGGTGGCGACGCCGGCTTTGCAGCGTCCTTGTCGACCGTGTCGGCCGTGCCCGTCTCTGGAGACGGGCCGGCGTTCGTGTTGGGCGTCTCGGCCTGCAGCGGCAGCGACGTGGACCCCGACGTGTTGGACCCCGACTCGAGCCCAGGCGCGCCGTGCGACGCGTCGTCGAGCGTCGCCGCCGTCTTTGCGTCCACCGGGGCCACGCCGTCGGTCGCGCCCGTCATGCCTGGTGATGCCATGGCGTCGTGTGCTTGTGTCGCGCGCTTTGGGCCTCGCTGGTGTGGCCAGGCCTTCGCGTCGCAGCCGTCGCAGCCGTCGAAAACTCGAAACTGTCAAACTGTCGAAACTTGCAAGAGTGGCCGTCTTGGGCGCAAAAGGTCGTTTGGTGTCGATGGCGTCCCGTCGCTCGGGTCAGATGTAGCTGCTGCAGGGATGTGGTCGCGCGGCTGGCCGTGATGATCAGAAGATGCAGATCGTCGCTGATGCAGGGTCCACAGCACGCTCAGTCACGTGTCGGCCTGGCAGTATATATTTATATATATTTATTGTGCTATGTGGGGCTAATTGAACTGGCTTCAACTCGAGGGTAAGTGATCTGGACCAGGCGACCATTTGCACAAGGACCAAGCTCTGATATACTTATTGATATCGTATCGTGAGCATCCAAATTTTGTCGAGCGGGACAGTGCATCATCGGCCTCTCGCCCTCTGCACCCCTCTGCACAGCTGTTGACAGCATCGTATTACTATTGCTATTAACTAGTTTATTGAACTAGTGTATCCGTAGCATTATACCGGACCACAAATAGCCTGAAATATACTGAAAGACACAAATAGGTGTGAAAAATGACGAAAACCTAGTCTGAAATTGTTGAACGCGCTTCCATGGAGCAGTAGGCGGCTGCGGCTGCGGCCTTGCGTCGAATTCAACGCGAAATGACTTATAGTCTCGTAAAGTACTATGCTTTTCAACAACCAGCAAGCATCTTTGGTGTAGCGGTAACATCTGCGCTTCCCAAGCGCAGGCTCCGGGTTCGACTCCCGGGAGATGCACATTTTTTACTTCCCTGCGGGCCTGTCACTAAATTGATTTTTTGGTTCGCATAAAATATAATCATTAAATACTGATCAAATTTTTAGCCACACAACGACACATGGAGTGCTGCTACGGACAGGCCGGCCGTCTGCCAGCCGACGAGTCTAGTGTACAATCCAGCACCGCGATCCCCGTCGCAGACTGCTTCCCCAGCCAGGCCACGCCACAGTGGCACTGCGCCATGGCAGGCCGTTTCGCCGTCGTTCGGCGGTCGTCGCACGCATCTGAAACACGGTGCAGTGTTGCGCTGCACCTGGCGCCACTCACCTTGTGCTGCTGGCATGACACGCCGCAAAAGCCCAGAATGACCCAGGCTGCGTCACCCCGGACCTCCGGCCACTCTGTTCAACCGACGCCTCTCTCTTCCTCCTCTGTTGGGCGCTTGTGTCGACGGTGCGGCGACGCGTACGCGCCCGCGCCACGCGTGAGACTGTGGCGCCGTGCAGCGCTGCAGAATGCATCGGCTGCCGATGCCTGGCTGGGCGCTGGTCTAGACCACTGAGAAGAGACGTCACAGACGTTCTTTTGGGCTCGGCCCTGCACGGCGTGCAGCCGGGCGCGCTATTGAGCATGTTGGAGCGCAAGGCCGGCAGTACGGCCCCGGCTGGCACGCCGTTCGCGTACGGAGCGAGTGCTGGTACTACGGCTGCCAACCAGCGCTCACCAGACCCAATGCCAGACCGCTTGGGCACAGAGGACGGGCGGAGCGCGCAGCGTATTCCTTCTGTCGTCTCACTCCCATGTGGCAGGCAGAATACCACCGTCTGGACTCTGGCACGCCCCAGAGGCTGCCAAATTGCCAGTGTTGTCGTGTTGACCGTCCTTGATCCGCCGCTGCATTCCTCTTCCTCCATGCCTGCCCTGTTTCACATCCATTGTGATTGTGCGCCAGGCACCAGGCCGGCCAGGGCCCGCGCGCAGGTGCAACGTGAAACATGAGTCGCTCGTGTCTTGCCATTGCGTCTTGCGTCTTGCGTCGTGCGTTTTGCGAGTTAAAGTTTAACAATACAAGGATTTGGTGAACAAGACCAGCCACCTGCTCGACACACGAGACGTAAAACGCACGGATCGAGAGTATAGCTCGTATGCTATAGCATGCAAAGCAAGGCGCATCACACCGCTGTTTGTGCCGTCTAAATCTAAAAGGCACGCTTACACCGTGCCTTGGTCAGACACTGTAAGAACGTGCTCAGCCAAGGGGTCGCCTGGCCTATTGCATGATGAAAACCATGCATGTCTGTTTGACGCGTAACAGAGTATCACAGGCGGCAAGAAGAGCGACTGGTCATTCCAGTTATTTATATCTATATTTACTGACGTCCTTTTGTCGAGTTGTGATGCCTCGAACGCAGCAGCTGACTTGGATATGGCTCGTACCCCGTATATCCTAGTTATGCAGGCGATCCTTCGCGGCCTCAGTCCCTGCTTCTCGCACCCAGATGACATGCATGTCGCGGCATGCATGGCTGCTTGCATCCTGCACATGTACTCTTCCCGTGACGCTCTCGAATCTCCGATACGATTCTGTGCTCGGTGTGTGATAAAAGTCTTGGTTTGAAAAAGTTGGCAGCTCTGGCTTCTGGCAATTTGGCGTTCTGGCAGTTGGCAGTTCTGGCATCCGAGTTGGCAGTTCTGGCGGTTGGCAGTTCTGGCATCCGAGTTGGCAGTTCTGGCATCGTGCAACTCCGACCGAGTTGGCTTTCAACACCATCTTGCCACCACTGTTAAACACCATCTTGCCACTGCACGCCCGATATCCGCCAGCCAGCGACGGCATAGCCGACAGACAGGCCGACGCAGCACGCTCGACAGGGCCGACGAAAAAGCTGGGGTGGCACCGCATGTCGAGGGACCAGGGAGGGGCAGGCCGTCACTGGTTCCTGCTCGCGTCTCCCGATGCGGCATGGATGCCCTCGAATGGAAACCTCGAGCACCTTGAGGCGGCGTTGCAAGTAGAAATAAGAATACGCAGGCTCTACGGAGTACTACTGCACGAGTCGGTGACGACAGCACCCCACCATCGACTGTTTCTGTATTTGTATTTGCATTTCGTTTTTTGCATTTCGTATTTGCAACTTGTTCAGCAAGTGCCATGCCTGGATCCAGCGTGATTGAATGCTCATTGGTACTGGATACGGTCAACGTAAGGCGACCCTCGGAATCAAGGCAGCCGAAGCTCATACGAGCCGGCGTGGCAAGACCGGCTTTGTGCGCCTGTGCATACCGCCAATCACACTGAATGCACACTACTCCGTACACACTGGCAGGGTTGCAGATGCAGTCCCTTGATTCGACCGCTGCCCGCAAACGGGCCGTCATCTTGGTTGTGCCGGGCTTGGCACCTTGCCGCCTCTGAGGCGAGCTCGATCGGTCTGCTGCTGGGTCTGAACCGGGGCTCATCACAAGGATGTGCCTGTCGTACCATTCTATAAATTTATATTTAAATTTCTGTTTACCTCAGGCCGACTGGCGGCTACCTAGCCCGCAGCTAAATTTACACCATGTGTCATGGGTTCTGGATCTGCAGCGCAACGCATTGCTTTGTCACGTCTACAGAGTTGCCGAATGCTGCGTACAGAGGCGTCGGTGGCTTTGCCTCGTCCACCCGGCATCTCGTAAACGATGGCACGGCAGATGCGTTCTCCAGGCCCCATCAGCTGCACGGCTCCGATGCCGTTACACGCAGACGCTGCTCCTACCTCTTGTTCGGGTGCTGGCACACCCTCTTGCGCGAAAATCAGGCCGCTTTGGGCACCGGAGGATGCAGTGCGTCCTGGGCGCTGGTGTGGAAGCGTGAGAAGCGGCTGAGAAACGGCACTCACGCTAGTGGCGCTGTTACCACCATTGACCCTCGAGTCAACACGAGAACAAGATACAATCCTTCGCCAGATGGGATGCGTGTCGATGGTCGACCATGTCTCGGACCGTCGGCCGAAACAAGAGCCTTTCGGAGCGTTGCGAGACGTGGTGAGCTGGCGTGCCAACTGGATTTAACAAGGTCAATCATACGGCAAAGTCCAACGTCGAAATGCCCTGCAATTATATTCATGCATATTGCATTGATAGTGTTTATTTGTACATTTATTGTACATTTATTGTACATTTATTGTACATTTATTGTATATTTACTTGTCCAAACATATTTATGCTGCCGCTCGGCTCGTGTCTCGGCTGCCAAGTCGAGGCTGTATTCCGTTGCTCGACCGTGGGCTTTCCTGATCGCCGGATCGTGCCTCGGCCTGGCCGCAACTCTCCCCAGTGTGATTGCACCGGCATGTGCGTGCGTGTGGTATTTGCCCGGGCTCTCGCCGTACCGCCGACCTGCGACAGTTTCGTGTGCTGGACGTCTCACAAGTCTGTTTATATGTACGGCTGCTACTGGTCGTAAAGGGCAGGTCGCAGCCAGGCCCATTATCTGGCCGGCCATCGATCGACGATAACCACATCTCCTCGGGGCGATACGCAAGACTCGTCTGACCCTGGCTCGATACCGGCGAGGCGCAGTAAATAAGAATTAAAAAAATGTTTGCTCGCAGGTCTCCGCCCGAAAGAAAACGAAACTCGGACAGAGACAAACTCTCCGCATGCCGGTTTTCAATCTGCAAGTGAAAGTGGACAAACCAGCCAGCCCGGCGCTCCGTCATGGCAGATCTGTTTCGTCGACGTGATCTGCCCCCCTTTCATTTCTGCTGGGCTGTCACTGGCGACGCCTGCTTCCTCTCTTATTTACGTTAGTGTTCAACCATACGGAGCCAACGTGCTGATGAGCCTCCTTCTCTGCTCACGTCTCGTCTTCAGTCTGGTTCAATGCCGCCGCTGCTCGATCCCCGATGGCTGTGCTGTAGAAAAATAAAACGCTGCTATAAGTTGTTGAATGCAACGCCGAGTGCCCAAAGTCGCAGCATAAATATATATTTATTTACGGAGTACGGATTTACAGAGTACGGCCCCGCCTGGCACAATTTGGTCCTTACGCTCTCGTCTTCCTCCTCTTCCCAGAACACGACCCTGTTGCCTTCAGCCTTTGCGGTTGCCGCTGCTGCCGCTCTCCCTTGTTCCCCACGCACTCCTCAACAACCACACGACCCTGGCTCCTTTCTCGTCCACCGACAGGGCTCGGGCCTGGCGTCCACGGTTCCGGCGTGGAACGCTGAATATTTATAAATATATTTATGCACGTACTCCGTGCTCGCTGTAGGGCGAGTAGTACTGATACCGGCCAAGTCACATTTTACCCGACGCAGCCAAATGCCCGGCCCTGCCCGTCACACCTTTGCCAATATCTTGACGGGCCTCAAGTAGATTATGTGCATATATTCATGTGCATGCGCCGTCGTGCGTCTGCGTCTGCATGCCTGCATGTCTGCATGCACCTCGCGGATCAGCCATGCTGCTCTCGCCAGAGACCAGTGAGGTCCATCAAGGCAGTAGATTGCGTCTGTTGTGTCTGGTGCACTGTTTCTCGAGCCCATTGCCCATCGTGCCGATGCCGTCACACAAAGACTGGGAAGGCCTTGCTTCGAAACGCCGTGGCGCGTTTGTTCAGATGGGACGAATCGCCCAGCAGCAACGTGCCAGTCTCACGCAGCGGACCACGGCAAGATTCGAGTCTGGCACGGCAGGCATCGTTGACCGCATGCCGCACGGCCTGCGGACAGACCATGAGCGGAACGCCTGTACTTTCATATATTTATTCATATAGATTGACACAAATATACGGTACGGAGTCTATCTCGTGCACCAAACACGAACAGAGTCCAACACGCAGCCACGCACGGACAGAGCTCATCAACATGGGACACCGCCGCCCAGTTTTAGGTCCCGGCCGCTGGCTCTTCCGAGCCTGTCCATCCACCCGCGAGGCTCGGCATTTTGGCCAACGACAGCCTGTCGATCTCTACCGGCGCTGCCTCTTCCTCTTTCTGGAGACTGAGACGAGACGTTTTTAAATATATAGAAAAAAATATACTCCGTACAGAGTATTTACACATGCGAGCAGCGATACGACATCAGGCTAGCAGACGCCAGCACGAGTAAATCAGGGAACGGGGCCGTCCATGCAGCCAATGGTCCAATGGTCCAATGGTTCAATGGCCTAATATTTGATGGTCCAACGGTCCAACGGTCCAATGCGCAGCCAGCACGGAGTCCCTTCATCCAAGCATCCAACACAATCCAATACCTCCCACGCCATACATCCCATGCGACCTCGTAAATATAGTTATACGGGGGACTTGGAACAATGAGCACACGGGCACGCGAGGGTGAGACTGCCGTCGCGTTGTCATCAAGAGGCGTTTTGACACGAGTCTGTCTCGACCTCATTTCGATTGGATGCAGGTGAACAAGGACCAAGACCAGCCGCCATAATTTCCTGTAATTTCAGCCATAAACGTAGCAAGATTCTCGTCACCATCACCCGAGGCTCGCTGTCACATTTCACTCTCACCAGACCCCAACGGCCGTTGCGAAAAAGAAGGGGCTACTGCGCCTGCGCAACAGCCAGTGGGCGAAACGGCACCGCAGCCATGTCGGTGCTTGCGGAGTACGGAGTAGCGTCGCCCTGTTCCTTCAGCGCCTTTCTCCATTTCACCGCGTTCACGGATTTATGCTGCGCTTTTATACCATTTTTACACCCGAGACGATATCGTAATCGACTCGACATCACGTCGAGGCAATACGCTGTACGGAGTAAATATATATTGAAAGGGACAGACACTCAGTGCTGCCAACTTTGCTAGCTTAACGGACACCGGCCGCACTGCGGCGACGAGCAGGCACTAGCACGGCTAGCCTGCATATCCAGGGTCGTCAGCGTTGGGCCCTTGTCTTGCAGCCCAGATAAGTAAATATAGTTTTTATATATATATATATTTAGGCCGGCCAATGGCAGTCCTTCTCCGCCCTTCAACGGTCGCTGATGAAGCCGAAGCAACAGCAAAGCAGGCAAATTGTTCAACGCATGCCCGTAGAAAGATTCGAGAAGCCTTGCTGTTTGTGTGGTCTCAATAGATATACTAGCCCAACCAGTATCGCTCTTGCCTCGCGTGCTCCTGCGCTTGCCGCCTTGGCCCACACCGCGCACTCGCACTTCAAAAGCAAATTTACT
This sequence comes from Ophiostoma populinum, assembly GCA_029298855.1. Taxonomy (NCBI): domain Eukaryota; kingdom Fungi; phylum Ascomycota; class Sordariomycetes; order Ophiostomatales; family Ophiostomataceae; genus Ophiostoma; species Ophiostoma populinum. The sequence continues at coordinate 1,812,904 of JANSLU010000003.1, read as the reverse complement.
GGACTCTAACACCACGGCTCCACTGCGTCCTGCTCCTGGCCGTGCCTTTGGCCTCGTTTCTGTCTCGTGTCGCTCGCGTCTCCCCTATTGTATTTCTATTTTCCATCTCATTCTGCCCTTGGATATTTTAGCTTCTCGTAACACCTCCCCATAGCGCCCTTGCATGCCCACCCGACGCCCGTCTTTCTCCTTATGGCGTCTTTCGGTCTTTCTGCGCGCCCGCTTTCCCCTCTGCGCATCATCGATGCAGTCGCTCCTTCCAGCCCGGTGCTGGTCAGAGCACCTGCCGTTCTTGCTGTCTGAATGAACATGGGACGCGGCAACGGCGACCAACGCGTATCCGTAGCACCTGCCCTGTGTATGTCGCGTACGCCGTACACGTCTACGCCTGGCTGATCACACTTTGCTCACACATTGCTCACACATTGCTCACACATTGCTCTCGCATTGCTTGTGCTTCCTGGTCTCGCCGGGCTCGCTGTTCACCGTGGCGTGTTTGTCGCCTCGTGTGGACGCGGCAAAACAAAGTTTGCACCAGTGTTTCTCACCACTCGCTGTCTGACATGGACCCCAGGTCTCCCATTCCGCCAAGGGCTCCGTACCACGCACGCTGGAAACACGCCCATTTACAGATTTACAGCACACAGTCGCATCGTCCAGCGGCCGACCCCAGTATTTTCCACGCAGCCGTGCCCCCTAGTGCACGCTTCAGGGCTTCGCGGCCGGTCGCTGCTGCGTCGGCTGCCGTCAGGGCCTGGCACCTGCCGCTCTCTCCTGGGTCCTCGGCCCTGGTCGCTCCTTCTCTCCTTCTCGCACACAACCGCTCTCACTCTCGTTTCCCCTTCCTTCTTCTTCCCCTTGTTTTTGTTTCTCACCCCTCGCACAGTCGTCGTCGTCGCCGCCGTCATCGCTTCTTGCTGCTCGTTTCTTCGTCTTTTTTATCCAGCGCCCCCTATCACGACATTTCCATTCGCCTCCTGCTTTTCTTCGCCATCGACAGCCGTCCATCGCCTCGCGTCCGACGGCCACTCCTCTCGTTCGAAGCTTGTGTATCTCGCCCTTTTTGGTCCGCCGCATCTCGTGTCTCGTGTGTTTTGTACGCCTCTGCTTGCTTTTTCTCTCGTCCTCTGTCCGACTCTCGTCTCCAGCTCGTCTTGCCCTCTCGCCCTCGCATCTCCTGATTGTCCTCGAATCTCGTTGCCGTCGTGTGCATTCTGCATCCATCTGCCTCGCGCCTTGTTTGCATCGTCTCCTATCCTGGTCCGATTGTCTCCGAACGCATCTCGCCATTCTCGTGCCCGACTAGCCCATCTCGCTCTGAATGACTGCATTCAGTTGCATCTGAACGTGGTTTGCCGACGTGTTTGACAGCCACTGTTCCCCTCCGACCCGACCTGTTAGTCTGCCCTGAACCGCTGGCCTAGGTTGGCCTAGGTTTGGCTACATTCCTCTGCGTACTTCCCATACTTGTCCGTACTGGGCATGTCACTCGCCGCACCCAAGTCTCTGCCATCGTAGGCCGTGGGCTATCTCGTATTCCCTGGCCGTGATTCACTGGGAGCCCCTTTCTTCCGTCCACACCTCAAGCACGCCCGGCTGCATACAATACAGAGCCCGTTGCTAACACACACAAGACAGCGTCAACCCGTCCTTGTTTGTTCACGTAAGGCCTCATTGCGAGACTTACATCCACGACCTCCTCGCAAACGAATCCCACAACCACCCGGGCAACATTGGGCAACATGGGCGTCATGGTTCAAACTATCCCCCAGCAGACGGTGACCATGGTCCAGACGAGACCGGCATCTGCCAACGAAATCGTTCCCGCACAGGGCCAGTACGGCATGGGCCAGCAGCCGCGGAACAACTTTTATGGCACGCAGAACAACTCGGCGCCGGTCCTGTACCGCGCCGCGACCGCACCCATCCAGCCGTACGCGTTCACAGCAACGCCGACTCTCAACAACACAAACAACTGGCAGCAGCCAAACACGCTTCGAGCAGCAACGTCCACGCCCTCTCTGAACAGAATCCAGAACTTTGACGTCAATGGCGCCAACCGCAACACGCGCATGACTGCCAGCCCCACGACGCCGAGCATGCCCAACAACGCGTCGTCCAGATACGCCGGCAGCCGCGACGACTCCTCGATCCCGGGCCAGGGTGTGCGCAGAGTGGCCGCCGCTCCGCGGCCACAGTCGGCCTTTTTGCCGGGCACCATGCCCGCGCTCCAGCTGCCTCACATCCCCAACCTGGCCGCACCGAGCCGGCCGTCTCCGGACAGATACCGTCGCTCGTCGGGCAACAACGTCCCGCACCACAAGCCGCAGGCGCAGTCCCCCGCAGCCACCGGGTCTGGCATGGCCGGCGCGAGCCACCTGTACGCGCTCAATAGCGGTGCCCACAGCACGAGCAACACCAGCCTTCCCGACCAGTCCAGATCCGCCACGCCACGGACGCAGCCGCAGACATTCGACCCCAGGCGAAACAGCTACCACGATGCCATGCGCACCGGGCTTGCCACTGACGACATCCAGCTGCACCGCCAGGTCAACGAAGATGCGAAGCGGTTCCGCCGCCGGAGCATGCCCACGCTCAACGACGTCGACCTTGTCCTGCCGCCGGCGACACAGCGTCCGGTCCAGAAGCCCGCTGACAGCTCTCCGTCGCCACTGCAGAAGCCGACGATTATGCACGCCAAGACGGGCAGCTCCGAGAGCGTCGCGTCTGTCCGCAGCAGCTCATCTCGGCCCTCGTCGAACAGGCGGAATGTCGCTTCACCCTCTACCCTGAGTGCGAGCATCACGGCCCTGCCGAGCTTGGACTTTGTCGACAAGACCTCCGAGCAGCTGCGCCTGATCAACATCCCTCCGCGCGTCTCGTCCTCGGACATGCCAGCCGCCGTCACCAAGCCGGCCGAGGCCGCTGCGCCCGCCGTTGCCGCCGTCGCCAGTCCTGTCCCCCCCAAGACGGCACCTGTGCCCGTCCAGCCGGAGAGCCCGGCGATGCGCCAGCTCAACATGATCAAGGGAGGCAAGCTGCGGAGCAAGACGTCCAAGCTGCGTCGTGCATTTTCGTTTGGCAGTGCTGCCGAACTGCACAAGGTGCCCGAGGACCAGGCCACTGGTGCCTCGGCGGCCTCTACGCAACCCGGCTCGCAAAAGGCTCCACTCAGCCAGGAGGAGTACGACGCCGAGCAGGCCCGCATTGCACAGAAGCAGGAGGAGGGCGGCATTGGCAGCAGTATCTATGCTGGCGCCAAGATCTTCTCTGGCTCGACCGACAACCTTTCGATCTCATCGACGGCGTCTTCGGCGTCGATTATGATCCGCAAGATGGGCCGCGGCATGAAGAAGAGCACGCGGTCTCTGGTCGGACTGTTCCGCCCCAAGTCGATCATCGGCGCCCCCTCGTCGGACGCCGCTCGGCCAGACACGAGCGGCACGACCGCGGCCGCTTCTGCTGCGGAGGCTACTGTGTCGATGGTGACTGTGGAGGCCGAGCGCGAGCGCATCAATGTGCACCCGGACCTTCACGCACAGGCGGCAGGCGGCACCAGCTTCCCGCACCTGGAGAGAAACTCGGTCGATGCGTCCAAGGACATGCTGAGCGGGTCCGGGTCGGATACGGACATTCGCACCCGGGCGGTATTCCCCGACGGCGACAAGGAGCCGTCCGAGGTGATTGCGACTGTGCGAAAGGGCATTTTGAAGAACACGAGCGGCACGTCGAGCCCCGTGCGCAGCCCCGCGGACATGCGGACGCCGCCGTTTGAGATGCACAACCCTGCGGCCGTTCTCGAGTCGCCGGCGTCTAGTGCCCCTAGCACACCAAACGACGACATGCAGGGCCACAAGCGGTCTGGCTCGGTTGCTATTGGCAGCGAGGACTACTTTGTATCTGCGCTGCGGCTGCGGCAGGAGAACAAGAGCGGCAACAGCACGCCGCAGGGTTCGATGAAGCGGTCTGCGACGTTCAGCCCGCGTCTCATCTTTTACGACACGTGGCCCAGCCAGGAGTACGACCGGCGCGGCGAGATTGCGACGTGTAATAGACTTACGCCGATGCTCGCTCAGCAGATCAAGGAGGAGCTGAACACGTTCAAGATGGAGATGGAGGTGCACGAGACCTCCAAGGTGTACACGCACTTTTTCTAGGCGGGTGCACGGGCTTTTGATTTCAGTTTGCGAGGGACACTACTGCTTGGAGGGGCAGTGCGTGCTTTCTTGCCAGCATTTGGGTGGCGTCTTGGTGTTTTCATATCCAGCATTGCTGTCCGCGAACAGGACGAGCCGAAAAGACGAAAAACGAGCGTTTTATAGCATGCGTCGGGAAGACAGACGAAGAACAGCAGTCACGGGCCATGCGCGCAGGAGCAATTCAGTTTGTCTTTTGCGCGGCGCCCGACCGGTCGGATGACCAGAGTCCACCGACGAGACGGTTTGAATACACGTGCGTCTTGGGCGGAAGCGGGCCAGTCGTTTTGGGACTGGCCAGTTTCATTGTTTTATTTTGCTTTTTGCGAGCTGTGCGTTTGCACACGGTACATTTTCTTTGGTCGTTTTGGTTATCTGGCGCATCGATGTCACCATTGTGTTTCCTGTTGTTTTTTCCTACCTGTCTGATCTATCCGATCTGTCTTTTTCTCATTGTCGCACTGTCCGATTGCCTTTCCTATCACGGCGACTGCGTGTTTTTGTTTTTGTTCTTGTTTCATTTTCACAGTATCTATTTGCGTCATTTCTTCCGCAGCATTTCTTTTGTTTCTCCTGCTGCCGGCGGCTTAATTCGAGAGGGCGTGTGTCGTTTAGTCTAGCAGCAGCCGACGAAACTCAACAGAGACGAGCCCGTGGCAAAGCACCACATCTGGGCATGAACAACTTTGAGGGGCCGTGAACCGTGAAACGTGCCATGTGTATGTGTAACGTGCAAGTTCTATGGAGACGTACGCGGCCGATGAGCCGTTCGGCAAGCCTTCGGCAAGATGTTTGTGAGAGCTGGGCTGCCGTGGCACGTGAATCCGAAACAAGTGCGTGTGACGCGCCCAGCGCGTCTGTGTAGCCCCGACATTACGTATGCCGGTTGGTCTGCCTGGTCAAGCCACGCCACGATACTCGTTAAACTGATCGAAAACTTTTCAGTCTGCGGAGAGTAAATTTATCATCATTAGGAAGGCGGAAATATAAATATAGACAGAACAAGGCTGAGGTTAGTGCGTGCCGATGGGCCAATCAAAATAAACTTGTCACTAGCGTTGTTTACAATGTCAGCCTCGCGCTAGTCAGAGTGGACCCACCTCGCTTCTTATCGCGATAAACACTTGAAATTTTGGCTCATCAGACACGACGTCGAGAGAGACGACAGCGACTCAGCGACGACCGACCCTTTGTCGATTACACTGTCAACCCTGGCGGCAAGAATCTTCCGACCCATCTGGGGCAGCACCGGATTGGGCTCCCTCCTGACACCGACGCGCCGCGCTACTCGGTGGTTTGTGCAATCTACGCGGACGAAGATGACGGACTCTGCGACGACGACGCCCGCGCCTGCGCCTGCGCCTGCGCCTGCGGGCGAGCGCCGCAAGAAGCTGTTTGGGCGCGCCTTTTACGAGAGCATCGGCAGCCCCAAGGTCATTGTGGCGCCGATGGTGGACCAGTCGGAGTTTGTGCGTGCCCGCGTCAACTGTTTTTCCGTTTTCCGTTTTCTGTTTGAATTCCGCTAACAAGCAGGCGTGGCGCATGCTGATCCGGTCGTTCCTGCCGCCTTCGGAGCGGACGTCGGTGCTGGCGTACTCGCCGATGCTGCATGCGCGACTCTTTGTGGACAGCCCGCGGTACCGCGAGTCGCACTTTGAGGCGACCAAGGGCGGCGCCGAGGCGGGCACGGACGAGTCGTCGCAGTCGTCGCAGTCGTCGCTGCGGCCGTTTCTGGACGGCAACCCGGCCATTGACCGGCCGCTGTTTGTGCAGTTTTGCGCCAACGACCCTGACGCGCTGCTCGGGGCGGCGAAGCTGGTGGCGCCGTACTGCGACGCGGTGGACCTGAACCTGGGGTGCCCGCAGGGCATTGCACGCAAAGGCCACTATGGCGCGTTCCTGCAGGAAGAGCCGGAGCTGATTGCGAAGCTGGTGCGCACGCTGCACGAGAACCTGGACGTGCCGGTGACGGCCAAGATCCGCGTGCTGGACACGCCCGAGGCGTCGCTGGCGTACGCCAAGACGGTGCTGGCGGCGGGCGCGAGCATCCTGACGGTGCACGGACGGCGACGCGATCAAAAAGGCCACCTGACGGGCATTGCCGACTGGACGATTCTGCGGTACCTGCGCGACAACCTGCCGCCGGAGACGGTTCTGTTTGCCAATGGCAACGTGCTGCAGCACGGCGACATTGCACGGTGCCTCGCGGCGACGGGCTTTGACGGCGTAATGAGCGCCGAGGGCCTTTTGTCGAACCCGGGGCTGTTTGCGCCGCCGCCGGCCGCCGACTCGGAGGCAGTCACGAAAGAGGCAGTCACGAAAGAGGCAGGTGCGAGTGCGCATGTGGGTCCGGACACGGACTACTACTGGCACACGGCGGACCCGGCGCGCGAGTACTGGCGAAGTGCACGCAACCCGGCACGCGGCGGGTGGCGCATTGACGCGGTGATGCGGCGGTACCTGGACATTCTGCACGTGTACTGCCTGGGCAAGGCGGCCCCCCCCGCGCGGCGGCCGTTGTTTGTGGCGGGCGACGACGTGGCGTGGCTCGAGGAGGACGAGGAGCCGCTGGCGCTTCTGCCGGGCAAGCGGGCGCGTGGCGACGACGAGCAGGCACAGTCGGGGGGCAAGAAGCGCAAGAAGGCGGCGGGCGAGGGCGTGCCGGTTGCAGCGTCATCCGACGTGGCCAAGGAGACGCAGTCGTCGCCCAACTTTGTGTCGGTGCAGGCGCACCTCTTCAGCCTGCTCCGGCACGCGGTGTCGGTGCACCACGACGTGCGTGATGCGCTGGCACGGACACGCAAGGGCGACATGGCGGCGTACGAGCGGATCCTGGACGTGCTGGAGCGGCGCGTGGCGCGTGCACTGGCAGCGGGCGAGGACGAGCCGGTGGTGGCGGGCGAGACGGAGTGGGACGACGCGGTCGACGAGATTGTGGACAATAGCGAGTCGTCGGCGGACGCGGTGCGGCGGTGCAAGCGGCCGTGGTGGGTGGTGCAGCCGATTCTGCGGCCGATGCCGGCCGAGGCCCTGGCCAAGGGCGCCATCCAGCTCAAGAAGAAGGACAGGGAGCACCAAGAGCGTAGCACTACAAGGTAATGATAGATGATTGACTACATGACTGGCCGTGGCCGCGATATACTAGGCTAAAAGACAAGGAAGAAAACATGAAGAAATGGGACACGGAGACTAGACGCGGCTTGCGTCTTTGCGAGGGTGTTTGCGTGGAGGAGCCGAGGCGTTGGTGGATACGCTGTCACTGCGACGGCGGCGACGCGTGCTTGGTCCAGGGGCGACGGCGGACTTGGCAGGCGACGGCGAGCGGGGGGAGCGCGAGAGGGAGCGCGAGGGGGAGCGAGAGAGAGAACGAGAGAGAGAACGTGAAGGGCGGCGGGGCGACGTGGCCTTGCCTTTGGCGATGGGCGTGGGCGAGCGCGAGTAGTAGGAGCGCGAGTCGTAGGACCGGGACCGGGACCGTGAGCGTGAGCGTGAGACGGAGCGGGTTTTGATTTTGCGCGAGCGTGACGGCGGGCGCGACGGCGAGCGCGTGTCGTAGGAGCGGGATCGAGATCTGGAGCGAGATCGAGTTCTGGAACGAGTTCGAGAACGAGTTCGAGACCGGGAACGAGACCGGGACGGCGATTGCGAATCGTACGAGCGCGAGCGCGAGCGAGACGAGTAGCTCGAGAGGGATCGTGAGCGTGACCGGCTGGAGTGGTCGCTGGCCGGGGGCGCGGGCAGGGCGGGCTTGGGCAGGTTCGTGAGACGCTCGCGCATCTCGTCGGTGAGCTGTCCCATGCCGATGCTGGTAAAGTAGTTGATGCTGAAGCGGAGGTGGCGTGCGTCGTCGACGGGAAAGAGGCCGCTGAGATCGGCACCGGCGTCGCGGAGGGCGTCGGCACGGAGGCGCGCCGTCAGCCTGGCCATGCCGACGGCCTCGGCCATTTCCTGAAAGAGAATTTTAATGTAGATGCGGCTGGCGGCGGTCGTGTCGTCCTCGGTCAGACGGACGGCGCCGAGCACGTGCCAGCCAATGGCGTCGCTGGCGAGCAGGTGTCCAAAGAAGCAGGCAATGTTGCGCAGCTTGTTGGTCTCGTAGCGGTGAATGGTCTCGTAGTACTTGACAAACGCGTCCTCCAACATGCCCGTCCAACGCCGGTTCAGCTTGGCCAGGCGCTCGCCAATGAGCCCGAAAAACTTGCTGTACGTCTTTTCCTGCGAGCAGCACTCGACGACCATGGCCGGCAGCTCCGTCGCGCGGTCCTCGGGCACGTCGACCGCCAGCAGCTTGTGCACGGCCTCGTCCGCGTTCATCGAGCTCTGGATCGTCAGGTAAATGGTCCGGCGCAGCGCCACAAGGTCCGCATTCGTCCGGTCCTTGATGTCAATCGCCTTTTGCTCAGTGTCGGAGTCGCTGTCGGAGTCGCTGTCGGACTCGGAGTCGCTGTCGCTCCCGCTGTCGCTCTCGTTGAGAATCTCGCGCCGGAGCTTGGCGTACTCGGCCTCGTTCGCCTCCCAGTGCTCGTCGTAGCGAAAAATGTTGAGCGTCGGCTCGTCCTCGTACGCGCCATTCAGTTCCAGCATGTGCTTGATCTGGTCCTCCTCCTCAATCAGGTCCAGGTCGTCGCGCACCGCCGGCTGGTCCTTGAACTGGTCCTTGCGGTTCTGGAAGAGCACCTCAATGGCGTACTGCGTCCGCTTGTCAATGTCGGCCTCGTTGAGAATGTGGTGGAAGCGGTCAAAGACGACGACGAGGATCGTCGGGTTCATCGTCTCGAGAAAGTGGCCGACCTCGCGCGTCAGCCCGACGGCCAGCTCGACGCTGTCGTCCGTCGGGCTGTGCAGCAGCAGCATCAGCATCTGCGCCGCCACCATCTCGTCGGCCACCTGCGTATTGACCAGGTGCGCCAGAAACGTCGTCGCGCTGCGGCACACCGCCTTGTCGTTGCGCCGGAAGCCTTTGCGGAAGCGCAGCAGGAGCCGACGCAGCAAGAGGTCGCCGACTGCCGGCAGCTTGCTGTTGATGCACGCCGCAATGCACGCGTAGACGGGCGTAAAGGGCAGCGACGCGTACTGCGCCTTGATCAGGCTCTGGCACAGCAGCCCGCGCCCGCGCACCAGATTCTCGCCAAACAATTCGTTGATAATCTGCCGCATGTTGCCCGCCGTCGCCTTGTTGACCAGCCCGTTGATGGACTTTTTCAGGGCCTCCCACGCCATGCGCTGGTACTCCTTGGACGACGTGTCCTGCACCTGCGCCTGCAGCGCCCGCAGCCGCGCCGGCGGCACGTACACGCCACCCGACCGCGCCGTCAAGAGCCGGTTGTACTCGGCCTTGGCCGCCGCCTGCTTCTCCTCGTCCGTCGGCACCGGCACCGGCGCCCGGCGTGCAGCCCCAGGGCGGATCGGCTGTCGCGAGCGTCGTGGCGACCGTTTCGGTGGTGGTGACCGGTTTGGCAGCGGCGATTGAGACCGGTTTGTCGACCGATCCGATTGAGGCGAAGGCGACCGTTTCGGTGTCGGCGACGGCGAGCGGTCGGCGTCGGGCAGGGCCGGGCCAGGCGAGGGCGAGCCCGAGCCGCGGCTGGGGCTGCGTGAGCCAGAACGGTCCGACATTGCGTGTCGTCTGTCGTCGGTCAATAGGTCGTCGTCGCGTCAATGGCGTCGCGTCAATCGCGCGTCAATCGCCAGGCCGCAGCCAATGAGAAACGACGTTTGGTCGGTCGTGCCGGCGGCAGCAATGATAATCGTCGTCGTCGTCGTCGTCGTCGTCGTCGTCGTCGCGTGTGTGATGTGTGTGATGCAAGCGTGGCTGGCTGTGGCGCGAGCAAGAAAAATCGACAGGCAGACGCGGTGGGTCTAGAGCTTCGCGTATAGACCCACTCTTTCCAGCCGCGCCTGCTGCAGCAGCCAGGGGCGGTACAGGGGGCGTGGTACAGGCGGACCAGTGCTGAAGTGCCTAAATATATACTTACACCACTGTACGCTATAGGCCAGTGCAGCGGTCCCTGAGCAGAACTGGACACGGTGCACTACGCGTCCACCCTCCATGACCACTTGACGACACTTGACGACACATCGACGATCACGAGCACCGACGCAACGACGAACGCCCGCGACACGACACCGCACGCACTCCGCCGCCCGCCCAGCCGCTCTCTGTGCCTTTCCCGACCCGACCCGACCGTCAGCTCATCCGCCTCGACCGCAACTCGACAGCTCGACAGCTCGACAATGGTGAGCCACCCCACGACCAGGCCAAGGCCAAGGCCACGACGCAACGACGCCGGACCTGCTAACCTGCAGTTTGAAAAACTCGTTGGTCTCGCCATGCTCGCGGCTGCCTCGGCCGTCTTTCTCTACTACACCATCTGGACGCTGATGATGGTAGGTCGCCTCTGCTCTGTATGCTCTGCTCTGTATGCATCGACACGCTAACCCCCAGCCATTTGTCGACGCCGACCACCCGCTGCAAAACTTTTTCCTGCCGCGCGTGTGGGCGATCCGGCTGCCGGTCATTCTGATTCTGCTGGCGTCGGCCGTCGTCGGCACGTTCCTCAGCATGGTCATGATCCGCAGCAACCAGAAGAAGGCCGCCAAGGCCAAGGCCGCGGCCAAGAAGAAGGCGTAACGCAGAAGACAGGCCGCCCTGCAGAAGCACGTCTGTCGTCCGTCACGTCTGTCGTCCGTCACGCCTGTCGTCCGTCACGCTGTCGTCCGTCACGCTCTGACCGCTCGACGGACTCGACCAACACGCACCTCCCACATAGTCACAATCATAGTCACAATCGAAAGTGAGATGCTACTGTTTTTGGTATACTGTTCTGTGGACCCAAACAAACGCCGTCCAAGCGACAAGTGTCAAATTGGTCGCCAAAAGCAGAAGAACGAGACTACACCCGCTGGTCGGCAAAGTCGAGGACCTCGCAGTCGTCTTCAAAGAACCCGTCGTCGTCGTCGGTGGTGCCTCGGTTGCCGCGCCGGCGCCGCGTGGTCACGACAATCTCGGCGGTGTCGGCGGCCTGCTGGAAGACGCGCTCCATGGCGGACGCAGGCAGTGCGCGCGAGTCGTCGTAGCCGGGCGCAAAGACGTCGTCCTCGGGCGCCTGTGCAAAGCCCGTGTCGACGAGCGTCGCCGCAATCGGCTGCCCAAACGCCCAGCTCGTGTGCGTCGCAGTCGCGTACAGCTCCGTGTCCACTGTGTCGGCGTCCACCGTCTCGGCCAGCTCTGCCTCATTCACCTTGCGCAACTTTTTCTTTGCCTTGAGCACTGCTGGGCCTGAGCCCTCGACCGTCTTCATCGTCGTCGGCGTCCGATACTCGTACAGTGCAATGCGCCGGTCGGTGTGAAACGGCTGGTACGGCGCGCTCGACTCAATCTCGGCGTGTGGAATGGCCGACTCGGTCGCACTCATGCGTGCACTGGTCACACGGTGCCGCGCGCGTCCGTCCAGGACGAGCGTGTTGCTGTTGCTCCGCTCGCCCAAGGCGCCCAAGGCAAACTCGTCGGGCTCGAGAAATTGCCGAACACTTGGCGCGAGCGTGTCGTCGGCGACGCGCGGCACGCCAAAGTCGCGACTCGGCGCCAGGTGCAGGACGCGCTGCCCCGACGACTTGGTCCGTGTGCGGCTCGCAAACGTCCGCACGAGCCCGTCGCCGAGCACAAACAGCTGGCGGCTGCGCTTGCCGGCCACCCATACGGCACACCGCGGACCGACGCCACTGCCACTGCCACCGCCACTGCCACTGCCACTGCCACTGTCGGCGTCGTGCGGCAGCGACACCCGGTTCTCGCCCGTGTGCCGCAGCTGGTTGAGCGCGTGGCCCGTCTTGCCGAGCGAGTGGCTGATGCCCGCCGCCAGAATCTTGCCGCCGTGGCTCGCGTGGTCCACCAGCATCGTCTTGGCCGACTGCGGCGCGTGGGCACTGCTCCGTCGAGGCCGTGCCAGCAGTGGTCGTGCCGCGTCAAAGGCCGTCGTCAGCGCACTCGACGCGTACGACACCGCCGCCGAGCGGCCACCGGTACCAATCCCAGGCACTCCGGGAGGCGACGCCGACGTATCGGCTGCCGACGCCGGCCCGAGCTCGGGCCGGGCACCTCGCCGACGCGGTGGCGGCCACACAAACGCCGACGTCGAAATGTCCAGCACGTGCACGGTACCGCGCTCTGTCACCATGGCCAGGCGCTCGCCGTTGGGCCGTGTCCACGCGACGTCGACGATGCGTGCCACCGTCATGCGCGAAAACTGTGCGACCTGGCGCACACGCGGTCCGGCCGGTGGGCCCGGGACCGCCAGCGACTGCAGCGGCGACGCCTTGGTGTACTGCACGCGCAGCAGGTCCCATACCGTCTGCACGTCGCCCTTGGCGCTCGCCGTGAACAGCCACAGGCCCGTCGGCGCAAACGACAGGAAACTGCACCCGAGTGGCGGCACAAACGTCGCCACCGGGTGCACCGCCGCCGTGCTGCCCAGCGTGCCCACGTCCACCACCGACACGAGACCGGGCTCGCGTGGTGCCGTGCCCGCCGTCGTGCTGCCGTGCGTCGGCGGGAAGTGGCTCGCCGTCGGCGGCGACCGTGGCGACCGGGGCGACCGGGGCGACCGGGGCGGCTGCGGCGTCGTCGGGCCGCCCGCGCCCTTCCAGTAGCTGTTGAGCGCCTGCATGCCCTGGTGCCCGATCCACTTGGCGCCCGAGATGAGCTCCTGCGTCGCGTCGCGCATCATCCGGTTCACCATGCTCTCCGCCTGTGGCAGGTCCACCTCGGCCGATACCACCGGCAGCTGCGGCGGCGTCGCCGATGTCAGACCGAGTGCCTTGCCGGCCGTCGCGACCGGCACGTGGGCACGCAGTGCAATGCTCGACGACGGCGCCGCCGGGCAGTACGCCAGGTACTGCCCTCGCAGCGACACGATCGGCTGCTTCACCGCCACCCGCCCGCCGCCCGACGCCGTCGACGATGCTCGTGCCCGTGCCGCCAACCGCTCGCCCTCGTGGGCCTCGCCCGTGCTCGTGCTCGTGTTCGTGCCCGTCCCCTTGGGCGACGGCTGCAGCGCCGTCCACACCTTGGCCACAACCACAAACGGCAGCCCGTCCGGGCCCGCCATGTCCGCCACGTCCGCCTGTCGGTACACCCAGCACTCGCCCGTCACCGCCGACGCCACCACCACCGTGCCCGCGTCCGCCTGGATGCTAAACGCGCCCGACGGCGGCGGCGCCTGGAACTGGAAGGGGAAGACGGGGGTCGTCACGGCCGTCGCCAGCGACACCGCCGGTGCCTCCAAGAGCGTGCACACGTGCCGGTCCAGCTTGAGCGAGTACACCTCGACCGTCGTCTGGTACTGCTCAATGGCGGGCGGTGTGTCTTTGCCGCTGTCGTTCTTGTCGCCAGTGTCGCGCGCGTGCAGGACGGGGCCGTGCACGACAACGGCCACCAGCGGAAACAGGTTCCCTCTGTCAGTGCTGGTCCATGGCAAAATCTTGGCGTCGTACACGCCGCCGCGCAGGCCCGACAGGCTCGCCAGCGGTTCCAGCCCGCGCTTCGACACCGCGTGCACCGCCAGCCCGCCCTCGTAGCCCGCCGTCACGACGCTCTCGGCGCCACCGCTGCCACGGCCGGCCACGCCCGACGCCGGCAGCGTGTCAAACGCAAAGTGGTAGCCACGCTGCCCGGGCTTGAGCCCGGACGCACGGCCGTGTCCGTGTCCGTGTCCGTGTCCGTGTCCGTGTCCGTCCAGGTCGAGGTCGGGCGCGCCGTAGCAGTGGGTCGGCGGCGTCTGACCCTGGTGGACCTGGCCCGGCACGCCCGGCACGCCCGGCAGCCCGCGCGACTGTGCATAGTGCGAGTGCAGCGAGTGCATCGAGTCGCGCCGGTTCCCCGGCGACGGACCCATGTACCCGGCCAGCCCGTGCGGCGACGCCGACCCGTACGGCGACGCCGACTCCATGTGGTAGCTCATCGGCCGCGGCCGGTGTGCCGTGCCGTTCATGCCGTGGCCGTGCAGGCCGTGCAGCTCGGCGTGGCCGGGCGGCGACACCGACACGCCCGTCTTGTGCGTGCCGTAGCTCAGGTGACTCGCATGGCTCAGGTGACTCGCATGACTCGTCTGGCTCGTCTGGCTCGTCTGGCTCGTCTGGCTCGTCTGGCTCGTCTGGCTCGTCCCGTACGGCCGCGGCGACGACCAGCGGCTCGGCGGCGACTCGGCCAGGCTGATGAGGTTGCCGGGCGAGCTCGCGAGCGCCGCCGAGATGGCGCTGCGCGGTGGCGCCTGGCCCTCGGCGATGCCGGGGATGGCGCGCGGCGCCGGTGCCGGTGCGACAGACGACGGGTTCGTCGACGCGGTCGTGGCGCTCAGGATGGGCGACGGGTCGCCGTTGGACGACGGCGTCGACACGGGGCCAAACGTCGGCGACGGCGCCGACAGGTTGGCCGTGTCCGAGGCCGAAGCCGAAGCCGTGGCCGAAGCCGAAGCCGTGGCCGAGGCCGAGTCGCCGGCCGTCGTGGTGCTAGCGTGTGAGCAGTGTCCGGAGCAGGAAGGCGGCTGGACGTACATAAACTTGCCCGAGGCGTGCTTGGTCACGGCAGCGACAACGCCGCCAGCCTCTTTTGCATCGTGTCCCTTCTTCTTGGCCTTCTTGACAGCTAGGGGGGCGTGAGCATGAGCACAAAAGGCCGACCGTGGGGTATCCGGGGCACCCGAGGCATCCGGGGCATTCGACAACGTACTAGGCATGAAACAGAAAGGCTGCCGCCTGGAAGCGGCAGAAAGTCGGTCCGGAAGGGTGCGAGATTGCGAGACGGAGCAGCGAGCAGCGAGCAGCGAGCAGGAGCAGGAGCTGGCCCTGCGGCACGATGTCGCTGCTGGTGGTGTGCTGATTGCTGTCAAAGGTCGTTCGTGGAAGGCGGAAGAACAGGGGGATTGGTGTCGGTCAAGGGAGATCCAGGAAACAGTCTTCCTGGTGACGGTCGGTGTTTGGTAGACGATGGACGATGGAACGGCCCCGCGTATAGGCGAGGATTGGATGCAATGCAGATGCAAGACCCGTCAGGTCACTGTCGAGGAGCAGAGTGATCGCTAGTCTGAGTCTGGTCTGAGTGTGAGTCTGGCAGGTTAGACGAGGCCGAGCAGAGCAGAAAGAAAGAGCAGAAAGAGCAGAACAGAACAGAGCAGAGCAGAGCAGAAAGAACAGGGTCGAGGCAAACAGACAGCTCCGGACGATGAGTCGGACGGCCGCGACGCTGCTGCAGGCGGGGAAGCACGAGCAGCTCAGGACTTGAGGACTGGCCGTCGTCTGCTGTCTGGTGTCTGGTGTCTGGTGTCTGGTGTCTGGTCTGTGTGGCCGTGTGGCCGTGTGGCCGTGTGGCCGTGCTGGGAGGGGCGATGGTGGGTGCAGCAGCATGCACCTGTGCAGTGTGCAGCCAGGAACGCGGCGACGTGAATGGCCGACGGGTGCCGAATGCAGGTCGGATAGAGCAGTGCAAGTGCAGGAGCTGGCCAGCGGTGCAGGGCAGCACGAGTAACGCAGTCGGTGGTGGAAACGAACAAGGTGATGCCGAGGGACAGACGGACAGGACACGACAGACAGACAGGACAGACAGGTGACGGACGAGCGACGATACGCGGTGCGGGCTGGGTTTGGGCGGTATGCGGTGCATTCGACTCACCAGAGTTCGCGTCGGGTGCTGGCGATGGCAAAGGCAGAGCGTGTGTTGAGCAAGATGTTCGGTTGGTCGTGGAAAGAGTAGCATGCCCGTCCAGTCATCGGACACTGGGACACTGGATGCGGCTTCCTTATCTCATATCACCTGCCAGTGAGTGACCAGGAGGGGAGCTTCTATTTCCAGCACGCGCACTGCCTACGGCGGGCTAGGTGTCCATTAGAGTGGGCCGCCAGGAGGTACCTCGCCCGCTGTGCCGCTGCTACAGGTACAAGCGTGCAGTGCAGCAGCGCGTCACAGCGCCCGCACCAACGGCGGCCACACGCTAGCACCCACTCCGTACTAACCCACTACGGAGTACTCGCTAACACGCCCTGGGCCCCTGGCAACATTGTTCCTGTTCACACTGTTCACACTTTCACACACAAGGGCGTTCGTTGCTCTCGCGTCCCACGCGCAGTCTCAAACAACCGGCGCCCAGGGAGCCTCCCTCGCCATGGGCGCGTCCAGGACTATGCACTATTTTACCATAAAATAAATAAAATAAATATACAATAAACATATACACAGGACTCGTGCACCGGTGCGGGGTGGAGTGATTTTCAATTAAAGTGCGCGCAGAAACAATTCAAAATCCACAGAGGGGAGGCGTGTGACTAGCGTGTTGGGGCTCGACAGGGTCCTGGCCACTGAGATAAGCCGCCGCGCGTGTCAGCTGCGGACGTCATATGCGCGCCGGATTGCATCTGCATCGTCCTTGGCGGGCCATGTACCAGCAAGCCACAGTCTTTAGTCTTGCGTCTTGTGCTCGGCGCCGGAACGAGAAGCGTCCTTTGCGTCTGCGTCCTTGCGTCTGCGTCTGCGTCTTTGCGTCTTTGTGCGGCGACCGTTGGCCCGTTCTGTCCGGATAAAGCGAGGTCATCTGACACCACTTGGAGTCCTATCCGCATGCGCCGGCGAGTGGGCGCTTGTTGGAGTAGGCTTACCAGTGCAACTGTCAGACGTGCTTGCGACGGCGCTGGCTCTAGCATGACCACACGTGTCTGCGGACGAGTCACCATACACGTGACACCAGTCAGAAGATGACGTAAGCATAAATACAAGTGCCTGCTTGCCACGAACGTTGTAATTTTCAAAAAAAAGAAATGTAGAAATCTGAATGACCTCACATCCGCACGCCGCGGGCGCTGACCTCGCCCTTCTCGCCAATGTTGAGGAGCACCCGGCAGTCGGGGCAGTACCACTTGGTCGTGCGTGCCGGCACGGCCGTCAGGTCCACGCACGCCAGGTGGAACCACTCCTGCTTGCAGTTGTCCACGTTCTCGCACTGGATCATCGTCCCAAAGCTCACCCGGTTGC
The DNA here is from genome assembly GCA_029298855.1 of Ophiostoma populinum. NCBI lineage: Eukaryota > Fungi > Ascomycota > Sordariomycetes > Ophiostomatales > Ophiostomataceae > Ophiostoma > Ophiostoma populinum. Next base: position 1,795,690 of record JANSLU010000003.1, on the reverse strand, counting down.
ACAGGCAGTACCGCGCCTCGTCGGGGTCAATCACGTTGCCGTCGTCGTCCACCTCAATCTCGGCGCCACCCCCGCCCCCCGTGCCCGTGCCCGGCTCGCCGTCCGACGCCGTGCTGCGCCGATGCTGCGCCGCGTTCGATCCCCGCTTCTTGCGCGTCGCTGCCTTCCGCTGGCCCACGGCGGCGCTACCGCCGGAGCTCGTGCGGCTCACAACGCCGGGCGCAGGCCGCTTCACGCGCTTGCCAGCCCCCGCCCCCGTCCCCGTCCCCGTACCCGTCCCTGTCCCAGTCGACTCCGGCGCCGGCACCGGTGTGTGGCGCACCGTGCTCGCGCGACGCGGACGCTCCGCCATTGTCGTCGCACCGGCTCCGCTACTGCTCGGCCTGGCCTCCGTCGTCGTCGCCGCCGTCGCCGCCGGCCCAGACACAGACACACCGGGCGTCAGGGCACGTGACGAGGCACGTGACGAGCGTCGGTGGCCCACGGGTGGGTCGTCGGGCTCGGCGGCGTCGCTGCTCGCCACCGGCCCGTGGGCCGCGTCCTTGCGTCCGGTATCGCGCACCCGCAGCTCGCGTACCGTCCCGGCCGATGCCCGGTGCACCGGCGGGTGGATCGGCGTCTCGGCCGGCGGCTTGAGCGGCACCGTCGTCGTCGTCGTCGATACCACCGACTGCCCGGCCGTCGACAGCGGTGACGATTGTGCTGTTGATGCTCTCGATGTCGGCTGTGGCGGCTCCGGCCCGGTATGCGCCGGCGGACCGGGCGTGAGTCTGGCCGGCACTGGCACGGTCGTCGGCACTGTCGTCGGCACCGTCGTCGGCACCGTCGTCGGCGACCTGCTCGCCAGGTGTGGGATCGGCACCGGCGTCTCCGTCTTGGTCCGTTTCGTCGTCTCGCTGCTCGCAGTCGCACTATCGCCGCCCTCGACCGTCTCGGCCACGTCGGCCGCCGCCTCGCGCTTGCGCTTGCGCGACGCACCCGCTGGCGTCGTCGCCCGTGCCAGTTTCGGTGCAGCGCCAGCGCCAGAACCAGCACCAGAACCAGTACCAGAACCAGTACCGGTCGATGGGTCGGTCATGGCAGGGCCCGGCGTGCCCGACATCATGGCGCGAGCAGCCTCCAGCATCTTACGCGTCGACTCCTCCGCCTCCTGTGCCGCCAGCTGCGCCCACCGCTGCTTGAGCTTCTTGGCCTCGTTCAGCCGCATGCCCCGGTTCGAGTGGTCGTTGTCCTCGGCCGCCATCGCCGCGTCCACCGAGATCGCCCCCATCGACACCCGCGCCACCCCGTCCGACTCCACCGTCGGCTGCGGCAGCGCGCCGTCAAACGGCCGGCCCTCGGCCTCGGCCTGCCGCTTGGCACTGTTGAACGCGTCCAGGTTGCGGCCCAGGATCTTGAGCTCGCGCGCAATCATCGTTTCGCTCGGCGTCCAGCTCGAGTTCTTCTTCATCCGCTTGCGTAGCCGCGCCAGCTCATACGCCGTAAGCTGCAGCCACGGCGCGTCCGCACTGCCAATCACCGCATTCTCCGGCGGCGGCTTCAGCCGCGCCAGCGCCGTGCTCGTTGAAATGTATGGCTCCTGGCCCGGCAGTCGAGCCGCCCGTGGCGCCCGCGGCTTCGGCGTCTTGGGCGGCTTGGAGCCCGCCGAGGCAAGCGCCTGCAGCGCCTGCAGCGTCGCGTCGTCCAGCGGCCCGCCCCCTGCCATGGCCGAAGCGATCCGTGCCCGGGCCACCGCCACCGATGCGGCCGTCACCGACGATAGACCCGGTGCCTTGAACGCCTTGAGCCGCCCCCGGTCGCCCCCGGCTCCGCCCACGCGCCGCATCGGCGGTGGCGGCGACTCGTCCCCGGACGTCGGTGAGCTGACGTCGCTCTCGTCGCTGTACGAGTCGTAGTCCTGGTCGTATGGCGCCAGCACCTCGCCAGGAACCGTGATCCGCGGCACCGGCTGCCGGCGGATGCGTGGCTGCGCCGTCTTGGGCGGTTTCGTGCCCTGCTTCTGCTGGTTTTCCTTGTCGCGCTGCTGCTGCTTTTGCTTCTGCTGCTGCTGCTCTTGCTGCTGCTGCTCCGCCTCGGGGTAGTTCTCCAGCATCGTCTGCAGCTTGGCCAAAATGCTCTTGGCTCGAAAGTAGTGCCGGTTGACATTCTCCGCCATCCGCAACGCCTCCGCGTGTGCGTACACACGCGCATTCATGCCCTGTGCTAAGTGCGCCGAGATGTCGCCGCGCAGCGCCGTCGGGTCGGGTCGCGTGCCCGCCGGAAGGCTCGGCAGCTTCGTCCACAGGTCCGTCAGCTCGTGCACCTTGGTCGACGCGTCAATGTAGTCCTGGTCCAGCGCCCCAATCAGCGTCAGCGACCGCGCCATGTCCGACGGAAGGTACTCGGTAAAGTCCAGAAAGTCAGTCACCGTCGCCTGTGCGTCGGGGTCGGCACGCAAGTTGAACGTGCTGAGCTCTCGCCCGCTGCGCTCCATGCCCGGAAACACCTCCGTCGGGCCACCCGCTTCCGGCCCTGGCGAGGCCCCATCGTTGCTGGCCGGCTTTTGCCGGGGCGACACGTCGCCCTGCTGAGCGCGTCCAATACTGGCGCCCATAGTGGCTTCTTCGTCGCGTCGTCGCGTCGTCGCGTCGAGCAGGTTGGTCGCAGGCCTTGTCCTGCCAGCGAGGCCTCTACTCCAAGCAGTTGAACGTCGACGAGCCGATGCGGTCTGAGAGGAGATGTTCGTGCCGAGATAAATTCGCGTCTGGGCAGTTCATGCGACGCGGAGGCGGAAGCTGTCGAGGTCTGCAATGTGGCTCAAGGCGCGTCCTGGATTCCTCAGCACGACACGTTTGGTGACAACAGGGGCGTGCGATGCGCTAGTCTACTTCTGGCTTGGTCCACTTCAAGCTTGTGTGATTATGTAATCACGCTCGGTACGGCCTGAGGCAATGCCGTCATGTGAACCACAAGAACTAGCTGGCATCTATTCATACAAAACGGTCAAGTTAGCTGTATTTATCTATACTATTTACTTATTATTTCTATGTTTGTTTCAAGGAGAGCACGACTATGAAATAGAGTCGAAGCTAGATGAAGTCGAAAGCTCAAGGCACCAAACGCATGAATGACCAAACGTTGAATGATAGATGAACCGAATGTAGAACAATGCAAACACACACGAGGCCGAAGAAAAGACGTCGCTAGTAGAGTAATTTACATCCATGAGAGCCTAAAGATACGCCTCGCTGCATTTCGACACAGAGGAAAAACTACTGTTTACTTGTCTTTTATTTTGAGTTTCAGGAACCGCCGTCTTTTCTTTTTCAATAAGCAACACCTGAATCCGGGTCTCTTTTCTTTAAAAACTACTGGAAACGGACAAAGTGATCGGCGGAAAGCAATGTGCAGTGCATCGTAGCTCCGCTCTTGAGCAAACGAAACTCCTGTGAATGCCAATTCCCTTGACAAGGCTCGCTAGCTTTGAAAGGATCGTTTGCCCCACGCTGCCGCTCCGGCATGACATTGAAAGCGGACACTAAATATACCCGTTGATGCATGGCACTGCATATAGAAAAACGCTGGCCAGAGGGGTGCGTGAAAAGCATGACAGAAGGCGCTGGGCTCAAAAGCATAAGAATAATGATTGATTGAGAAGCAAGCATACCGGCTGGGCGCTACGTATAGGCACAGCGATCCCATAAACAGTACAGCGAATCGCAAACCAGTGACAATATAAACTACGCCAAGTAGCAATAACAAGAACATCCTAATGTACCAAGCCAAAAAACAGACAGAAAAACAGACAGTCAAAAGACAACTCGCGCAATCACGCAAGCAGCGCTGCGTGGACATTATAGGGAAACGAAAACAAAAATCTCGCAACGCAGGCGGCACATCGTGAGCTCGCCTTGCTTGCATGAGTTGCTTCTCCTAGCTTCTCCTAGGAAGCCTAAAGAGAAACAATGGCACCGACCAGAGTGCCAGCAATGATGGGGGCAAACATCCAGATCGCATCAAACTTGGCAGCGCCAGCTGCGTCCACGCCCGAAATATCGGTGAAGCACTGCGCGAAAACGCCAGCTCCGACTGCCAAAGACGCAGCCACGGACCGAATAGCAATCTGCCCAAACAGCGGCAAGCGCCGAAGATTTTTCTTGTAGTCCAGGCGCTCCATGGTGTACACCACAACAGCCACCCCGCTGACAATGCTGACGGCCAAAACCCCGGGACTGTGGAAGAGGGACCAGAAAGCCCCATTCTCCCCAAAGACAGTGTCGCGGGTGTAGGTTTTCGGGTACGCCGGCTCGAGGGTCAGGATTTTGTGAAAGTGCAGAACCATCGTGGTGGGCCACGAGATGCGGGTGCTTTGAACGACGGTAAAGTTGTAAAAGGCAATGGCGCACGCGTACAACAGCACGCGGACGCCTGGGTCAAAAGCACCGCTCTGGCCAAAGAGCTTCGTCTTTGTACTGCCACGCAAAGGTGGTCCCGCCCAGGCCTTGTAGGCAAGAACGGGCACGATATCGGAAACGATGTTGATGCCTGCAACGAAGCAAGCCGTCCGAAGCGGAACATTGTAGAATGCGGTGAGGAGATGCGTCATGGGAGCAGAGATGAGGAGGTTCAGAGCCGTGAGCGAGTAGATGTCATCCCACGCCACGAGGTGTCTCAGGCTGTTTGCTGTTAGCACGCCAAGTCGTTGCCTCGGATTGTGTACATATAAATGTATGCACCGAGGACTCACCCTCTGGCCTCGCCAGAAATGAACGCTGAACCATACGTCTGGCTCACAGCGAGGCCCCAAATGGAATCCCAGCCAGACGAAACCATGAGCTCGGGGTTCGAAATAAGGTACTGCGTGATCGCGGACTGGATGCCGTAAGACAGCACATGAGAGATGAAGCCGAGAGCACAGCATCCGGTAATGGCCCAAAGGGCGTCGCCAAGAGGAAGCCCCAGGGCACCTGGCAGCGGGTACGTGGCCTGAAAATCAACGCGGTCCCAGAAACGGGCACCGGCCTGCTTGTTCTTCTTGCCACGTGCCTTTTCGAGGGCTGGTTTCGCCTCGGCCGGTTGTTTCTTCAAGTCGGCCAGGTCGGGGGTCGAGTCTTGGGAAGCCAAAGCTGTTGCGGCGACGGTAGCTTGACGCCTGGTGCGCGCCTTGACGGGCAGCGGGGGAGGCGATGGCGAATGCGCCGGCGTCGCCTTTTTTGAACCCTTGGTTCGCGGCATGGCGTGTTGTGCTCTTGCAGCCTGCAGTAGCTGATTGTGCGAATGGAAATGTGTCTAAAGGCCACTGATGGCTAGGGTCGAGCAAGGAAGACCACGTTGTGGTCCGCAGCCTGTGGTTGGTGATGAGGGTGTGAGGCTGAAAAGTGGTTGTCGGGAAGAAGAAAATTGCAAAATTCGACGGAGCGACCGTTTCTGTTTGGGGGCAAGAAACACTGTTTTTCGACTGCCTGTGTTGTGATACCTGCGTCCGTCGCGCTTTCCTAGACTGGCATTTGACTACTCTTTCCTATTTCGATCTTAAACACTGCGCGCACGGACCAGCTTTGGCTTCCTAGTGGTGACGTCGTTTGCAGCTGCTAGCCAAGCCCCACTACCAGCCCAGATTCCCACCCATAGACCAACAGCGGCCGATCACCTACAACGATCGCGCTGAGGCCGAAAATTTTACCACGTTAAGGCGAACAGGCCTACCTACGTATGCTGTTAACTTATGCTATAAACTTATCATTTCTGCAGTGTATTGCGCTGCCTGTGCTGCAGGCGATTGGGCTCTTTCCTGTCGTTGTTTACTTACTAAAGTCGAGATAGTGCGTTGTCTAGTGCCATGCTAGTGTTGCCTATCTCCCAGCCTGACCATGGCTCTTTCCTTGTGTATATACGTTGCGTTTTCTCCGTCGCTCCTGCTGCTTCCATGTCGTCTGGTTGCTCTTTCCTTGGCTTTGCAGCTCGGATTCCATAACCCCTTGCTGCTTCCCGTCCTATTTGTCCCACCACGTCTTCCTTCCTCTTCTTCTTTTTTGACCCTCTCCTCTACCGACATCCTTCCTCGACTTCCACAGTCCTACCTGCACCCAAACGCATTGACGACCAGCAACTGCCCTATCGTGTCAACAGAACGCGCTTTCTTCATTAGATTACTGATGCTTCCATGTTGGGAAAATACAGGAGATTGGTTTCCTGACAGTTCGACCTCCAAAAGCAGCTTTTGGCACCCCATGCACGCAGTCTCTACAGCCCAAAAACAACCTGAACAAGAAGCCACAACTACACGTTCAAACACTTTCTGCATGGCTTTGAAGACATGGGTGGGCAAGCCATAAGACGGCAGGAATCGGCAGGAATCGGCAGCACGAAACCAAAGCTTTGGAACCCCATTTTGACCCTTGGATTGCTTCTCGTCTTCTCGACTGGAACATGGTTGAATCACTCTTTGGTACAGTCGCTTCTCTTTGGTTTGTTTGTATTGTTTATGTATACACGGGGCTGATCATGGTCTAAATGATAACCACTGGCATCATCGCCTCTCCATTCCTCACTTTAACCTCATGGCGTGCCAGCAGAGGTTTCCACAACAGCTGCTGGCTTCCACTCATCGGTGATGAGTCTTTGGGGGCGGAGGTGCTGTCGATGCGTCGCTAACTGGTACTCTTGCTCACAATCCTACATCGCAAAGCCGCGCTTCGCTTGGATGTGTGAACTGGTACGACAGGCTCTAAAGGAAATAGTATTTCCAAGAATCGCAACGAGCAGCAAGAAAAAACTCCAGCGAATGGAGAAGTAAAAAGACAGAAACTCGAATGCTCATAATGAAAGAAAGGTCCGCTGAATGCGTGGTCCGTTTGGACACGACACCGGACATATGAGGTATAGTGAGAAGAGAGCAGTGGGCTGTCATAAAATCGTGCTCCCCAGCTGGCTCAGTGTGATGGCCATGTCATGGGGTGTTGCTCTTGATGTGGATTGGAAAGTTTTCATCTTTTTTTCGCAATAGGCGTGCGGCGCCGTGCTCCGTCGTTGGGTCGGGCGAGTCGTCACGATTTTCCGAGTTTTTTTGTTCACTTGCCACTTGGGTGCCAGGTAAGTCAAGTTGATGTATTGATGAACGGACAAATGTGCCCTTGTTGATGGTCGTCGTAATTAGGTATTGTTGTGGTGTTGGTATCGTTCGGTGGCCGGTGCCGGAATGCTGGCATTTTGCGGTTCTCGAGACGCAACGGCTATGCCTCCATCTGGCCAAAGACGCCGTCTTCGTCGTCGTCGCTGCGCTGCCGCGACAAGCGGTCCTCATCGTCATCGCCAATGGTGCTGCCGCTGGCACTGCCGCCCGCCCGAGAATCGATCGCACTCGAACGACGGTCGCCGCGAGCAAAGCTTTCCCGGGGCCGGCTCGGGAAGCTGCTGATAAAGCTGGTGTCGTCCAGGCCGGCAAACGACCGGCTTGTGGAGTATGAGCCCGCGTAGGACTCTCCCGGCACCTCGCCCGACAGCGGCGGCAAAACATGCGCCTGGTTCCAGAACGACAGTCTGGCGTCTCCCCGAGCACTGGTGGAGCTGCAGCTAAGCATTCCAACGGCCTCGGCGAGCTCGTTGTCCTCGCGGCCCGATGACGAAGGCCGGTGGCCGTCCCGGCTGTCGTGGCGCAGGTTCGTGTACGACGGGGCAAGCGGCGAGGCGGCAATGCTGTCGGAGCGCTGGCTGACGCTTGACGACATGGCCGGCGCCCAGAGGTTCTCCTTCGAGTCGACGGTCATAGCGCCGCCCGAGTAGGCTGGCGGGGGTGTGGTGTTGGCCGAGTTGGTCTCGTCAAACGACTGCTCTTCGTCGCTGTCCGAGGCGCGCGTCGAGGCCGGCGGGCTTTCCGGCTTGTTCTTGTTGAAGCCGACGAGGACCGTTGCGGCCTCCAGCAGCTGGACCTGCTGGTGCTTGGAAATCAGCAAGCGGGACGTCAGGGCCCACTGCGGCGTGTGCTCCCAGAGGTGCTTGGTCAAGCAGCTGGTGTGCTTGTACGTCTTGCCGCACTTCTTGCAGCGAAGCTCTGCACGGCTGCCACGGCGCCGGGCGGCGCCGGATGCCGAGCCGGCCGGGTTGACCTCGCCGTCGGACCCTTCGTCATCAATGGCGCTACCGTCAGGGTGGACAAAGCTGCGAGTGGGGAAGCTGTTGGGGGGCGTTGCCAGCGGGCGGCCACCGATGCTGCCGTTGAGGGCTGCCGACATGGCTGATCCGCGGTTGTAGGCGCCAAGGGAGCTGCTGATTGCCGCGCCACCGCGGTTCTGCATGGCCGTGGCATCCAACAGGCCATCGTGGATAGCGGCGACAGCGGCCACTGTCGTGGCACTGGTCCCGTTCACACTCTTACGGCGGCTGATGCGGTGGGCGGAGCTCTGCGTGGTTCCGAGCGCGGAGTGGGCATGTGATATGCTGCTTCGGGAGTTGGGTGTCCGGCTGAGAAGGCCTGAGCCAGCAGCGTTGGTGCCGGCACTGGTCGAGAGCGGGGCCGCGCCGTGGGCTCCGAGTCCAGCTTGCGTTGCTGGCGCCATGGGCTGTCGGTACTGCCACGCCTTGGTTTGGGCGATATCCTGTTGATGGAGCAAGGCCCAGGTTAGCAACCCGAAGCTACCAATAGCAAAATGAACACCTTCGGAAAGAACACGACAGGGGAACAGTTCACGACTCGAGCAGCTACGCAGTTGCCTCCGAACTGCCAGTCACGACACCTTGGCGGTGGTGAATCACTGCCATCTCCATATATCACCCTCGCCAAATCCAACAACTCACCTTTGAGGAAGCCATGGTATTCGGAGTTTAGGTTATAAGACCAGCCGGTCCACGGACAGCGAAGCCGAAAGACTGGACTGATTCGGGGGATGGATGGGATACCGGGGAGGTAGGTCGGTTGTTTCTTCGCGTGTCGATGCAGTCAGGCGTGTTCGGGTGGGCTCGTAGGAGGAGAGGGCTCGTAGAAGCTGGTTGTAATCGTTGCTCTGTAGTTGAGGTGGTAAACGGGTGAGCGGGGTTTAACCGTTTGGGAAGGTCGAAGTAAACGCGGAGCGTCGATGTAAGATGGGAAACGGGGAGAGTGTTATGGAGTGAGAAGTGGTTGACGGGAGGTCAGTCAAGAGAAGATGGAAACAAATGGATGAGAAAGGGTGAGAGGCTGAGGAAGGAGGAGCAAAGGACAGGTCTGTGTCGGCCTGTGCGATTGTGTGTGATTGTGCGATCCGATTCACAAAAAAAATATTGGAAGGGAGGAAGGAGAGATGAGGGTGTATTATCGGGCTTGCTTTCCCCGGATAGGAACAAAAAAAGGAAGTAGCAAAAGGCAGTATCCAAGAAATTAATGAAGAGGATAAGGAAGTGGTCCAGGCCAACAGGAGCAGACAGAGCCGATGTGTTTCTTTTTCGCTCGTGGGTTTCGTGTACAGTGCGTGCGCTTGGTCTGCGATTATCGCGCGCGTGCTATGAGCGTCAATGACTGTGACTCTTGCCTCTTCCAAAAAAGTGTGGGATTGTGTTGTTGACAAGTAGACTTTGTGGGCCGGACTCTTTTGTGTTGTGGATCGCGTTTATTGTGGATATATTTTTGTAGCGGGTTCGTTTCGCCCGTGGGCTGTGGTGGACTGGTGGACGAAAATAGGAAATAGGGGAGGGGGCCTCGCCCATATTACGGCAAAGGCACTTTGGAAGGGAGGCCACGACCTGTGGTCTTTGCGAGAGGAGCAAGCGGAGGAGCTGGCACGAGAAAGATAGGCAACGCCCAAGAGGAAAAAAGGCGGCAAAGAAGGCGCAAGGGGGTGGGGGGCGTGTGGCAGTTTCGTGGAGTGGATCGTGGTGCGATGCGGTTGTCGATACTGTCGATGCAAACGGACAGTTGTAGCGATAAAGAATCAGAGGAGCAGGAGCCGTGCAACGACGAGAGAGGACAAGGGAAGGACGTGAGGGACGAGCGGAGGCGAGGAAGAAGGATTAGGCCTGGTGGTGATTACGGCAGAAGGTACGAGGTGCGTCGAGACCGAGGCCAGCAAGAGCGATGCGGAATGTTGGGGCTAGAGGCAACAGCAAGCGGTCATGCGCCGAAAGCAGGAGGCGCTGGTCTACGGAGTAGCGACGTCCACCAATAACAGTATATTTTGAAATGGCCGAACGGCTACTCTGTCAACCCAGTCCATACCGTCTCAGGTGTCTTATTTGCCATTGCTTTTAATTAGCAATTCTGTAGAATATTAGGCCATTCCTGTGGTTTGCTGAACGCGCACAGGTGCGGAGGCTAGGGGGTGGGATATTTGGAGGCCGCATTCGCAGACATGTGCACTGTTTGAGGCGTTAGGGGCGTGGGATAGCGCAGTGCAGCGCACGCTATGGCTTGATAGGACTCTACGACTCGGCACTAGATTACATAAACTTACTTGCGAGGATAAACCCGCGTACATCATGGACGTCTCATCACAACTGTCAGCGACACAATTGACCTGCAATGACGCGCACAGAACCCAAAGCAGAGTTTGTTGCGATTTTATGCCAGTATCCCGAACGCCTTCGGGTCTTTGTGCACGTTGTTCTTTCCGCTTCCAGTGCCTTCTTTGTCGTTGCCCTAGCCTAGCTGCCGTTGGCAGTTGTTGTTTCAGTGGCCGTTCGGTTAACGCTGCGTGCGTCGCTGCAGCCGCCGTACCAACATCTACTCAGTGTGAATTTAGTCAATTGAGTTGATCGTTGGGCAGGCACCGGTTCGCAGGCGTTGGGAAGCAGCAAACCACGGCCCGAGTCCGATGCAGGTCAGGAATCCGGCCTAAGCAGGTACCCGCGTCCTCTTGGTCGGCCCCTGTCCATTGAAACCCAGGGAGCACTATATTTGGATATTTGTCATGTGTGGGATGCGCTCCGTCGCGTCCTTCTGTCGCCGGGCGACTTTGAAAAAAAGTACAAATCTTCTTTCAGACTCAGTCGATGACCAAAAATTCAAATAGTTTAGATTACGGAGCAGAATGGAGGGCGACGAGAAGAATGCGGCGACGCCCACTTTGGCGTCCTTTGTCTCTCGAATATACCGTGATCCGACCAGCTGACACCGAATGCGCTGGCGTGGCAATGTGCGGGAGGGGTACCGTGCATATACAGTGTATATACAGTGCTCACACAGTAGCTCTTGACCTGAAAACATGAATCTTCAGTGTACTCATTAGCATTTCAATTGCAATCCGTAATCATTATACCAGCCGGTAAATGGCGGCCTCGTTTCAGGCTTCAGCATTGCTACGCGGTTTTTGTTCCGGCGCTCTTACATTGGCCCTTTGTCCTAATCGAATTTCGGTAGGTACGGAGTACTTTTTGATGCCGTATATATTTATAGCAAGAGGCGAAAAACAACAAACCCTGTCGGACGGCCGGGCCAAGGCCCCGTGGTGCTTTTTGCCCTCGGGTTGTGTGGTATTCCAGACAGTCGCGGTGCCTGCATCTCACTTCCAAAACAAGAAGTTGCGCTGGCCGTCTCGTACATTTGCGCTCGCAGTGTAACCCCCCAAAGCCCGGTCTGGCTGCTTTTGCACCCTTGCCATTGTATTTCTGCTCTGGCAGAGGCGGCGAGAATCCATTGTCGTATTTGCGTCGCTGTAGCCGCCAACAGTGAGACAGTGGGCGCCATGGCCAACGCTGGCGGCGCTGACACGGCTCATCAAATCTCACGCGTGAGGGGATGAAATGAAGGAGGTGGTCGAAGCGTGTGGCCTGATTAGGAAATCCAGCTGCAGGCAATAAGAAAACGACTGCAATGAAACCGCCTGTGCCGCTGGCCTATCAGCGGCCGCGACGCAGCGTTGTGCGAGCAAAACGGCGCGTCGGCCGCAGAAGGAGCATGGTGCATGGCTGCGACTGACAGCCGAGCATTACCGTGCTCGATGGAACGAATCAACGCACCAGGGTCGACTCAGCACGGCGTCTGCACCCGCTGCACCCGCTGCACTCGCTGCACCGCCGCTGCAGGCATCTGCATGCATTGGGCCCCAGTGCCACCCAGTGCACGGAATGGCACGACAAAGGCCCTCAACGAAAACTGCGGCAAGACACGAGGCCGTCCTGCTCCCAGGCCGCTGCCGTGACCGTTGGCCAGCAGGCGGGCGGGAGGACAACGTCGTGGCCAGGCATGGCGAGCTGTTCATGCCATCCACGAATCACGGCAGAACGCGGTCGACGTCGTTGACAGATTGAACCGCACGCAGTGCCACGCACATGAGACAGGTGTATAGTTATTCGCAGATGTCAATTTGACAAGAAAGCCAAGGACCGCGCAACAAGACCGACCCAAGTTGAAACCCCGGTATTATATCCCCCTATAAACCCATAGCGGTTCTTCCTATAATTACAGCGGTAGATCCCCCGGACCCAGAGCAACGTACGGCCATATTCCTAGGAAATCTGTAAATTTATATAAATTGAATGTATTGACACGGCACAGAAGCCAATCGGATTCCAACGCCACTTTGAGAATTTAACTTTTTGTGTTGGCACTACGAGTACGAAGTACTGCCCTATTCAAAAAAAATATATGCAAGATGGCTGTTGGTAGGATGTCTTGCATCAAACTAATTTAGACAAGAAGCGTGCCCAGGTACATTTGGAACAGGGGACGAAGGACGTCTGGTGCCTGAAACTACCGGGGCCACCATGCACGCATCTTTCCATGAACAAGGCCAAGTCCGGGCAGACGTGGCGGCTGGCTGGATGGCGTCCACGGATGCATGCAAGAATGGCCATATTGCATGAAATACCGCGAGGAGGCGCATCAGCCGCCCCAGGACCACCGTTTTAAGAGGAAAGGAGCCAGCACCCGGCATGCCAACGCCCAACATCCCCAGCATCCCGGTCTGCAGGTGGCTCTCTTGAAGATCCCAAGACGTGCATATATTTACGAGATGCAAGGAGGACGGAGATCGCGAGCGCCAGACGCACAAAAGAGGAGCCCGGGCATGGCGAGCAGCCTGTGAGCGAGACTCCGTACGCTGGTGAGACTAGATGCGTCCAAACCCCAAACGCACCCAGCGCACCCAGCGCACCAACTATTTCTTATAATTTTGAATTATTTACAAACCACAAAACGACAAAACGACCATGGGACGCGTGGGTCTGTGGCGCCGAATGAGGTTGGACAGTCGGGCTGTCCAGCGTCCAAGTGGAAAAGTGGATGGTGTCCTCTGGCGCATGGGGATCACGATAGAGGGAGGACACGCCAGAGAATGATGGAAATCAAGAGAAGCGAAAACGACTCCACAGATAGGCGCAGGGGCACTGCAGGTCGAACGGTATCGGCGAGCTGACGCCCATTCCGATGTGAGACGAGCTGGCCGTCTTTGCTGGCTGCTTTCGTTTTTAAAGAAAATCGTTGCATTCGATTTGCCGAGGCGCCCAGCTGAGCCTCGTCGCAGCCTGTCGCCATCCTTTGCGGCCAGCGCAGGAGCGGCTTCCGTCACGTTGGCACTTTATTTACATTTATGTACAAATATATTTACGCGGGGTACGGGATAAAACTGGCGTCACGGGCCTTGCGGTCGCACGTCTCCTCTCTGCGCGCTGCTAACGACACCCCATGCAGCTCCGCCGCAGTCAGTCCACAGCTCACGGTCCACAGTCCGCAGTCCGCAGTCCACAGTCCACAGCACAGTCCATAGTCCGCAGTCCACAGTCCACAGGTAAGTTCACAGTGCCCCGTATGCATCGACGATGCCGTGCTGAGGTATTAAGCATGCCCACTTGGGAGGGGTAAGACACGCACACGGCAGGCCTTGGACGAGGACGGCGGCCGGCCACGAGAGCAGGAATGCGAATGTATCCAAGACTGTCGGTATCGAGATGCGAGGCAAAAGGACGTGCGGCCAGACTAAAGTTGACTATCGATTGTATCGTTGATATCGATAGATACGTTTGGTATCGATTAGGGCTTGTCTTGAACCGTTTGAGTAAAGTCGGTATCGACCATGCCACGCCGATGATCGCTCGGATCTGGAATCGGGCCCGACAACACGTCCACCGCTGTTCGGCGAGCCCAGCCCACACGTTGTATTTTATAAAATTAACGTCTCGATTGTCAGGGAAATGGCGTCGATCTCGGGGAAAGAGGAGCCCGCCTCTGGCTCTGCGACAGCCCGATGGTGGCCTGTTTTACGATGCACATCGACGTGGTTGCTTTTGTGCGCACCATTGGAATTTTCGGCCGGCATCCACTAAAAAGATACTTGCGCAGACGCGGCAAGAGCGCTGGTGTTCGTGCCGTTTTGCGCCGGACTAGGAGTGACTAACACCTGACGCTCTTGGCAAGTGCCGATGGTGCGTCGCCGCCCCTCTTCCCCTCTTTCCCTTTGCGCCAGTTATCTTATCAGCAAATATTATTTTGATGGCGAATAACGTCTGGCGAGCATGCATAGTAAAGTATGGCGAGCGAGGCGCAGCAGACCATGTGGCGCGTGATCCGGAGAGGCAGGCATTGCATCGCAGGCAGCGCCGCCTTCGGCACTGCGTCTTCGGCGCCTGGGCCTCGTCCCTTTGCGGAACTTGTCTTGGCCCAGCTCTCCTGTGTGCACTTTGTACTGTAAATCCACATGCGCAGCCCGCAATCGCGCAATAGTAGTTACAAAATACGGCGGAGCCTGCGTGCGCAGTGCACACCTTCTAGCTACATCACGTCACGCACCGGAGCGCAACGCGGAAACCAAGCACCGGGCACGATCCAGAAGAAGCTAAAGTTTGTCGCCATTGCTCCGGCCACAACCAGACAGCATGCCTACCGAGCACGTCCGCATCGGCCGCGGCGGCGCCGGCAACTTTTTCAGCAAGAAGGACATTGAGGCTCAGGAGGAGGCCAAGAAGAAGGTGCGTACGGAGTACGGCGGCGTGCCAGTGTGCGGTGGACTCTTTCCCTATTCGGAAGGGCTACCGCTTGCAGTCTTCCGCTCGCGATTGCAAGCGCGCAGGAGCGATTGTGCATCCTGCCCCGATATCAATAGGCAGCCCGAGTGGAGACATTTTCGACTAGACACTAACGACTATATTTACAGGAACTCGAGGCCAACCCGCCGACAGCGGTCCCCCGGCCGCAGCAGAAGCCGTATGTCAGCGGCGGCCGCGGCGGTGCGGGCAACTTTTACGATGCGGCCGCAGCCGCCGTAGCCGAGCAAGTCGACGCGGCCGAGGCGGCACGGACCATGGCCACTGCGACAACTGCGACAACCTCGGCGGGCTCGGCATCGGGCTCGGCATCAGGCTCGGCATCGGGCTCTGCACCGCCACGTGCGCCGCCCCCACAGCCGCGGGTCTCGGGCCGCGGCGGCGCGGGCAACTGGGCGCTGTCCAAGGAGGTGGCCGCGCAGGCCGAGGAGGAGCAGCGGCGCAAGGAGGCCGAGATCTCGGCGAAGATTGAGCACGACGTTCAGGCCGGACTGCCGCTGCCGCCCAAGACGTACCACCAGGCCCCGGCGGCCAAGGAGCGCAACAAGTAGGCCGTGCACCGTGCACAATGCACCGTGCACGAATGGTGTATATTTATGCGTACCACTCGTGGCGTTGTTACGGTTCACGGCTCACAGTTTACGGCCTGCCCAAGCCATGCCACATGTCGTGGTATCGTGTCAGACGTCACGGTGTGCAGTGTCTTGCGTCTCTCCATTGTGCGCTGGTACAGACAGAACGGCGTGCGCTGCAAGGCGCTGCGGAAACAGACAACAGACGAGAACAGTCGAGAACAGACAAAACAGACGAAAAAGATATATAGCTGATTGAAAAAAACGGCAAATGGATTCAGTACGCCAGGAACGCCAACCCTGCAAGAAAAGCGGTTGCAAAACGAAAAAGAGCCCCCGTGGGAATAGAAACTTTTGATGGCCGTCGCAGTGTATCGTCGATGAGACCGAGTCGTGAAGCCGATCAGCAGCCGAGTCGAAGCGGACCGAGGCCAGCTGGCAGGCGTCGCGTCGCGTGAGTTGGGACAGATGTGCAGTTGCAGTGCGTGCAGGGCCAAGGGCCAGCAAGTGAAAGCCCAGACAGAATAGACAGGCCAATGCACGATGTGCAACGAGGGTTGTCGTTGTGCGTAGACCTGGCTTGCAGACAAGCCTTGTCTAGACGACCCAAACACCAGAGCCGGGCTGTGGTGTTGTGAATCTGTCCATGGGCCAGCCGTCGTCGCTGCCTTGCCTGTCTGCCTGCCTGTCTGCCTGCCTGCCGCCATGTCCGTCGCTCCGGTCGATCTGTCGTGCTGGGGCCGCCGCGGAGCTCCGTCCCGCCTAGTCCATGTCCATGTCGCCGTCGTCGCCAAACCCGTCCGAGTCGTCGTCGTCGACGCCGGCGCCCGCGGCGGCCGACTCTGAAAGCTCGACGCGGCCGTCGGCCGTGATGCGCTGGCGCACGACCTTCTTGGTCTTGGTCTTGAGCTTCTTGGCACTGTCGGCACCGTCGTCCTCGACGTCCATGCCGGCCTCGGCCTGCAGCGCCGCCAGCTTGGCCGCAATCGCGGCACGCACCTTGGGCGTCTTGGGCCGCTCGGGGCGCTCCTGGAGCAGGTGCCCGTGCTCGGCGACGAGCTTGCGCGCCACCGTCAGGTTGCGCAAGCCGTTGCCGCCCATGCGTTTCTTGTAGAAGACACGCTCGCGGCGCGCCTTGATCGCCGCGATACGGTCCATGGCCGCCAGCGTCTTGGCCGCCAGCTCGCGGTTGTAGCGCACCGGCTCGTTGCGCCGCGCCTGGAACAGCAGCGTCGAGTCGACCACCATCTCCTTGCCCGCCGCCTTGCGGAACGCCTTGGTCCACTTGAGCTTGCGGGGGTTGCGCTTCATCTTGAACTGGCTGGTTAGCATCGTCGTCGTCGGTCAGGAACGAGAACCGGAACGAGAACCGGAACCGGGGACGTACGTTCTTGTGGCACTTGCTGCGGCAGAAGCGAAACGACTTGCTGTCGTTGCGCACAAACATGATGCCCTTGCCCGGGTAGGTGGGCCTAAACCGTCAGTTCCGTACGTCTCGTGTATGTGGCATCGTCGGCCGTGCCAACGTCGGCGTCTGGGTGGCGCATACCGGGAGCAGAAGTAGCACGTCTCGATTCTCATGGTGGCGGTGGTGTGCAGACTCGGTGGGATAGGTCGGTCAAGGGTTCCGTCGAGCACCGGAAGAGTCGTGAGAGAAGTGTCGTGCAGTCGTGCAGTCGTGCAGTCGTGCAGTCTGGCTACCACTGCAAAACACCTGCAAAAGGCGGCGAACTACTTTTTTCCCATACAGAAAAATCTAGCCGGTGGGTCACTGCTTATCGATAAGGATGAGCGTGGCAGAATTGTGTGGCTGCGTGCGTGGCGGTGCACTCAATCCAGTGCGGGGCAGCGCCAGCCAATAAGCGGCGGGCCGTGCTTTTCGCAACCTGTGATCGTCACGATTCAGTCGCCGCCGAAAAGTGGCGCGCAGAGTTTGAACGACGACACCGACCTGACCCTGCGACCTGCGACTCTGCCACCACCCGGCCTCTACTCACCTACCACGCCAACATGTCCGCCATTGCTATTGGTGCCGGTGTTGCTGTCGCCGCCTTCCTGGTATGCCCTCAACAACGCACAACACCCTCCCAACAACGCCCAAGAGGCCACGGCCACGGCAGACGAATAGCCTATATACTGACAAACCAGGGCCGCGCCGGCTTTGTTGCTCTGCGCAAGTCCCGGGGCGGCGTCGGCGCTCTCGGCAAGGCCTTTTACAAGGGCGGCTTTGAGCCCAAGATGACCAAGAAGGAGGCCACACTGATCCTGTCGCTCAACGAGCGCCAGGTCACGCGCGAAAAGATCCGCAAGGCGCACCGCACGCTGATGCTGCTCAACCACCCGGACCGCGGCGGCAGCCCGTACCTGGCCACCAAGGTCAACGAGGCCAAGGAGCTGCTCGAGAAGACGGCCTAGCTCCACGTCGGGCCGTGCCTCCTCGACATGTACCACCACAAAGCACGGGCAGTCTTTTACATAGCATCGGCGTTTTGGATTCACGTTTGCACTTGGTTTGTTGTCTCGTTCTACGCTAAATGATCATCTCCATTCGCTGTGTCCGTCGTACTCGATCAATGGGTGAACGTGGGAAAATAGCTATAGATCAACGTAATTACTCTTGTGCTCAGAGCTTGATGAGATCCTCGTCGTCTATGACAAGGGCCGAGAGGTTCATACCGAGTCGGGCGACATCGTTGCTCTCCAAAGAGGCCGCTGTCGCAGACGCCCCCTTGAATGTGATGCGTTCGTCCTTGGGGTCGTCTGTATTCTCTTGTCGGCCGTCCTTGGGGTCGTCGGCGTGGGGCTTGGCGCTCAGAGAATCGTCGGGCTCCGGCGCGCCTCCGTCGCTCTGCTCGCCGCCCGTGTCCCATCCCTCGGCCACGACCTCGGGATTCACCGAGAAGCCGGGTTTGTGTCTCTCCATCTGCCGTCTCAAGCTCTCCTCTCTCTTCTTGGCCACAATCAGGAGCAGCGCCTGCAGGGTAAAGACTGCATCGTTGCCGCCATTGTGGAGGTACTTGTGCGCAATCTCGAGGTCGTTGAGCACCGACCGCAGGCCGGCCATTTGGCTGCGCATCCGCAGGTGCGCGTAAAAGGCCTGCGTGTCGACGACCTCGAGAAAGGTCGCCTTCTCGCAGTCAAAGCCGATTTTGGCGACGAGGGCAATGTCGCTCTTAATGTCGTGGCCGACCAGGACCACGTTGCGCAGCTTGCCGCCGGCGTCGCGGGGGTCGCGGGGCTGCAGGATGCGGGTGACCGCGCTTAGAATGTCCCTCTTCCGGACCATTTCGGACTTGCCAAACACAAAGTTCTCCTCGTTGCCCATGACGTGCACCCGGTTCACGAGCCCGGCGTTTTCCTTGATGCGCAGGTGGCGCGCCGTGATCTTGTCGAACCAGTTGGCGCACTGCTCGCCGGGCACGACGCCCACAAGGTCGCGCGTGTCCAGGACGCCAAAGCCGATCTCGGTCAGCGCAGTGTGGTTGAACTCGAAGCACTCAATGTCCATGCAGACGATGACGACGTCCTCCTCAAAGGCACCGGGCGCCCGGGCAAAGACGTCGACGGCGTGGCCGGGGGCCGTGGCCGTGGCCGTGGCCGCGGAGCCGCCCTGGGGGCGCAGGCCCAGGTACCGCTGGACGCGCTTCATCTGCCGCCCCGTCGTGCGGTGGCCAGCCGCCCGTCGGAGCTGGTTCGCCCTCTGCCGCGCTCTCTTGGCCGCCTCGCCCTTTCTGTCGTAGCGGACGAAGAGAGACACGACCTTGCGGAGGTACGTCTTCTTTGCCTGGGCCGCCCGATGGGCGATCCTGTCGGCGGGGTCCAGGGGCGGGGGGTGGAGGAAGAGGTGGCTCAGGGCCACCGGGTTGCGGCATCTGCCGAGGTGGCGGGGCACGGGCATCTTGTGCTGGCCAAAGACGACGCGGAACTTGTCGCCGGCGGGACCCGTGGGGATGGTCAGCTGGATGTCGAGCGTCTTGTTGATGCGTGCGAGGAGGTGCTGGAACTGGGCCGTGGGCACGAGCACTGCACTCGCCGGCGTCTCCGAAGGCTTGACCGACGCGAGTGCTTCGCCGAGCATCTTGGAGGTGGTGTCGTCGTCCTCGGGCAGCCAGACGTAGCAAAAGTCCCAGTCCGTGTTGGTCACCAGCTGTTCCGTCATAAAGTACGGCTTGACCCGGTCCCGGTTCTGCTTGCCCACGAACCAGTCGGGGTAGTTGCTGACGAGCGACCAGGGGCAGAAACTGGCGCGCGCGACGGGGTACGGCTGGCCGATTCGTGCATGCTCGTTGGGCATCCCGCCGCTCCCATGGACGAAGCTGAGCGGCTCAACGGGCTCGGCCGCGGGCGCAACAGGTTCGGGCGCAACGGGCTCGGGCGCAGCCGCAACGCTGGTCGGGGCAACGCTGGTCGGGGCAAAGGCCTTTGCCCTCGGCGACAGCGAAATCTTTTTTGAGGCTGCGCCGTCGCTAATCTCTCCAGTGCGGACTTTGCGGTCGTACGCCGACGTGATGATGACCTCGTCGTCCGACTGGTCATCAGGGTCAAACGGTACGCCGATGCTGTTGGGGTTGGCCAGAGGGGGGAGCGTCTCAATGGCCGGCGGTGCAGGCGGTGGCGCTGAGGAGAAACTCGGCATCACCGGCTGTTGTTGCCAGGGCGGCTGGAGGCCGGAGGCGGAGGCGGAGGCATTGGTCGGCTGGGCGTTTGGTCCTGGAGGCGGACTGGTAATCGACCAGATATTGGCCCCGTTGGTGGCACCCGTAGCACCGGGGAGAGGGCCGTACGGGAGGCCGTAAGGATTGGAAAAGGAAGCGCCAGGAGGCGGACCGTGGGCGTACGGGTCGAAATGCGGAGGGTGTTGAGAGGGCGCGAGCGGGTTTTGGTTCCACGTGGACATGGACGCCTGGCCTTGGGGTCCCTGGTGCGACAAGGTAGTGTGGTGGTCGTTGTAGTGGCTGCCTTGCCCGGCATGGTGGCCTGGGCGCTGCGACGAGCCCGGGTAGGCTGGCGGGCCGGGGGGCGCGGTGCCACCGCGAAGCCCGGGCGATGCAAAGTGGCTGGATCCGAGGCCCAGACTGGACATGGACATGGCGTCATCGTCGTCTAGGCCGTACGCGGCGCGGACGCGGTCGTACAAAGAGCGTTCGCCCATGGTGTGCTCGGAACTGCAGCTGGAAGGCAAAAAGTAAAAAGCTGGGGATCAGCATCGTGTGCACTTTGTCACTTTGTGCTTCAAGATGAAGATGACAAGACGTACCTTGAGCTTGTCCCCCTGGAATGGATGATGGATGATGGACGATGGAAATGCCAGAAACAAAAGAATGTGCAAGGGAAAGGGCAAGATATCAATGAGCCCCGGCGCCCGATTGAGGCCCGTTTGTGCACAAACGCAGAAGCAAACGGGCGCGGCCACGTCGACGTGAGCTTGCGCGACGTGATGGCTGTGGACAGGCGTCAGGCGGAGCGACCAGGATGGAGGCTGACCCGCTTTTATATTGGATGTAAAGCGGCAAGTGCAGCCAAGTACGCGACCGGAAGGAGCAACGGGCTGTTTGCGTCACGGTCCGTGGGTCGGTCTTGCCGTTTGCAATCGATGATTCGTCAAAAGGCGAAGAGAACAGTGAATCACTACGATGCTGCGACGGATGTTGCTCACGAGTCTACGTGGAAGAAACGATACACATTCAGGTCACGTACATTCAGTTCATGATTCAGTCATTTGTGCAGGCTACGAAATGTACCCAAACTAGAGGTTAGCAGGCTCGGGCGAATAAACGATTCGGAGCTAAAAGGACTTACTGATTGTGCTTCGTCTGGGGTGACAGACGACTTTTCGGCCTCGGCCGACGTGACGAGACCGAGACCGGACGTGCGGACGGCGTACCAAAAGTCGAGGCGCGGCCCGCCGAGCTCGTTGGCGACAATCTTGCCCTTGAGGCTCTTGAGGAAGGCGTTGTAGAGGTCGGGCTCCTCGTAGTCGACGAGTTCCTCGCGCATGACGCGCAGGGTCTCGGTGGCGCGTGCGTAGTTGAGGTCGCCGAGGCTCTGGGCGACGAGGTCCTCGATGATGCGGCCGAGCTGGTCGGTGAAGCCGGCAATCTGGTCGACGGACACGGTGCTCTCGAGGGCCTGCTTGTACGCGGGCACGGCGTTGTCGGGCGGGATTGTGCGCAACGCGCCGCCCTCCTCCTTGATGCAGGGCCCGCCGAGCAGCGCGTCGACGTTGAGCCCCGACAGCGGCTTGTTGGCGTGCTTGCGGCCGGCCAGACCCTTTTTCTTGGGCGGGACCTTTTGCACGCCGGCGGCCTGGACGAGCGCGGCAATCTGGGGCCGGGCCTGGGCGACGAGGTGCTCGGGCGGGTGCTGGTAGCGCATGGCGCTGGCGCTGTCGACGACGGTGTACGGCAGCGTCGGGTTGAGGGCGCGAAAGGCAATGGCCTTGCTGACGCGCGAGATGATGGGCGAAAAGGTGTCCTGGGGATGGGCGTACTCGGCGGGCTGGCCGTCGTCGTCGGTGCCGGCAAACGACAGGTCCATGGCGTCGACGTAGCTGCTCATGGCGGCGCAGAGGTCGGCGTTGGGCAGCAGGCGGTGCTCGGTCAGGACGGCGCCCGAGGCGGTGACGACGCGGTCGAGTGGCGGGAAGCGGAAGGGGCGCACGTCCTCGGCAAACGGCAGCGGCACGTCGTACAGGTGGACGCCCGCTGCATTGACGGTGGCCGACAGAAGCAGCAGCTGCGGCTCCTTGCCCTCCTTGGCGACGAGGCGCGCGACGGCGCACGACTGCGTCTCGTCCATGGCCTGGACGAGCGCGTGGAAGGCGAGCTCGTCGGCGTCGTGCAGCAGCTGCGGCACAATGGCACAGCTCTCGCCCATGGCCAGGAAAGGCGCGACGTGGTCACGTGCGACAAAGCCGAGTAGGCTAAAATCCTTTTCCGTCTCGAGCTGCGTGACGTTGCTGTCGGTCGCGCCAATGGCGACGGCAGTGCGTCCGTACTCGTAGCCCTTGTCGAGCGACTCGAGCGCGACCTCGCGCTTGCCACCGGGCGCCGTGGGGTCGTCGACGGTGTACGTGCGCGTGTTCTTGACGCCGACGAGACTCGTGTCCAAACTGTCACCTTTGTCACTGTCACCTTTGGCGTCGTCACGCACGACGACCGTCGTGGCTGGTGGCGGCCGGGCCTGCTTGGTCATGAAGTAGCGCTCGACGTGGATCGACACGCAGCACTCGGGCGGCCCGAGCGTCAGGGGCCCGTCGTACGTCTTGTACGGCCGCGTCTCCTTGACGCCCGGCGTGTCGAGCTCGGCCACGGCGTCGGCGAGCGTGCCAAAGACGCCGGCGTGGCACTTTTTCGTCAGTGCGCGCAGCTGCTGCTCGCTGCGTGCCTTGAGGCGGTGCTTGCCGGGCTCGGTGTAGTCGCCGTCGTCAAAGTCGGCGCCGACGACGACCAGCTCGATGCCGAGGTCGTTGATCTTGGCCGCGACGTCGTCAAAGTCGTCGCCGTCAATGGCGCCCATGCCGTCCGTCACGACGACGATCCGCCGCCGGTACTTGAGCCGCTTCGGCGCCGCACGCTCAATCATGGCCGTCGCCACGATAATGGCCGACACCGCGTCGCCGTCCGTCCGGTTCCGGCGCGGGTAGATGCTCGCACGCAGCGCCCGCAGGCCCGTCAGGCTCATGGGCGCCACGTCCTGCAGCAGCTCAATCTTTTCGTAGCCGTCGTCGTCCTCTTGCGGGTTGCGCGTCACGTCCGACCGCAGCGCCAGCACGCCGACGAGCCACGTCTTGCGCGACGCCGCCGTCGTCGTGCACAGCTTGTCGTAGACGTAGCGCATGGCCCAGTCCAGGTTCGACTCGGCGCGCCCGCCGTGGCACTCGGCCATTGTCGCGCCGACGTCGACAATGTACACTGTCACCTCCTTGTCGGCCATGTTGTCGTGCGGTCGTGACGAGTGGTCGTGGACGAGATGTCGAGACGTTCAGCGCGTCGGGCTAGTGGGGCGTAGGCAGCACAGCGGGACGCGATGCCCGTCGCGTGGTCACGTGACACATTCGTATTCGGACTCAACATCATGATCGGACATTCAACATGTATCCTGTTTTATCCAGCTCGTTTTATCGACATCCATCAAAATGACAACGTCGTCTCTTCTGGCCCCTGCGCCCTACCACCTGCTCTCGTGAGTGTCCGCCCGTCCATGTCTTCACTCGCTAACAGGCAGATACGGGACGCTCCTCGGCACAACTGTCTTCCACGTACGTCGCACGCCTTCTTTTTTCTCGTCTTGCACAACCCGCTGACCGCCAGTCCTTTATCAATGGCTTCGTCATGTTCAAGACGCTGCCGCGGCCGCAGTTTGCCGCTGTCCAGACCAAGCTGTTTCCCATCTACTTTGGCATGCAGTCCGTCGTGCCCCTGATCCTGGCCGCCACGTACCCCGGCGGCGGCCCGCGCGCCGACGCCACCGGCATCGCGGGCCTGCTCGCCGACCACAACCGTTGGGGCTTCCTGCTGCCGCTACTGGCCGTTGGTGCCGGCGGCCTTGCCAACCTGTTCGTGCTGCTGCCCGCCACGACGCAGTGCATGGCCGCGCGCTACGCACAGGAGCGCAAGGACGGCAAGAAGAGCTACGACCCGGCGCCGCACTCGCAGGAAATGCTGGCGCTCAACCGCCGGTTTGGCAAGCTGCACGGCGTGTCGTCGCTGCTCAACCTCGTCTCGTTTGTCGGCCTCCTCGTCTACGGCGTGTCGCTGTCGTCGCGTCTGGCGTAGTTCCGCAACCAACAACCCACCAATCCGCCGGTCAATTTCATGATATGTCTCACATCGCCAGTACAAGTATATCGCCAGTATCCAATCCAATCTAGTCCGTACGCAGCCACGTAGCGTCTATGCAGGGTATCAACGCTCAAACCAAGAAGCAGCCACGCAGAAGCAGCCACGCAGAAGCAGCCAAAGCATGCAAAAGAAAGCAGAAAGAACGCCTACTGCTTGGCCTGTGCGTGCCAACGCAACAGGTCGTCCTTGGCGTCCTGGAAACGCTGCTTGGACACGTCGCTGCCGACGGCCGGCACGTAGACGTCACGCGCGGCCGTGCGCCAGTGGCGGAGCGAGCCCGGCAGCGGCGCGCGCGCAAGGGCCTCGGCGACGTCGGGCTCGCCCTCGGGCTCCGGGAAGACGCGGCGCATCGGGTCGGTGGCATGGACGCGGTTGGGGCGTCGCGTGGCAGGCGCGGCAGGCGCGGCAGGCGCGGCAGGCGTGGCAGGTGCGGAAGGCGTGGCAGGCGCGACCGATGCAGGTGCAGCGGCGACGGCAGGCGCGGTCTTTGTCGTTTTTGTCTTTATACGGGGCGCGTCGGACGCGTCGGGGACGTCGGGGGCATCGGGCACGATGCTGGAGGCGTTGGAGCCGCGGCGCGACGTCTGGGCCGACCACATCTCGTTGACCGTCGTCGTGGAGGACGAGCGCGACAGGCTGGGGGCCATGGGGCGGTCGCGTCCAGCAGACGACGGCGGCGTGCCAGGCATTTCGAGAGTCGTGGGTGTGATGTCGATGTTTGATGTTATTTGCCGTGAACGTGAGGGCAGTAAAGTTGCTAACGTGAGGATGTTGAAGGCAGAACGACGGGGAGTGTTATTGAACCGTAGAGCCTGGCTTACGAATAAATATCTGCGTCTTGCGGCAACTCGCACTAGGGCAGCGAGTCTGGCAGGATTTTGAAGCTTTAAAGTGGACTGAACAGGTTTCGCCCTTGAAAAACGTGGCATCGGCAAGATGGTGACGGTTCCAGCGGCCACGGTGCGGCGAGGCCCTGGCATCGTTTATGACAGACAAGGACGTGAGACGTGGCTGACAATCCCCGACCGTTACAGGCGAGACTACCTGGGTGATTGTTTACGCTCTTTGTCCGTCGCGTGGTGGCGTCGCTAGCCCGGCACTTGGTCGCAAGCCGGTTGCAACAACGTTAGCCAGGGTCTTGGTACAGACGCTCGGTCTCGGTCTTAAGCCGAGTGCGCCGAGTCAGTGAGACCTTCCCACTGCATGTAATTTATTGGTCCCTGACGACGTTGTGATTGGTCCATTCTATTCAACTCCATTTTCACCTTGCATTGAATCTGATTGGTCCATTCTATTGAACTCCGTTCACCTAAATATTTAGGTTTATCTGTTGCAGACACGCACGTCCGTGGTTGCTCAGGCGCAACGTGTCTTTCTTCGGCCACCAAAGTTGGGCGTGGCCGAAAGCATTGCGTGCAAGCTAGTTCTTCTTCTTCTGGGCTAGCTCGCTCGTGCGGATAATCTTGGGCTGCGTCGGCCTGTACCCGGCCAAGGACGTCGTCGGCACAAACATGTTGACCTGCTGCTGGTACGCCTTGTACTCGGGGTACTTGCCGGCCGTAATCATCTCCGTCAGCCACGTCGAGCCCTGGAAGAGCGCGAGGAGCGCGCCCGCGCCTGCACCGAACCAGCTGTAGGGCACGCCGCTCGCGACGCAGCTCCACTGGAAGAGCGTGAACCAGACGCTCTGCTCGGCGGCAAAGTTGGGGTGGCGGCTGTACGCCCACAGGCCGTCGACGAGAAACCCACGGTCGAGCGCGGCCTGTGTGAAGCCGGCCGGCACGCGGCCCGTCGCGCGGTACTTCTGCTTGGCCGCCTGGTAGTCCCACTGCTGCTGGTCGGCGAACCACTCGACGACGACGAGGCCGAGCTCCATGGCGGTAAAGGCCACGTCGACCGCCGTCAGCCGGGGCTCGAGCGTGCTCGCGAGCAGCAGCGCGTACGCCGGCGCGGCAATGGCGTACAGCAGGACGCTCTGGATGAAGGAGATGAATGTCAGGTTGAGAAGGCAGAATGACCACGCAGGAATCGCCTTTTGCACAATGTTCCTGTCTGTCAGCAGGCAAAAGACCGACCCGACACCGACACCGCACGACTCACCACCGGTAGTCCTCGGACCCGACATTGTAGCCGCCCTTGCGTGCATAGTTGAACGTAAGGCGGGCCTGTTGTCAGCGGTCGTCCGTCATGTCATCTGTCGTCTGTCGTCCATCGTGACTCACACTCCAGGCGACGCCAAAGAGCAGCGCCGCGTCCAGCTTGGCGGTCGCGATCCCATTCAGACGTGCCCATAGGCCAAAGTGTCCAATGTACAGCGTCGGCAGCAGGCTCCAGCACCGGTCGACCTGCGAGTAGTTGCGGTTGTACTCGGACACGACAAAAAACACGACGCCCAGAGCCAGCGAGACGGCAAAGCCCGACACGAGCGGGTTCGTGGCCGTGTACAGCCGCGCAAACGGCTGCAGCGCCGCGCCGGGCGCACCGGACACGACACTGGCCCAGCTGGCCGCGGCGGCGTCGGCAAAATCGCCACAAAGCGCGTGCAGTTGGTCGAAGCACGGCTCAATCGCCTTGCTGTAGCTGGCGCACTCGGGCAGCGCGTGCACGATCGGAAGGGCCATGTCGGTGGTCTGATGCAAAACAAGTGCTTCAAGACGCTGCTTGTCAGATATGAGTGCTGCTGGTCGGACGTCTGGTGGCCGATCTGGGCAATCTCTCGCACCGGGCGCATCGAGATTAAGTGGGCCGGCAGCCTACATGCCGTCATCCGACCCACTGGAGCTCGGAGCTTGGGCCACCCTCGACGCGTCTACGCGTAAATTGATTAGTCAGCAAATTTCTCGTGACGGCGCTGGCCGAGGCTGCCTCGCCGGACGTGGGCTGTCCGCAGATTGCATCCGTCATGAAAAAGATTTTGTGCGTCGCGGAGAAGCCGTCCATCTCCAAGGCGGTCGCCGGCCACCTCTCGGGCGGCCAGTACCAGACCGTACGTCACCACGTCACCAACCCGACGGCCGACGGGCGTCCTTTGCTAACCGACAGATCAACACCAAGAACAAGTACATCAAAAACTACCTCTTCACCTTTGACTTTGGCGGCCCATGGGGCAACTGCGAGGTCACCATGACGTGCGTCACCGGCCACATGACCACGTTGGAGTTTACCCAGGACTACAAGGACTGGTACTACCCGCCACCCAACAGCCTGTTCAGCGCGCCAGTACGCGTCGCCGTGCCCCAGGAGAAGAAAGACCTGGCCGACAACATTGAGAAGCAGGCGCGCTACGCACACGCGCTCTTCATCTGGACCGACTGCGACCTCGAGGGCGAGCACATTGGCAGCGAGATCCGCGACGCCGCGCGCAAGGGCAAGCCGGGCATCGACGTGCGTCGGGCGCGTTTCAGCAACATTGAGCGCGCCCATATCCTGCACGCCGCACGCCACCTGACTGCGCTCGACGAGAACCAGGTCCAGGCCGTCGCGACGCGCACCGAGCTCGACCTGCGCATCGGCTTCGCCTTTACGCGCTTCCTCACCAACACGCTACGCACGCTCGGCGGCCCCATGGCCGGGCTCACGCTCAGCTACGGCTCGTGCCAGTTCCCGACGCTCGGCTTTGTCGTCGACAACTACTTTCGCGTCAAGAACTTTGTGCCCGAGCCTTTTTGGAGCATCGCCGTCAAGCACACCAAGGACAAGCAGACGGCCGTCTTTGCCTGGACGCGCGGCCACCTCTTTGACCGCGCCATGGCCACCGTGCTCTACGAACGCTGCCTCGTCGCGCGCACCGCCGAGGTCGTGCGGGTCCAGGAAAAGAACACCAAGCGCTGGCGGCCCCTGCCGCTCACCACCGTCATGCTGCAGAGCATGGCCACGCGCTTCCTCCGCATCACCGGCCAGCAGGCCATGAAGCTGGCCGAGGACCTCTACAACAAGGGCTTCATCAGCTACCCGCGCACCGAGACTGACCGCTTCGACAAGGGCATGGACCTCAAGGCACTCGTCCAGAAACAGGTCCAGGATCCCCGCTGGGGCGCGTTTGCCGCCGGCCTCGTCGGCCAAAACGGCCAAAACGGCTTTGTCTGGCCCCGCGCCGGGCCCCACGACGACAAGGCGCACCCGCCCATCCACCCCATCGCCTACGCCGCCCCGTCCGCCCTCGCCGCCGACGAGGCGCGCCTGTACGAGCTCGTCGTCCGCCGCTTCCTCGCCTGCTGCGCCGACGACGCCAAGGGCATGGCCACCGAGGTCGACATCGTCTACGGGGGCCCGCGCAGCCTCGTCGAGCGTTTTCGCGCCAAGGGCGTCCGCGTCCTCGAGCGAAACTTTCTCGACGTCTACCCCTACGAGAACTGGACCGATACCGCCCAATTGCCCGCCTTTGCCGTCGGCGAGCGCTTCGAGCCCACCGAGGCCCTGCTCACCCAGGGCTCGACCACCGCCCCGGGCTACCTCACCGAGGCCGACCTCATCGCCCTCATGGACGCCAACGGCATCGGCACCGACGCCACCATGGCCGAGCACATTCAGAAGATTCAGGACCGCGAGTATGCGCGCACCGTCGAGCAGTCGGGCCGCGCAGGCGACGCCGACGGTGGTGACGACGACAATTCGGGAGCAGGTCGAGGCGGCCGCGGCGGCCGAGGCGGTCGAGGCGGTCGAGGCGGGCGTGGCGGGCGTGGTGGTGCACGGGGCGGCGGCCGCGGCGGCCAGCGCGTCTTTGTCCCGACACAGCTCGGCGTCGCGCTCATCCAGGGCTTCGACCGCATGAACTTTGAAATCAGCCTCGGCAAACCCTTCCTGCGCAAGCAGCTCGAGCTGCAGATGCGTGCCATCTGCGAGGGCCGCAAGACCAAGCAGGCCGTCATGGCCGAGAGCCTGCGCCAGTACAGCGAGGTCTACGACCAGTCGGCCGCGCGCGTCGACGTCTTGAAATCAGTACGTTGCCCAGTCGAATCGGATATGCCACTAACAATGCAGTCGTGCAGGGAGTACGTCTTCCAGGGCGGCGCCGCGTGAGTGCAGCTTGCCTGTGCGGGCGATCGTCCCACCCTGCCTTGGCAGCCTGCACCTCGTTGGCATCGCGAGCGGCACAGGCGACATTGAGTCACCGATTCCTGCTCCTTCCATGCTCCCTGCCCCATGTTTCACCCGTCAGGTTGCGTCGGTTGTGCGCCCGACAGCTTTGCTCTGCTTTTCCGTCCGCGTCGGCACGGCTCAACAGAAAGAGGGGTTGCTGTCGTGCGCAGTTCGTGATCCAATCTACCCCGCCTGGCTAGGTCCTGCGGATGCGCATTGTTCGTGGCCAGCCCGCATCCGGCGATGTTGGGCACAGATGGGGCCTTTTGGTCTTGTCGGTCCATCTCAGACATGCATGGGCCGAGCGAAAGCTAGCTATCGCGCCGACTCGGGCCCTCGGGCTTCAATGACGCACCGCGTTTGTTCGGCCGCTAGCTCCGACAGCTACTATCTACTCCATATTACATTCGAGCTATCAGCGTCACACGACGCGCAGGAGCTCGTCCTCCGAGGCTGCGTGTCTGGACAGCTCCAGCATGCTGCATGAGGAGGGGAGCAAAGTAGAAATACTCGCACGGAAACTGCATGGAGGGGCAGGCGGTGCTGCAGCAGGGGTGTGTAATTTTGTGCTACGCTTGCATTACGAGGTACTGCGTTCCTCAGCGTGCATGGCACTGTAGCATCCCACGATGCATGCATGGGGCGCCGCGACTCGGAAGCACGGAGCACGCTCTCTTGCGAGATTTTTATTTTCCCTATATTTTTAAACTGGGATCGCGGTGCATGGCGATGGCCCGATGATTTCCAGCATGTAAATATATACCCACTGATATCGAGCGAGTTTATTTTACATTTATGACGTCCATTGCCGAGCAAATATACAAATGCTGAATCTAGGGTAAGTTATCTATCATATCATCTGCTTTTGCCAGGCTTTTTAAACAGAAAATATCGTGTAAATTCAATCCAAAATACAAATGTACTGGAGGCTTTTAAACAGAAAATATCGTGTAAATTCAATCCAAAATACAAATGTACTGGAGCTTTTCAAACAGAAAATATCGTGCAAATTCAATCCAAGATATAAATGTCCTGGAAATTGGGCTGGTAAAATGGTCAAAAATTATTTCCTGTCGTTTGAAACAAAACACATCCTGCTCTATCATGACGAGAAGCAGCCTACGGGCCTTGCAGGAGTCACCGCATTTGCTAACCGCGTGTCCTTTAGACGGGGTTATACGCTACAGCTACAGGGATGAACGACAACCGAGGCGCGCGTGTCAACCACAGACAATGCCATTGACCACCGGCCCGTCCTGGGCTCTGACGCGATAACATAATCGCGTGTAATCGGAAGCTCGCTCGTCGCAGTATCCCGCAACGTGGCAGGCAGACTGGGCAAGAGACGCGCAAGATGCGGGGAAGACTGACGGCGTGCCTTACTCCGTATAAAACCCTAAATCGAGTCGTCTCGACAAAGCAGGCGAGTCGTAGACACCTGCCAGCGCCACTGCCAGAGCCAATGAGGACGGGACGCGAGCCCGACGTGATTGGCCTGCGCCCGTATCTCGGTATCTCACGATGCCGCTTCGAGCAGGGGCGACTTACACGGATAGCGCCAAACAGGCAAGACCAGTCCGGTACTCCGTACAAAGAAGGAAGCGCGCGCCCAAATGGAAGTATCGACACTTTTTATATTTGGTCGCGGTCAAAAATTCGAAAACGCACAAAAACGAGGGAGTACAAAGGAAGGCGCGATAGCAAGCTATTTTTGGACGCTCCTGCCGGGAAGCTTGAAAGGAGCATCGTCACATGCCGTTTGTATATTTGTAATTATAGGCGTCACCGGATCCGGATTTTTTCCTGCCAGGCATGCTCAATGACTTGTGCCAACATGCATCGCGATCTTGAAGCTCGCCACAGCACTGCGACACAGCGCATGTCTTGGTGGGGTTACGGGAGAACAAACAGCACGAGAACCAGCAAATGGATCATTTCGTCCGGCTCCATCGATGACGGCACCGGAGGTGGGTGAGGGGCAGTGGGAGTAGCCAGAGAGCCGCCGAGCTCCAGCTGCAGCGATAAAGACCGGCGTGGCATTTTCCACATGCAAGCAGCCGCCGTCCTTTATAAGAGTGGGAGATGTTGCCCGAACGGGAAGTTTGGCGACTAGGACCAGGAAATCCTACCGGCAAGAGCGATAGAGGCACAATCTGTTTTCGCCAGACTCAAATCGTCAAGCAACAATACGAGTGACAAGGGAAATGCGAGATGCCAAATGGCCAGATAGGTGCACGACACCGGCCACAGCATAAGACACGAGACATCTACCCTGGCCACCTGTCGCCCAGCAGGATACGTGGCCGGTGCCGTACCTGACAGGACAGACAGGACGCAGCCAATTTCCACCGCGTTTCAACCACCATATATGCGTGTCTCGCCCGTCTTGCCACACTCGATGCGCCTCTTGCATTGGCAACCTGCTCATTCACCGGAGTCCACGACCGTATCGTCCTGTCCGAGCAAGCCCTACGGAGTACTGGGGACTTAATTTCTGGTGAGCTATTTTGTGCAACCCGATATCGTCGACGGTTGAATACCAAGCCGTTTGGCGGCGACTCGTCGTCATGTACTGATTGCGACAACAAACCTCGCGCTAGAACGCGTCGAAATCAGTACGGCGTCGCTGTACTCGCTTGATAACGGTGGTCATAAAACGCGCCAGACCCGTCCCTCCAGTCGATCAATGGAATTAGTAAATATATATTTACTTCGTCGATACAAGCTCAATCTCTGATCGAGACACACCCGATGGATCTGTCTAGCGTTGGACAAACGCACAAAACCCAAAATTCGTCGTGTCGAAAATTCGAAAAGGAGGCCCCGAAACGGGAAACCGCGAGTAGAAATAGCACAAATGGGAATCGAATGGGGCCGCACTTGCCCTTATCACCACGCCCTGCCCCTCTTTCCTTCTCTGCCGTCGACGGCTCCGGTTCTGGGGTAAGAGGAGTGGCCGGGTGTGCAACGGGTCCGGCAGCTCCTTCTACTATCATCGATGCCGATGTCTGCATTCGACCTTATATTGGGTCGTGCAAAACGCTCCTGCCACACACAAGCAACCGGGGGCTAGGACTTGCGAGACACGCGAGGAAAGAGCGCATACGTCGAGCCCAACAGAACGAAAACAGGAGGCGAAAACGCGCGCAATGGAAGGCAGCTGCCTAAAATATAACTGGCGGCCATAGCTTGCTTCAGGAAACCACCATCCACCGACGGACAAAGGGCGCTCTTTGTGGCGTTAGCTTCGCACTAGGCAAACGCGCAGCCCCGTGGCCCTCCTGGTGACGATGGCGCTGCTTGTCATTGCGCCGAGGGTGAAACCGGAATGGTAGTGGCATTACTGATATTTGTCGTGAATAGGGCAAGGTCCATCGTCGCACCGCCAGAGTATCCGTACCTCGTTCCCAGCTCTCGCTGCACGCACTTACAAGTCACTGTGCGTCAATCTACGGACTAGTGCGTGATACCTGCACCCCTCTCCGCCAGCTCCCACGCGCGTCCGTAGGCCTGTAATCGTAGACATGTGCAATACATGTGCAATCGTGGCCGGAACACTGGCTACGAAACAGGAATGAGCGGCCTGTTGTCCAGCCCCTCCAGCCCGCGAATACGGAAAGCGCCCGTCGCAAACTGTCTGGCGCAAACCCGATCCAGAGGAAAGCGCGCCTGCAATGCACACCCCCTGTCACGCCGGCGACCTCCAAGTCCTTCCATCTTCAATCCTGTGCTGGGCGCTGATTCGGCTGTTTCTGGGTTGCCCTATCCCAAGCGCGGCCATCCTATCTCACCCTCACTCACCCTGTGCGAGTGACTCTTTCCTACCTGGCACCTTACACGGGCCACCCCTTCATAACTGATGATACTCCCTCGTCTTCCTTTCTTCCCCCTCTCTCCTTTTCCTTCTTCTTCCCTCATCGCAATCAATAACAACAACTCTGCAACCAACGCTTAATCCATCGAGAGTCATCTCCTTGTCACAGTCCGATACTCGCCTCCCAGGTCCTCTTGCCACCCTTTTTGTCATCAACCGTTTCTCGTTTCGCCGTCCGGCTCTACCGCATCCCTCTGCCCATCTTCTCTCGCGCTCTCTCTGCTCTCTGCTCTCTGCTCTCTCGCATCGTTTCGAAATTAAATTTCGTCACGTCTCGCACCACCTTCCAACGCATATCTCAGCTGTTTATTTGCCCTGCTGCGGACTCCATCGCCGTTGTTTTAACGTGAGTGACTCAACCCCCTCTTTGTCCTTGCATTCGCTGTTGCCCGCAACGCGCATTGCGCGCGTGTTGCCGCCGCCCTTTGTCGCCCCTTTGCTAGCCTCCCGCTATTGCGCACTCCAAACCCCTAAACCCACTGTTATCAGCTACGACGAAGCCCTAGTCGGGTGGAATCAATCACCAGGCCTGTCGCATCCAGCGCGACTCGTCGGGAATACATATACGTCAGGCGCTGCACTGTTGCTTGCATTCGCTGCATCCAACTGTTCCTCACTTA
The DNA here is from genome assembly GCA_029298855.1 of Ophiostoma populinum. Lineage (NCBI taxonomy): Eukaryota > Fungi > Ascomycota > Sordariomycetes > Ophiostomatales > Ophiostomataceae > Ophiostoma > Ophiostoma populinum. Next base: position 1,761,777 of record JANSLU010000003.1, on the reverse strand, counting down.
CACTGCCATTGTTTACCTTTATCTCGTTGCTATTGATCATACCCCCTATTGCGGTCCCAGTTGAAAATTTGGACATTGCCAATTTACCTGTCCCCGTCGCATTGTTGCTAACGCGCATCGCCAGTAACGAACGGACCATTTTCGACGGACCCCTGCAAATAAACAAAAACTACGCCGAATATCAACAACGACTCTCCAGGTCTGGAGGGTACACAAGTCCAGCAGACTTTTTCACGAGATTTTGAGAGAATCTTGCACCAGAGAGACATCAACGCCGCGACGAGATACCGAACACGTCACTTGCACGACGCGAAACGAAACGACACGAACAACAACCACAAAAAGGCAATCATGGCAACTGCAACTGCTACTGGACGCGATATCCAAGCGACCTCTGGCCGAGACTCCTTCACTGGTGTAGCGGTTCAGGGCGTCCCTGTGACTCGACACCACCCTCTTCCTCTTCCGACCCCCCCCAACTCCATTTCGCCGGCTCTGCCGCCGCATGGCCTGAAGGCCCAGCTGCAGCAGGTCGCGACACCGGCCTTTAAGCTTGAGCCGGTGGAGTCTGACCTGGACCTGCACGATGCGGCGGCCCTCGGCCACGCTGCGCCCGCGAACCCCCAGTCAGCGCCGGCCAGCAACACCAGCGCTCCCGGCGGGCTGACGGCCGCGAACCTGGCCTTGCTGCCTCAGTTTGAATCGGCCGACGCGATTTCGCCGATCACGCTTGCCAAGTACCACCTCCCCGAGATTTTGCTGAACCACGGCCCGCTGGCCATTCGTTACATCTTTGGCCACTTGACGGCATCCGTGCCTGGCTTCTCCTTTATCCCGCCAGCAAAGTCTCGGAGGTTGGTAGTCGCAGCGTTGGAGGGCAAGGGCAACGGAACAGCAGGAGGAATTGGTGGGAAGGAGGGTGATGTGGAGTTTTACAAGGTGGACTGGGGGGTCTGGGGTGCACGGCGGCTTGTCAAGACGGCGGCGACCGGGTCGGGGGCTACGCCTTCTCTTCAGTCGCTGTCGCTGTCCAGCTCGCAGGGCATTCCAATCGCCAACCCAGGAACAAACGGAGCGGCGCTGGGAGCAGACCGACTCCGGGAACACAACATGGGAGCGGGTGCCCTTTACCGGGATTTTACTCGCCCCGGCAACAACTCAGGTGCCAAAGCCGGCAACAACGCGGCGAACGCGACTGCCAAGAACGTCATCGAGGACGAGGCCGACAAAATGTCCCTGGACAATGACGACCTTGATGGCCCAGCCTATGCATCGTGCTCCGAGGCACCGGAGGAGAACATGAGCTTGGACGACGAGGACAGCATGACGGACGACGAGGACTGGGGCGCAGTGGGCGCTGCGGCTCTGCGCGCACAGTCGTATTCCAACTCGGTCGCGACAGCAAACCGCTTTGGCAGCCCCGCCTTTCCGTCCTCGTTCCGGTACGGCTCCTTTACCAAGCACGCCGACATTGCCGGTTCTGCCTTTACGGCCGCCGGCAGCACACGGCAGTTTTCATACGACTCGCGGGCCATGAGCCCGCAGCACAACTTTGGTGGGCGTGAGACGAGCCCGCAGTACGTGCACAAGGTTCGGGCCAACAGCCCCCTCAACCAGCGGACCAATTCAACACTGGCCGCCACCGGGTTCTCCCCTCTTCAACGGGCCGCAGACGAGCAGGAGCTCGATGCCATTGAGGCCCTCCTGAGCCTCGGCTCTGTATAAATACATATTCAACGACACATTCACGGATGCATACAACGGCGTTTATCTTTCTTAGGGCTGGTCATTTTGGGCGACTACTACTCATCTATCATCAACCCCTCATGGGGCTATACTCTATTTTTATTTATCATACCCCTCTCCTGCCTTTTCTTCGCATCATTTGTTTTCTTGCGGGCTGTTTCAAGCCACCGTTTACTTGTTTGCCTTTTTTTGTCTTGGGCGGAATATCATATGGGTTGTGGGATGGCGGTCAGAACTAGACGGCGGGGACGGCACCGGTATTCTGGGGAGGTCGTGGCTAGGAAAGGATACTGCATTCGAGATACCCAGAGCTTGGACAAGACAGAAAGAATGAGAAATCCTACAGACAGATTAATTTACCCCCAGGCAGGGCTGCATGCAGTCGCGTGACGAACTGGGGCGACCGGACACGGATGTTGCCAATTCCGTGCTGTACGATATGAGAAGGGCACCGGCATGCACGTGTCTATTTTCGGACGCACTGTTGGAATTCTTATTGTGCCACACCGCCAATCATTTTTTTCAGCAATTGTTGTGGGCAGCCACGAATTTTCAGCAATTGCTGTGGGCAGCCTACGAATTGTGTGAATACCGTATGGCCATGGACTCGACTACCTACTCCGTATAAATATATGCCTTGTTGGCGACTGAGTCAAGGACGCCCGGCCTCCCATAAGAACGGACCAAAGCATTGTGTCGAGTAAACGCTCATACAGAGCTCGACAAACCAACGTCGGTAAATGGAATATGCGGCAAGTCTCGTGATGGAAATTAATCTAAATATATAGACCGTCTTGTGATACACCTTCAGAGTAGTCCTCCGACGGGAACGGAGCATGCATCTTCGCTCCCATTTGAAACAAGCCGACCGACTTATCCGGTCTAATTCTTATCCAGCCGCAGAGATGGTCGGCTTGGTTCAAACACCCCAATGTCTTGTTTGCTGCCACAAGTGTCTTGTCTTTGTATTCATAAACGCGCCCAGGCTCTGTCATGTTTCTAAAGGTCACGGGCAGGGTCCTGATACAGGCTGAGGCGGATGAAAGCATGCCTATTTTAGATTCGTTGGCCCCATCAGGCATCTGGCTGATATATTGCGCCAAGTGGACGTCTGCTTGGCAGTGCTCTGCCGGGATAAATGCCAGCTCTCATTGCCTATCGCCGGTGGCATCATAGGCTAGACCGCTTGGCAGCATATTTACTCCGTAAACGTGTGATGTGTTCGGTGAGTGGCACGATGATAATGCATGCAATAAATAGTTGAATATAGCAGGACCCCTGACGAATGCAGAATGCAAGCGATACAAAACTACTGACGACATCACGGGTTCCAAACGACTGAGTGTTCGTTTGCGCGTATTCGCTGTGCGGTCGGATGCCGTTTGAGCGAAAACGGACAACGGTGGCCTCCAGGCATGTCGTTGAGATAGAGATCGGGATGGGCGCCCAGGACTCTGTGGCTGTGAAGTCTTGGAAGTTTCTTGGCCATCCTGGGGCGCTTGGCCTTTACCCTGAAAGGCTTGGAGCGGTCTTGTGCGTCTTGGCCTAGGGCGAGCTTGGTCTTCTTGGCCAGACATGGGAACGCCAAGCCCTAGCGCCTTGGCCAAATTCTTAGCAGTTGACTATTGCACCGCGTGGAGAGGAGGCGTCTTGGCGGCCATCTTGGCAGGCAGCAGAGGGATGCGCGCCAAGTGATTGGGGTCTTGGGAGGAACGTGACCGTTCTTTGAACGGACTCGAGTCATCACCGACGGGCAGGACGCACGGGTAAGGGTTGCCTGCCGAGACTGATATCTTGTTTTCTCCTGCTTCTTGTCTTGTCATGCTGTTGGCGAGTGCTGGGCGCGCGGCTGGCTGAGAAATAAAACAAATTCGACGCGTCTGCTGATTAGCACAGACCATGGGACCGGCGAGTCGTCGGGCCCGTTTCCGAGTCCGGCGTAATATTCTCTTTCATGTAAATATAGATGCATCGGGTCGAGCGGGTGCCCTCTGTAGCAATAACTATTAAAAATTTACGGGCTGCGGAGTTTTGGTCAGACGGCGTGGCTTGTGCAACCCAGCACGTCGACCCTGGTGAGAAGAGAGGAAGCGGCCGAAGTTGAAAAGCGTAAATGTAGAAAGCAACAGTGTCGACGTCCAAACGAGACCGGCCCGCTCAAGCGTGCGTGGAAAAAGGCGCAGGGGCAGTGCCATGCAGCCGAGCGAAAACGAAACAAGACGACAAGACAAGTGACAAGCAGTGCGCCATGCTTACTTGTGAGCACAAGACCGGCGGCGACGAGAAAGCGAGAAACGGGCAAACGAAATGGCCAAGCACGAGCAAGCACGCGCGAGCCGCCCCAAGCCGCCAAGGACTCCTGCCAAGGGCCAAGTCAGCAGCGGAAGGTCGCCAAAGAGGCCAACAGGCGGGTGTCGAGCGAGCACGAGACTGCCAAGCGTGCCAAGGTGACCGACAAGTGCACAGCGAAGAGCCAACGCGGCGCATGGGATGCCCAAAGGACCCATTAGTGGAGTCTGCCAAGAGACTCATGAACACGCCAAGGCCTCGTAAGACTTGGCGTGCATGTACTCATCAGGAGCAGTACATGTTGTCGCAGCGAGTTGTGCAGCAAGAAAAGTACCAATGCCAGCTGGTACGCGTAAATCCATCTGCCTTGCGCCCGCCCAATCAGCAGCGTCGCCTCCGATCCAGGCCCCGACACGCCAAGACGCCAAGCCCCAATAACGAGCACAGAAAGAAAAAGATAATACGATTTTAAATACGAAAATGATATTAATGGTGAAATTTCACAAAGCATGCGAGGCAGGCCAGAGACGAAGCACGACGAGAGAACGACGGGCAGCTGCACAAAAGACATCTTGCCGCAGGTGGCGGCGGAATAGAAAAGACAAATATCCCCCTCCGCCGTGTCTCTGGAATCCAACCTTGTTTCTCTCCCTTCGTTGCATCTTCCTCTCTCGGTTTCCACTGCCTTCGAGTGTTACACACACGCTCTTTCCATTTTGGGAATCTACATCACGCCAGCATCGAGTAGCATCTACACCCACTTGGGCACAGTCGCTGCTTCCCTTTGTGCTGTTTACTCATCCACGTGGACCGCCACCTTCCGTGACAAAAGGACCCCCCGCGTTGCGGCCTCTCCTTTCTCGTCTTTTCTCGTCTTTTTCTCGTCCGTTTCTCGTCTTTACACCTCCTCTGCGACACTTCAGCCAGTACTCGTCACCATGTCGGACCACGCAGGCAACGCCGGCGTGTCGGGCAGCTCCAGCACAACGCCGCAGTCGTCGTCGTCGATACCGGCGAGCAACAACAACAGCGCTGACGACAACCTCGTGTGCCGCTGGAGCCAGTGCAACGAGCGTTTTGACACGGCCGAGATTCTCTATGTATGTTTCCCTGCAAACACGACAGGAACACTGCTGACCGCCAGGACCACATTTGCGAGCGCCATGTCGGGCGCAAGAGCACCAACAACCTGAACCTGACGTGCCAGTGGAACCAGTGCCGCACGACGACGGTCAAGCGCGACCACATTACGTCGCACATCCGCGTGCACGTCCCGCTGAAGCCGCACAAGTGCGATTTCTGCGGCAAGACGTTCAAGCGGCCGCAGGACCTGAAGAAGCACGTCAAGACGCACGCGGAAGACCCGGTGCTGTCGCACCGCCAGGATCCCACTGGCGGGATGGGGTCTGCGTACCGCACCCACTCGAGTAAGTCCCAAGACGGTCCCTTTGTGTTCTATGTGAGCCTCCCTGTTGTCACTTTTTGCTTTTTGCTTTGCTCCATTGATTGTTGTCGGTCAAGCACGCGCGGTCACCGAGTCGGACGCTAACATGACAGCTGCCTCAAGCTACTACGACCACAACGGACAAATGCGAGCCAATCCTTCCGCCTTTGGCCAGCCGCACCAGGCCGGCGGGTACTACGGACAGCAGCAGGCCTACGGCGGAGGCATGTACTTCCCGCCGGTGCTGAACCCGCGCAGCGAGGGCTACATGAGCGGGCACCACCACGGCCACCACGCGGCGCCGGCGCACCACCATGCAGCGCACGCGCACCACCACATGGGCGCGGACGTGCGGCATGCCGGGTACGCCGGGTCGCAGCGCAACATTGACGCGCTCAACGAGTTTTTCGGGTCGCTGAAGCGCGGCCACGTCGACCCTGCGTCGTACGCGCAGGTCGGCCGGTCGCTGGGCCAGCTGCAAGGTCTGGGCGCTGGCGGTGGCGTGGCGACGGACTATGCACCGCAGCCGGCGCACCTCTTGGCGCCTCCGGTGGGCCACAACCCGATGGCGCAGCACTACTACCTTCCGCCGCTGCCGAACCTGCGGACGAAGAGCGACCTGGAGGAGATGGACGCGCTGCTGGAGCAGATGCAGAGCACCATTTACGACAACAACGGGCAGTCGCCGACGGGCAACACGCACGCGTTTGAGCCGCTGCGGCACCACGGCAACAGCTACTCGGCGGCCCCTGGGGTGTCGGCGGCCCACGTGCCGTCGCCGATGACGGCCATGTCGCACTCGTCGCAGGGCTCCGGGTCGCCGGCCGCCATGACACCGCCGTCGAGCGGTGCGTCGTACACGTCGGGCCACTCGCCGAGCGCGTCGAGCACGGGCATGTCGCCACTGACGCGCCAGGCGCCCTCCATTATCCCGACGTCGGTGGGCGGCGGGATTGCGTACCCGCAGCTGTCGACGTCGGGCGTGGGGTACCCCGGGTCGGCGGCGCCGGCGACGCTGGGCTCGAGCTTCTCGTCGGACGACCGGCCGCACCGGGGCGCGCTGCTGCAGAGCATCAGCCGCAAGATTACGACGGCCAAGGTGGAGGAGGAGCGCGAGCGCGAGCGGCAGATGCAGAGCCAGAGCCAGCAGCAGAGCCAGCAGAACCAGCAGCACCAGCACCGGCAGTCGGTGTCGTCGCGCGACGGTGCGTCGCCGTCGGCGGCGTCGGACGCGAGCAGCAGCGGGTCGGAGCCCGAGTCGTACGACCAGTGGACGAACAACATGCGCACGATTGAGTCGCTGCGCGACTTCGTCAAGAAGATGCTCAAGGAGTACGACGACGCGCCCGACAGCCGGCACGCACGCAGCCTGCCGCCGCCTGCCCAGTCCACACGGCTGCCGCCCGCGTCGTCGCTGTACCCGAGCCTCAACATGGCGGACTAGCTGCGGTGGAGCGTTTATGATTATGCCTGTACATTACGTCTGTATATCCAATTTGTTTCTCGTGGACGGTATCACTGACTGTATATGATGTGACTGGGTTTATATGATGACTATGTAGTGGCCTCGGCCTCGGCCTCGGTGCGACACCGCTGGCACATGCAGTGGCCGCCGAGGCTGCCACTGGCCCACTCGCGGCGCTGCTGGACGGGCAGGTCAATGTCGCAGTAGTGGTTGAGAATCTCCTGGCCGGCAACGATCCCCCCCGGCCGTGGATCGTCGTCGACGTGCAGCCTGACACGTTCGTGCTTGGCCGACAGCAGCATGCGGCCGCCCCATTCCCAGGTGACGTTGGGGTCGCAGTCGTGGTTGGCGAGGCACCACAGCGGGTGGACGGCGGCGACGTCGGGGCGGCCGTCGCGGCGGCTCTTGCGGGCGGACGCGGTGCCGCGGAACTTGGCGTACAGCGTGTTGAGGACCCAGACGTCGTAGTCGGCGAGGCCGGCAAACACGTCAACGTCCATCTTTTCCAAAATGTGCAGCGGCGTCGCAATGTTGCCCTCGAAGCTGAATGGCAGTGTCGCGTCGGCGTTGTTAGTGCTGCCAAAATCGCCCCAGAGGTACTTGACGGCGTCAACGTCGAGCGGGTGTGTGTCGGCGTGCACGGCCATGGCCAGGAGACGCGCGAGCAGCAGGACGTACAGCGCGTCGTCGGCGTCGCGCGCGTTGGCAGGGTCCTTGGCGACGGCGTCGACGTCCGTGTCGCACACGGCAGGGTGGTACGCGGCGAGCGCCTGGTCGCGGCAAAAGGCGTCGCAAAAGACGGTGTCGGCACACGCGTCGCACGCAACGGCCGCCATCGGTGCCTCGCCTGGTGGTGCATCGAGGCTGCTGCCACACGCGTCGCAGGCCGCGTCCTTGAGCCGGTTGGTGGCCGTCAGCAGCGAGTACTCGCGAAGCACGGCCTCGCCCGGTGCAATGTCGTGCGTCGCAAACAGGCCGAGCTGCCGGCACGTCTGGCCCGTCGGCGTGCCGTCGGCCGTGAGCACCGGCAGCTCGGCGACACGCACTGCACACTTGGGCGCCGCGTCGGCCAGCAGCGTGTTGAGATGTGCGAGCGACGCGTCCGATGTGCGGTCCGGCTCGTGCACGTTCCATGGGTACACCTGCCGTCGCACGCGTCCGCGGTCCGGCAGCTCGGCGGGCGTGTACGCGTCGCTGCGTCCCAGGGCGTGCAGTCGCCGGCGCGCCTCGGCGTCGACGGCGGCCAGTGTCTGTGTCAGCTGACGCTCCGCCACGCCCGCCGCCGCCAGGCCACGCTGGCAAAAGTCGTGTGCGCTGCGCAGGCAGCCACACTGCAGCAGGCTGGCCGCCAGGACCTGGTAGCACCGCAGTGCCGCCACGCGTGCCATGCGCTGGCACTTGGCCAGGTCGCTGTCGGACACGTCTTCACTTTTGGACTCCTCCTCGTCCACGTCGGGCACGAGGTCCTCGACGTCGAGCAGGACGCCCGGCACCATGTCGACGTACTCGGCCATTGCCTCGTACGCCTGCGTGTGGTACTCGAAGCTGTCGTCGGCCAGCTCGTCCGTCAGCAGCAGCGCCCGGTACGCGTCGCCCGCCGCCAGGTCGGGGTACGCCAGGTCCGCGTGCACCTCGGCCCGTCGCAGGTACAGGATGGCGTCGTACGGTGACTCGGCGAGCTGGTCCGTCAGCGCCTGCCGCTGGGCCAGCAGCTGGTCCGTCGCCGGCGGCGCCCGCGACACGCCGTCGGACATGGTGAGAGATTGCCGTGAGAAGCCTGCAGCCTGTGGCAGCGTCGTGATGGCAAGATGCGTAGAAAAGTTTTCACAGCGCTAAGGTTACAGGTTAGCTACAGGCCAGGCTATAGTATATTTACAGGCTACAGCTACAGGACGGCTACAGGTCCTACAGGCACTACAGGTCCTACAGGCACTACAGGCATAACAGGCACTACAGGCACCTACGTATATTTACAGGCCTCCAGGCCATACAGGCACACTCCCAACATCATAAAAATCCGATTCAGACTACGCAGCTGCGTGCAGGTCGGCCAGCCCGTTGACATAGTACGCGGGCACCGCCGGCGTGTCGGGCCGCTCCCAGTCGGCCTTTTTGTTGACGCCCGTCAGCACCGCCAGCGTACCGCCGAGCCCGCCCTGCACGCCAAACTGAATGTCCGTGTTGAGCCGGTCGCCAATCATGCACGTGCGCGCGCGGTCCAGCTGGAACTTGCCCTCGACGGCGTCGAGCATCGCCTGGCTCGGCTTGCCGAGCGCCAGCGGCGCCGTGCCCGTCATGTTGCTGAGCGCAACGACCGACGCGGACCCGGCGCCGGGAAAGAAGCTGTGGCTCATGGGCAGCGTGCTGTCCGTGTTGGTCGCCAGAAAGAGCGCACGCCCGCCGTCGGGCGCCGTCGCCCGGTCCGCCGCAGGCACGTGGTTGCCGCGCAGGTACCCGTGCGCGTGCGCCAGCTTGTAGTAGTTGACGTGGAAGTCGAGGCCGGCGAGCACGACGCCCACGCCGGGGTCCAGCGTCGCGCCGCTCGCAATGCCGTCAAAGTCGTCCTGCGTCATGCCGAGCTTGCGGAACGCAGGGTCCGTGCCGCCCACGACCTCGATGCCCTCGCTCGCAAGCTCCGTCTCGATGCCCGCCTCGCCCAGCACAAATACCTTGTTGCGCGGCGGCGCCAGCCGCAGGATGCGTGCAATGTAAATGGCCGCCGAGTACGCCGACCCGAAAATGTCCTCGACCGAGCACGGGATGCCCTTGGCCGACAGTTTCTTGTGGTAGTCGGCGCGCGACTTGGTCGAGTTGTTGGTCACGAAAATGGTGCGCTTGCCCCGGCCCTGCATAAACTTGATCGTCTCGGGGACGCCCTCAAACACGTGGTCGCCCGACCACAGCACGCCTGCTCGTTAGACGCGTCACAATCACGAACCACGAGACTCTTCACGCAGGCCTACCATCGCAGTCAAACAGAAACGTCTACAGGTCAGCGGGCACACACACACACAGACAGAAGAACTCACGTCAAACTTGTCGAGGAACGCGTTGATGGCGGCCACGTCGCCCGTCAGGAATTGAGGCTGCGCCATGGTCGTGATGGTGCGTGATGTGTTGAGTCACCAGAGAAAGAGACGCGCTGCGTGATGAGCTGCTGCTGGCGACCCCACTTTTGCTGGGACGCACTTGCGCGCTTTGCGCGTGCCCCTCACCCCATGCTGGCGTCGGACAGCCCAACGCGACCTAGTGCATTATGGCGGTGACTGTAGTGATTGTCGCATTTGAGCACTCGGGCTGCACTCGGGCTGAAAGAGATGAGGCCTTCAAACCAGAGACCGTCGAGCACCGAAGAAGAAATCGTCGTGGCCGAGCGGAGGGGCAATGCTGAGTCAGCTAGGTACGCACCGCCGACAACCATGACGCAATGCGCCCACGCTATCTACGATTTATCTTGGTTATCTTGGGGTGCTCGATCCAAGCAGCCCCCGCGAGGCTGTACTCCGTACTCCGTGTCTGGCGGTCAGAGTGAATCATGAGCCTGAACCGAGCGCCTGACAAGATTAACGGTGTCTCGCGCTTTCCGTTTTCGCGCAAGGCTGGGATGACGTACGTCGGAGTGGCATGGCAGCTGGCCATGGCAGGCGCGCGCCATTCCTGCGTTTTTTTTTCTTTTTTCTTTTGATGTGGCATGCTCCGTCTTTCCACTTGCCACTGGCCGGCGCGCCTTCCTTTTTCTTGGGCTGGGAAGGTGCGCTGGCGCAGTGATCGCGATCGTTCTTGGACGCCGCAGTTTCCCATTTGGGCGCAGAAGACCGCCGGGACCACCCCTCTGATACAGCTTATGTTTTTCTTCTTTGTTTATTTTTTTATTTTTTTATCCTTTTCTTACTTACTTTTTACTTACTTTTTCCTCGTAGAGCGAGGGACCCTCGTGGCACCACAGTCACACCCGGCAGACCACTAAATACGGCCGCCATGTTTCCAGGCTGTGCCTGTCTCTCGGCCTTGCCAGCACATGTCGGCACGTTGTTCTGTTTGACCGCCGCCAATCGCGCCTGCCGCGGCCGCTGTGACCCACCGCCTCCCTTCCCCTTATCGCTGGCGCCACAGAGCCTTCTAGCTGCCTGCGCCTGTAAATCTACAAGGAGTACGGAGTAGAAAAGTGACTTGGGCGCACGTCCAGCGCATACCTGCTTGGCCCTGCATGCGCTGTATTCTGCCGCTGCCACCACTTTTTCTTTGGCCATTACCCCCCTTCTCACTTGCCCAGCTCAGGTCCAAGTTCCCCTTCTCACTCGCCCAGCTCAGGTCCAAGTTCCAACCCACGACGAACGTTTCCACAAGAAAACGAAACGACAACGATAAAACGAAAAGACAAAAGGACAGACCGCCAACGACCACGGCACAGCTCGCCATCCACTCCTTTGCCAACCCAATCCTTTTCTCATTTTTCGACTGACGGACGCACCATGGGCAAGCAGGCCAACCTCTACCCGTTTGCCGACGTCGCGGCGCTGGCCCCCGCCCTGCGCACGTACGTGATCCAGTGCCAGAACGCCGGCATTGCGCGCCACGGCGTCTTCAAGGTCGCCGTCTCGGGCGGCTCGCTGCCGGCGACACTTGCCAAGGCGCTACTGCTGCCGACTGAGGGCGGTTCTGGTGTCGCCGACGACGTCGTGCGTTTCGACAAGTGGGAAATCTTCTTTGCCGACGAGCGCGCCGTGCCGCTCGACCACGCCGACTCCAACTACGGGCTGCTCAAGGCCGAGCTGCTCGACAAGATCCCGGCGGCCGCGGGCACGCCCGTCGTGCACCCCATCGACGCCAGCGTGCTCGAGGACACGCAGGAACTCGCCGACCGCTACGAGCAGACACTCGTCGCGTCGTTTGCGAGCCGCGACAGCGTGCGTCTGCCCATCTTTGACCTTTTGCTGCTCGGCTGCGGCCCCGACGGCCACACCTGCAGCCTCTTCCCCGGCCACGAGCTGCTGCGCGAGACCAGCGCCTGGGTCGCGCCCATCGAGGACAGCCCCAAGCCCCCGCCGCGGCGCGTCACGCTGACGCTGCCCGTCGTCACGCACAGCGTCCACATTGCCTTTGTCGCCACCGGCGCTGGCAAGAAGGACATTATGAAGCAAATCTTTGACGACAACAGCGGCCTGCCGTGCGCCCTCGTCAACGAAGGCGCCGGCGACCGCTGCAGCTGGTTCGTCGACCAACCCGCCGTCGAGGGCGTCGCCTTTCCCAAGCGCGCCTTTAACCTGTGAGCCGTCAGCCGAGACCTGCGAGAATCTTTCTTTTTCGTTCCGTTTCCATCTTATGCCTGTTACGATTCGTGCGCTCGGTCGGAGACTGTTGAGCACGCATGTTTTACGAGAATTGAGCCGTTTCGCGTCTGGCAGTATCATAGACTTATTACAAGTGCAAGAATACCAACGGCCTGGGTGCAAATGACGGCAAAATGACAGGGTATATATCAGCGCAGCGCTAAATCTCGTAAAAGTAGTCGTCGTCGAGTCCCTCGCGGCTCGGCACGGCGCCGGCGCCCGGTGGCGGCCCATTGTAGACCGTTTCCATGCGCACGTTGAGCAGCCGGATCTTGATGCCGTAGTCGCCGACGAGCGACACGAGCTTGTTCGTCTCGGCCGTGATGGGCGCCTGGTTGAGCAGCATCAAGAGCCCGTCGAGCCACTCGGACGCCAGCGAGTGGTTGACGGGGTGCAGCGTCAGGATGGCCGTCTCGCGTGCCTGCGCCTGCGCCTGCGCCTGCGCCTCGCCCTTGTTGTCGCCCTTGTTGTCGCCCTTGTTGTCGCGGTCGCGGTCGCCGTCAAAGGCGTAAATGGTAATCTTGGTCGTCGCCGCGCGGGGCGTGTGTGCACGCGCCGACAGGGCACCGCCGCTGGCCTCGCTCGCGCCGTCGCCGTCGCCGTCGTCGTTGGCCGCCGACACGTTGGACACGACCGAGCTGATCGTGCCGAGGTCGATCTTGTCGGGCAGCGCGTCGAGCCCGGGGTCGTGCGCCGTCGGCTGTGCAAAGTCGGCGTAGTGCAGGAACCGCCGGTTGTGCGACAGCTTGGCGAAACGCCACGGGTGCTCCGCACGTCGCGTGCCGGTGGCGGTGGCGGTGGCGGCCGTCGTCGGTGGCGGCGACTGCACCGCCAGGCTGGTGCTCGCTGCACGTTCACGCTCACGCTCACGCTCACGTTCGTGCTCGCGACGTGCGCCCGGCCGTGCAAACCACGAGCCCTGCAGCAGGCACCGGATGCGCTGCTCCTTGACAAACTGCAGCGCCTCCATACGCTGCTCGTCGCGCGCCTGGTACAGGTGCGGCCCCCACTGGTCCTCAAACGACAGCTCGAGCAGCCCCATTTGCAGCTCGCGCAGCCCCGCGCAGTCGTGCTCCTGCAGCTCGTCCTCGACCTCGAACACGTCCTTTGTGCGCCCTGCCTGCCCGACGACCTGCTCAATCAGGATACGCACCAGCTCCGCCACCTTTTCAAAGTCGTCGCGCTCGGCGCCCGTCGCCTTCCACAGCCGAAAAAAGGCCTGGAGGCCGGCCGTGTGCAGCCGCGACCACTGCAGCAGCAGCGGCCGGAAGATGCGGTCGGCGTCCTTGGAGTCGACGCCCGCGCCGTCCAGGCTCTCGTAGTAGCCCTGCAGGTCGCGGCTCAGGTCGTCCATGTCGGAGCGGTCGACCTCAAAGTGCTCGTACAGCGTCATGGTCACCGCCAGGCTCGCGCGTGCCACCGGGCACCGCGCGCTCAGCGGCCGCGACGACTGCTCGAGCAGCAGCTTCTGGAAGCCGTCCTCGTTCTTGCGCACGTAGTCTGTCAGGTCCATCATGCCCAGGAACCCCGTCACCTCAAACTCGGACGCCGGGCTCTCCGTCTCAAAGCCCAGCCGCCGCCACTTTTCCGGATTGTGTCGCCGGCTGCCCTTGACGCCCTCGGCCGAGTGGCTCCGGTCCGGCGCGCTCGACAGGTGCAGGCCCTTGAGCGCGCGGCGGTGCTCGGGGCGCTCGAGGTCGATGCGTACCTCCTTCCACTTGCGCAGCAAAATCTTGGTCAGCGACTGGAACTCGAGCAGCGGGTGCGCCAGGTCCTGCAGCGCCGAGCTCTGCATGAGGCTGTAGACGGCCTTGATGAGGCCCAGCTCCTGCAGACGCTTCATCAGCTTGGACCAGTCCTCGCCCGATGACGCGAGCACCGGGCCCTTGGCCGACTCGCTGGCCCCGCCGGCCGGACCCAAGGGGGCAATGTTGGCGGGGTCGCCCGAGATGGCGTCGCGGATGAGCGCGTTGACGAGCATGAGTGCGTTGGCGCACAGCGCGTGGTCGGCCGACTGCAGCTGCTGGATGACGAGCTCAAAGAACTGCGGGTAGACGGCGACGGCGGGCTTGAGGGCGCGGAAGCCGAAGCTGGCGGGCGGACTGGTGCGCAGGGCGGCCGATGCCGAGCCCGCGCCGATGCCGACGCCGACGCCACGCGCCGTCGACGACTGGCTGTGGCTGACGAGCGCGACGAGGATGCTCATGGCGCCGCGCAGAATGTTGACGAGCGGGTTCGTGACAATGAGCTCGACGACGCGCTCGACCAGGTCGCCCGACGCGGGGCCCTCGAAAATGTCCCAGCCCATGTCGACCTCGAGCAGGCGGCTGAGCGACTGCAGCGAGTACGCCAGCGTGTTGCCGCCCGTCGTGAGGATGAGGCGGCGCAGGATGACGAGGCCGCCGGACGAGATGAAGACGTCGGCAAAGGCCGGGTCGTTGATGGACGACTGCAGCTTGAAGACGGCCATCTTGCGCGCCGCGTCCTCGTCGCTCGCGAGCCGCGACAGCAGCGCGGGGATGTCGGCCTGGTCCATGCCGCGTGCGTCGGTGTCGGTGTCAATTGTGTGTTAACTCAGTGTCGGTTGGTGTCAATTGAGTGTCAATTTGTCAATTGAGTGTTGTCGAGCGGGGTGTAAATTTAGGTGTCAGGCCGGGTCGCGTCGCGTCGGCGGGTCGCGTCGTTGTAAGACCGCTGCTGGGCAATGTGCAGTCTGCGTCGTCAGGTCGCGTGTACCCGTGCAGAGAACGCGCGTGCAAAGGCTGGACGAAGGCAAAGGCAATGCAGAGCAATGCAGAGCAATGCAAGCAATGCAAAGAGCAGCAAAGCAAAAGCACACGCAAAGCAACGAGACAAGACAAAACGGTCAGGGGTACATTCCGAAAGAGGTAGTGCCGGCCCCACTGGGGGTCAGAGTAGAGATACTCGGGGCAGGCGCAACCGTCGCGCTTGCGGGCCTGGCGATCGTAGGTAGCGTCTTGTTGAGCACGAGTTGTTAACGCACTTGTTTCCTGCATATCGTATGCAGTCACGATGCACACGAGTCTCATAATCATCCTAGATAGATGCATCCTAGATCCAATGCAAATGCAGCCAATGCAGCCAATCAAATGCAGCCAATGCAGCCAATCTATCCAAGCAGTTTACGCCTTCTCCAAGTCAATGTCCTGAAAGGTGGCCGACGAGGCGGTGTTGGTCCGCGGCGGCAGCGCTGGCGGCCCGTGCGTGGCCTTGTCTGGTGTCCCGTTTGTGTCGGCTTTCTCGGACCCTGCTTTCTCGGACTCTGCTTTCTCAGTCTCTGCTTTCTCAGTCTCTGCTTTCTCGGACTCTGCTTTCTCGGACTCTGCATCCTTGCTGGCGTAGACCGTCTCTGCGTCGCCTAAGCGGTCGCTGGACGCGACTGGCAGCACGACGACGGCGTCAGTCTGCGTGGCGGCGTCGAGTGACGCGCGCGGCGGGTGCGACAACGACGCCAACGACGCACCCGACGTGCGGCTGGTGCTGCGGCGGTGGTAGTGGCCATAGACCGGACTCGAGGGGCTGGGGTTAAAGGCAAACGAAGCGCTCCGGGTGCGCGTGTGTGTCTTGGCGTCGCGAATGGCCAGGCCTTGCTGCTCGAGGGCGAGGACGCCGTACGGATCGGGGTCCTGCGGGTCGGGCACGCCAAAGACGTGGTCGGCGTGGGCGCCGGGAGCGCCGGGTCCACCAGGGGCGTCGACGTCGACGTCGCCGGGCGCGGGCTGGTCCTCGAGCTCGTCGAGCAGGTCGGCGTCGACGTCGATGCGCCCCTCGGCGGCCTTGAGGGTCTCGGACAGCATGCGCAGCTCGGGCGGGACGTGGCGTACCTTGCCGGCCAGGATCTCGGCGACGCCAATCTCCTGGCCGTAGAAGCGCGCGTTCTCGTCGGTGCGCTCAATAACAATGGTGCCGTCGACCTGGACGCCGGCATAGAAGCCGCGCGACTTGAGGTAGGTGAAGACGGGGCGGTTGGCCTGCTTCCACTTGCCGTCGTTTTCGAGGACGCCGCCGGCGCCGACGGGCCCCGCGACGGCGCTGACTTCGCCGCCGAGGGTGCAGCGGATCTTGGTAAAGGCGTCGAGGGCCTTGCGGTTGTTGATGACGAGGACGCAGTCGTAAATGTCGACACCGACAAGGAACCCGAGGCCGGCGGTGTGCAGCAGAATGCCCGAGGGCGGCGACCAGGCGCCGGTGGCCTCGTCGCGCGCGACGAGGATACCGGAGCCGCCGGCGCCCGAGACCCAGAGGCCAGTGCGCATGGTGGTGAAGATGGCGAGGCCGACGGCGTTCTGGAGGACCTTGGGCGGGATGCGCTTGAGGACGCGCTGTTTCTGTTTGGGGCCGTCGTGGCCGGTGCTGGCGACGAGCTCCTCGTCGTAGAAGCCGTCCTTGCAAAAGGAGCGCAGGATCCGGGCGGCCTTGTCGGCCTCCTTGTCGAGGGTCGTGGGCCAAAAGGCCTCGGAGCCGATCCGGTTCGACAGGCGGTTGACGGGGGCGCCGAGCTTGTCGGCCCAGCCCCAGACCTTGTCGAAGCCTTTTTTGCCCGTCGTCTTGGTCGTCTGCCACGACGGCATCTTTTGCTGCACCTTTTGCATGTCGATGGGAGTGCGGATGAGAAAAGAAAGACAAAGTCGAGAGAAAGGGGCGACGGCAAAAGGGGTTGAGGACGAGAGGAAAGAGCAACAGGAATTGTATCAAACAAGGAAACACCAGCCAAAGAATTGAAAGAAAGCAACCAGTCAGCGGCAGGCGCGGTCGTGCACCTGCCGTGGCTAGCGCGACGTCATCCGATGGATCCGAGCTTTGTGGCCAATCGGCAGTGATGGATGCACGACGACGACGGCGACGGACGACGGCCACACCGCAACGCGACGGTTGAATTGATGGTGCCTTACAGGTCGACGCCGACGGCGCGGCAGTGGTCGGCGGCGCGGCGGGCGGCCGGGGTGTCGGCGAGTCCGTCGGCCCCGCCCTGGACGTGAAAGGCCATGGCCATGCCGGCGGCCTGGTGCCAGAGAATGTGGCAGTGGACCAGCCAGACGCCCGGGTTGTCGGCGCGGAAGCGCAGGACGGCGTAGCCCATGGGCGGCACGTAGACGGTGTCGCGCTGCAGCGGCGTGGCGACGTCAAAAGCCCCCCCGCGCGGCGGCTCCCACGGGTCGCGCCACGGCTGGTAGTAGTCCCAGCCGCCGCTGGCGGCGTGCGTGCCGACGACAAAGACGTCGTGGCCGTGCAGGTGGAAGGGGTGCCCCTGGGCGTCGAGGTTGTTGACCGTCAGCTCGACCCAGGCGGGCGCGGGCCCGGTCCAGGGCGCGAGCTGGCGCGCGTCCCAGCGCGCACGGCCGACGGCGAGCAGCGGCGCGCGCTGGGGCGCCCAGGTGGTGTGGTTGAGGTAGCCCTTGGGCACGAAGCCGTTGTGCGCCTTGGTCTCGACGACGGCGTAGACCATGAAGACGCGGTCGGCGTCCGGATCGGGAAGGGGCGACGCGAGACGCGCGCCACGCGCCGCCTGCAGGTCCAGACGCGGCGCCTGCAGGTCCAGACGCGCCGCGCGCGGTGGTGTCACGTGACCAGATACCGCGATGCGGAAGGCGCGACTGGGCGGGTCCTGCCCCGTGCCCTGGTAGTACTCGTCGTCGACGTCGACGACGAGTGCGGCGTCGGGTGGCACGGCGCCGGCGGGCCACGACAAGACGAAATCGACGCGCTGTGCCGGGTACACGATACCGAGCGCGCCGTACGCGGTGCTGGTGTGCTCGACGGCGAGCGGACGGCCGCCGTCGACGGTGAGCGGGTGCATATTGGCGCCGTCGACGGCCAGGCTGAAGCCGGTCAGCGAGCCCGTGTTGACGACGCGCACGCGGTAGCGGCGGGCCGGGTCGAGTGCGAGCACGGGCGCAGCGACGGCGCGGCAGTCGACGGGCGCGGCGGGCGCGGCCTGGGCGCAGTCGTACGCGCCCAGGCCGTTGACGAGCAGCGATTCGGGGACGGGCTCGGCGTCGCTCGTGACCGGGTCCTGGAAGACGCCAAAGACGCGCGTCGCCGGTTCGTGGTACCAGTCGCCGGCGAGCAGCAGCACGTCGGCGTCGTACTGACTGTCTGCGTCCGACTCGGACTCGGCCGGGGCGTGCACGACCAGACCGCCCCAGAGCCCGTCGGCACGCTGGACGTCGGCGTGTGCGTGGTACCAAAAGGTGCCCGACTGGTTGGCGGTGGGAACGGTGTACTGGAAGCGGCCGCCGGGCGGGATGGCGCACTGCGCGACGCCAATGGGCCCGTCGCTGTCGGCAGCGCCGCGCATGTGCAGGCCGTGCCAGTGCATGGCAAGGTCGTCGTCGAGGCCGTTGACGACGGTGACCTCGAGCACGTCGCCGGTGCGTGCCTCGAGGGTGGGCCCGGGGAACTGGCCGTTGACCTGCAGGACGTCGCGCAGGACACCATCGGGGCGGGCGGTGCCGCGTGCAACGTGCAGGACAAAATGGAGCGTCGTCGGCGCGCGGTGGGCATGGTCCTCGGGGTGGAGGTGGATGGCCAGGTCGGGGCGGTCGGACGTCGTTGTCGTTGCCGTGGTCGTTGTCGATGTCGTGGCCTGTGCCGACGGATCGACGACGTGGTACAGCGCGGCAACGGCGGCGGCGGCAAACAGGACGACCGAAAGACCCGCCAGGACGGGACGCGACGACTGCCAGAGCCGGGCCAGCGTGCTCTGCGTCGTCGGGCGGTACTCGTCGTCCACCGACCGGTCATGGCCCTGGGTCTCGTCCAGCAGCCGCTGCGACTGTTCATGAGCGTCCATGTCGAGATTGGTGTCGAGGACAGGTGTGTCGAGGACATGGATGCCAGGTCTGGACGGCCTCGATCATATCACTGCCAGTATTTACTCCGACTGCCAGTGGTGCGTGGGCAGAAACCAACGTCGTCGGATCCTGATCCTCGGTGTCTTGGCACAGGAGTGCGTGCGTGGGATTGCCTCGGATCCCTTCCTCGCCCGTGACGAATCCCTCCTCGCCCGTGACGAATCCCTCCTCGCCCGTGAAACGGTCTCAACCGGTCTGGATCGGTATACGAGCATCCTTTATCCATTGTTGGCTGGCGCAGATCCTATATCCTGTCTGATGTTGTAAGTCCGGATGCTCATCCGGCAGTATAAGACGTCGCTCGACAAACGTGCGACAGACGTGCGACGTTTGCATCGACAAACAGATCGACTTCAGCCCAAACCATGAGACTCGCCACCCTCGTTGCGCTGGCCGGCGTGGCCGCGGCCGAGGTCAAGTCGCTGGCCGACATCAAGCACGTCGTGCTCATCATGATGGAGAACCGCTCGTTTCAGCATGTGCGTTGTTGTCGTTTTTCTAGTGCACCGGCTAACCTCTAGTACTTTGGCACGATGGCGGGCGTGCGTGGGTTCGCCGACCCCAACGTGCAAAAGCATCCGGGCAGCGGCCTGCCGGTGTGGTACCAGCCGGACGGCAAGGACGACGATGGCAAGACAAAGTACGTACTGCCCTTCTGGCTCAACGACGGGTCCGACGCCGGGCACAACAAGAGCCAGTGCGTGTGCGCCGGGGCCAACAACTGGCTGCCGACGCACCGGGCGGTCAATGGCGGCGCCAACGACGGGTGGGTGGCGGCGAGCCACCGGCTGGCATGGGGCTACCAGCGGCGCGTCGACATGGCGTACCACTACGCGCTGGCGGACGCGTGGACGGTCGGCGACATGTACCACGCGGCGGTACTGGCCAACACGGACCCGAACCGGTGGTACTGGCAGTCGGGCACGATCAACGTCCCCGGCAGCAAGACGCCGCTCGACTGGGGCGGCACGGTGCTCGACAACAACCAGGTCAACGGGTGCACGCGCCCCAACGTCGAGTGCCTGCCGCTGCGGTGGCCGGCGCTGGCGCAAAAGCTGGAGGAGAATGCAGTCGACTGGCGGTCGTACCAGGAAGAGTACAACTGGGCCACGAACAATGGCCTCTTTTACTTTGAGGCGTTCCAGCAGGCCGACAAGGAGTCGATGCTGTACAAGCGCGGCCTCGCCTTTGGCGGCGACAACTCGTTTGCGGCCTTTAAGACGCAGGCGGCCGAGGGGCGCCTGCCCGAGGTCAGCTGGGCGTTTCCGCCACAGAACCTGCAGGAGCACCCGCCCTACACGCCACAGGACGGCGCCTGGTGGCTCAACGAGCTCATCTCGCCCATTGTGCACGGCAAGGGCTACAACGACACGCTCGTCATCCTCAACTACGACGAGGGCGGCGGCTGGGGCGACGCCGTGATGCCCATCCGGCCCGCCAACGGAACGGCCGGCGAGTGGTTCACCGACCCGTTTGGCGAGCTCGGGTACACGTGGGCCGGTCCGGGCGTGCGCGTGCCGCTCGTGCTCATCTCGCCGTACACGCGTGGCGGCCAAGTGTTTGTCGAGCGCGGCGACCACTCGTCCGTCCTCCAGTTCCTCGAGACCTGGCTCGCCGCACGCGGCCACGGCAACGTCACCGTCAACGACACCATGTCCGACTGGCGCCGCGAGCACATGTCGGACCTGACGGCCGCCCTCGACTTTGCCCACCCCGACTACTCCATCCCGGACCTGCCGACGCCGGCGACGCCCATCCAGGACAGCAAGGGACGCATGGTCGGGCTGTACGCCGGCTTCTGCGAGAAGCAGTTTGGCAAGCAGTGCGCGTCCGACGCGTACGCGCCGCGCGTGCCCAAGGACCAGACGCTCGACAAGGCGCTCGTCTACGAGGACGGCTTCAAGCGCGTCCGCGGCCAACTCACCGAGGGACGCCACCTCGTCTTTGAGGCACGCGGCTTTGCCCTGGCCGCCGGCGACGACCGCGCGACGCTCACCGCGACGCCCGCCACCGCCGACCACGCCGACGTGCGCCAGCGCTGGGTCCTGCACGCGCTCGCCGAAGAGGGCACGCTCTTTAACCTCTCGAGCGCCGCCAGCGGCCACTACCTCGCCGCCAGCGGCCGCCTCGCGTCCAGCGTGCGCGACGCCGCGCCCCTCAATATCGCGTACCTCGGCGCCAGCATGTACGCCCTGCAGACGCGCGATGGCACGTTCCTCGGCGTCGGGCCCGACGGCGCCAAGTACACGGACAAGCCCGTCGGCCACGACGTCTTTAGCGTGACCTACCACTAGCTGACTAAGCGAATTGAATTGATGACTAAGCATCAGAAGTGAATTGAATTGATGACTAAGCATTGTATCCGTTAGACATCACGCCACCGCGCGACGAGCTGGGCGCGCCGGGTGCTGCCGTGCTTGCGCAGGACATCTGCGGCGCGCGCGACGGACGCCTGGTGCGCGCGCACACGCGCCACCTCGTCAGCGACGACGCGCACCGACGCGTCAATCTCGCGGTCCTCGAGGCCGGCGGGCCCAAACGCAGTGTCGCCGAGCAGCGACGCGCGCACACGCGCGACCGCGCGCCGCGTATCGGCAACGTGCTGTGCCGTCGCCGCCTCGTACGCCTCTTGCGCACTCGCGGCCGCCGCGTCGCCCTTGTGCGTGCGCGCGCGCAGCACGGCGTGTGCCTCGCGCACGTTGCCGTCCGCGTCGTCCGCGTCGTTCGCGTCGTCGGGCAGAAGCAGCGACACCCGCTCGACCAGCGTGTCACGCGCGCCCATGACGAGCCCGGACCCGAAACCCGATGACCGCCGCCGCCGCGTGTCGCTCGCGGGGGGGGGCGTCGTGCCGGGCGTCACAGCCGACATGGCTCGCACGTGACCTCGCACGTGATCACGCCGTGCGGGCGAGCGCACTGGCGATACTGCAGCCATCGGGACCGACACCGACACCGACACCGGCACCGGCACGGCGAGCTCGGCCCGTGCCGCCGCCGCCAGCGTCTCGGCCGCCGCGTAGTGTGCCGCCGCCGTCTCGATGCGTGTCGTCAACAGCCCAATGTGCTCCAAAAGGTAGTCCAGGCACTCGTCAATCTGCACGTTAGCACCTCGTCTAGCAACCATCAAGCAAAACGAGACCCACGTAGTCGAGCGCGCACACCGACCGCGCCAGGTTCTGTCCGTTGCGCCCCGATACCGACGCCAGCGCCGGCGCCAGGTACTGCTGCTCGGCCGCCATTTGTGCGACTGCCTGCATCTCGCCATACAACGACTCGAGCTCGTCCTGGAGCGCCTCACTGTCGTTTGCGTTTGTAAACGTATCCGTATACTGCGCCTGGGCCGACTCGAGCGTTTCGAGAAAGAGCCGGTCGAGACGCACGCGCTGGGCGTCCACCGTCGCCGCGACCAGTCGTGTGCATGCATCGCGCAGCTTCTCGATCGCCTCGGCCTCCCTCTTTTCCTCGTCGTCGTGCTCGGCACCGCCCGTCCCAGTCATCGGCAGCGCCACCGGCAGTGCACGACCCAGCTTCTGCAGGCTCGCCAGCAGCGTGTCGTCGGACCGGCACAGCGCATCGACCGTCTGCTGCACGCGTCCGGCCAGCTCGCGGTTCTGCTGCACCAGCTCGTCCGCCCTCACGCCCAGCCCGCGCCCCAGGCCCTCGACCGCCGCCGCCACGTCGCCGCGCCGCACGTCCCAGTGTCGTCGGCGGCGTGCCTCAAACACTGCACGCGTGCTGCCCGTCTCGCCATCGTGGGCGTCGATGTCGTGGGGTGGCCCTGGCTGCAGCTGTGCCAACGCCTCCTCCTGCTGCCGCAGCACGTCCGCCTGCTTCCGCAACATTGCCGTCGACCGGTCCAGCGCCGCCGCCGCCGCCCGCAGCTCGCCGTCTGATACCGGCAGGCTCGTTTCGTTGTCGTCGTCGTCGGCTGTGTCGTCGTCGTCGGCCAGTGCCGCGTACTGCTCCAGCTCGTCGGCGCTCAGCAACGTGTCCGCCGTCGCGTACGTCTGCGCCCACGCCGCCAGCGCCGGGCCCGTGTCCGCATCGCGCAGTGCCGCCTCCACGCTCGCGTCGCTAATCGCAATCGCGCGCGCACGCAGCGCGCTCATGAGTTGGGCCTGCATGTTGTCTGACGCGTCGGACTGTGGCGCGTCACAGGTGGGGCTACGCACCTGCCAAATAAACACTGCACTTTGCACCTGCCAAACGATCGGCCCGTACTCTGAAATTTACATTTAGATGGTCAGATACGAGCTCCAGCCCATTAAATGATCAGATGAAACGCCCAACGAACTAGAAATACCCGCACTTCTCGGCGACGACGCGAAACTTTCTCCGCACCATCGTCGCGTCCAGGCTCGGCAGCAGCGACGCCAGCACGCGCTCCTTGCGGTACGGCAGGTGCTCTGTCTGGATCGTGTTTAGCACGTACTGCGCCACCGTCGACGCCTTGAGCGGTGGATTGCGCAGCAGCGCGCTCATCGCCACCGCGTCCAGGTCGGCGCTCGCGTACCACAGAAAGTAGCTGCGCACGGCCGCCGGCGGCGCGCGCGCCAGCGGGTTGTTGGCAAAGTACTGCCGCATCTGCACGTCCGCCGCCCCGACGCGTGCATCCTTGGACGCCGTCGTATCCAGTGGCGGAATGTGCCGTGTCTTTGGTCTGTCGGGCTTCGCAGCGGCCGTGGCGCCAGCGCGCTTGGCGGGGGCGGCAGAGACAACCGGCGCACTGTCAGCAGCTTCGTCAGCTTCGACAGCTTCGCCCACCTCGTCTGCCACGGCAATGGCACGGTCGCCTGGCCGGATCACGACGAGCGGCTGATCCAGCTCGGCAAACGACGGCCGCGGCTGCACCGGGTCCTGCGCCAGCCGCTTGCGCTCCAGCACCGCGTACAGCTGCAGCCCCGCGTACGCGTCCGACGCCGAGTACAGCAGCTGCGCCATATCGAGCGGCCGCGACCAGCGGCTGCTGCGCACGTCGGCGCCCTTGAACAGTGGCAGCCCGAGGTGCTCCTCGACCTGGTCCGCCATGCGCACGAGCCGCTTGCGCACCTCGTGCCACTGGCCCAGCGGCGCGTACTTGACGACCCGGTGCAGCTGGCTCAGCTCCACCAGCCCGCGCACCGTCACGCCCAGGTTCGTCTGCACGCGCGTCGCGTCGCCGCGGATCGCGACGCCCGCCTTGACGACGTCGGGGCTCTCGAGAATCTGCTGCAGCGCTGGGCCCATAAAGTCGTTGCTCGGGTACAGCGCAAAGTGGAAGAGCGCGATCCGGCTCGGACTCGCAATCTGCATCAGCGACACGCTGCGCCGTACGCCCGCCTTGGCCGTCGCGTTAATCTCCCACTCCAGGTCGAATCCGAGCACCGGCTCGCCCGCAAAGTACGTCGAGCACACCCGCTCCGCCGCCGCTTTGCTCCGGCAGTAGTGCACCTTGATCTTGCCGTCGCTCGCTCCGGGCGGCGCAATCGTCGCGTCCGATGCCGTCGTCCGGATGCTCGCCACGCTGTCCGTGTCCGAGTCCGGCTCGTGCTCGTCGCGCGCCGCCCGTGCCGCCTTGTCCGCCAGCACGCTCACGTGCCGGTACAGGCTGTACGTCCAGTACGACTCGGGCGTGTCCGGTGCCGCCGCCCGTGCCCTGCGGTACCGCTCGTGGTCCATCTTGTAGTCCAGGTCCGTGTCGTGCGGCACGTCGGGCTTTTCAGGCTCTTCTGGCTCTGGCTCTGGCTCGGCTGTCTCGCCAGTCTCAGTCTCAGTCTCGGGCGCCGTGTGCACGCCGCGGCTGGCCATTTGTCGCGGTGGCTGCAGAAATGGTGCACCGCCCGAGACGTGGCGAGGCTGAAAGTGCAGCGTCTCCTTGGGCGCCGAGCACCCGGAGAAGCTGTGCGTCGTCGGCATCGATGGAGGTGCCCAACCCGCGTTGGACGGTGTGCCCGAAAAACTCTGTGCATGCGTCATGGCGGGACGCGTCGACGGGGCCGGCCCCCGTCGTCTCTGGAAGCTCGAGCGTCTCTGGCCCGATTGCCACTGCCCAGGCCGCGGGCTCTGTCCTGGTGTCGGTCGGTTGTACGGCCGGCCATTCTGGTTCTGGTTCTTGTTTTGGGACTGGTTTTGGGACTGGTCCGGATTCTGGTGCTGAGTCGACTGACGTCTCAGAGCTTGGTCGTTTGTCTGCCCGCTAAAGACAATGCCGTTCGCCGACGTCCACGTCTGGTGCCCTTGGTGGCCTTGGTTCGTCGCCGTGCAGGGCCCGTGCCCGCCGCGGCCGGCAGGGGCAATCGGATGGGCGCCCGCGTTCATCGTCGTCGGCTGGGGTGGTCGAAGGACGGTCGTTGGCCGCCGGTGTGGCGGTGCAAAGGCAGAGCACAGGGGCCCAAAGCGGGCGCGCCGAAGAGGGAAGGCGGCATGGTGGCCCATGCCAGGCAGCGTCGCGTAATGGCAAAGTGCAGTATTCGCACGCTGCAACTACCTGGCGCAATGTGCACGCGATAGACAGTTTCTTCTTTTGCCTCGCGCTCGCCTCGCGTGCAGCAAACACGCCCTTGTCCCCAGTCCGGCTGCAGCGTGCGTTTGCCACATTCACTTCACCGCCCGCATCAATCTTCAGCCACGTTACAGTGGGTAGCCGTCCAACGCCGTGCGGTGTCGCTGGCCTTTCAAGCTTGGACTCAAAACAAACGTGACTTTTGCGTTTTCTACTTTACTGAGCCGAGCCTTATTTTTAGTATGTTAATAAAAGAACACATCGCAGCGATTGAGCCGTCAAGCTGGATAAGCGATATTTCCTATATAGGCTCCAGAAGAGCCAATTGCCCCTAACAACCACCATGGACGAGTAGCTCAGTGGTAGAGCGAAGGATTGCAGATCCTTAGGTCAGGGTTTCGAGTACCCTCTGGTCCTTTTTTTGTCTTTTTTTCTCTCTCTCTCTCAGACTTTCTTCCCCAGAGACAATCTTTTCGTTCGCTTAAAACAGACTTGATTGAATTGGCTTTTTCTTTTATGCCGTCGCTTTTTGTTGTGTTCTGTCTGCTCGTCTTTTGCTCGTCTTGTGCAGCGCCTCTCACAGCTGCGGCGTTCGAGGACCCACTTCGATATCCCTGCCACGAGCCCACTGGCGGGGACCTTTTTTGGGCTGCACCGTCAACGCGACCACATCGCATCGTCGTCCACGCACAGCACCTCAACGCACCAACGCACCACCTCGACTGCATCCTGCACCGCCGCACCGCCGTGCCGCCAGAAACATTCGGCCCACAGACCAGATACGAGATTCTCCGCCCACGACAGAGACCGCACGCGTCTCTTGTCTCTTGCCCGTCTCCATCTCGCATTGCTCGTCGCACCACCAAGCTCGCTGCCACCATGGCCGCCCGGCTGCTGCTGCCCCTCGGTACGCGCCGCCGCACGCCACACGCCGCATGCCATCCCTACCGTTCGCCACTAACGCTCCAGAACTCATCGACAAGTGTATTGGCTCCCGGATATGGGTCATCATGAAGGGCGAGCGCGGTACGTCTATGCACCACGACAGACTGCGCACGGCGCACGGCCTTGCTAACCCTTGCAGAATTCAGCGGCACGCTCGTCGGCTTTGACGACTACGTTAGTATGTATTCGCCTTGTTTCTACGCCCGCAACAGCTGCTAACGGCACAGACATGGTCCTCGAGGACGTCACCGAGTTGTACGTGCACTGCCCGACACAACACCACGCCCAGGCCGATGCTAACCTCTAGTGACTACTCGGGCACCCGGCACAAGATGTCCCGCATCCTCCTCAACGGCAACAACATATGCATGGTACGTACTCTGAGTCTGCCACGCCGAGCACGAGTGCTAACAGACAGCTGGTGCCTGGCGGCGAAGGCCCTGTATAGGTGCTGCAACGAGGGACGAGGGGACGAGCTAGGGTCGAAATACCACATCATCCACGCACAATACACAGTACGCACAATACACAATACGCAGTGACCACGAAAACTGTATTAAAATGATAACAGAACACCACCCAGGTTTTGTACCGAAAAGACCAAAGCGCATGGCAACAAATGAATACAGACAAATGCATAAAACAGTGCAGAGGCCAACGAGACGTCTGTCTCGGGCCGGGCGAATGATACAGGATAACGGTGAACCGCGGCAGCACGGCTCGTATTGTAGAGGTTTGTAAAGATGGGCGTCTACGCGGGACTCTGGCACGAGTCGGGGTACGACGAAGGCGGGGTAGACGCGGGCGACGAGTCTGTTGACGGTGCGGGCTGAGATGTTGTTGTGGTAGTGGTAGACGGAGCTGTGGCGGACGAGGGCTGGTGAGAGTTTGACGCGTGGCCGAGGGCGATCATGGCGGTGGCCACCTCGGCCAGGTCAAAGGAAGACGGTGGTAGCCGCACAACTGGGCGTGGTGGCGTGTAGGCGGGTCCAAAGTTCCGAGCGCGCTTCGGCCGGCAGTGCATGGCGTCGGTCCAGCTCATGGTATGCGGTTTTGACAAGGTCGGAAGCTCAATGGGCGGCGCCGCTGGCTCACACATCAGCCCCTCGTCGGGCGTGACAGGACCAGGCCGGAACCCCGACGCGGGCATCGTGCGGTTGTCAAAGGTGTTTTCCGGTATACGGTGGTGCTGCCCGTCGCAGCAGTGCCGCACGGGCCGTACAAAATCCGCCATGTCGATGGCGGGCGCTGCAAACGGAATCTTGACCCTCTTGACCCTCTTTCCCCGTCGTCCTTGTTGTCTGGCCCTCGGGGGGGTGCCCGGAGCCCCCTGTGCCCCGTCCACGGCCTCGATACGGGAACAGCCGCGCTAGTAGTTCTCGTACGCCTGCGGCTGCCCCTGCCCCATGCCGGCCTGCTGCTGGTACGGGTTGCGCGCGGCGGCCGGGTTCTGCTGCAGCTGCACACCCTGCACGCCCTGCACGCCCTGCTGCGCGATGGCCTGCGCCTGAGCCTGCGCCTGCGCCGTGGGCATCACGGGCTGCTGGTTCTGCTGGACGGCCGCAGCCTGGTGCGGGAGCATGACGTCGTGGAACCAGGCGTGCTGCAGCGCGTCGTGGGCGCTGACGCGCATCTCGGGGCGCAGCTGCAGCAGCTTGCGCAGCAGGTCGAGGCCGACGGGGTCGATGACGGGCAGGATGGCGTGCAGATCGGACGGCGCGTAGCGCGGCACGGTCGGCTTGTACTCGGGGTACTGGCTGATGCCCGGCCACGTGTGCTCCGTCGGCGTGCCCATGATGCGGAAGATCTTGAGCATCTGGTCCTCGTTGGTCGTGCCGGGGAAGAGGGGCTTGCCCGTGTACATCTCGGCCATGATGCAGCCGACCGACCAAATGTCGATGCTGGTGTTGTAGGTGCGGCTGCCGAGTAGCACGTCGGGCGCGCGGTACCACAGCGTGACGACCTCGTTCGAAAAGGTGTTGACGGGGATGCCAAAGGCGCGCGCGAGGCCAAAGTCGCCCAGCTTGAGCTGGCCCTTGCTGTTGATGAGCAGGTTCTGCGGCTTGAGGTCGCGGTGCAGCACGCGGTTCTGGTGGCAAAAGTCGACGCCCTGCAGCAGCTGGTACATGAAAGACTTGATAAGCTGGGGCTTCAGCGCGCCGCGTTCGCCGTACGTGTCCATGTACTTTTTGAGGTCGCCGTCCATGTACTCAAAGACGAGCATCAGCTTGCTCTCCGTGTGGATAACATCGTACAGGCCCACAATGTTCTCGTGCTTGAGCTCCTTCATGAGCGAGATTTCGCGGATCGCCGTCGACGGCGTGCCCTCCTCGGAGTCGAGGTGGATCTCCTTGAGGGCGACGTACTCGCCCGTGTGTCGGTTGCGGCCCTTGAAGACCTGGTTGGTTAGCACGACCAGAACAAAAAGAACAAGAAAGAACAAGAAAGAACAAGAACAAGGGGACGGACGGTAGCGTAGGTGCCTTCACCGAGCTTCTCGAGCTGCTGGAACGAGTTGAGTTGGCGTTTGCCGTCCATGGTGGCGCGCTTTTGCTTGACCTTTTCGTCGCGGAGGTACTCGAGGATGCCGGCGGCAGTGGGATAGACGCAGTAGTGCGGGACGGCGGGCGGCGGGCGCGGCAGGCGAAAGGTGGCGGTCCGGATCGAGGGCGCGCGCAGGCGGGATGGGGTCGTGTAGCTGTAGCGGTTGCGGTCGCGGTCACGGTCACGGTCGCGGTCGCGGTTGTCGTCAGAGGCAGAGGCGAGGGCGGTAACAATGGTGGTGGTGGTGCGGCCTGGGTCAAAGAGCAGGTCGCCGGGGGTCGCGAGGTCGGGGAGGGCGGCAAGCTCGGGTTCGTCGTCGACCTCCAGCGGTTGTCGGGGTCTGAATGGGGGCGCCAGCGTAGATGCGTGGGCTGGTTGACGGGGAGAGGGATGGGCGGCTGTGTGAGACAAGACAGGCGGCCGCAGCTGCGCAGTAGGGATGGAATGCAGGGCGGCAGGGCGGGCGTGCAGGTCCTAGTAGGTCCTATTAGGTCTTGGGGTCCCTAGGTCCTAGGTCCTGTCCTTGGTCGCTGGGGGATTTGGAGTTTGGGGACGTGCCAAGGCTCGAGCGAGGAAGGGGCGAGGGATGTGGCGGTCGTCCTTGTGTTTGCAGAGCGTCACAAGGAAATTGCAAGGCGCATCAGAGATTGGACCTTCCTTGCGCAGGCCGAGAGGATCGACTGGTGCAAAAAGGCAAGGGCCTACGATCTCTTTCCTTACGGCCCCGTAAGGGGCGGACTTGGAGGGGCCTAGCACGGTGGGCAAGAGGCCAGGCCTGGCTCGAGCCTGGCGAATGGCAGCCCCGCCATGGCACAGGTGGCCGTCGAATCACAAAGGGAATGTCGAGGTTGAGCCTTTTGCCCTCTACGCCAGATTATCACCGACGACAATTTCCAGATTCGATACGTATACAGTATATTACACAGTTGCGTAGTGCCCAAATGCAATGGGACGCAAGCCCGCAACGAGCCCAAACCCAAATGCCAAAATGCCAGAATCCAATGCCAGAATCCAAAATGCCAGAATCCAATGCCAAAATCCAAAAGGCCAGATTACAAAATGCCAATGCCAAAATACAATCAGTTGCGCGCCGACGACGAAAAGAGTCTGCGGGCGTCTTCGAGGGCCATGCGGTCCGACAGGCTGCGCGGCGCGCCCGACAGCAGGGCGTTGCGCTCGGCGGTGGCGAGGCTGGCAAACTCGGCCATTGTGGACGGGCGGGGTTGGTCGTGGATGCTGCCGACAAACGAGTCGACGTCGCCAATCTCCATGGCCTCCTCGAGCACACGCGGGTCCTTGACGACGTTGAACAGGTCGATGCTGCGGCCGCGGTACGAGCCGACGGAGGGGGGCACAAAGGGGCGCTGGGACGCCGCTGAAGCGCCCGACTGCGCGCCGAGCGACCCAAAGGCGGTACTCAGGCTGCCGGCGCGGCCAATGTTGATGCTGCCGCTGACGCTGCTGCTGCTGCGGCCGTGGCCGTTGGTGGTCGTGCCGGGAATCGGGCGGTGGTTGATTACGAAACGCTTGGAGTCGAGACCGTCGGTGCCAATGCCAAGCGCCTTTTTCTCCTGCTCGACCAGCTCGGCGTCGTCGACGGGTGGCATCTCGTTTTCGTCCCTGAGCACGTCGTCGTCGTCGTCGTCGTCGTCGTCGTCGTCGTTCCTGTCGTCGTCGTCGTGGTGCGGTGTGCGCGTCAGGGGGTAGCCAAGCAAGACGGGGCTCGGAGCGACGCCGTCTTCGAAATCGGCCTCAAAGCCAAACACGTCTTCGTCGTCGTCGTCGTCCCTCGTCTTCCCGTTCTCATCGTCCGGGACGGCAAACTTGACAGACACATTCTTCTTGGGCCGCGACGGCGACGAGCCCGACAGCGAGGTCGAGGCAGGTGCTTGTGTTGGTGGCGACTCGGACTCGGGCTCTGCCGGCTCTCCCGTCCTGGTAGACCCGGCCGGTTGGGCAGGCTCTGCGGCCCTGGATCGTTTCGCCACGGGCTCGTTCTCGGCAGCAGGGGTCGGAATCGGGATGGGTACAGGAGAGGCCGCCTTGGGCTCGTCGGCCATTGGCGAGGGCTCTGTTGTGAGCGACGACTTGCGTGCAGGGCCCATCATGAAACCCTCGTCGTCGCTGCTGGCATCGTCGTCGACGTGCTCGGAGCGGCCGACGTGCTCGACGTGCTCGACGTGCTCGACGTGCTCAACCTGTTCGACATGCTCGACGCGCGGCGGCGACGTGGGCCGCGATAGGCGCTCACGCACGCGGTCGTGCTGCGCCTGCTGTTGGCGTTGCTGCTGCAGCTGCAGCTGGCTGTGCGTGCGGATCACGTCGGCAACGGTCGGCGACACGACGCCACTGCCATTGCCACTGCCATTGCCGCTGCCGCTGCCGCTGCCGCCGGGGCTGCCAGTGGCCTGCGGGTCGACAACGGTCCACATGGAGGGGTCCTCGAGCGGCATCTTGGAGAGCTGGCGCAGGCGGTCGGTCGACGAGATGCGGCGCGCGAGCGGTGCAAAGGCGTCGTCGTCGTCGTCGTCGTCGTCGTCGTCGTCGTCGTCGTCGTCGTCGTCGAGGATCGTGCTGCCCTGGCGGCGTGGCTGGGGGCGCGCAGACAGCGGCGTGATGGTGTCTGCCTCGGACGACACGAGGCCCTGGCTAAGGCTGACGCGCGTGTGGCCGGCCGCGTCTGATTCGCCTGCAGGATGCTGGGCCACATTTGTCGCATTTGTCGCATTTGCTGGATTTGCTGGATTTGTCGCATTGTGCGACTTGGCATCGAGAGAGTGAAACGAAATGGGCGCGCTGCCGAGCACCGAGTCGTCGATGTGGCTTGTGCGCGTGTCGTTGGCGACGAGGTCCGCCTGGTGCGCGCCGGGCCGGTGGTTTTGCATGTACAGCGCGTCGTTGCCGGCGGCGCAGGCGGCCTCAAACGCACTGTCGGCGGCGTGGCGGTGCTGCGTGTCGTGCATCAGCCACGACAGGTCCTGGGCCGGCGGGTGTGGCGTCGACGACGTCGGCAGCACCTCCTGGTCGCCAAACGCAAAGCGCACGCGACGCGGCTCGGCAGACGGCGAACGCACGCGCACGGGCGTCGACGCACGCGACGACCGCGACGACCGCGACGACGCATTGCTGCTCGTACGTCGCAGTGCGCTCTTGAGCTTGCGCTCGGGCTCTGGCGCGGGCTCTGGCGCGGGCTCTGGCGTGGGCTCTGGCTCAGGTGCTGCCGCCGCCGTAGCAGGATCGCTATATGTGCCCTCGACGTTTTGCGACCGGCGGTCGTCGGACGAGCTGTCGAGCAGTGGCAAAAAGACGGGGATAAAGACACCCTGCAGCGCGTCGTTGTCGCGGTTGGCCAGCGACGGCGAGGTCGGTGCAGGCTCGGCCGGGCGCCGCGGGCCGTCCTTGGGCACGCCCGATGTGTGGTACAGCACGGGCGGCGGCGACACTTTACGCTTGGCTGCCGCACGGGCGCCCGTGGGCGCGCTCAGGATGGACGCGTCGCCGTCGCTGGCGTCGTCGAGAAAGCCGGGGTAGAGGGCGGGGTACTGCTCGCCGGTGCCGGACGCCAGCCCATCAACAAGGCCGGCGACCTGGGCGACGACGGCGTCGGGCACGGACTTGAGCAGGTCGGCGGCGTACTGGCGGAACTCGAGGGCGCGGTCGCGGCGGTACGCGACGACCTGGGCGTCCAGCTCGGCCAGCTTGTGCCGCAGCGCCGCCACGAGCTCGTTGCGCTCGTCGTCCATGGTCTGCTGGTCTGATGGTCTTTTGTCTTCTTGTACTGGTCTGCTGGTCTGCTGGTCTGCTGGTCTTCTTGTTTCGTGTCTGCTGGCTTCTTGTGCTGGTCCGTCGGTGGCCGCAGCGGGATGCCAGACCAAGGCGAGCGTGTCAGCGTCGGGGAGAGACAAAGGCGAGTGCGGGTCGGTCAGTAGCGCATGGGCCTGCGTCGGACAAGTCAGACGGCGAAAAGGCGATCCGCGATGCAGGTCCGGTGGGCGGGGAAGCCTGACGCAGCGGTCCGTAGCGCAAGCGTTGGGCCCGTGCAAGGCGAGCAAGGCAGCAAGGCAAAGCAAGAGGCCAAAAGGCAGCTGGCACGACCAGTGTTCAGTGTTCAGTGATCAGTGTTCCGCTGGGCCAAAAGGTTCGTCGGGGAGGGGCCGTGGAGGTCGTGGCACTTGACGAGCGCGAGACAAGCTTGCACGCACAATCGCACAAGCACAAACGAGTAGCAAGTACAAGACGCCGATACGGGGCGCTGTGGCGGTTGCACGAGCTGCACGGCGGATTGGTGACGCCTTGGTGTGGCAAACGAGTGGACGGTCGGCGCTGGCGTTCGCAGAGGGCGGTGCGGACGAATGCAGGCGAGGTGCGGCGGTCGATGCGGCGGTCGATGCGGCGGTCGATGCGGCGGTCGAGGTGGCGGTCGAGGCGGGTGCAGTCAGTAAGTACAAGTGACAAGACCGCGTCGGGCGTGGAGGGGAGACGGCGGTTCGTGGAGGGGGTTGGGGAAAGAAGTGGCGCCGGAGAAGGACGAGAACAGAGTCAAGACTGTGCATGCACCGTTTGGGTCTAGCCCGTGCCCTACAGGCCCCAGAAAGACAGAACGAGTCACTGGAAGTGGAAGCGATAAAGCGAAAGACTGACGCAAAATAAACTAGAAAATACATGGGTGCGCTAGCGAGGCCAATGGAGCACTGGCAAAAGAGAAGGCGAAAAAGAACCGATTGAGGTCGAGAGCTTGTGGGGATCGGCGTCGGGGTGCGTGCACTGTCTGGACGTGGACGTCTGGCCGTCTGGCCGTCTGGGCCGCCTGAGCCGCCTGAGCCGCCAGGATGCCAGTCGGCCTGGACATCAGATGACCCAGATGACCCAGATGCAGGTAGGCAGGCAGCAGGCAGCAGACAGACAGGCAGACACGGTGCAGGGGGGACACGGGGCGCATCATGGCCACGGCCGCGCAGACGTATCCCATGACATGCCCAGTGCCCTATATTATATGATGAGTAAATTTACTCCGTACACAGATAATATAAATATAGGCATCTCCAGGCTTCCTGGCGCCCCACCATGCACGCTCGGCACTCGGCGAATGACATTCTGTTGACGGTCAAGACGTATATTTATGAGTATATTTCTACAGAGACACTTGAATAAATATAGTATTTACTTACAGAGCAGGTCGGTGCGTGGTCAGCTTAAAGCATGGGCTGGTTCAGTGCGTGCTGCGTGTCTCGTCTTGCCGGCTGCTTTCGGCGACTGGAATGCGTCCTAACAGCCGAGCCTCAAGTACAGTGTCGGCTATAGGCCGCCGTGCTTGGGCAAATGATACCCTGTTTTTTATCAGAAAATAACGCGCGGGACTTGGCGAATCCTGTTCATGCCCCGGTCGTTGACTGTCCAGATTCAACGTCACTCGACAGTCTTGGTGGTCGCACGTGATTGGCCAGTGTCGGAGTTTCACCGCCTTCTACAACGGGAGCTGATTCTGCCGGTGGAGACATGGAGCCGCTGCTCCAGCCCAGCGCCTGCATCCGTCGTGCTTAGGCCCAGCCATCACCAACACTACCCTCGACGCAAAGGTGAAGCGCCAGGCACCCGTCCACGACCCATCCACCCTGCTCGTGCTCCGCGACTCGGTCCACGGCCGTACTCTGACACGACACTGCACGAACTGCACGAACTGCACAAACTGCCTCCGGCCTGATCCGACACCTGGCCAGCTCGTGCGAGCCGCTGCTCCTCTGCTGCTCCTTGCCTCGACCGCCCGGCATGTCGACCATCACGCCCAAGGCGATCAAGTCGGGTCACCCGCCGGCCGCGCCGCGCGACTTTGGCGCCAACCAGCCGGCAACGATCCGGCTGTACCCGCTGACCAACTACACGTTTGGCGTCAAGGAGATGCAGCCCGAGGAGGACCCGTCGGTGGCCACGCGGCTGCGGCGCCTCGAGGAGCACTATGCGCGGCACGGCATGCGCCGCACGTGCGAGGGCATCCTGGTGTGCCACGAGCACAACCACCCGCACATCCTGATGCTGCAGATTGCCAATGCCTTCTTCAAGCTGCCCGGCGACTACCTGCAGCCGGCCGACGACGAGCTGGGCGGCTTCAAGAAACGCCTCGACGAGCGCCTCGCGCCCGTCGGCAAGCTCGGCGAGGGCGAGGAGCCGCTCGACTGGGAGGTCGGCGAGTGCCTCGCGCAGTGGTGGCGGCCCAACTTTGAGACGTTCATGTACCCCTTTATCCCGCCGCACGTCACGCGGCCCAAGGAGTGCAAGAAGCTGTACTTTATCCAGCTGCCGAGCGAGCGTGAGTCGACTGCCCACAGACCCAGACACCCGAGCCCGGGCCAAGGCCAAGCTAACCCCCAGGCGTCCTGAGCGTCCCCAAGAACATGAAGCTGCTGGCCGTGCCGCTGTTTGAGCTGTACGAGAACACGTCCCGCTACGGCCCGCAGCTGTCGGCCATCCCGCACCTGCTGAGCCGCTACAACTTTGAGTTTTACGACGAAGACGGCCAGGTCGTCGCCGCGACGCCCGGCAGCCTCGCCAACGGCGCCGGCCTCACCACCAAGGTCCTGGCCGACGGCGACACCGACATGGGCTCCAGCGGGACCACCGCCCAGTAGTTGACGTTGCCATTGCTCTTTGCTCTCTGTCCTCTTCGACCTGTTCGGCCACGCCGCTTCGCACTGTCTTGCTCACTTGATTTCGATCCATCTTTGTTGTCATATACTCCAGTTGTCCGCCTGCCGTCTGCCGTCTGTTGACGCCTGTTGATCCATGCTTTGCCTCCTCCATCTCTTCGAGCACGTGTGCTTCGAGCACGTGTCGTGTTGCGTCCGTCCGTCCGTCGTCTCCGCCGCGCTACGCCTTCTCGCCCTGGATCGTCGCCACCACGCGCCGGCTGTGCTTGTGCGCGCGGAACTCGAGGTAGTAGATGCCCTGCCACGTGCCCGTCTGCAGTCGCCCGTCCTTGATCGGGATCGACACACTCGCGCCCACCAGCGAGCTCTTGATGTGCGCCGGCATGTCGTCGGGGCCCTCGGCGTCGTGCAGGTACAGCGCCTCGCCCTTGGGGCCCTCGGCCGGCGCAATGCGGTCCAGCGCGTTGCTCATGTCCACGCGCACGTCGCTGTCCCAGTTCTCGTTGAGGCTGAGCGCGCAGCTCGTGTGCTTGATGAAGAGGTGCAGCAGCCCGATCTTGTAGTCGCGGATCGCCGGCAGCTCCTCGAGCACAGTGTCCGTGATGAGGTACGACCCGCGTGCGCGCGATGGCAGCGTAAACTCTTTTTGGAACCAGGACATGGTCGTGGCGGTCGACGTGGGTCGGTGCGAATGCGGCAATGGCTTTCAAGTCGTGGCTGTGGTTGAGTCGTAGTTGCAGTCGTGGTCGTGTGATGGATGCTTGCTCAAGCTCAAGCTCCTATTTTGGAGGGGCACGTCGATAACGATATGCCATCTCCGCAGCCTTGCCACGTCCAACCAAACATAAATATAAATATTTACACATTGCTGGTGATTACTCTTTAGAAAAGCTGGTGTTTACTTTTATTTGTAGAAATATTGCGATTCTAATGCGAATTTCTGCGTTTTCTGCGTTTTCACAGTCGCCCTTTTTCAGCAGTTTCGACGATGCATTTGTCACTGTTTATTTTCACACTGTGCTGTGCGACAGACTAGACCGCCGGTTTGCCATGTAGCGACTCCGTCCATGCAGCGATCCGTGGCATCAGTCGCGCTGTGTCGGGCCGGCGGGCGTGCTGAGACAATGTCTAAGCTCGTCACTCCGCACCTCATCACCGTTCATTGTCAGCACGACTCGACGAACCTCCATGCCATTCGACTGGATTCCCAGGCAGAAAGCGCAACGCCCGGCGCATTATTAATACACTACCGAATCACAGCCCAGCTATTAGCGTAGTGGAGCGCGGCTGCTGCATCGAACCACCCGTGGGTAGCACCTGCAGCAGCGGCCGTCACGGTCCCCGCACTAGCGCGCCCGGCGCTGTCGCACTGTCGCAGTTGGTCGCAGCACTGCGGTTCGCATGCAGGCTGCTGTGTGTGACGTATTGGGCCTAGCGGTTATCGGAAGTGAGCTTGACCCAGCTAGCGCAACGTGGATTTTTTTGTCGGCTCGTCTTGGCTCGCCGCATACCCGCTGCAGACCTCCCTCGTCCTTTCCGTCGCATCGGGCCAAAAAGGCAATAGTACAGTGAATACGAAGAAGGGCCACCCGCCGCCGAAGCAGGAGCTCGTGTCTTTCCATTGAGCCTTCCGCCATTACCATTACTAAATACCAGAACGGGAGTGTCGCGTGCCGCTTAAACGCTTTCCGTACATACGTCCTGAAGCAGCGCCGCCCCTATTGCACAAGTAAATCAACAAGAGACCCTCTTTTTCCGAGCTGCTGGGCGCGTTTTTCGTCTTATCGGCGTTACGTCCGGCGTGCCTGCTGCTCCACGCCCGCGCCTGCTGCTTTCACGTCTAGGCCACGACGCCTGCTCCGTTCTCTTTCTTCTCGTCTCCTGCTCTTTGCCTTTGCCCTTCTCCAACATCCTTCGCCATCTCCCTTCCACGCCACCCAAGGGCTTGGTGCACATTCCTGCCTGCACCATCTCTCGCACCGGCACGCACGCCCAGAGCTGGTACGCTACGGCCACCCGAGCCGCATTGCTCCCACGCATCCCACGATCGTCCAATCGTCCGCGCAACCAGCCATTGGGCCTGGCCAAGCCAACACCGACCTTGCACTGGCACGGCACCGGCCTACCATCCACCCGGCTGCCCCCCCGACCAAGCTTCCGACTCGCCCGCCATGGAGACTGAGGCGCTCTTTGCCGTCTTCGCCCCCGAGGGCCAAAAGGTCATGGCGGAGTCCGGGTCGTTTTCCGGCTACCGCCCGCTCATGGAGCTCGGCAGCCACTACCTGAGCGCGTCCGCCGACGCGGGCCAGCCCTTTTGCCGCGACATGGAGGGCTGGGGCCCGCTGAGCCCCTTCCGCTACGACTTTACGCCCTGCTTCCTCGACGTCTGGGTCGCCTCCGTCGCCGCCTTTGGCGTCTTTTTCGGCGCCATGGCGCTCTGGTGGCTCGTGGCCAAGAAGCCGGCCAGCCCCCTGGACAAGGACTGGATCTTTTACGCCAAGCAGGCCATCCTCGGCCTCGTCATGGCCGACTTTGCCGCCCAGTTTGCCCTTCAGGTCGTCCACTACGGCGACGTCTGGCACTCCGACTTCCGCGTCTGGACCACCGTGCTCACAGTCGTCTCGCTGGCCGTCGTCTTTGCCGTCCAGTGGGTCGAGTTTGCGCGCGTGCGCAATGCCAACGGCGTCGTGCTCTTCTACTGGCTGGGCCTCATCCTCGTCCTCGTCATCAAGCTGCGCTCGCTCATCTCGCAGCAGGTCTACCTCGACAACCTGCCCTACTTTGCCACCTACGCCGTCGGCCTCGGCCTCGTCGCCGTCGAGTTCCTTGTCGAGTGGCTGGCGCCGCGCCCGCAGAGCCAGTACGCCGTGCTCGAGGACGGCGACGAGTGCCCGGCCGAGTACGCGACCGTCTTCTCGCGCCTCACCTTTTCGTGGATGACGCCGCTCATGCGCTACGGGTACAGCCAGTTCCTGACGCAGGAGGATCTCTGGGGCCTCGTCACGCAGGACCGCACCGGCGAGACCGGCCGCGCCTTTGAGACGGCGTGGGAGGAGCACGAGGTGACGAGGGCCAAGGGCCCGTCGCTGTGGCGGGCGCTGTTCCGCGCCTACGGCGCCCCCTACTCCGTGGCGGCGCTGTACAAGATTGGCAACGACATTTCGGCCTTTACGCAGCCGCAGCTGCTGCGCTTCCTGATTGCCTACGTCGCGTCGTACCAGACGGCGTCGCCGCAGCCCGCCATCCAGGGCGCCGTCATTGCGTTTGCCATGTTTGCCGTGGCCGTCTTCCAGACGGTCATGATCCACCAGTACTTCCAGCTGACCTTTGTCAGCGGCATGCACATCAAGGGCGGCCTGACGTCGTCCATCTACCGCAAGGCGCTCAAGCTGTCCAACGAGGGCCGCTCCAACAAGACGACGGGCGACATTGTCAACTACATGGCCGTCGACGTGCAGCGCCTGCAGGACCTGGCGCAGTTTGCGCACCAGCTGTGGTCGGCACCCTTCCAGATTGTCATTTGCATGGTGTCGCTCTACAAGCTGGTGGGCTGGAACATGCTGTCGGGCATTGGCGTCATGGTCGTCATGATCCCGCTCAACGGCCTGATTGCGCGCGCGATGAAGAGCCTGCAGAAGCAGCAGATGAAGAACAAGGACGCGCGCAGCCGCCTGATTGCCGAGATTGTCAACAACATGAAGAGCATCAAGCTGTACGCCTGGGGCGCCGCCTTTATGAACAAGCTCAACTACGTGCGCAACGACCTCGAGCTCAAGAACCTGCGGCGCATCGGCGCCGCACAGGCGGGCGCCAACTTTATGTGGAACACGACGCCGTTCCTGGTGTCGTGCCTGACCTTTACCACCTTTGTCCTGACGAAGAAGGAACCGCTGACGACGGAAATCATCTTCCCCGCGCTCGCGCTCTTCAACCTGCTGTCGTTCCCGCTCGCGATCCTGCCCATGGTCATCAGCTCGATTGTCGAGGCCGGCGTCGCCGTCAACCGCCTGACAGACTTTTTCAACGCCGAGGAGCTGCAGCCGGACGCCGTCACGGTGCTGCCCGCGGTCGAGGCGGTGGGCGACGAGACGGTCAGCATCATTGACGGCAGCTTCTCGTGGGACCGCCACGAGAGCAAGAGCGTGCTCAACCACATCAACTTTCGCGCCGACAAGGGCGACCTGGCCTGCATCATTGGCCGCGTCGGCGCCGGCAAGTCGTCGCTACTCCAGAGCATCCTCGGCGACCTGTGGAAGAGTGAGGGCGAGGTCAGGGTGGCCGGCAGCACGGCGTACGTCGCGCAGCAGTCGTGGATCATGAACGCGACGGTCAAGGAGAACATTGTGTTTGGCTACCGCTTCGACGCCGACTTTTACGACCAGACTGTGCGCGCCTGTGCCCTGGTCGACGACTTTGCGCAGCTGCCCGACGGCGACGAGACGGTCGTCGGCGAGCGCGGCATTTCGCTCAGCGGCGGCCAAAAGGCGCGCGTCGCGCTCGCGCGTGCCGTCTACGCGCGCGCCGACGTCTACCTGCTCGACGACTGCCTGTCCGCCGTCGACTCGCACGTCGGCCGCCACCTGATTGACAATGTGCTCGGCCCCAAGGGTCTCCTGCGGTCCAAGACACGCATCCTGGCCACCAACTCGATCCCGGTCCTCCTCGACGCCGACGCCATCTACATGCTGCGCGACGGCGAGGTCGTCGAGAAGGGGACGTACCGCCAGCTGCTGGCCATGAAGGGCCTGGTCAGCGACCTGATTAAGACGGCGAACCAGTCCGAGGCGGGCCCGTCGTCGAGCACGGGCTCGGGCGCTGGCTCAAACAGCGAGACGTCAACCGTGATTGATGCGGCGCCGCTCAAGGACGACGAGATGGAGGAGGCCCAGGAGGGCCTCGCGGCGCTGCAGAGCATCAAGCCGGGCCCCATGTCGGGCGCACCGAAAAAGGCACGGACCGAGAGCATGGGCACGCTGCGGCGTGCGAGCGCCGCCAGTTTCCGGGGCCCACGCGGCAAGCTGACGGACGAGGAGGCGGCCGGCCACAACAGCCGCACGAAGCAGGCCAAGGAGCACGTCGAGCAGGGCAAGGTCAAGTGGAACGTGTACCTCGAGTATGCCAAGACGAACAATTTGTTTGCGGTTCTGGTGTACCTGACGGCGCTGGTCCTGTCGCAGCTCACGACGATTGGCGGCAACGTCTGGCTCAAGACGTGGGCCAAGCACAACACCGACACGGGCACCAACACGGACACGGGCAAGTACATTGGCGTGTACTTTGCCTTTGGTATTGGCGCGGCGGCGCTGACGGTCGCGCAGACGCTGATCCTGTGGATCTTTTGCTCGATTGAGGCGTCGCGCAAGCTGCACGAGCGCATGGCCACGGCCATCTTCCGGTCGCCCATGTCCTTCTTTGACGTGACGCCGGCCGGCCGCATCCTGAACCGGTTCTCGAGCGACATTTACCGCGTCGACGAGATCCTCGCGCGCACCTTTAACATGCTCTTTGTCAACGTGGCCAAGTCGGGCTTCACGCTCGCCGTCATCTCCGTGTCGACGCCGGCGTTTGTGCTGCTCATCGTGCCGCTCGGCGTCATGTACATCTTCATCCAGCGCTACTACCTCTACACGTCGCGCGAGCTCAAGCGCCTCGACAGCGTGTCGCGCAGCCCCATCTACGCGCACTTCCAAGAGTCGCTCGGCGGCGTCCAGACGATCCGCGCGTACCGCCAGCAGCAGCGCTTCGAGCAGGAGAACGAGTGGCGCATGGACGCCAACCTGCGTGCCTACTTTCCCTCCATCAGCTCGAACCGCTGGCTGGCCGTGCGCCTCGAGTTTATCGGCGCCATTGTCATTCTCGCGGCCGCCGGACTGTCGGTCGCGTCGGTCGCCAGCGGCAGCGACCTGTCGGCCGGCATGGTCGGCCTGGCCATGTCCTACGCGCTGCAAATCACAACGTCGCTCAACTGGATCGTCCGCCAGTCGGTCGAGGTCGAGACCAACATTGTGTCGGTGGAGCGCGTGCTCGAGTACGCCGCGCTGCCGAGCGAGGCGCCCGAGATCATTGCGCGCAACCGCCCGCCCGTCAGCTGGCCCGTCAGCGGCGAGGTCGAGTTCCGCAACTACAGCGCGCGCTACCGCGAGGGCCTCGACCTCGTGCTCAAGAACGTCTCGCTCGACATTAAGCCGCACGAAAAGATTGGCGTCGTCGGCCGCACCGGCGCCGGCAAGTCGTCGCTCACCCTCGCGCTCTTCCGCATCATCGAGCCCGACACCGGCCACATCCGCATCGACGACCTCAACACGTCGTCCATTGGCCTGCTCGACCTCCGCCGCCGCCTCGCCATCATTCCCCAGGACGCAGCGCTCTTTGAAGGTACCGTGCGCGACAACCTCGACCCGGCGCAC
Organism: Ophiostoma populinum; assembly: GCA_029298855.1. Lineage (NCBI taxonomy): Eukaryota > Fungi > Ascomycota > Sordariomycetes > Ophiostomatales > Ophiostomataceae > Ophiostoma > Ophiostoma populinum. The sequence continues at coordinate 1,719,610 of JANSLU010000003.1, read as the reverse complement.
GTGCACGACGACACCGAGCTCTGGACCGTGCTCGAGCACGCGCGCCTCAAGGACCACGTGTCGTCCATGACCGGCGGCCTCGAGGCCCGCATCAACGAGGGTGGTACGTTTTTTCGTCTTTTTTCTTTTTTTTCCCTTTTTTCATCGTTTTCTTTTTCGTCTTTTTCTTTTCCCCTCTTTTGCTGCATCGCTCCTGCCCTCTCTGGACTATGCCCGTGTCAAGTGGCACGGCCGTTACGAGATGCACTCGCATGCAATCGCCTGCAACCACATGCGACCGCCAGGCAGGCCTTGTGCTTGCCTCGTATGCAGTGCAATGATGCTGTCACCGTCTTTTCCGCGTGGCCAAGACGCCGCCCAGCGCCTCAACAGTCGGCCTCCGCCACCTCATCTGTCTTGCCTCTGGCCAACACGATCTGGCGAGTGCGGGCAAGGGGTGTGGCTTGGCCTGTACCTCGCACGGCGCGCCCTGCCGTCGAGACCTGGAGCGACCTGTGCGACGCGAGAAGCGAGTCCGATGAAGAACCAGTACTGACATTTTTCTTTTTTTCTTCTTTTAGGCTCCAACCTGTCGCAGGGCCAGCGCCAGTTAGTGTCGCTCGCGCGCGCGCTGCTCACGCCGTCCAGCATCTTGGTCCTCGACGAGGCCACCGCCGCCGTCGACGTCGAGACGGACCGCATGCTGCAGACGACGCTGCGCTCGCCGCTCTTTGCCAACCGCACCATCATCACGGTGGCGCACCGCATCAACACCATCCTCGACAGCGACCGCGTCGTCGTCCTCGAGAAGGGCACCGTCGCCGAGTTTGGCACGCCCGACGAGCTGATTGCCGAGCGCGGCGTCTTCTACGGGCTCGTCAAGCAGGCCGGCCTGGCCGACTAGGCCCATGCACTGCCGCCTCCTCTTGTAATTTACGCGGAGCCGGCCAGATAGGATAGTGGGCCATTTTTGTTGAGGTCTTGCATATCGAAATAAATTTAGAGCATTTGATTGTGCTGCTTGCATATCGAAATATAGCATTTGATTGTGCATGCTGCATTGTGCACTGCTTGCATGTTTTGCCTGCTCCGTATTCGTCTTCTGAGAATGTCATCGCGATGCCGAGCCAACGCCTGCCCGTTTGCCGACCGACGGTGCTTCCGCAGGGCCGCGCAGCACCAACAAGCTATGCGGTAACCCGCGGCCGCTCCGCACGAGGTCGTGCAAACGACGCATGATCGTTTGTCCTGTTGGCCTGTGACTGTACTCCGTAAATATATATTATTCAAATTTATTCCGTACGTGGCTGCTATCTAACTGCAAGAGGAAGGAGCACACGGTGCACGCAACCAGGCAGGAGCGGCGTGGCACAACGATTCGTACAGCTTGCACCTTGTCTGGCCGACTCTAAATACGGGTATACGATACGAGCCATTCGTGCCTTGCTCTGGTAAGGCTTGCCGAACATGCCATGTGACGGATGAGTGTTCTCGTAGGTACTTTGTAACGGTCCTGGGGCGATGCTGAGCAATCCCAGCGCGTAAATATATTAAATAAATATATGTAAATATATATGTATATTTTATGTTTATGTATTTAAACATTTAAATATATTTATCGATATTAAAACCTGCGGTGTGACGGACTATTGGGGACTATCGTTTTCGTGGCGGCTGGCGATCCGCGAAATTGAAGTTTTTCAGACGAGCAGAAGAAAACGCGAAAAAGAAAGCAATGCAACGGTGCACACGTCAGAGGCCAGTCTGCGGCCAGTACGGAGTATGGAGTCAACATGGCCCCAGAGGTCCAAGCAAGGGCGTCGTTTACGTTTACCTGATCCAGCCATCCTTTTCTCCTTTCCTGTGGATGCTCTGGAAGGTTTATGCGAGCGTGCACAAGGTCTGAGCATCCGCGACGCTCTTGTTGAACGTCGTGATATGTGCAGCACAATGTGCACAATGTGCAAAGTACGCACAGTCCGCCCAGTCCGCACAGCCAAAGGTTAGACGTGGACACAGGCCACCCGCGGATACGACAAGCACGGAAACGCAGACCCCTCCTCCTTGTGGACGAAGCTGGCAGGCTTCAGCTTGGTTGTGCAAGCTGGCCACTAAGCTAGTGCTCACTGCAGGAAGAAAACTGCAGGAAGAAAAGAAGACAGGAGCGCCAACGGCAAACGAAAACGCGCTGCTCCGTGCATGTGTGGGATGCCCGTGCAGGAGGCGTGCAGCAGCGTGCAGTAGTGCAGCAGGTGCAGCAGCGTGCAGCAGCATGCAGCAACTTGTCGCTTTTCGTCCGCGCTCTTTTTCGTTGCACGGAGTACACCTCGGGAAACGGGTAAATACACAGTCCAGAGCAATTAAACGGACGAGCAAACTGTCCTCCCACGACGGAGATTGGGACCAGCAGGCCACCGATGACCAACCTCTTCTTGGAGTGGCAACTCGCACGACTCGAGTCTTGACCGAGCGCAGATTTCGTAAGAAAATATTCGTATCTGGTTAATGTACAAATAAATATATATACGGATAAAACTGCGCTGATCTCGGCCCAGCTCAACAGGATCAATGCTCTCGTGCGGCAGAATCCTGAGGCAAATGTCGAGCGAGTCAGTGGCCGGGTCCTCTTCCGGTCGGGATCCTCTTCTCGTGCGTGGTACTCCGTTGGCGGCGAGGGGCTGGGCACGCAGTAGCTCTGCTCCTTGCCTCCGCTGCGTCCAATGACACGCACTCGGACTGCTTTTATTGTCCGCAACGAGCGCCACGACCCGTTTTCCTCATGCACAGTATTTGTCAAGAGCACATGTATAGACACCTCCTGCACGTCCATGCAAGATGACGGGCGGCGCGCGAAAATTCTGTCCTCGGCGCTTGCAAGGAACGCATGGGTCACGCAGTTCGCGCCGCTAGGCAAGCTCTGGCAACTGTTGGTTCCCTTCTTTGTGAGTTATTTTGTCCTCTTCGCTCCGGACAGGCGTACGGAGTATGCAAGGCTTGTACCGCGTTCGACCCCTAGCTAATTCTCTTTCCATGGCCAAAGGGACGGAAAACAAGGCACGACCGACCGTCGCCGTTGAATCCGTGGACTGCTGTATACCGGGCCCGAGCACTACCGGAAAACCGAGGCGCAACGGTTTCTCTTACGGATAAATAGGTACTGGCATGTGGTGGCAGTGGCTGGAAGCTGGCATGGCTCACGCAAAGTCCCAATATACCCGTATACCACCATATTGTTGAGCAGCTTTCCGTGCAGCCTTCAAGGGTCTTGGCGACTGCATGCTTTGATTGGATGGCAGCACTGGTGTGATTTATCGTACAAGTTGCCCCGAAGCAAAGTAAGACGGCTTGCTACTGGCCCGACGGTTCCCAACGAGCTTCCCAAATCCTTCACCTCGGTCAATCTCGGGGCTGGGCCGCCCATACTGGCAAGACGATACACATCTCCAGACTCGTTTGATATTGTACTCCCTCTGAATCGACGACCTCGAATCTGCCCTCGTTGTCAAGGTGTGGTGCACAGGCCGAGTACCGAGCATCAAGAACAAGATCTCGATCGCTCAAGTGAAGCTGGTCTGAAGCAACTGCTAGCCAAGCCCTAACCGCTCGCTGCACGGATAGCAATGACCATTACCGCTTTTGTCGTCGTAGTAAATAATATTTACACATTGGCACGCGGCAAAGCCTGGTCGTCATCGTGCTATGGACTTGCGGAGTAGCTCAACATTGCATCAAAACTGGTAATGTTTTGCTCCAACCGTTTCCAACGATTGGTTTCATTCTGTAATACGCTTCACGTTTTCCAATCTTTCGGGTTTCACATGGCATCCCAAGCGTCCAAACCTTCACGACAGGCATAGCAACACGAGCAGGCTAATAGTTCAAATACGTGTATTTCAAAGTGGAATTACCCTAGGATAAAGCCGAAGCGCTCGTCTGGATTACTTTTAAGTCCGGTTCAGGCTTATGCAATACCAGTAGTCCCTATCGACATGGGCGCCTAAACCCTGCCATTGCTTTCAATTTGGCGTACGGAGTAGTGTCCGGGCCCTGTCAGGGCTCGGTCTCAGTCACAATAGCTGCTTGCTTTTAATTTTCCGAAGGCAGGCATTGGTATCACCTACATCACATCACGACTGCGGTACAAATACAACTACGATTGAACATTTCCAGCTCGGCGCATCAGACTGTCCAGCACACGATTCATCGAAATAGATACATAAATATGATATCGCCTTCAACGGGGGCAAAATAAAGAAAGGGGCAATTGCCGGGCTGGATTTTCGTCCAACGGCCGTTGAGTGGTTGGGTGTGACTGAATGTAACGGCAGATGTAAATTATATCTAAAACGGGTATACGAGTGGAAACTGTTGAGCTTGGAAGAGCGGCACACCACAAATACAACAATATATTTATGCAAAGAAAACTGAAATGGGCAGTATACTGTGAGTTAAAGAGTCCTTTCTTTTCTTTCTTCCTGTTCAAAGAAAAGAGAAATGTTTAGTGCGTTGAAGCACGAGGCATACGGTACGGCGGCCAATGATGGAACCAGCAGACAGCCGAGCGCAACGTCGTTTCGGGGCGGTCATAATTTACCACGACGACATCAAATGACCACCAGTCAGTAAACCTCTTGGCATCATGAACAATGACACCACCCAAAAGAATCGGCTTTTGGCTTGAGAAAATCTTTTCGGCCGCCTTCCAACATGTATAGTCCCTGGTCATGGCTGCAATGGAACGGCGAGTGTGGCCTCCAACGGCAGCCAGAAGCAAGGCTAGGCCAGTAGAGCCGTCGTATTGCATCTATATTTAGATGTCAAGATAAAATGCGGTGAACTGGTCCACGCCCACCAAGGCCCGAGGCTGGGTACAACCAGCGGTCATGGCAATGTCCGTCTCGGAGACGCTGGCCTTGGAGTGAATATATACGTAACTTTATATGGACGGCCCGACCAACAGACCCTAAGAACAGCTAGAAGACGGCCGGTTGGCCACGAGCTTGTTATTGGTTTGCAGTGGCCAAGCTACCGACGTCTGGAGTGAGTCATTTGCGTGGGAAAAGAGAGCACGTTTGAATCGTACGAGTGCCATTTCAGCATAGTTGTTTTGTGCAGGGAACGTGATAAACACTGTGCTGTAGTGAAAAAGGCTGCACTGACTAAAATGCCCACGTGCGGTCCTGGTTCTGACTATAACGATGGGTTGGTCTCGGTGCGTGTTGTTGTTGCTGCTGCAGTTGTCCAAATGCCATTGCATGTAATTTTTTTAATATTTTTACAGCTAGGCTTCAGAGCCAATGGTCGTTTGAAAATTGGCAAACATTTTTATGGCCAAGTTTGAAACAAAACTCCGGTACTTTTTCTTCAGCAACTAAACCCCAAACCGTAAATTGAAGTCACATTCGTGTCGTGATATTCCTTTTGTTCCTCGGGGGTTCGTTCAAAAGTACTGTGCATAGAGTCCCAATACCACTGCATGTCTCACCTCCTGTCCCGAACCGTTGAGCTCCAGCTCGCTGGAATTTGTGGAATTTCCAAATTGCGACAGGACACCTCTTGCCTCCTTGCTCGTTGTTCGATCGTGGTCGACTTTCCAGAGCCCACTTTCGCACCGCACCGTCCCGAAAGCCTCAAGTCGTGATTTTGCAAAATATTTACATTTGCAAACTCGACTCGTTCGTTTCCAGGCGACGACGACGACCATTCCCTGCACGCACAGACGCTGGAGCACGTAGCGTCTTAGCAGCGCTGGCCAGCCGCCATCAGTAAAGGTCGCCACGATACAGTTTCCCCGGATCTGTTTCCAGCCAGCACTCGCTTCACCTCCAACTGTGAGAAATGACCGGGGCAGTCCGGATATCCATTACCAGAAATTGGCACGCCAGTCGCACCGAGCGTAGCGTCGAGCACTGGCTTCGCGACCTTTTCTGTTTGAGCATCAAATAAATAACTTCTCGGATCCCTGTCCCCAGCCCCAAGCTCCGGCTGCTAGCTTTCGCCCTAATGTAGATTTCGCCTTGTTCGCCTCTCTGGGTTTTATTTTATTTGCCACACTCCAGCACAAGCGGTCTGGGCAAGTGGACCAGTCCCGTCTGTAAAATTGTCATTTCCCCCCTTGCGTGTCATGTTGTTAAATAATTTGGGTTTCTTACTCCGTAGTTTTCTGCAGCCTCTTTCCTCTTTCGGCTGCAAGCTTCCACAATCAAGAATGTTCCATCCGGATTCTCAGGGCCGCCTTTAAACTCCGGGCTCCCCCTTGCATTACTCTGTGCACACTTGCCGTGATAGACAGTCTTACTCCGCACAGCCTCTGAGTACAATTTTTTATTTTTTATACACGGAGATTTGGCTCGCGTGCTAGGCCTCGTGTTTTATGCCCGTCGACGTCTTTGCACAACCCTGACGCAATAGTGAGTGCATTAGGATAGAGTCGCTTGCTGGTAATTACCGTGGTCATCCTAGTAATCGCCTCCAGGTGGGCAGGCCCAAGCTCGCGCGCTTGCCCCCCCACGACTGCGATTGTTGCGCTGTGACAAGAGGAAATAACACAGCAAGACACCAAACTGAGAAACCCAAACGAGGCCCGGGAAAGACCCAAGAAAATGAGGGGCGGGCTAGCCAGAGATGGTCAGCGCCCGAGACGCCATGCCTATACGGAGTAATATTTAAGGAGTAATGCCTTCTGAGACACTTCCACTGGCGGGAGGATCAAGCTTGAGCTGGACCTTGGCGGACGACAAGTGGACGCCCAGCGACAGAGTTAGGACTCCGGGTGAAAGGGCCCAAACTGGCAAGGCCAGCTTTTGATTGAGGTATTTCATGTCATCGTGGAGACAAAGGTGCCGAGGAGCGGCGCAGGGGCTCCGGAAGTGCTCGGCTCTCATTCGTCTTGCGAGTGACTTTATACCTACAGAGTAGATATTTATAATTTATATTTAACTTCAAGAAGATATTGCTACCCGACAGCCTGGACTTGTGCAAGTTATGCTCAGCCCGTTCTTGTCACATTTCACAGTCTGAGTGCAAAATGTGCATTAGCTAAACGCCGATCTATTATTTTGCTTCGGCATTTCGCAAGGAATTTGTCACATCTGACAAACCAAATCGGAGTGACATGGTGAGTGTCTCGCAGGTCGTAATGTTACGGAGTACTGTCCGACTTTCTTCCGTTTTCGTAAACATACTCCGTAAATGTAGGAAGCCAGCGGGAACACCTTGGACGAGTGCATCCTTCCGCAGTCGCAGACACAACGTGGTCGGGTTTGTGAGTTAAGAAATAGAGAAAGGAGAGAGGCAGCCGGCAGTCTGTATTTTCTTTGACGTGACGTTCTTTTTGCCTATTCCGAAAAGGGGTAGCCGTCACCGAATCCAGAAGGAGGCAGCACCGATACGCCTGCCATTTAGCACCCGACAGAGGACGTCGCTCCTTCCAAAAACTCCATCACGCAGTCAGTCGACCCTGGGTCAAGCCTGGCGTTGGTCGTGTTAGGGGGATGAAATCAAGTTAACGATCCTGGCAGTCCTTAGCTTGCGCACGGAACTTACCACGACTACTATTTGGAATACTCGGCCTTTTCCCGCTTTGATACACAGCACCGGTCTGCGTGAGGTGCATGCTACCTTGCAAGATTCAGGCACCCATCTTTCTCATTTCGAATCTTCTTTCGAAATTTTGTCCAGGAGTTTCGTCGTTTTGTCTTGTCAACCTGTCTGGCCTGGATCTATCTGTCAATATGACTGAGTACAGGCTTGATTCGACCCACTTTCCCTCTTAAGAGGATCTTTTAGCGCTCAAAATGATGGTTTAGGGTCAACGCTCCCGCCCGCGACGGTCGCGCCCGCTACCGCCGCCGCATTGACAGGTCGCCCGTCACTTTTGATTAATCTTTTAGCGCCCGTTGAGCGTTCTTCTACCGTGTAAGTCTGTAAGTCGCTCCTTTGTTCTCGACCAGCCTCGTCGTTTTCTTTCTTCTTTTCTTTCTTCTTCTTTTCTATAGAGCAAACACATTTTCCTTAGATTTTCTCTATCGCTCAAACGTATTGTGTTAGAAGGAACAAAAAACCACTGCTCCGTTATGCAATTGTCGGCTTTCTCTCCACAAACGCTGACGGCCTAGTGGAATATAATTTCTTGAAATTACACGTGATTCTACATCGAGTCGTGCTTTCCTCAACACCTTCGGATACTCTGGAAGGATCAATGTGCACATGCCGCAATTGCCGTATTGGTCAAGCATCTGCCCCAAAAAGGAGGCGCATTCACCAACGTAGAGCCCCTTTTTCATCTGCTCTTGGACCTAGAGTGCCCTGCTTTTGATCCCGATACCCAAGTCACCAAACCCTCAAAAGACGACCAAATTCCCCAGATTTCAATGGAAAAACACTGCGAAAGATGCAACGAAGGCGAAAAAGCAAAAGGTCGACCGACTCTCCAAAGAGGCGGTCAGCTCGAAGCTCTGAACCGCTATTCTGCGAATGCGGCCATGCGACAATGGCGACAACGAGTCTCTACTCGGCTCCCAGCCGATCCTCCCGTCCCGGCTGCTCAAATATGTATATTTACACTCAATCGCTTCGCTGGATTCACAGTCTCAATCCTTTGAACTCGGGCGACCCATTCGACGAGTCGACCTGATGACGGCACAGGCGGTAACAGCGCACACTTGTCTACTGTCGTGTTTTGTGTGTCGTGCGTGTGGAGACGGCCAATGCATGGCCAGTATTTCTCAAGTTGTGCGGGCTGATGGAGACCTGTGAAGGCGAAAGAAGCATGCGAAAAGAAGAAACGATGCAACGGGCCACACCGCCAACACAGACCAACGGCCACGGACCCAGACAGGCCATGGCTCAACACAGACCAGTCGTGCTGTAGAAACAACTTGGGCACAGACGTTTGGCTCGAATGTTTGCGCCCAGAACGCACAGCTTTGCGATGGAGCGGAGAGGAGGGGCTGTCGAGGGCTTACCCTTGCAAATACGAGCGACAAAATGCATGAGAAGACTTCTGTTTCGAGTCTGGCGTAGAGCGTCCTGCACGCTGCTGCTCGGCTTGTGGTGCTGATTTGATAGGCAGTTTGTCATGCAGCTTTACTGCTTCTTGATCCTCGGAATTGTTTTCTAAATTATGCGAGGCCGGCGGCTCGACAAAATTCAAGACAAGAGCTTTAAAAATATATTTATATCGCACCAAGTCTCTGAGCACATGCACGCCATTGCCCGCAAGAGGAAAAAGGGTGCAGAGTAAATATGATTACGCGATTTGGGAAACTGGCGGCTACAAGAGAACAGGAGCAGGTCGATCCCGACAATCTCGAAACTCGAGAGACTCGACAGTCCAACCAGACGGCCAGCTCACCCAGTCCACACACACTTTGCACATGGACGTCGCGCCAGACCCGACACTACTCCGTACCGCCGCACTGCCAGCGCCCCGTCTTATTTCGAGCGGTTGCGTTTCTCCTGAGCCAAGCAAGCCCCTGGTCACCACCCCGTCCCTCATTTCACGCTCTGCCAACCGCCTGCCATCCAACGGATGCCAACGATCGTGTCGCGCTGCTTCTTTTGCTGACGCCTGCAACGCAACCTCCCAATGCCGTCACGCTCGCCTCAACGTCGCAGGCGAGCTTCCAGCGCTTCAATCGTGGTTTTGTTGATTTGGTGACTTGTTGATTTGTAACCGTCTGTGTGCGCGTGCCATTGGATCTCGTGCCAACCCTCTGCACGCACTGGTCTGCAGCTTGGCGCTCTCGACCTGCAAAGTGAGCGCCCGCCTGCAGGCTGCAGACACGAGACACGAGGCCAGCGACGAGGCCAGCGACGAGTCTGCCTTTCCAAGAACCAACAGAGCGAAAAGCCGGCCAGGTGTCCGGCCCCGACCAACCTTGCTATTTTTGTCTCCGATTTAGCTCCTGTTATCATACGGAGAGTTTGCATGGCCTCTTCTGTATCCGTAGTGCGTGTGGCCCGCGCTTTCTTGTTTTTCGTCTTGTGTCGTCTCTTTCTCCAGTGCGTCCCCGCTCGCAGCCCGCTCGTGGGTGACTTTGCGCCTTTGGGATACCTTCCGTGCGAGTCCCCTGATACCCTGATACCCTGATACCCCAAAGGGGAGTGCGAGTGACTGGCTGCGACCCAAGCAGTCCAAATCACACGCGGTGACGTTCGCTCCTCGCTTGTGCTCTTTTCTTCTCTTGCCCCAACCTCTGTGCGCTCGCAATCCTACCGGTCATAGTAAAGTCCAGGGTCGCTAGGCCTTGCGTACAAAGTATTCTCTGTACTGCAGGACTCTTATCACATTAGCAGACAGCAGACAGCAGCAGCAACGGCCAAGGACCAACAACAGACACGGGCCACCCATCCAACGCCAATCTTCCACTGGACCATTGACACCCGTCTTCCTGGCCGGACTTACGGAGTAAGCACTCTTTGCGACCGAGTCGCAATTAACGTGCCTCTGCATTCTCTCCTCGCTCCTGCCAGATCCATTCCCGTCAACGCGCTGCACGACAGCGGCGACCACGCAAAACACCCGGCCGGACCGACGCAACGCCACGACGACTGCCTTGCTTCGTACCCAACGAGTCAGCACCCCGTCGACTGCAGGCCTCGAGCTCGATCGGCAGTGCAGTGCAAACACGACCCGACGCAGACGACCGACCCGTAGCCCGTTTGCACCTCGGGTCTGGACGGCCTGTGACCAAGTCGCACCGAGCCTGCTGTTTCCCGCAGTCCTGATTCAGTGACTGCTGCCTGTACCCGCGACGGCGACAGCAGTATCCGTGCTCGCCCAGTCTCACATCTCGCCTAGCCAACAAATCTCACCAGCACAGACTCGCCTTTTTTTTTGCTACCGCCAACAAGTGGCAGCTTTCCTTCTTGACGGGGCCGACTCATACACGGTAAGACTTCTCATTCTGTTCCTCAAGTCGACTGGCGTGATGTCGCATGTGCAGTGTGCAGACGTGTACCTTTTGTTCCTGTTGTTCTGGCCAGTGCCCGCCTGGAGCCGGCAGCCGCCCATGTACCGAGCTGGTCCAAGTGGTGCAACGACAGCCAGCCAAACCGCCCCAAGGCGCCTGCGTGTGTGTTGTTTCGTCGTGCCTGATGTGTCTATGTCTACGTCGGCGGCGTTGGCTTTCCGCCTTTTGCGGCTTGCCAGCCGCTGCCCTGGGCCGCCATCTTACACCGTTGCTATTATTCTTTTTCTTTTTCTCGTCGTCGTGCCTCTTGTCTCTTGTCACAAATCCAGCACGAGGCTGAGATGACCTGTCGCTTCAGCCTTCGCCTGCCTGGCCGCCCCAATCCCCAATCCCTTTTAAATATTTACACGATCCGCCGTCCTTGCCCTGGCCGTGAACCGGCAGCAGGACATCAGCTCGTCAAGTGTCGGCTAGCCATATATTTACATGACATTGATCACGGCCCACTTCACCGACCAGCCTCTCGCACCTCTTTCGGGCCCGTTCTTGCCTGAAAGAGAAGAAAAAGGAACGTCAGGAAGATACGGCACGAGACGCAGAGTGCAAAGCAAGGCGCCCCTCTCGCTAGCCGCTGGTCGGCGCTCGGTTCGTGCTTGGCCAGCATAGTCTTGTCAGACGACTCCGCCGTCGTCAGTCCATGACCGTCTGCCGTCTGCCTCCCCATCGCCTCTCCGATGTCTCACAGTGTGTAGCCGGGGTCTCGCACACTATCAGTACGGAGCTGCATGTGTATTTTTATGTATTATTTCCAGAGTTTATCTCTGCATATTTGCCGTGGCGCTCCGCGTTTGGTGTTTTTTTTCTTCGTCTTTCCGACTTTTGTTGGCCCTTCTTTTATTGCCAGCTCGGGACGCGACCAACCCTGTCCGTCATACACACACCCCCTCCCCAATTCTGCCATGTGCATGCAACGCCTGCATCCTTCTGGCTTCTCATGCATATTTCCTACGCTTTGATTTGCAATTATTTTATTGCCTGAAAAAACGCACTTTTGTTGGCTGCCGTTTGAATCCCACTTGTGCTCGCCAGCCGGCGTCTCTGAGTTTTTTACACCCCTCCCGCTCAGTAAATATATATTTACAGAGTAGACAAAACCCAACCAGCCGTGATCCACCTGCAATACGCTGGCCAGCACTGCACGGCACGGCACTGCATCCATCCTCGCACCATTTGGCCGACGCAGCAACTGACCATTTAAGACCTTGTCACTCGCAGTTCTTTGTCTCCTGTCTGGTTCTCATTTCTCCTCATTACATTCCGCCGAGGTGATTTGTGTCTCGCAGCATCATCCCGGGTCTGTCTCTTCTGCCAGCACCCAGCACCCAGCACCCAGCATCCACCGCCGTTGCGTCTTCTTGGTTTGATTGTACGGAGTACTCCGTACGCACCGCACTCTCGACGCGGCTTGCCTGGCCACAGCAATCTCGCTCGTTTGACATTGACTTGACTACCCGGACGCCCGTTGCCAGACGGATCCTTGCACGGGCTGCTCCAGACAGCGTCCACGCAACAGAGCCACCGCGGACCGCTGTGCACAGAGCACAGAGCACGAGCACAGCGTACAGCACACACGGCACAGCGCCTCCCAACAAGCCGACAAATTACACTCGCCATCGGGACACTGCATTCTGCTTCCCGTTACCCTTGCGCGACGCTACGTGCAACGAGCAAACAGACCTGTCCTTGGCCACGTCCTTGGCCATCAAGACCCGTCTGCCCACGTCCACGTCTGCCCACGTCCACGTCTGCCCACGTCCACGTCTGGGCCCTCGCTGTTTCCCTCTCTCTTTTTCCTTCTTTTTCCTCCTCTTTTTCCTCTCTTTTCCCTCTCTCTCTTTCCTCCCCGACCCAGACTCTAGTCCATCAGTCAGTCGTCAGTCACCTGGCTAGGAACACAGCCTGGTAGACACCCTCACACACACGCTCTGCAACCACAGCTTTGTCCGCCCTTCCGCCCTTTGCACGACTCTGGTAGTGGTTTGACGGTGACTTGCACCAGGCGAGCAACGCGGCCCCAACAGTATATGCACCCGGCTTCCTGCCTGTCTGATTTTGTCTCGTCTGTCTCTGGTCCTTTTCTGGTTTCTGATTTCTCTCATCCTTGGTTCCGGTCCCCTTCTCCTCCTCCTTCATCTCGCTCACGCAGCGCCCACCTCCTGAGCTCATTTGCCTTGTTTGGTCGACTGCCATTGCCTCATTTCGATACATCAGACCTTGCTTTTGCAGACAAAGAAAGCGCCAGCTGAACTGCAGCTTGGTCCTGTTTGGTTCTGGTATACGAGCTCAGCTGTGACAGCTCTCATTTTCCGCGCTCGCGCCCAACCACTCTGACGCCTGCCCTCGCAACAAGCCAGGGCGCGTGATTCGTCTACTGCCTAGTTCGTCTACTGCTTAGCAGCGGCATCCCGGCATCCCGGCATCCCGGCATTCGTCAAATTGGCATCGTCCAGACCGACACGAGCCGTCAATTGTCGCCGTCTGCTCTCATCTGTCACCGTTGTTGCGTGGCCCTCTGCTCACATATATTTATGTGAGACCCAGCTCGTAACTAGCACGACAACACTGCCTTCACACGCTCTCTACTCTTTCATCTCCAACAAAAACTGAATACACAAAAACTGAATACGACAACAGAGTCATCAGTTTTGATTGACCAGACCGCCTCTCGCGCTCTTGTCTCGCCTTTTGCCTCTACAGCGCCAACACCACCCACCGTACGCAACCATGGGTCGAGAGGGTTATTTCCTGCCGCAGCCGCACAATAGACCGTGGCCCGCTGAGCGGTTCCATGCTCCGATGGACCACGGTAGCTTTGACGCAGTCAATGCGCCTGCGACCAACTTTGGCAGATACCACGAGCCACCTCCGCCGACGCCGACGGAGCGACCACTGGTACGCTGCATAAGTGTCTCTGTTCTTTGTCGGGCATGCCGCTAACCATTTTTTTCTTTTTCGTGCAGAGCATTGACCGGGCCTTGCGTGAGCAGTGCCGGATCCCTGCCAAGAGCTACTTTGTGGCCGCGCTGCTGGACAACGGCGATACCCTGACCTTCTCCAGCCCGCCCGAGCTCAAGGACAAGATTGCCACCTTTTTTGACATGCTCCACTGGACGCAGTGTATCAACGGCGAGACACCTTCTGGTCCAGGTATGTCTTCTCTCGACACAAACTGACAAACAAAAAACGACCACCACGCGAGAAAGACAAAAGACACAAGACAAGAGAAAGAAAAAACTGACACGAACAGGTCTCTTTGCCGATCCCGTGGCCTTTGACGACTACCCACGCCGTATGCGCACAATGTCGAACCAGCTGGGAAACGCGCTGGGAAACCCGCTGGCGCCTGCGTCTGGCATTGATTTTGATGGCCGTCGTTTTGACCGGCGCCGCGCGGCGCAGGACCACGACGACCTCGACGGCGACCTGCTGCGCTCGCGCAAGCGCCGTCGGGGCTCGACGGTGGGCCGTCATCTCCTTGAAAGCGAGCTCATCGGTCTGCGGGAACCCCCCCCGCGCGTGCCGGTGTCGGCCGAAGAGCGCGAGCGGATCTGGCAGGCGTACGACGTTCGGTTCCGCGGTCTGCAGCAGACGGCGTGCAAGCTGCTTGCCAAGGCGTGGGTGAAGCTGGTGGAGCCGAAGAAGCAGTCGACGCACCCGTACACGGGCAGCGACGAGAAGGCGCCGGACTGGTGGCCGAAGCCGTGGGGCCCGACGCGCGACGAAAAGGTGCGTCACAAGGAGCCGGACCACCTGTACAAGAAGGAGCGGGTGCACCTCCTGAAGCACATTCTGCGCATGATTGTGCTGCCCAACGACCGGCAGCACCCCGACATCCAGAAGCTGCGCCTGTCGGTGGCGAAGCTGGAGGAGGTCACGTTCGAGGTCCTGTCCAGCTTCTTCACCGACAAGGACGCGCCCAACAATGCAAAGAAGCGGCCGTACCTCAGGGACATTTTCCTGATGGCGTATCACGAGGAGCGCTACAACAATGGCGAGATTGACGGCGCCGCGGTCGTGTACATTATGGGCGACGACAAGTCGCCGGAGAACTACCAGTCGGACACGGAGGAAATGATCCCGTCGCACCGGGAAGCGAACGGGATGCGCAGCAAGCACCCGTACATCTCGCCGCGCCGGTCGCTCGTGTCGCGCCCGGGTCCGCCGAGCCAGGGTCCGCCGAGCGCGCCCATGTCGAGCCACAGCAGCGAGCACAGCCCGGGCGCGGTGGGGCACAGTGCGCACGGCCACAGCTCGCACGGCCACAACCAGCACAGCCAGCACAGCCACACCGAGCACAGCCACACCCAGCACACCCAGCACGCCCAGCACACCCAGCACGCCCAGCACACCCAGCACGCCCAGAACACCCAGCACGGCCAGCACGGCCAGACCCAGCACGGCTTCATCAACGACATGCCGGCGCACCGCGCGCACGGCGCGTACCAGCTGCCGCACATGATGCACTCGGACCTCACTAGCGAGCACCACGGTGGCTACGTCGACAACACCATGGGCGTCAGCAGCGGCATGGAGCACACGGTGCCGAGCCTGCCGAGCCTGCAGAACGTGCAGAGCGTGCAGAGCGTGCAGAACGTGCAGAGCGTCGGCAGCGTCGGCGTCGGGATGCCGCAGATGGTGGCGGGCGCGCACGAGACGAGCCGGCGGTCGAGCATGTTCAGCCCGGCGAGCGACGTCTACCAGGCGTGGCAGCCGACCTCGGGCGCGCCGACCACGTCGCCCATGTACACGTTCCCTCCGACTGCGGCCCCGGCCCCGGCGCCCGCGCAGCACGCGTCGTTTGTGTCGTCGGGCACCGTCAACGGGTACATGGGTGCGTTTGAGCCGCAGCCGCGCAACGCGTACGTCACGCCGCACGATGCCATGTTCCGCCAGGGCAACGCGGCCGGCGGGTACCAGATGCAGCTGCCGCAGCACCTGAGCAAGAACGACCACAACCGCCACATGCACTAACTGGCCATGCCTACTGTCGTGTGCTGTCGTTTGCCCAGCCTGTTTGCTGTCTGGCGTGTCACGGTTTGTTCTCTGCTTTATTCAGACTCTTGCGTTGCTTGGACACTTGGACTTGTCGGACTTGCTCGTTGCTTGGACTTTTGGACTTGCTTCGTGCTTGGACGCTTGGACTTTGTGGATATGGATTGCCATGATTTTCTTCTATTCTTTTGGAGTCACCGTTTGGCTGTTCTTGTTTTGCTCTTCTTTACTCTCTTCTCTTCTCTTTCTTTCTCTCTTTTCTTTCTCTCTCCTTGCTCGCTATACTATCAATCTTGTCTTCAGATGGCGTCTTCTTGGCTCGTCTCTGTTGCTTGCGCGGCAGCTGCTGTCCTTACTGCCCGCATATCCATTGCTTGCAAATCCTGGAGCCTGTTTTGCTTTTCTCTGTCCTTGCCTTTGTCATGGTTTGACCAGCGAGCCATGCTGGGCGAGGCGGGGCTTTTCGACTTTTGTCTGTTTCTCTTTTCCTTCCTGTAGTGCTCCGCTCAGGCCGGTCTTTTGGTCGGCCACAAGCTTGTTCTTACGACTTGTTACGACCCGTCATTCGATAGTATTATGATGCTCTTACTAGCCAGTTCTGTGACCGTCTCGTTCGGCCTGCCTGTTGTGGGCCGACGCTGACCTGCCAATAGTAGACAGTAGACGCTGTCGTAAATGACAAGCGACGGCGGCCTGGCACTTTGCCTCTGCGTCCCACACAGGTTCGCGTGATTAAGCCGAGCAGAGCAGAGCACAGCGTGGGCCGGCCGCTGCTCCAATGTGAGCGTCAAAAGTGATAGCCAAGCACGGCTCGGTCGTTGTGCCTGTCTCTCGTCACTCGCACTCGTCTCTCTCCACTCGCACTCGTGACTCTCGTCGTCACTCGTGACTCTCGTCACTCGTCGCTGTCGCTGCTGTCGTCACGTGCGCGCTTCGTACCAGCCCTGGCCTTCTTGCCCTCGCCGGCCTTGGGCGCCGTGGGCGCCTCGTCCTTGGGCACAAAGACGTAGCTGCGCGCCGCGCGGTCCTCGCCCTTCCACGCAGTCGCCGACGCCTCGGTGCTGTCGGCGCGCCGCACAACGCCGAGCGTGCGTGCGTGGTGGTAGCCGGGGTACGCGCCGAACTGGAAGCGAAAACTGCGCGCGACCGCGAGACCTGCGTGCCGTCCAAGGTCGCGCACGTTCCACAGCGTGTACGGCTCGCCCTCAAACAGCGTGACGACAATGGACCCGCCGTGCCGCAGCGCCTGCCGCGCGCGCCCGAAAAAGGCGACGAGCAGCTCCTGGTTGTAGCGCACCTGGCGGTTGACGTCGGTGCTCTTGCCGCCGACGTGCGGAAAGTTGAAGAGGATGCGCGAGAACTGGCGACCCTTGAACGCCATTGTCGTCGCATCGACGCCAAACAGCACCGTGCCGCCCGCGTCCTCGACGGCCGCCATGTTGGCCGCGGCGTGCGGGTACTTGTCCAGGACCGCCGCCCGGCTCGGCTCCAACACGGTCGCCGTCAGGTCCGCGACCGCGTGGTGCGCCACCAGCGACGCCGCAAAGCTCAAGTCGCCCTCGCCGACGAGCAGGATGCTGTCCTCGTCGGCATCAAACGGGATCGTCGGTTCGGGTGTCGCAGGCGTTGCAGGCGTTGCATTCGTCGTGGGCGTTGCAGACTTTGCAGACTTTGCAGACCCTGACCCTGACTTTTTCGACTGCTGCGGCTGCGGCTTGCGAGGGCCGCGTGCCGGGCCCCGGGGCTTCTTGGTCGTCGGCTGGACAAGCTTTCGTTTTTTGCTCATGGCGGCGGCGTGGTCGTCGCCAGTTCGATGTCTTTATCGCCAATGTGTTATCGTGAGCGTCGTTGTAAATAGTAGGAGATCAGAGGGACGCTCCTGGCCAATCATATTGTGGGGTAGCCAGCAGCAGCGAGAAGGCCGACAAGTACCGGTACTCTACAAGCAGTGCATGTCAACGAAAGAGCGAAGACACTTGTATGGACAGGTCTGGGCCGTGACGTTTCAACCACGGCGACATTGTCCTGTTGCATGCCATATAGTGTCTGAAATATGGCCCAGTGTTGTATACAATCACAGATTGTGCATGTGAAGCTGCACACCCAAATCATGCCAAATTCAAGCAGAACGATGTGCATGTCTTATTAGTCTTGGCAGTACCGGTACTTACGCAAAGAGCTAGGACAGCTGTGGATCCAGATTGACCCTCCCATTGGCCCGCAATAACGATGCGCCGCGCCGCCTAGGCGTCCAGGCGCGGTACCTGGACGACAATGCGCCAGCACGCGCGCCGGCAGGTACCGCGCCTGCACGCTGGAGACACTTACATTTACAGTGGGCCGATCCGCTGCTAGTGTGCTGGTGCTGTGTTCTGTGTTATTCGGCACAATAGCCAGGCAAAGGGGCAGCAGGAGCGCGGCTGCTCCATTCTGGCTGGCAAGATCGTCTGCCAGTCAGCAACGCAAAACTTGTCGTTTTGGCCTCGATTTGCAATATCGTTTCCGCCTCACCCCCATCACGACGCCGGCTTCTCGTTTCCACCGTCGCTCGCCGCTGTTCGTCTGCTTTGCACCTCCTTTCTTTTCCTCTTTTCCTTTTTCTCTCTCCCTTTCCCTTTCCCTCTCTGCGTGGCTCCTCTAGTGCCTGCCGTTACTGTGTCGCCTGCCTTTCTTGTCAGTCGCGCAGCCGTCGCTCCGCTCATACACAGCACCACCGGTCCTCTTTAATTCTCTCTTGGACTTGTTCTCTTCACGCACAAGTCACGAGCTCTGACTGTACGCAGTCCGCATCACGTACCACGCATCACGCATCACGCACCTCGCACCTTGCAGCACCCGCCCGTCGCCGTGACCTTGGACCGTGGACGTGTCCGTGTTGTTCGTTGGCTCAGCCTTGCCCGTCTTTTTCCTCTTGTCCACACGTCTTTTTCGCCCTCGGCCTCACTCAAGCCACGCTGTTTGCGCCTGTCTCCTAATTGCCCGCATCATCCAGTCGCCTACACCGACGACTCGTCTGTATCTCTTGGTCCATATTCTCGTGTCCTATTCGTCGCGCCTTTTGTTCTGGTCGTTTTGTGCTTGGTCTCTGCTTCGTTGTCTCTCCTCTTGCTTGCTCTTCTTGCTCTCTTGCCTCCTCTTCTTGCTCTCTTGCTCGTCACCTTTTGAGATACCCGACATCCCCGTCTTTTGCACCTTGACTTGGCTCCCTTGTCTCCCGTCTCGTCACCCGGCACGCCACCCATCTGACTACCACACGTCGTCTCGTGAACTGACTTACGTGCTGCCTCTTGCTGCCTGCTGTCATCACTGCAACACATGGCACCATGAGCGAGCCCTCTGCTGCTCCCATGCCATCGTTCCGCGGCCGCGGCCGCGGCCGTGGCAAGTCGCAGGCGGTGCGCGCGCACGTGGCGCGTCTCGCCCAGGCACGCAAGGCGGGCGTCGGCCGGCGCGGCCGGCAGAAGCTGTACGACCACGCCAAGCCGCAGGCCGCGTCGGAGCGTCTCAAGGAGCTCAAGGGCGCCTTTTCGGTGGTGGCACAGGCACTGCGGCCGGCGCTCGAGGACCTGGCCGAGCGCAGCCTGGACGCGCTCAAGGCGCCATCGGACGAGTTCCGCGCCGTGCCCGAGTACGAGGCCGTCAAGGCGTTTCTCGACGAGCGCCTGCGCCAGCAGCAGGCCATCAACGACACGCAGCTCGCCTACGACACGCACCTCAAGGACCACCTGTTTGCCGCCAGCGGCAAGATTACCCGCGAG
Source organism: Ophiostoma populinum (assembly GCA_029298855.1). Classification (NCBI taxonomy): domain Eukaryota; kingdom Fungi; phylum Ascomycota; class Sordariomycetes; order Ophiostomatales; family Ophiostomataceae; genus Ophiostoma; species Ophiostoma populinum. Next base: position 1,699,905 of record JANSLU010000003.1, on the reverse strand, counting down.
GCCTTTGTCGTACGTCCCTTGTGAGGCTGACATGACACATGTACTGACCGCCAGCGCGACATTGAAGACGCCAAGGATCGCTTTGTCGAGGCCCAGCTGCAGCGGCTCGACGCCCTCGAACGCATGCACGACAACGACCTTCCCACCAACGTGAGTTTTCTTTCTCGCTTGTCTGCATGTGATCTGGGACGAGGCTAACCCACAGCTGATTGACGACTCGTGGATGTACCGCGAAATCTCCGACGAGCGCTTCTGCGATGTCAAGGCGTACGTCGAGTACCGCACAGACATGCCGGACCACCCAGTCTATGGCACGCGCGTCGAGGTGCCGTGTGCGCGGTACATTTCGGGCCCGCGCATCGTATCGGAGGACTCGTCCAAGCCGTCGTCCAAGCGCAAGGCGGGCGACGACCCCGAGCCGGCGCCGGCGCCAAAACGCCTGATTGCGGGCGAGGCGCCGCGACACATTGGCGGGCTGCTTTCGGCAGCGCCTGTACCCGACGACGACGACGACGATGCCGATGCAGATGGCGACGCCGACGCCGACGCCGACGCTGGCCGCGACTCGCGGATGCCGACACCGGCGCTGGCCGACGACGACGACGACGACGACGCGGACAACGACAATGACAACGACAATGACGAGGACGAGGACGGCGTGCTGAAACCGTCGGAGCGGCTGCCGCCGCTGCCCAACGGAGCGTCGGAGCCCGATGCACATGGCGTGCGGCTCGTGACGAAGCGGCGGACGGCCAACTTTGACGTGTACAACCGGATCCTGGTGCCGGCGCTCTTTGACTTTGAGGCGCACGAGATTGGCTTCCGCGACTCGACCAACGACAAGACGCGCGGCGCGACGAAGCTGAAGCGCGGCCGATTCCTGGGCACGCCCAACAGCAACACGATGCACTTTGACCGGTCGCTCTGGGCGTACGACTGCACGACGTACGACGACGCCGACCTGGACGCCGACCTGGTGCGCAAGCACGCGCTGCACCCCAAGTACGGCCTCGCACTGCGCACGTCCATCAACGACGAGGAGGCGCCGCGGCCGCGCGTGTCGGGCGCCCACCCGATTGTCTTTTACACGCCGCGCGGCCGCACCTTTATCAGCTCGCGCTCCATTGCCGTGGCACGGCTCGAGGACGGCGCCGTGGTGGCGGTGCAGCGGCCGGCCGTCGCGTCGGCGCTCGACGCGTTTGTCGCCGCCCACGACGTGCCCCCCGACGCCGTCTGCGTGCCCGCCGATGCACTCTCGGCGTACCGCGCGGCCAAGATGAAGCTGTGGCTCGGCGAGCGCACACGCGTGCGCGACGACACGGAGGAGCTCGAGGAGGCCGTCGTGCGGTCGCGTGGCGAGGCCGTCGTTTCTGCTGTGCCTGCTGTGCGTCCCAAGGCCGACGACGACACGGACGACGTCGACATCGCCGACATTGCCGACGTGCCACGCACGCCCGAGCCGGAGTCGGCCGGGCCGATGCCAGACTCGCCGAGCCAGGTCAAGGCGGTCATGGACGTGTTTGAGGTGCTGTTGGCAGCGGCCCAGTCGGCCCAGTCGGCCCAGTCGGCCCAGTCGGCCCAGTCGGCCCAGTCGGCCCAGGCCTCACCCCCCAAGCCGGCCCCGAGCAAACCGTTTGACCCCGTGCGTGACCTTCTCATGAGCGATGCACCGCGCGACCAGGACGACCATGCACGCCCTGCGTCACGGGGCAGTGCGGCCGCGGCGCTGCTGGCCCTCGCCGGCGTGGCCGTTGACTCGTCTCAGCCGTTGCAGCCGTGGCAGCCACCACAGACTAGCGTGTACCCATCGCAGGCACCACCTGTGCGCTACACGCCCGGCATGCCACGCGGCAGCTCGCAAGAGTACGTCTCCGTCGACACCGCCGCGTCGCCCTACCTGCCGACCGCCCGAAGCCTGTCCACGGACGCGACGTACCCACCACCGCCACCACCGCCGCCACCGGCCCAGGCCCCGAACCAGTCGCAGCCGCTGCTCGATCCACGCCTGTTTGGCGACGCGCCCCCACCCCCACGCGAGTTCAACAACTACAGCAGCACCGCCTATTACGCCGGCCCAGAGTACTATGCGCCGCCGCCGCCGTTCGTGTCGTACCCGTACCCCAACGGTGACCACATGGCCGGTCCTCCGTCCAACGGTAGCGTCGGCGGACATGCCAGTAGCAACGGCCACTACCGCGCAAACGAGGCCGGACCCGTGTCGGTGCCGGTCCCAGTATCGGCTCCGGTCCCGGCTCCGGTCCCGGCTCCGGCTCCGACTTCGGCTTCGGCTCCGGCTTCGGCTTCGGCTCCGACACCCACACCACTCCCCGTCATGGCCGTGCCAGCGCCGACGCCTGTGCCGGCACTGCCCAAGGCGTTCCGCACTGTGCAATACAACTACGGCAAGATCAAGGACTACGATGCCAGCGAGCCGCCGCCGAGCCACGGCCCCAAATCGATTCGCGGCTGGGCACACAACAATACGAACCCGGCCACCGGCAAGCGGCACCCGAACCCCAACAAGGTCACGCCTTCCACGCCCCCCTTTTCAGTTTCTGCACAGGGCGCCCCGCGGCGGGGGACCACACAGCCACCGTCGGCGTCGTCTACTCTGGCCACTGGCTCCACTGCAACCTCGGCCCCGGCCCCACCGCCCGTCAAGGCCGAGACGGAGACGGAAGCCGAAACCGACACGAAGACCGACACGACTCTGCCGCCTTTGGCGCCCGTGGCAGCCAACGCCACGCCGCGCACTGCGCCCAGCGGCCCGGTCAACCTGCCGCACGACTCAGAGCACTAGCCGTGCTACTGCGCGCGCTGCTTTTTGCCGGCGCGAATTAAGACGCTCAAGCGCCGGTGACTGCTCTTTTAATTGTGTATTTTTACTTTTATTTTCATGCATGTTATGAGTATTTCAAGGCTCGGCAATCCATATTCTGGAATGGTTCATCTGCTCTCTTGTGACGACACGGTACCGCAATGGAACAGCTTAACCTTGCTCTCCAGCGAGCTATGCCCATTACTTGCGCCAAACTCCATGGCAAAGCCGTGACTGATGACTGAAGACTGGACTGAAGACTGAAGACTGAAGACAACCGCTAGGCGTCTGCGGCCGACTCTAGGGCTGCCAGGGCGCCATTGTACGTCGACAGCGACGGCACCGACGCACCGGTTGTCATGGCCACGGCTGTGGCGACGGCCGGTGAGCCGACCTGCGCGGTGCCGAGCACGCTGTCCGATGCTGCGACGGCGGCAGCGGCACCGGCGGCCGTGGCGACCTGTGGCGCCGTCTTGAGCAGGTGTCGGCCGAGTTGGCCGTCGGGGTGCAGCGCGTAGACGAGCGACTGCATCGTCGAGGCGTCAAACACGGCCAGGTTCTGGATCGGCTGCTGCGTGTGGCCGAGCGCGTTGATGACGTCCTGTGCCAGCTGCCCGCCGAGCACCGACACGACGGGCGCCAGCTCGCCCATGCCGACGCCCGCCAGAAACGTGTCCATGACGGCCTGTGGTACGGCCGGCGTGCCAAGTGCCTGCTGCTTTTCGGCGACGAGCGTCGCAAACTCGGCCGCGTCGGGCACGGCGCCGTCGACGTGCGTCTCCTGGAAGGCCCAGAGCGCACGCAGGCACGCGAGCACGGGCGACACGTTGCGTAGCCGTCGTGGCGAGTTTCGAATGGACGCCGGCAATGGCGCCGCGTCGGCCGCCAGGTACCATGTCGAGTACAGCTCGCGTTTCGTCACCGTCTCGCGGCCCGCGTCGGCGTCCGTGCCCGCTGCGACGCCGACGATGCTGCGCGTGCGTGTCTCGTGTGCACCGGCCGCCAGCGGTGCGTTGCTGCGGTCGCGCACAATCGTAAAATCGTGCTCAATCAGGTCGGCAAAGATGAAGCCAAAGAGGCCGTACGTGCTCGCCGCGTACAGCGGGCAGTCGGCAAACCGCGTAATCGTATTGATCAGCCCGAGCGTCTTGCTCGGCAGGTCCGTCGCAACGACGGCGGTAAACTGCTTGAACCACGAGACGTCCTTGCTCTCAATCCGTGCCGCGTCCACGTGGATCGCCACGCGTGGATTGAGCGCCCGCAATTGCTCGCTCGCCGCCTCGCCCCGGTTGCGGCCCACGGCCGCCTTGGACGCCGCCCAGTCCGCCGCCCGCCGCTCCGTCAAACTGGCGTCGGGACCGACGACGTCGGGTGTCGCGCTCGGCGTTGCCAGCAGAAACTGTGCGCCCAAGTCCGCCTCCGTCACCACGTGCGAGTCCGAAATGGTGAGCGACCCGATGCCCGCCAGGACCAGGTTCTTGGCAATCTCGTTGCCCAGCCCGCGCATGTTGATCACCAGCACGTGTGCCAGTCGCAGCTTCTCCTGCGCGCCCATGCCCCAGAGCCGGATCTGCCGGTCGTAGAGCGCAATCTCGTCTGTCCGTTAGCCGTGTTCTCGGCCTTCTCTGCGTTCTCTGCGTTCGCCCGCACTGCGCTGGAACACACCCTCTGTCATCTCCGGCGGCTTCGTGCCATTGGTGCCGTTTGACGCCATGGCGCGTGTCGTGTGAGGCGTGCCAAGAGCAGTCAGTCGTTGTGTCGTCGGTCGTCGGTCGTCGGTCGTTTGTCGGCCGTCGCGACGCGATGCGTGCCTGGTGCCGGTGTTGCTGGCCCAACGTATCACGGAGTTGCGTTCAATCGCAGTGCAGTGTCCACAGGCGTGCCACCGGTTCTGTACGTGACGTCGTTTAGAGGCGGATGCGTGCACTTTTTGGCTTGACGCGTCTGGAGCGTGCAGTGAATGAGGTCACTGTCGGGTCCACTTTTGTGCATGGGTCCACTTCACCACAGCCGCATGGTCGCGTACGGAGTAGACGTGAAGCTGCGTGGGTGATTGGCGATTCAGAGTTGGCAGATGAATCGCCACTCAGTCTAAAAGAAAATACGTCTGGCCCCGTGCAAGGCAAATGTACATTACATATAGGAAACAAATATACATGCCCAGTCATGTCACGTCGAATCACGTCAATCACGAAATCACGAAATCGTGGCACTGTACCAACGGCCAACACAGTCAATCGCAGGTGCTCAAGGAATCACCGAAACAAACAGCGTTTGCTTGGAGTATAGTCCCCAACTTCGTCTGCCGTGATCCTTCTTTTCCTTCGTCGCTGTCCCATGCAATCCCAAAAGCTCAAACGCACCATCCATCAGTCCTCCTTCCGCTTCCTCGCCTTCCTGAACGCTGCTTCCGCACAGTGCACGCTCGCCCCTGCCGTATACGGAACGACACGGTATGCCCTGCCTGAATAGACATCAGCCGCGCACCGCACACAATACCACCGCCTGCGCTTGCCGCCCGCACAAAACACAACAAATCGTCGGCCGCTGGCCGCCTCGCACGGTCGCTCCTTCTCGTTTGCATGCCACAGTCCCCTCTTATTTGCCAGCAGCCTGCATGGGCTTCGTGCAAGGTTACCAAAATAGCATTGGCCCAACCGTCGAGTTCCACCTGCTCTTTCGTGCCCTTTCGAGCCTCGCCCTTTCTCTTTGCTTCTCTTTGCTTCTCACTGCACTCTGCATTCTGCACTCTGCACTCTGCTCGCATCGACATTGCTCCATCTCGTGCCGCGAACCGCCTGCCCACCTGTCACAGCGCCCAAGACGACCAGCAACAGGCCCAGCCGAGCCGTGTCGACGCAACGCCAGCCTTGCGACTCAGGACGCGTGCCGCCCTTGTGGCCTCTGACGCACACCGACGCGACGGGAATGGACCCTGGCTCCTAGCCCAGCACAACTACCACGACCACTCCGGAGCACGGTCGGCGCCATTCCGCTTGTCTTTTGCCTTGGCCGTGCATTGGCACATGCCTGCATCTTCTCAGGCTCGCACGCTACCGTCTGAATGGATCGCTACGGCCACATCTGGCCCGCCCTGGCCAGAGGGCACAGCGACACGGAACGCTTCGGCGCGCACACACCGGCAGGACACGCTCGCACGTCGGCCGAGTCGGACCCGGAGCCCGACGCCGTCCGCCAAGACCCACACACGGCCTTTGCCCGGCACCAGCAGGTCCAGAAACGGCCGCGGCTGTCCAGGCCCGACGAAACCGAAGAGCATCCCGTCAACATGACCTACGGCTACTACGGCCAGGTCGTGCCGGGCGACCTGCACATGCAGGTCTACAAGACCAACGACAGCACATGGTCCCGCGACCTCGAGCACCCCATCCTCAACGTCTTTAAGCCCGACGATTCCTCCTACTTTAGCCAGAACAACAACTGCATCATTGTCCTGCAGCACCCCGGCTCCACCCTCTTTGAAGTGACGGAAATCGTCATCAAAGCGCCAGACTTGAACTACACACAGCAGTACGTACATTTTTACATCTCGTTCTCCGCCGGCCTTACTAACCGCGAGTGTCCGCGAGGGACTGGCGTACGTCACAATGTCAACGGACGACCTGGTCGGCTCGGGCCATTACCACAGCCTCAACGACTCGGCCACCGCCCTGATCCAGCAAATCGACCAGTTTCGCCGCCGAGCGGCGCAGCACCTCCAGCATGGCCGCCGGTCTCCCGTCAATGGCATGGACTGGGAGGTCGGCAACGCGCGGCCCGACATGAGCGCCCGCGACCAGGTCTGGGACGAGATGGCCAGGCTGCAGGCAGACCTGGCCAACGCCATGCCGGGCGCCACCAGCATCGTGTTCCGGGATGAGAATGGCGACGAGAACGACGACGACGACGACAGCGACAGCGACAGCGACAGCAGCGACAGCAGCGATGGCATCGATGACGGTGAGATTGACGAAGACGACGTCTCGGACAACGACGACGACGACGACGACGACGAGATGGACGAAATTGCCAGCGATGTCCGTGTCAATGTCGATTCATGGACTGGCGTGGGCATGTCGTCGCCGTCGGCCGCCAACAGCCGGCGGCGCAGCCGCCGAAGCGCGTCACGCAGCCGGTCCGGCCCGCTGACCGAGATGCTGCTGCCACACGAACGGCGCTCGCTCGACCCGTTTGCGCGCTTCCTGGCCGACCCTGTCGGCTCGACGTTCTCGACGTCGACGCGCAGAGAGACACGGACCCACCGCGCGAGGCTGGCCGAGACTGTTTTTGACGCGCGCCGGCAGGACCGGCTGGCCATGCACGACTTTCGCGAGGCCGGCATCCCGTTCCAGGAGTCGGTGCCGCAGTGCAAGTTTTACATTCCCAAGGGCGGCAACAACCAGTGCCGCATCGTCTTTGACCCGCCGACCGCCGCACGCTTCATCCTGCTCAAGATGAACAGCCGCGCGCCGGGCAACATTGAAATCAAAAATATCACCGTCAAGGGCTACTATGGCCCGCGCTACTTTCCGTCCGTCGAGATGCGGTAGCGTCTGTCTGGCCCGTTGTCTTGCGTTGATCGCATTAGGGCATGTACCTGGGTTGGGAGCTGGGGATCGGCACGGCGTTTAGCATTTCTTACAGCATATACCCGTTTGCTACGTTAGACTACAGTTCTGATTTGAATGCATCATTTTACAATGTCGTGGCCTCAGCGAAGCCCCTCGTTGGGCTCGACTCTACTCCGTACGGCAAGGACGAGGGCCGTTCCTGCCAACAGAAGCCTTCGGCTAGACCCGAGCAGGTGTGAAAGTGAAAGTGAAAGTGTTCAAGTCATTCTTACGACCGGATGGGTGGGGTCTTGCGACAGCGTCATTATGAGTCGTAGTTGAGCCAGGCCAAACGCGCCAACGCTCCGCAATGATGCAGCTCAGCCTCGTGAGTCAACATGACGGCTCCAGGCGGTGGCGGGGTCGAGCTTGCTTAGAAGTAAACCGCACTAGTCCAGATACAGACCTCTTCGTTAATCGACTTTGCAGGCGGTAAGGCGAATGGCGAAAGAAAAAAAAAGAAAAAAAAGAAAAAAAAGAAAAAAAGTTGAACGCAGAGGCAAAATGCACGAGACCAGATGCTTCAGTCGCAACGCTGTCGCCTTGTATAAAGAGCCCGCATCGTCCGGACCGTTCCTGCACTGGTCGTTCATCCATCCAGAAAACGGTAAGCACTCCTTCCCTCTTCCCTGCAATTGCCTGCCTTGGTCGTCTGTTCCGGTCGCATCGTTGGCAGGCGCACACGGGCATTAGCTAATACAGACCCCTCTATTTTCAGACTCCTCTTTTCAACGTTTTCTTCGCGGCTTTCCCTCTTCACCTCTTACACCCTCACCCTCCCATCTTTACCAGACCAGAACCCTCGATCCCTACGGCATCTATTACAATGGCGGTCCGCGCACAGTTTGAGAATTCCAACGAGTAAGTCCACGGCCGTCTCGGCGCGGTCGGGCGCAGCGCAAGCTCGGCCGGCTGGCGGCGACGACGACGCAGACGTCTAAGCGCACTGGCACGATGCTGACTCGGCAGGGTTGGTGTGTTTGCCACCTTGACCAACACCTATGCGCTCCTGGGCATCGGCTCGAGCGAAAACTTTTACAGCGTCTTCGAGGGCGAGCTGCAAGACTCGGTCCCCATCTGCCGCACGACCATTGCCGGCTCGCGTATCGTCGGCCGGTTAACAACGGGCAACAGCAAGGGCCTGCTCGTGCCCACGACGACGACGGACCAGGAGCTGCAGCACCTGCGCAACTCGCTACCCGACGAAATCAAGATCCGGCGCATCGAGGAGCGCCTGTCGGCGCTGGGCAACGTCATTGTGGCCAACGACAAGACGGCGCTGGTGCACCCCGACCTGGAGCGCGAGACAGAGGAGATTATCGCCGACGTGCTCGGTGTCGAGGTGTTCCGCCAGACGGTCGCCGACAACGTGCTGGTCGGCTCGTACATGGCGCTGTCCAACCAGGGCGGTCTCGTGCACCCCAAGACGAGCGTCCAGGACCAGGACGAGCTGTCGAGCCTGCTGTCGATTCCCCTTGTCGCCGGCTCGGTGAACCGCGGCAGCAGCGTCATTGGCGGCGGCCTGGTCGTCAACGACTGGCTGGCCGTCACCGGTCTCGACACCACGGCCACAGAGCTGAGCGTCGTCGAGAGCGTGTTCCGCCTGGGCGAGGGCCACGTGCCCGGCCAGATCAACACGTCGATGAGAGACACAATAGTCGAGTCGTTTTACTAATTGTTCTGTTTCTCGTCCTGTGTACTTCCGCTCTCTGGCAACGGCATCCACCACATGGTCGCTACAACACCTGGTCATGAATACCACAGGCAGTGGCGTCTTCGGCGTTTTGTTACGATTCTTCGTCTTGCACTTTTTTATATTTATGTATACTGGAACGGCTTGTGCGATTTCCAATGGCATCCAACATATTTTGATCTGTGCGGTGTGAGCGTACTGTAGATTGCGGAGGCAGGCATGCCCAAAATCATCAAACTGGCCATCGACAAAAGAGGCAGGACGGCCACGGCTGGCCCACTGGCAGACGAGAAACAACGCACATGTGCATGAGAGCCGAGCAGCACGTCCGACTGGCCACAGACACGGCTCAGACAGACCACCATTGGCTGCACGGGAAGCGAGATGGATTGTGGGCAATAAACGGTCACGAAACTGCAGGCATTTAGTGGTTCTCTGCCAGTCTCGTGGCAGCTTGTCGTCCTATAATAAATGTTATCTTGATCAAGCAGCGATTTATAGAAAACTTATAAGATTCTACTCATGAGCTCGCTTTTCTATATTTTCAAAGACAAACGAAACTCCCAGGATGTATATTTATTTACATCGCGTCCTCTATAATATGAAACGAAAAAAAAGATGTATGTCTATACATATGAAATGAAAAAAAAGAAAAAGCTGTCCTCGATTGTGTTCCACATCAAGCCCTGCTTGTGCATCTCGAGTCTGCCACCGACGTCGAGAAAACGAAAAGGACAATATTTTCATTTCGCCACTGCCACGGATTCGCGGGTGCCTACGGAGTCGATTTCGTGATCGTCCTCGACGCTTCAGCTGGGCTGATCCTGCGCTGTGCACCGACGCACCTCTCGCCGCCATTCTTTTGTTAGCGTGCTCCCCTGGGCAACGCCGCCCCGCGCCTCCCTGTCGTGTTGACATTCGCAACTTCCATGTGTCGAATGCAACATACGTAAGACACTGGGCCGGCCAAGGCATTCCAGCTGAAGCTGCCTGTATTTTTAGAAACTGCAATTTCATCCTTGTTGACCCTTTCCCTTCATCGCGCATCGCTCTTTCTGTCTTTCTGTCTCTCTCTGAACACGCACATTTGCACCTCCCTCGTCGTGAACCGTGCACGCATCGCGAGGCAGTGACACCCGACCGTCTTTCCAGTTTGGGCCCGACGGTTCATGCAGCCACCCACAAGCTACCAGCGACAACTACAACTGCAGTGTACCCGCTGCCAGCGCAGATCGTGCTGCCAAAGCGCTCATCAAGGTGAGATACCAGCTGCAGTCCAACCCGACCTGCACCTGCCGGCCGCGTGTGTTGTTTACTTTCGCCAAGTGGGCAGCACGACGCTCCACCGCACAGCGCACCGCGTGCGTCCGACAGGAGCGAGCCTGGCGTACTGTGTACTCTGTACTCGAGCGAACAGCGACTGACCGCTGCTTTTTCGTCCAGACGCAGCCGTCACAGCCGTCGCACCCGAACCGTCCACTGCCCAGCGACCCCAACGTCACCACAGGCAAGCGCAGCCTGTTTCGTGTCAGGAACGACCTGCCCTGGTCTTACCCGTATCGGCCCTGCGTGCGCATTGTGCACGGTCGACCCTTCCCCAGTGGCCCGGCACCCGACGCAGACGCCACCACCCGACACAATGAACATTTCGCCCTCGACCTCGCCTCGACGGCTGCAACGCCAGCGACCCATCTCCCCGCTTGCAAAGACGCAGCCCCGGCACATCAACGACGACTCTGACGACGACGCCACCCCGGCCCAGCAGCCCACTGGCCACGAGCCCGGCACATTCTACCCAGTTTCTCTATCCGACGGGCCTGCAGACAAAGTAGCGCCGTTGCCACCACCAGTACAGGCAGTACAGGGACCGCCACCCGGCCTCGGCAGCCACAACGTCTCGCGAACATCGTCGCCGACACGCAGCCAGTCGCACAGCTACTCCAACAGCTACAGCTACAGCCCGTACGGCCAGAGCCTCGCCGAGGCCAGCAACCGCGACGACAACTACGGCTACCGCCCGGCGTACAAGGACGACGCCGGCGGAACCACCACCCACCTTGTCGGAAGGCCCCTGGCCCTGCGGCCGGCCAACGAGTACCACAACGCGTACGCGGGCGCAGACGGCGCCGACGGCGCACCGTCGCCTCTTCTTGCCGGCACGCCGCTGCGGCCGCCCTCGTCGGCCTCGCGCTCATCCTCGCCCACCTCCAAGTTTGCGACCATCTCGTCGGCCTCGCGCGCGTTCCTCGAGCACCGCCGCCAGCACTCGATCCCCAACTTGATGCCCACCATCTCGTCCATTGGCAGGAACATTGGCCGTGCCATCTCGCCGGAGCGGTCCCTGCAGCAGCCCAGGCGCCCGGGCATCCCAGACTTTCAAGACCATCGCTCCAGCGACGACAGCGACGACAGCGGCGATAGCGGGAGCAGTGACGGCTCGTACAGCGAGGAGGACAGCGACGAGGAGGACAGCGAAGACAACAGCGAGGAGGACAGCGAAGACGAAGACGAAGACGAAGACGAGCCGCGTCACCGCCGCCGTGACATTATGGCGGCCTTTACATCCGACCAACGGCCAAGGCGCGCCCACACCTCGTCTCGGGGCGACGAGCGCGACGACGGCGACGACACCCGGTCGGTTGCGTCGGGCTTTGCCAACTGGTTGTCGACGGCGAGCACGGGTAGCACGGGTGGCACGGTCAAGGCTAGGAGCCCGGAGCGCCCATCGTTTTTTGCCAACGCTCGAACCACCACGCCCGAGCCTTCCGTCTTTCGACCCGGCCACAACACAAGCCCGTCGGCCCGCCGCAGCATGTCCTTGGCCAGCAACGCGTCGCTGACGCCGCGCAGCGCCGTGCTGCCAACGGCCAGCTCGCCGTCGCGCTTCTCGCAGCTCGCCACGTCCATGACGGCGACGCTGTCGCGCCTCACACAGCAGTCTCCCACCAACGCACGCCTCGCAGGCATGGGCTTTGAGACGGATGACATGTACAACCTCGACATCCACGCGGCCCTGTTCCCGGGCGGCCACCCGGCCGAGCGAGACGCCTTCTCGCCGGCTGCCTTTAAGAACCTCGAGGCCAACGCGGTCGGGACCCTCCGCCGTATGCAGATGGCGTACCAGCAGCAGGCCGTCGCACTGCGGGACACGGCGGCCGAGAAGAGCGTCTGCGACGAAGAGTACGAGGAGGTCACGACGCGCGCCGAGCACCTGAAAATGCAGCTCGAAGGCATGGCCCTGCGTGCCGCCGAGCAGCAGAAGGAGATGGACCTGCTCATCAAGGAGCTGGCTGCCGAGAAGGAAGCCCGTGCCCACGAGCGCGCGATGCTCATGGCCGGCGCCCCGGCCACGCCCACCGCCGGTTCGGTCAGTGGCGGAGCCAGTCCGCCGCTCAACCAAGACGATGAACGCACGTCGTCGATTGCCTTGTCGGAGGACCTCGGCGTGGACGAGGCGATGCGTGACCAGAAGCACCGCGACGCATGGCGTCGCCGAAGCGTCAAGTCCAACGGCAGCAGTGTCGACTTTGACTGCGAGGACAGCAGCGCCGTCGACGAGGACGATAACTCGTCGAGCATCTTCTCGCACGCGCGCAGCCCGGCCGCGTCGACGGCCGGCTCCGTCTACGGCGGCAGCAGCCAGGTGCACCACCCGCGCGTGGCGGCCCTGGGCTCCATGGGCTCCATGGGCTCCATGGGCTCCATACGCCAGGGCGCACGCTCCGCGTCGTCGTCGTCGACGGCCACCATCGTGTCGCAGAGCCAGCCGCTGACCAAGCTCCAGAAGCTCATGCGAAATGTCACGGCCGCCATCAAGGACGAAGAGCCCGAGCTTGGCAACGGCCTGACGAGCTGCAGCAACTGCGCTGGCCAGGACGTCAGCTTTGCCTGGAACACGGTGAGCGTGCTGCGCGACGAGAATAAGCACCTCAAGCAGCGCGTCGGCCAGCTCGAGGTCGCCGTCGAGGGGGCCCTCGACTTTGTCAATGGTGTCGGCCTGTAGTCTGTTTTGGTGCACGTGCTCTCGATATGTTTGGTGGGCAGGTCTGTATTTCTCGAGGTTTTGGGCTTGGGAGGTGGTTTGGATATGTTTTGGGTAACGTCATCTCTGTATCGTTTGTTTATTCGTTTGCCCTTTTTTTGCGACGCCATTCTTGTCCACAGTTTTCTCACAAATCATCCTTTCAAATAGATGTTTTACAGCCCCGCCATGATTTGAGGTCTACACTCCCCCATGCATACCAGTCGCGCGTCACATCTTCACCTTGAACAGCCCAAACGGCCCGGCAATGTCTCTTCTATTAGGAGCAGCCGAGATATGTACAACGAAAAGAGCATGCAGCAAACGTAAGCGTAAAGAGATATAGTAACGTCGCGAGTCCAAAATGCAAAGCGGCTCAGCCACTACCGCCCGTCTAGTGGTGCTCCTCGCCGTGGCCGTGCGCGTGCTCGTCGTTGAGGAAAAAGTGCTCGTACGCGCAGTAGCCGGCAAACGCCACGGTGGCGATGCCCAGGCCGGGGAAGCCCGACTTGAAGCGGTTGAAGCGCGTGAACCGGCCCTGGTACCGCCATGCCTCACTGTGGAGAGAGGCCGTCAGTATTTCCGTATCCCCCAATCCTCCAAGAGCGCATCTCTGCAAGAAGAACTTACCGAGCCTCCCACGGGTCGTACCGCGGGACACCAGTGGCCTTGCGGAAAGCGCGGATGTCGAAGCCAGTCACGCTGGGCTGGGGACGGCCGCCGGAGCATAGTGATCTAGCGGGGTTAGATTTGTTGTCGTGCAGTTGAGCGCCCAAAGGCGTCCAGAGTCCAGAGTTTCTCGAGATATTCAGGCTGGACTTGGCCGCGTGTGTCGGCTGGCAAAGGTCGTCGTCGGTCGCGCAGGCTGTTGGGTGTGTGCTCACCTTGAGGGCTGCATTGTGGAGGGCGTGTGAGGTCGATGCTCAGTCGGAACGGGGGTATGTAAGCTGTGCGTCGGCCGGGCGAGATCAGGCGGAAATCTTCCGGTATCGTCGGTCGCAGGTCGCGGATGTCGTGACGTCTGCAATGGGAGCCGAAAACAACCAACCGCGAAATAATGGAGAGCCTCGGATTGGCTGGTGGCAATACGGACTCCAGTCAGATGACTAAGGAGCTCGTTATCTTATCGCAAGTACCTTGTACTCCGTACTCTGCCGTTCGGAGAAGCAGATAACCCGAAATGGAGAGAGCCCCACGCAAGGTAGCGATACCGCTCCCCGCAGCAGCAGCAGCATCAGCAGCAAAGGCGCAGCTGCACGTGGCCAATCATAGCACAGCCCAAGACCCACTATTATCTGGCCTTGCAGTGCCGGCTGGCGCTGGGCGCTTGGACGACCGTGGTCTGCATTTTCAAAGCCAGCTGCTCGACCTCCACAACCACCACCGGGACGACCCTTCGACGACATCCCTTTGGCACGCCGACGGAACGCGACAACTCACCTCTGCATAAACAGCAATTACCGATTATCATTCCGCGCTCATTGACGACTTGGTGACCTTGCACGGCTCGCACTCGATCGACTGTCTGCGTCTGGCTGTCACCAGGGCAATCAATTCGCTGCGCACCAATATCCATCTCGTCCACCTTTGCATTGACAAAACGCCAGGCCTTTGCATCAGCATCGCGATCAGGTAAGCTCCATCCATACGTTTTGCGTGCCGGGATGGACTCGCCTGTAGCAATGGGATCGCGCGTCGAGCAATGGATCGCGCGTCACGGGCCAAACGAGGCTCGCGCAGACGATCAGAGCCGATGACCCCATGCCCTGCCGGGTCCCAATCGACGGCATTGTGCCTTTATGTACTCCATCCCCAGCAAACTACAGCAAGCTAACTCTTTGCTTCCTACTCTACCTATAGTATCCATATCCTCGCACAACTCGCCACCCTACGAAACTGCCTTTATCCAACTCCGCGACTGTCATCGAGCCCGTCGATATACCATACGGCAACGGACACACCGCACCTGAAAACAAGAAATCAAGAAATCGTCATTGCTGCCTTGTTGTACGGCACTGGCAACCACGGCGACTCTCACAGTATCACATTAGAACTCCCCCTTGGCGACACACTGCGAAGAGGGGCTGTTCAATACATACAAACCCAGCATGCCTCCAGTGCAACGGTTCCCAGCGGGACCGAACAACATATCGCCCTACCACCAACAGTACAATGCGCATGCACAAGGAGGGCACCCCGGCGCACAACACCCGTCGCTCGGCCAGCCGTACCCCGTCGCGACTGGGCAGCTGAACAACTATGGCGGCAACGGCGCGTCATTGGGGCCCGCAGCGGCGATGAACTCCAATGTCGGGTTTGGCGCCGAAGGGCTTGCCAGCCAGGCGGCACGCTTGAACTTCCAAAACGGCCAGATGCACCTGCAACAGCAGCATGTCGCGGGGGTGGCCGGCATGGCGCAACACCCAACACACCAGCTGCACAACCAACAGGCGCAGGCACATGCGCAGCAACATCTCAACCACCACCACCAAATGCATCCGGCCATGGCGGCCGAGCAGCAGCAAGGCCGCGGTCCCCAAAAGAACCGGATACGCGACGTGTGGAAGCACAACCTGGTGGAGGAGATGGCCACCATCCGCGATCTCATCGACAAGTACCCGTATATTGCCATGGTACGCACCCAGGCCTGCATGACGCGGTGTGAGAGGTTGATCTAACATTTGGCAGGATACCGAGTTCCCCGGCGTGGTAGCGCGCCCAATGGGCAGCTTCCGCGGCAAGAGCGACTATCACTACCAGTGCCTGCGGACAAACGTTGACCTGCTCAAGGTCATTCAAATTGGCATCACTCTCTTCAATGACCAGGGCGAGACGCCCAAAGAGCGGCCGATGTCGTCCGAGTCGGAGATGGCCGGCCGACGCGGAAACCAGGCAGGAAACCAGCCGGTGTCGTGGCAGTTCAACTTCAAGTTCACGCTCAACGAAGACATGTACAACCAAATGTCAATCGACTCCCTGATTGCGGCCGGGATCGATTTCAACGCGATGGAACGCGATGGCATCGACCCCCACGACTTTGCGGCGCTTCTCATCCCGTCGGGCCTCGTCTGCTTTGACGAAGTGCACTGGATCAGCTTCCACGGCGGCTACGACTTTGGCTACCTGACCAAGCTACTGCACTGCAGGGCTCTCCCTAGCGATGAGGCAGAGTTTGACCAGATTATGAAGCTGTACTTCCCGTCGACATTTGACGTTAAGCACCTCATGAAGCACGCAATCAGAGCGCACGGCATGGGCCAGCTGCCGGTGACCGACCCGGCGGCCCTGGAGGTGCTGCAAAAGTTTGAGCACAAGTCGGGGCTCGAGAACCTGGCGGACGCCCTCAAGATCAAGCGCATCGGCGCCGCTCACCAGGCGGGCTCGGACAGTCTCTTGACCGGCCGCATCTTCTTCAGCATGCGGGAGCGCGTCTTCAACAACCAGATTCCCGAAGACCAGGTGGGCAAGGTCTGGGGCCTTAATGTGCCCGACTTTCCGTTGACAGGCCACAACGGCCATCCTTATGCGCGGTAAGCTGCTCTTCCCTGCTGCTCTTCCCTGCTGCTCTTCCCTGCTGCTCTTCCCTGCTGCCAAAGAACAAACCACTAACTCTGCAGGCCTGCGACAAACGGCACGAATGGCGCCAACGGCTCGACAACCAACGGCGGCACGCCTAGCACGCCGCACACGACGACGGCCGGCCTCGTTAGCACCCCATCCGCTGGCAGCCACAACACCAACAGCATGGGCATGGGCCCTATGACGCCCGGTGGCGTGTTTGGCAACTTTGTGTACGGCGGAGCAAGAAGCTAGGTGCCAGGCTGCGAATTCACGCCCTCAAAGGACCACGAATGGCGAAGAAAGACGTACTGCTGATGATACAGCGGCCTGCCGTGCTTCTCCGTACCGCCTCTCCCGCCTCTCCTGCCTCTCCTGCCTCTCCCGCCTCTCCTGCCGCTCCTGCCTCTCCTGCGTGCTGCATCTTCCGCGCAATTTTTGATTTTTTGTATCCGAGACCACTTCGTTGATGTTGTTCATGTTTGTATTTCTGCTGGGCGCGAATAAACGGTGTTTTACTTTTGTCTATATAGCTGGTTCGGGCTTCAGGTGATGAGTGGTCCGTATGGTATTGAATTGTATTTCTATTCGCAATCTAGGTACTGTGACAGTGAACGTCGAAATATCCGTAAAAACGCCACGTCATGCCGAGGGAAAGAGGATGAGTCAACTTGCAAACGCCAGGTATAGTGAAACAATGCGAGAAACAGCAGGGGAAAAGGGAAAGGAAAAGGTCAGGAGATGAACACCTTGCGGAGCTCGCTTTCGGAATAGATTGTGCCCGTGGCCGGGTCCTTGACGAACCCCGGCTGGAGGTTGGCCTTCTTGGAGACTTCGTCCAGCCGAGCCCGACTGTAGACGCGCGAGTTGGGCAGCAGTTGCAGGTCGGACTCGACGTGGCTCTTGCTGTGTTGCGCGTACGGCACGTGCTGAGCCAGCTCGTTGAGCTCGGGCGAGCAGATGGGGCAGACGTTGGTCTCTTCGCGCTCGATTTTGTCGGGCGCCGGTGCCGGTGCCGGTGCGTCAGCGTTCACGTCCTGGGCGCGGCGGTTGCGGTACTCGTTCACATCCGGCCGCAACGCCTCAAAGGAGCGGATATGGTGCAGCCGATGCGGCGCGTTGGCATAGTCAATGGGCAGACCGTTGGCGTCAAAGACACCATCCCTGCCATCGTACGCCTCAGCATCGGGCCGCTGGTTCTGGCTGGGCCTGGGGTGGCACGCGGGCGTCTTGAGCGCCGACAGCCCCAATGTGAGCGCGGTGTGCAGCAGCGGCGCCACCGGCAGCGACAGAAGGCGCGCGTGTGTCTCTGTAAACATATCGGCGAGCACATTCCAGCGGTCCGGGCTCCAGAGTTGGGCGTAGGCTTCAGGGGCCTCGGCGGCCGGGTAGCAGAGCAGGGCGGACGCCGTCTGGCACTCTTTGGGGAACGACGCGTGGTAGGGCGCGAGGTACTTGCGGGCGTGCGCAATGGCTTCCACGTGGCGGTTGACGTCGTCGACGCGTGCGAGCTCAATGAACTGCTGCAGGCGCAGCGAGAACTCAAACTTGCTATTCTGCTTGCGCAGCTCCTTCTTGTTGTCGACGCACCAGGCGAGCGCCTCGCTGACGCTGCCCTCGCGCAGGCGCGTGCGGATGCGGTGCATCTCGACAAACGTGTCGACGTCGACGATGCCGGCGAGCGTGCCGGACTTGTCGTCGGCGACGAGTGCGTTCGCGCTGGCCGTGTAGCCGTTGCGAAGCATGTAGTCCACAATGTGGCGGTCCAGGCGACGGTTGTTCCAGGCCTCGTACGCAACGTCGTCAAAGCTCTGCATGTCGGCGAGCTCGGCAAGGTGTGCGGTGCGCGCGTCGACCTGGCGGTAGATTTTGTCCTCCTCGGCGGCAAACACGTCGAGCTTGCGCTTGGCGCCGCGCACGCGATTGATCATGGTGTCGAGGCTTTTGAGAATGTCGTCGGGCGACTGGGTGCCCTTAATCCCGGCCGTGGCGGTCTCTTTCAACGCATTCTTGACGGCAACGCTCTCCTTTTCGACGACAAAGTGCGCAGCGCGGAAGTTTTTGCGCAAGAGCTCGTGGGGGAGTCGGAGCAGGGGCTGGTCCTGGGCGCGTTAGTACTGATTCTGGGAGAGTGGCGAGGCGGCCAGAGCGACGCACAAGCAAAAGGTGGTTGGCCTTGTCAATCTTGGACGCCTCAAAGTCGGCCATGGCGACGGTTGGGCGAGAATGGGATGCTGGGTCGTCGTGGGTTGATGTTGCGTATGTTGCGTTGACAAACGGGTGGGTGGGCGAATGGGGTGGCTAAGGGAGGGACGGCTGCTGTTCCCAGCACAAGCGCACCGATGGCGCCGAGATGGACAGTCGGGCTAGCTGGTGAGGTCGAGGAAAGGCTGCGAGACGCGCAGCGCGATGGAGGTGGCACAAAGAGCAAAGAGCAATGCAGCAACAAACAGAAGCTCAATCTCGCATGTCGTCAGAGGAGTAGTGACCGTTCTTGCCGCATCTGACCGCTCGGGTGTCCGCTCCTTCCTGCGATAAGGAACGGAAGCTCGCCGTATCGCCCCATGTCGCAGCGAGAGCAGGAGCGGAGCGCGCCTGCAGCTTACAGGTGACACGGTGCGACTCAACACTCGCAGTGTCGCACCTGCTGTTGTTCACATACGGGACTGCATCATAATTATATTTTATGTAAATATTTATTGCCTGACTAAAATACTCGATCTCGCATCGCGTAACACGACCTCCGGCGGTGCACACACGCTTGAAGATGCTACGGTTTGGGCCTTTTGCATACTGCATACGATGACCACCTCCGTGCCATGGCAGTGCACACCATATTATCCGATGCGTCAATGCTACTCATCGGAAGTTGGGGGACAGCATAGGCGACTCGCCTCGTGACCGCGTCCCGTGTCTCTGCGTTTCGGCTGCTCTACGGAACAGGTTGCAAGTGTCTCACGTCTCGGAGAAGATGCCAGGCCAATCAGGTACACGGTTTGGCCGTGTCGACCCACAAATACCTACAAAGGGTGCCCCATGCTCCTGCGTTCATGCCTGTGATTGGCTGGTGAACTTTACATATACAATGATATCGGGAACGAGCAGAGAAGGCGACGAGTCACGACTCGCAGTGCGGGAGCCTGGCAAACTAAAGCGAAGCAGCATCAGCAGCATCACGGCGGCGGAAGTATACGTGGAAAACGAAAAAGGAAAAAGCACAGCCTGCTCATCTGACACGTCGAAGCCGGTTGGGAAGAGCCTGCCTGATGTAGTCTTTCCGCTTACGCTCTGCCGCCTTTTCGTGGTATTTCCAAGTAATATAAGTATAATAATAAGCACTGCATCTTGTATTTAAATATAATCCGATCATAGCACAGCGTCATCCGGCCTGAACCAGCGGCTCGTGATCTGATCGATGCCGCAGTCTTATCTCGACCGGCAAAATAACACCAGCCGTTTTAGACCAATATACCACATCATATCATAGCCGGCGCATCGACTTTGATAATCCAAGTTTGACTGGCAACGCCGTTGCACATGTTCCGTGCCGCTGCATCGCCTGTGCTTCATCGGCCTGCACCCCACACCTACCTTCCAGCGACTCCCGCCCGTGGCAAATCACAGCCCGCCTGTAGCCCCACTGCCCCGCCTCGTCGGTTTCTGTTCGCTCTCAATCACTCTCAGCGGCCAGTCCCCGGTTTTCCTTATATTTCGAGAAACCCCGTGCCGCCGACGCCCACCCACGTGAGTTTTTTCCCTCGCCCATCTCCTTCCCTTCTCCCTCCTCTCTCTTGCCCAAATCACACTTCTCGTGAAGCATCACCTGACACCGGATTTCTGCAGGCAAAAAGCGTGACCGTCAACATCACGGGAAGCGCGACCCAGCACGATCCCAACACCAATAATCATTGTGAGTCGATTTCTTTTGCAAAATGCACTGCGTTTTTTGCCTTTTGTCCCACCACGCGTCGTGATTTTGTCGCGCGCAATTGCCATGGCTGCTCGCCCGGCCACCCAACATCATCGCCGCCCTCCGCGCCCTTTGAACGCGTCGCAACCGACGAGGCGACGACGCGCCCCGGTTGCGCGCAACACACGCTACTCCTATTTCCCACCGTCTTTTTGCGCACCACATCCGCCGTCCTGCACGCATGCACGCATGCACGCATCGCGCTGGTTTTATTCAAAAGAGCCCAGTCAATGCATCGCGAGTTTGGCTGCGACGGAGCTCGTCATCCGCGCCCTGGCAGTTGTCATTGCCGCTTGGCATCGGCGAGCTAGTGCCCCGTGTCATTGCACGCGCCCACATGCGCAACCCGCCTGCCCAGCACCAGCACCAGCACATTGCGAGCCTCGCACGTCGCGTCCTCGTCGAGTTGCTCTCTGCTCTTTCCTGTTTCGCGCGAGCAGGTGCACGTTTCCCCGTCGCGCCTCTGTTCTTGCTATTTACGCAATCGAATGACGACCCCGCTTTTAATCCACACGCGCGCCGCGCCTTCTCGATCTGGATGGCGATGAAGTCTCTTGTTCATTTGTTAACAGCCTAGCTCACACTCGTTTGCCATGTCTGCTGAGGCACCCGCGGAGCACCAGGACGGCCTGGCTGCGCCCACCAGCCCGTCACAGAAGCGCAAGCGCAGCGACGAGTCGGCGTCCCCCAACACGCGCCGCGTCAAGCGCGACAACTCGCCATCCACCGTCGCGCCCCACCCCATTGAGTCGGCGGAGACTTCGTTTATGGAGTCTAACGGGCCCGACGAGCACCCGCTGCCGTCGACGACCGACTACGCAAGCATCCCGACGACGTCGGCGCCCGATCACGCCGAGGCGGCGGCTGCAGCGGCTGCGACGGCGGCTGCCGCTAACGCCGCGCTCGCCTCGTCGACGGCGGCTGCAGCGCTCGGGTCCATGTTTCCGCACCTCAACGTGCCGCAGACGACGGAGGAGACGTTTGCCAGCCAGCAGCTCGGCGACGACCAGCAGCACCAGGCGGTGCAGCAGTCACACCACCACCACGATGTGTCGTATGGCGCCGATCTGTCGCAGCAGTCGCAAGCCGACGGGCTGTCCATGTCTGTCGACGGTATGGACGTCGGCAACGGCCTGGCTAAGCGCCCGCTGTCCGGCATCCAGCTGAAGCCGGCGGTCGGCACGGACGAGTGGCACAAGATGCGCAAGGACAACCACAAGGAGGTCGAGCGTCGCCGGCGCGAAACGATCAACGAGGGCATCAACGAGCTCGCCAAGATTGTGCCCGGGTGCGAGAAGAACAAGGGCTCGATTCTGCAGCGCGCCGTCGTCTTCATCACACAGCTCAAGGAGAACGAAACGCAAAACATTGAAAAGTGGACGCTTGAGAAGCTCTTGACAGAACAGGCCATCGCCGAGCTGTCGGCCTCCAACGACAAGCTCAAGTCCGAGGTCGAGCGCGTCTACGCAGAGCTCGAGGCGTGGAAGCGCGTCGCCCAGGATGCCGGCCTGCAACTACCAGACAGCAGCAAGAACGATTCGTCTAGCTGAGCCGAGCCTGCGCCTTTCTGCATTATTCTTCTTCAGTCTTTCCGTTGCTTGCGTTTCGTTTTGTTCTGGGCCTGCTTTCGGTTGCGTTTTTGCGTTTCGTACTGGATATCATTATTTCGCTTATACCACCCTCCACCTCTCACTGCTTCTCTTTTGTCCCCCTCACCCGCGCAAGACCGTCGGAGGGCAGGACAAGCGACTATGGCGTTTCTTTTTCTTTTTCTTTTTATTTTTATGCTTTTAAAAGCCCCGGCATGCTGGCAAACTGGCTCGGATGGCTTATTGATGGATGGGAAGGCGGGGTTTGCGGAGGAGATGGGAGTTCTCTGCTGTTCATAGTTATGTCTTATATACAGCGCATACGCGCGGCGGTGCGTCGTGTCAGTTGTCAGTTGGATGCTGATGAGTGATGATCGTGAAGCGGCCGTCCATGGCCAAGGGTAAGGGTGTGGGTGTCCCGGTACGTGCACAAAGAGCACAGAGCGCAGAGCGCGTCGGCTGGACTCGGTCCGCTTTTGGCATCACCTTGCACGCAGTCCGATCCTCATCGCGATCCGACCCTCATCGCAATGCGTCGACATTTTCGGCATCTTCGACTCGGTTTGTTGTTGGTGTAATATTTACAGCTCCGACTGCCCCTCTTTGCGCTGGGAAGGCCAGAGCCAGAGATATGCTCGGGTAGAGCTCGCGCTTCTCGCGGTTTTCAGAGTCGTTGTGTGGTTGCCGCTCCTTCCCTCTTCTGCTATTCCTTCCTATTTCGTTCAAGATGGCTCGGACGTCCTGCGACAGGATGGAATGGCACGGCCTCGACGGTTACACGGCCTTGCACAGTCTTGGTTTCGGAAGACCGAGTCATTTGGTCATCTGGACGCCGGCATCACCATGCACGCGCCTCGCCCTATCGCATCGACCTGCCCAAAGTGTCTGGCGTCTACTTTTTATTTTCTTTTTACAAAATATTGACGTGCGATAACAGGGTGCGGGTGGATCCGGTTCACAGTCCAGCGCCGCCCTGTAAATATATATATTTAAATATTTATGGCAGCCGCGCCCAGCCCTCTTGCCTGCCGCTATTGAGCCAGCGTTGCGTCCTGTCTCCCGAGCGCATGGCCGACGCTGGCGGATTGGCAAGCGACGGGACCAAGTCGGGACGCCCGCCGTGCCTTTTTCCTCTTTCCCCAACGTTGTGGTTCCAAGGTCATATCTGGTAACGGCTTACTTGATAGAATTTGGACATTATGTGTCGTAACCTCGCGCACGCGACTGGCGCGCATAGTGTGTGTGTAAATTCCACATGTCGGCTATCTATATTTACTCCGTACCTCGCCAGGTTCGCCCAGTGCTGCGTCTTTATTCTTAACTCGTCACCGGAACTCGAGAGATGGAGATTGGGTTGTCGTCGAGGTGCGTCCGAGGCGCAACTGTCCGCATTGGGAAGGTCCAGGCGTATCTTGTGCTCCACCCCGCGCTTTTGCCCTCTTTGCGGCTTCTCGTCCTCGCTCCTGCCCGTCGCGCCCTACGGTATAAATAAATCTAAATTTATATGCGGCGCCAAGTGCATCTTCGGACGCTTGTGCCTGCCTCGTCGCCGCATGGCCCATGCGTGCGACGTGATGCGTAAAGATTGCCATAACGATGTTGGCATGGCCAATATTGCTGAGGGCTGCCAGGTGAGCTCGATTCCCAGACCACTGGCCGATAAGACATTTCCCCTCACTCAAACGGTACAGCGTGCAGATATACTCCGTAAATGTTGGCTGTAGCTGTCCCACAATGCTACTCGTTGCAGCGACTCCACGGATGTTCTTTATCGGGCTATCTGCCTATGACAATTTGCTACTTATCAACACGCTGCAGATCGTGCGTCTGCGCCCGCGCCCAGTGCACGCTGCGAATCTTGCCTCGTTTTTTTCTCGTTTGAAGTTCTGTATATTTAGAGTAAAGAAAAATAATTCGGAACCAGCGGCGGTAGTGGATCTGGCAGTCCCAGCCGAGAATCGAGCGCAAGGTTTTGTCCACAAGCCTTCCGACGGGTTCTCGTCGGCTCGAATAGCTGTTTTGAGCTTGTGTGTGTATCGCGCCTTCCTGCCGCCGTCGCGACCCCTCTTCTTATTCTGGGCCTTGCCTCCTTCCGCGACAATCTTTGTTCAACCAACGTCCCTTCCTTATCATTCGCCATCGATCTAGGGAGTATATAAACAATGGCCGCCGCTGCTCTTCGTGGCAGCCGTTTCCTGTCCCGCTCCTTCCTCAAGCCCATTCCCCCCTCTGCTTTCCGCCGCCCCCTCCTCTCGTCGTCTTCGTCGTCCTCGTCGTCTTCGTCGTCTTTGTCTTCGTCATCTTTTGCCCTCGTCTCCCACACACGCACCATGGCCTCCCAGTCGATTGACCAGCAGGCGTACCTGCTGGCGCAGGAGCCCGCGGCGCCGACCGTCGTGACCGCGATCCCCGGCCCCAAGGCCAAGCAGGCCACGGCCGAGCTGGACGCCGTTTTTGACACGCGTGCCGTCAACATGGTTGCCGACTACCGCAAGTCGCACGGCAACTACATCACGGACCCCGATGGCAACACCCTCCTCGACGTGTACGCCCAGATCGCCTCGATGCCCGTTGGCTACAGCAACCCCGCGCTGGCCGCCGCCGCCGTCAGCGAGGACATGATCCAGGCCATCATCAACCGCCCCGCCCTGGGCAACTTCCCCTCGACGGAGTGGAACGAGATTTTGCGCACGGGCCTGCTCAAGGCCGCGCCGCCGGGCTGCAACCAGGTCTTTACGGCCCTGGCCGGCTCCGACGCCAACGAGCTGGCGTTCAAGGCCGCCTTTATGTGGCGCCGCCAGAAGGAGCGGGGTGGTGCACACGTCGAGTGGACCGATGAGGAGCTGGCGTCGTGCATGACCAACTCGCTGCCTGGTGCGCCCGACCTGTCGATCCTGTCCTTCAAGTCAGCCTTCCACGGCCGCCTGTTTGGCTCGCTCGCGACCACGCGCTCCAAGCCCATCCACAAGATGGACATTCCCACGTTCGACTGGCCGCGCGCCACCTTCCCCGAGCTCAAGTACCCGCTCGAGGCCTACGCCGAGGAGAACGCCAAGGCCGAGGCTGCGTCGCTGGCCGAGGTCGAGGACCTGATTCTCACCTTCAAGTCGCCCGTCGCCGCGGTCATTGTCGAGCCGATCCAGTCCGAGGGTGGCGACAACCACGCGTCGCCCGCCTTCTTCCGCGGCCTGCGCGCGCTGACGAAGAAGCACGGCGTGCTGCTGATTGTCGACGAGGTGCAGACCGGTGTCGGCGCCACGGGCAAGTACTGGGCACACGAGCACTGGAACCTCGAGGACGCGCCCGACATGGTGACGTTCTCCAAGAAGGCGCAGACCGCCGGCTACTACTTTGGCAACCCCGACCTGCGCCCCAACAAGGCGTACCGCCAGTTCAACACGTGGATCGGCGACCCGGCCCGCGCCATCCTGTTCCGCGCCATCAACGACTACATTGTCAAGAACGACCTCGTCGCCCAGACGGCGCGCGTCGGCGACTACCTGTACGGCAAGCTCGACGCCCTGGCCGCCAAGTACCCCGGCCAGTTTGCCAACCTGCGCGGCAAGGGCCAGGGCACCTTTATCGCCTTTGACAACCCGAAGCGCGACGCGTTCCTGGCCAAGGCCAAGACGTTTGGTGTCAACATTGGCGGCTCCGGCGCCACGGCCGTCCGCCTGCGGCCCATGCTCATCTTCCAGGAGAAGCACGCCGACATCCTGGTCGACGCCCTCGAGAAGACTGTCAACGCCCTGTAAGGTGCAGGCTCTCTGGCCAAACCGAATCCGAATAAAAACCTACGAAAACAGAAAAAAGGGGAGGAACATGACAGGCGGATGCGTCCGGCCGGCACATGGATCCCGGGGTATACCACATGATTTAGCATACATGACGACAGCGGACCAGACTGAGTGTTGGTCATGAGTTTGGAGTTTTGGTTTAATGAACACACCGTTTCAAGCATGACTATCCGATACGTGAAAGACGCAAGCGGGACGGGAATAGAATTACGATTAACATATAGACAGGGAATTCTAATCAAAAGCTACGGGTAAGTTATACAAAAGAGCAGCACATGGAGGCTGTAAGAATACGCCAAGCGGGTGGGGTGGTATAAGAGAAAAACAAATCCAACATCAGAGGCAGCCGACAGGCCGGTCCAGCTAGTTCGGCACTATGCCGACGGCCGGCTCCTGCTTGGCATCTTCAAACGCGCGCATGGCCTCTTCATTCTCGCGCACGAGTGCCCGCTCTTCCTCCTGGTGCTTTTGGCGCGACGCGACCGCCGCGACCGCCGCGACCGCCGCGACCGCCGCTGGATCCACGGTCACCGTCTTTGCCTTGCAATCGCCCGCGGGCGGTGGCGGTGGCGGTGGCGTCGGCGGTGTCCGGACACTCTCGAGAACATCAGTGTCCTTGACGCGCTTGACCAAGGGCGTCTCGGATGGCGTGGCATTGGACGAGGGCGGGCCTGCGGCCTGAACGCTCTCAGACCGCTTGCGCTTGCGGTCCAGAGACGGCGAGTAGCCGTCGTCGTCGCTTGGCTCGTCGTCGGCAGGGGGCACGCTCGGTCTGGTCTCGCCCGTTGCGCCCGTGGCTGCGGGGGAACCCTTGTCGGCCTTGTTCTTTTCGCGGGCCGCGTGCTTTTCCACAGCGCGCTCAAAATAGGAACGCACGTGTGCCTTGATGTTCTTTTCGGCCTTGTGCGAGATCCGGGTCGGGTCGTCGACGCGCTTCTTTTTAAAGTCGGACGCAGTGATTTGCTTGCTAATGTCCTTTGCCAGCCTCTTCAGCTCATCTTTAGGCAGCTGATGCCGGAACCGGTCTGTGACAGACTTTACTGCAGGATGGATCTGAAGCATGTTAGTCTCAGTGCCAGGCCGTGCCGGAGCCGTGCCGGAGCCGTGCCGGAGCAGTGCCGGAGGAGGTGACGTACAGTGTTCTCGTAAATCTTTTGTTGCTTCTCCAAAGGCAGAGACCGCCAATAGTCCTTTTTGGGCTCGGGGGCTGCTGTCTTGGTAGATTGCTGCACCGTGGCCGGGGCCGGGCGATTAACCCGCCGCGTCAGGTCGTCAATGATACTCTGAACAGCGATGATGTCCTGCTGAGCCTTGTTGAGGGCCTTGTCGGCCGCCTGTTCCTTGGGCTGCACGGCGGGCGCCGACGCCGGTTTCGGGGCTATTGGTTTTGTCCACGTCGCCGAGCCGTCTTCCTTATAATAGTAGACGTCGCCGTTGGCATCCGATGCCGGGAACCAGCCTGGCGCAAGGTCGTCTTCGGGTTTCTGGCCGTTCTGTCCATTCTGTCCGTTCTGGCCGGCCTGCCCATTCTGCATCAGCATCGCTCTCTGCAGCAGTTTGCGCTGGGCGCGCGTGAGCTGTGGCGTGGCTCCTGCAGCAGCCACAAAGTTGGTGTTGCGCTGCGGAATGCTGCTTCGAGGGCCCTTGGGAATGTTCATGCCGTGCAGCGGGGAAAGAGGCGCGTTCTGTCGGACGCTCTGCTTGCCGGAACTCTCATTGTCCGTGCCGTTGGTGGGGGTATCACGGCCACGGCGGTCGTCAAACGCGGACGCAGGCGCGTTTGGGTCAATCTTCTTTCGCGGAATGCGGTAGCCCGTCTCCAGCTTGGCCCATTCGTCCAGCAAGCGTTTGGACTCGTACGCCACATTTTCGTGCTCCGAGCCCACAAACGTCTCGACCACCTTTTCAATGTTGGAGCCCGAGATCTTGTTCTTGGTCAGGCGCGGGAACCCGTACAGAATGGCAAATACCTGCAGCACGACATTGTTGTCGTCATGGAACGTCGTCAGGATCGTGCTCAGGATCTGGTAGCCGTGCATCCGTATTACACGGTTCTGCACGCGCTCGTCGGTGCTCGCTGACTGGATACGACGGAGAAGCTTGACAGCAATCCACTTTTCCTTGCACTGGGCAAGCGTCGCCATGACCTTGGTGACACCGTTTTCGGACAGATGCGACTGCTCCAGGCTGTTCACGTACTCCTCGTCGTCCTCGGTCGGTTTCTTGCGGCGCTGCTTCTTGGCCACGGCCGTGTCCCAGCTATCCGGATCATCAATGCCGAGGGCCTCAATAGTCGCCAGCGGCAGCTTCGTCGCCCGCTCCGTCTGGGTCTTGCCGCCAATGAAGCCCGTGCAGTTGGCCTCGGCGCAGTAGCACGGCTGCGGCTCAGCGCCGTAGCGGTCAACATTGTAGTCGAACACAAGCTCCTCGCCGGCGCTGACCTTGCGGCTGGCAAATATGCCCATCCGCAGCTTTTCGCCGACCACCCACTTGTCAACGTAGCAGTTGGGGTTGCAAGAGTGGTTGCAGAAGCGGCCCAGGTTGCCCTTGCGGGTGGCGTCGACAAACTCGCTCTTGTTCAGAGACATGAAATAAAAGTGCTTGATGCCCTCCGAGTCGTACTGCACCATGCGGCGGCGGAAGGTCGGCTCGTTAATAACCTCGCCAATGTACTCGTAGACAAAGTCGTTGGGCTGCAGATCAACGTCCGCTCGCAAACCGAAGCCCTTCTTCTCCGTCTTGATCACCGACACGCGCGCATACTCTCTTCGTTGAAAACGCTGGTTCTGGCAGCCCTCGCCGCAGTTGCAGTTGTTCTTCACGCACTCCATCTTGGTCGCTCTGTTGATGCAGTCGCTGTCCTCGCCACAAGCATGGTTTTGTCCGTCACCTGCCGAAAAGAATGTTAGAGTATGGCCAGGCCAGGATCGGCCACAGGTACAGCCGAGAATGGAGGTCTCCACGTACGAAACTCTGCAGCGCAGTCACAGTCGAGCGCGTCGTTCTCCGACGAGCCCATGTTTTTGGACCCGTAGAGGCAGTCTTCAATCATCTGGAACTCGCTCATCGCCTGCGGTGTCGAGTCTGGGAGGTGGTCGAAGAAGACGCGGTTGGCCGTGGGCTTCGGCTTTCGGCTAGCCTTGGAGCCCCCTGTGTTTGTAATCGTGTCGGGCGTCGCAATGCTGTCATTTGGCGATGGCTTCGCATCGTCGGGTGACCGACTGCGCGAGGCAGACCCTGCCCTCGAGGCAGGCTTGGATCCATCGGGCGTGTTGGAAGCGCTTTCGGACCGCGCGTCTCGCTTTACCGACAGGCGCAAGCCATTAGGCCGCGAGCTGCCGGCCTTTGCGTTTGTTGCTGCTGGCATCGTTGTCGAAGCTCCGTCTAATGTACTGGCTGTCCGTCAACCATCGTACGCCGGTAGCCGGTCAGAGGGTCGTGCGTCGTGTAGGATTTCAACGAATGGCTTCCAAAACAGTCGGCGTCGGTGCCTCCTCGGGTGGTAGCGAGGTCGCCGGTCCGGTCGAAGCGCGTCTCGCGATGAGGATCCCTCTGCAGCAGTCTTCTGGAGCAACAGCACAGTGTCCAAATCGAACCGCGAAGCTGAAGGCTCGTCGGTTGTTTATCGTCCAGCTTTTGGCTCCCGGTCGGAACGACTTCGCAAAGTGAGCGCGACAGTCGAGCGCGGCGTCGTAGAAACGCGTTGGCGCACAACAACGTGGTCGTGCGGGCGGCCGTGGAAGGGCGCGCGTGTGGTTCGGGGTGTTGCTAAGGCGAGGATCGCGTCGAGTAAAGATGAAAGGCAGCGTGATGACGGCAAGTTGGTTCGAGGTTCAATCGACAAGCCAACATGCGGTTGGAGAAGCTGTAGGACGCGACTGGCGTTATCTGAAAATTTCGCCACTATAAACGCCCAGGATCGTGCTAGCGGGCGCGGTGCCTCGCCAAAAGTGCGGCCCTGCAGGCTAAGGATGTGGAAATGGTAAGATGAAAAATAGCCAACAATTGTCACGATGACAAGGCAATGTCGGATTGGAAATAGGCAATGTTTGCAAACGGTCAAGGCCACGCCGTAGATTCCTGCCGCGCTTTCCTGTAGTTCGCGTTGCTAATCCCCTATATTTCGAGGTGACCTCTCTTCGACAGTGCACCATGGGTGCCTGTTCCAGCGCCCCCTTCTACATTTCAGAAGTACTCTCCGCTGTAAATATAATGCACAGCACCAGCTGCACTTTTGGAAATTGCGGCTGGCGCGCCGCGTCGACCCGGTTCGTCCTTCCGCCCGCTTTCCCGTAACAAGCCAGCTAATGTCACTTAGCGGTACACCTTCCCTATAGAGTGCGGAAGGTGCGGTGCATTTGTTGCACATTGCTGTTGTCGCGGCACCCTGGCGACTGGCTGGCGGCTGGCTGGCGGCTGGCGGCTGGCAGGCGGCTGCCGTACTTCCAGCCTACGGACGAGTGCTCTTGCCCGCCCGACACAAGGACGCTCTCCCAAGCCGGGAAGCAAGATATCCAGCTATGTTTCTGTCGATGAGGCACGTTTACAACAGGATCCGCTGGTTGCAGCGCGCCTCATAACTGCCCGACAGACGTGAAGAATCCAAAGGCGCCGGGAAAGTGACCCACAATTACCGGCGACATGACCGCGTCGTAGCACGCGTATTGTAAGCATCCGCGACTGTGAGTGTAATGAGTAACAGGCCATGGACAGTCTGAAGATGCTCGGATCGTATAGACCTGGACCAAGCCAAGAAAGTTTGTAGCTCCAAAGGCATGCGGTCAAGTGTTGGGGATGGAAGCAGGCTCTAGCCTTGTCTTGACGCGGGCCAGGACGGATGCAACTCACCAGACCGCTCTTTCGCAGCTGACATGAATAGCGCGGGTTAATGCCTGTATGGCTGACCCTTTCTTTTCCATAGGGAAAACAAAACGACTGCTCAATCTAGGCAGTTCTTTCTCAGTGTAGCACCTGCAAGGCCCTGGACGGTCTCGAGATTGGAGCTCCGTAAAGGCTTTACAGCTTCTTGGTCTACAAGAGTTTTCATGGAGAGTGGTTCGTCCACGAGCCCGTGGGAGCATTGGGCAAGTGCAGATACTTGGCTATGCATCATCGTTGGACTGCAGTAGTGGCGGCACGGACCCAACCCAGGCAGATGATGTTGCAAAACTGCCCTATCCCGCGAAATATAAGCGCTGGACTCACCAGCCCTTCAGACCATGAGTGGTACCCAACTAGCTGGATGCACCATAAACTAGCCGTCCTGAACGTCGTGGAAGTGAGTTGCCGTCTGCCAACGCATCGTGCAGATATTATGTGGAGAAGCCGGTCAAGCAGGCTCGGACAGCCCTTAAAAGTCGAGGATAAAAGGAAAAAAAATGAGAATGACGCAAAGGCGAGGGGCCAACGCGGGAAGCACGCGGCAAGGTAGGCGGAAGCGACGTAGGTGCGAAACGTGTATAAATAGCCGTGCCGCCATCTCGACACCAGGCTAGCAATTCGACGCCTCACAGATGCCCTCGAATGAAGCGTTTAGCGTTCCATCCTATCCCCGACACCTGTGCTCCCGCTTTCCCTCGAACTGGACCTCGTCCTCGACGTCGGCCCATCTGTGCTGTTTTGACGATTTGACAAACGATGCACCAGACCAACAGCCTCATACTCGGCCCGGCCTAAAAGACCTGCATGGAATTCGCCATGCGGCGGCTTGAGATGACAGCCTAGGCGCCGGGGGAACTGCTGGTGCGTGCCTGGGTGCCGAGGGGTGACTGGTCGGAAGCGACTCGTGGACTGCGATTGGTAGATGCTGGCCCTCAGGCGAGCCATTCACGCCTCGCAGAACATCCTGGCTCGAACTCGACGGCCAAATCGATCAGCTGTTCCACTTTACCGCGCCTTTCTGGAACGTCGAGTCCTTGTTTTGCATCTGCCGTTGCACACAGTCGCAACTTTAAACTCCCGGATGGTCCTGCCGCGGGTAGGCGACGGCGATGCAGGACAAATCCAACACAGACAAGAGACGTCGACCGAGATCAGCCGGTAGCGGCCGGTGGAAAGCAACCCTGGCCGGCTAATGGGATCCACCGAAGCGACGAACACACCGACAGAGACCAGCAGCACTCTGATGCATCTGCGGCCGATACCGTGTGACCCCAGCCTTTGAATAAAACCGACTGAAAGTCTCTTCATCCATCCCGAACAGTCAGCTTGGCCCGCCACGGCGTAAGGTGATTATGTGCATCTGTCAGCCGCGCCGGGCAACAGACGTCCGACGCAGGCAGTGAGTATGCTCAAAAGCAGTGCTGGCCACAGTCGGCTCTTGATTGTCTTCGGCGTGGAATGACACGCGAGGGACAATGCCTCCAGCGAAATAGGCAAATACTAGCAAGTGCTAGTCAGTCCGAAGAAAAGACACGAGGACAAGAGAGAAAAAACAGCTTAGCAGGCCTCCCAGACTCTGAGATGCTCCGGGCGATCGAATGACAGGCCGGGTGGAGTGAGGACGGAAAATCACAACCGATTGTCAAGCCGTCGTGTGAAAAGGTCTCATGGGTGTGTCAGGCGGGTTGACTCCCAGGCCCGTCATTGGTTGGACGCCCCGTCATGCAGCTCGCATGCACACGCTGCACACGCTGCAAATGCAGGTCGTGTAAGAGGGTGCGGACAACAGCCCACTTGCTGCACCTGTCCTTCAGCTGCAGGTGGACAGGAATCGACAGCCGACTGCGCATCAATGCAAGTGCAGGCGAGCTGGGCAAAGAAGACTCAAAGAGAGACACTGCAGGACGGGCCGTGGCATCGTCTGGTCCTCGGCCTATATGATGCACTCATATTGCAGACCTGGAATTTGCGCACAGACCGTGGCAGTCGATCGCACGGGAGCAGGCTGCTGCACTGACACGAGAAGAGGCAACCCAACCAGAATCCAGAGCAGAGCAGAGCAGGGGCCGTGCTCGTATGGTGCGCGGGTGCCGTCGTCTTTTTGGCACCAGAGAGCTGAATTTCTGTCATTTGTCGCCTGTCTGCTGGGTGGGAACTTGAGGACACGGGTGTCTAGTGATACTCGGCCTAGTTTGCACTTGCCGTGGGATGCCGCTGAACCTGATAGTTTCTGGTTAGTGGGAGTAGCAGTGCAGTGCATCCTTCCGGAACACGATCCAATTTGCCTGCTTCCCTGCTGCCGCTGTTGGGGGCCAGCTGCCCAGGTCCAGGCCTCGCGCGGGCGTCAGGCAGACTTCACACAGCCAACAGTCGATGATGGCTGCGGCTGGAGCCGGGGGCGAATAGAAACACGAGAGGCAAGGGCGCCATTGTCCGGAGCGCGTGGCACACTACGGAGTATGCCCAGGTATGCCCAGGTATGCCCAGGGAGGCCTGCAGAAAACGCCGATCCAGTGTTGGGCGCGAATGGCAAGACGAAAGACGATGGAGGCTCGCGCTGCTGCGTGCGTCAGACGAACAAGCGACGCAGAGGAGAAACACCCGTCGTTTAGTAGTCTTGAATGACAGGCGCACGCGGGAATGAGACATCAGAGAGGCGCGATGCGCTCTGAAAAGACAAGGGAGCAGAGACACGCATGACGGCGCAAACGGCGCAAAGGCGCAAATCCCGACACAATCGCAAACACGAAAACACGAGAGAAACAGAGACGATCGCAAAACAGAACCCACCACTCTCAAGAGGATGGTGATCAGGTGCTTCGAAGATGGGACAAAAATATAAATATATTTAATCGGCGCAGCCAAGTGGCGCATGCAGGCCGATCGTCGTGGTAGCATCGGCAGCGAACGCACTAGCAGCGTCGTTCCGGTCGCCTTGTTGTTTTGTCTCTCGCGCCATAGCCGTGGGGTGTTTGGCGCACCATTTGATGTTGTCGTGGTTGTGGTTGTGTGTTGGCAAGAAAAGGGGCTGGAAGATGCGAGCTTCGTCCCATGCTTTCCAACGTAAACGAACGGGAAGGAGCACCGCAGGTGCGTCTGATCCAGAGTCGCCAGGCACGACCAGCGCTCTTCCTCTGTGCGCGCCTGCAAGTACGGCGTCACGCCTGCCTTGTGCGCTCACGCAGATGCACAATTCTGGCATTTGCGATGCTTTCCTTGTGGGGTAGCTGCACTAGGCCGCCAGGGGTTGTTCTGGCCCGCACCTGCATGCATCATGCATGCGATGCTTGCTGATGGGCCAGGCGTTCTTGCCCGTCTAGTTGCGTCCGCGCCGCCACGAACGAGGCCCTCCCGTCCTGTCTGTCACATATGATACGCAACCGCAGGCAAACACGTTCATAACTCTACGGACTGCTCATGAGCGTGGAGGGGCGACCTGTCCTCTGACGCCACCGTGCATTCCTTCTTCTTTCGACCTGCATGAAGGAATCGTATTGCCGTGGGCGCCTGTGAGATGGCGGGCGCGTGAGATTATATTATTGGCAGAGGAGGAACGACGGGCTCTCGGACACGAAAAGGGAAGGGACTGAAATCACAGAGCACCAATACGAAGAAACAACGGAAAGAGGGAAAGAGGGAAAGAGGGAAAGAGGAAAGAGGGAAAGAGGGAGGAGCAAAGTGAGCACAGAAGCGAGACGGCAGGTGCAATCTTGCATCGCCTCGCTTGCTGCTACTTCTGTTGTCCTCTGCCCCTTCCTTGTCTGTCCGTCTTGCATGACCTTCCGGCCTCTCGCAGGTTGGACGGTTTTGTACTTCTTTTCCTCGTCCTTTTTGTTCGCGGCTTGTACCTTTTCCCTCGCCTGTCGACGCCCGGTTCTTATCTCCCCGCTGCCGCCGTGCATCGTCCCATCCCGGTCCCACGAATCCCGACCTTTCGACAACGCACATTGTCCAGGTACTCCGTGCTGCAGACGTTTGTGGCGTCCAAACGCTTCGCCGACCAAACCACCATTTTCGTTTTCCGCCCTTGGGTCGGAACCCGTCGTTTTCGCCGTCTCGAACCCACCAGCTTGTCCAAGCTTTGCACCGACTCTGCCTGCGCCACCGCGTCTCGTCTCCGGCTTCGTTGCTTCCCAGTGTCACGCTCGTTCTGCCTGCGGCACTCGTTGCGCTCTCTTTACTTCTGTTTTGCCTCTGGACTTTCGCCCTGGCTCTCTTTTGTCTTTTGTCTCCGGACCAGGCTCTGTTAAGGTTCATCCTCCCGTCGTTTGACGCTGCCGTTTTTGTGTGTCATTCTCTTCGCATACATCCACTGTCTCACAGCCCGAGAATAAAATCGCGATTTTATTCCGTGGCAGAAACGGCTTAGGCGCCCTGTTCTTGGACATTTGTCCGCGCCTGCGTGGTGTGCGTGGTGTCTCTCGCTCCTTGTCCACTGCTTCACCCTTCCTCGCCAACGACGAACTCTTCTTACCGAAAAGCCATACCCTGGTCAGTGTCTGTCTCCAGAGTCACAGACTGTCATCCCTTGAAAAAGCGCTTGACAAGCACCCTCTGCTACATTTGTGTTTTGCTCGCCTTGTCCCACTCAAAGACACTCTTCCCGACGTGTCTCTGCGCACACCCAAATCTCATTTCCCTTGTTTTCGAAGCGCTTCTGTCTGCACGGCCGGCCATCCACAAACCCGCGCGCTTGCTCGAGCTTGGACGCGTCTTTTCAGCCGGATTGCCTTCCCAGACACAAGGGCACCGGGGCACCCATACACTGCCAAAGTTTGCAGTTCGCCCGTAACGGGGACAGCAGCCAGGCAGCCCCTCGTCGATCTCGTCCTCCGGTCAGGTCGCCTTCTGACACTTGATTCGCCCACTCGACTTGGGCCACCTCTTCTGTGAAGCCGCCTCTCTCATAGTACAACCATCAAACATATAAACGAACGGAGCCATACAACCACTCATGCCTTGTCCTTCTCGCCTATAGTTTTTGGTTTCCGGGTCGGTCCGACACTGCATTTCTTCCACCTTTCTTTCTTTCGACGGCTGCGTCTATCTGGTTCTTGCTTCAGATTCTCTCAGATTCCTCGAATTCCTCGAGGTGTCGCTCAGTCTCGACTTGAGTCGGTCTCGCCTTACCACGTCTTTCCGACGCACAAGGTTATGATTCGATAAAAGGTCTCTTTTCCTGCTTCGTTTATTTTCTGCTCTTGCTTTCTGCTCTTGCTTTCTGCTCTTGCCTTTTCTTTCCTCGGTCGATTTCGCAGTCCAGACAGGACTACCGCCCCTGTCGAAAAGTCCACCCTCGATGCAAAGGATGCCGTTCTGAGAGTCCAACAAGAACGATACCAGAACTCGCGCCAAATGCATCAATCGACCTACACAACCGCGAGCGTTCCCTTCTTTCTTTGTTGCGTGAGGAGATCGCTCCAGACAGGCATTTCAGACGGGCACCATGGACTTATTTGGGGACCACGAAAAAGTGAGTTTGGCTCTCATGACGCGTCCTCTTTCAAATAGTCGTTCCACTAACGCGATGCCTTCAAGCGCTATCTACTCGGAGAGATGCTCAAATCCAGCCATATAGACCCTCAGGAGGTCATCGATTTCATCAACCGGAGTCACATTTCTCCAAATTGGCTAGAGATGCAGTTGCCTCGAGGTACGTCTGGGCGCGTATGCATACGCATTTCCTGTCTTGGTCTTTATTGCGTTTTGCCCCTCGTCTTTTGTATGACATGTGGGAAGGCGGCATAATTGCGGGCAATTTAGATTGACAGCTGTTGTGACTTTCCAGGTCGCACCATGAGCGATTGTTTTGAGGCAGCTCAGCGTATGGGAATCTCTACGCCACCGCCTCCCATTCTGTCTCAACCCTCGCAGTTCCGAGAGTATGGGTCGCAGCTATCGGCACAGCAGCTGCCACAGCATCCAATGCAGCACCCAGTACAACACCAGGCGCATCAACAGCAGCATCGCGACGAGATGCCCCAGAGTGCCCTAAATTCTCAACCGCAGCGCGCGCAAGGGCCCCCTGTGCCTTTGCCAAAACCACCGTCGTTATCGACGGGCAAACGAAGGCTTTCGACCGATTCCAGTTACGCAGAAAGCGCTTCGAAGCGTATAGCCCCGAATGAGGCTATGTATCACAATCTTGCACCACACCCTCGCAACATACAGCCACGCCCGGCCAGCAACAGTAGCGCAAATCCCACACACATGCCACTCACAGCATCTCTGGCGACGCCCGCCACAGGCCAGAAGCCCTTGCCGAAGAAAAGAGGACGTCCCTCGCGTGCTGACAAAAATGCCGAGGCCCGCGCAGCTGGGATCGGGTACTCCTTGCCGCATCTGGCCCCGGCGTCAGCGAGGCCTGTTCCAATCTCGCCGCCAGGTGTTCCGATGCAGGACAGGCACGACGCCCATTCTCGGGGGACGTCCGAGGACCAAAAGTTGAATCCGATACTGCACACGGGCCATACCCAAACTGTAAGGCGCATCTCATTTACACGCGCTCTCTGACGAACAGCCCACTGACATCCACCAGCTCCGTCCCACGGGGCACACGGGGCAGACCCCGGAACCTTTTCAAGACGCGCAAGCCCGCGCTGCCGAAAACGAGACCCCGCGAGTGCCGCCGCCCATCCCGTCAAAGTCTGGGCTACGGAGCCTACGGCCGTCTCCCCACGAAAGCGAAAGCTCTCCAGAGCAAGGCGCTACGCCGAACGAGGCCCACACAGCTCCTCCAAATGCGCAGCCAAGCTCCCACCTATCTGTTTCGGATCTTATCAAGAACTCAGCTTCAACTGCCACAACAACGCGTGCTTAGTGGCCGTGTCTTACCGGCTGCCCCGTCCGTCATTTCTTCTGTCTCGAGTTTGTCAGAACTTGCGCTAGTTCCAAGGGTCTATTTGTTGGCATGGCATGGGTTTGGCGAGGCACGTTGGTATTTTTGCATTTTGGTATTTTTGTATTTTCAGGAGGCCATTTTATTTGCATTTTTCTCTTGCTCGCTACCAGCCAAACATGTTGGCCCTGCGAGTCTTGGTTATGGCGTTTTAGGCAGTTTGTTACAGGGTTGTAATTTCGGGATCCAGGGCGGACAGAATTGGGTTGATCACGATTCCCCTCTTGTAATTCAAGGAGCCTGTCATGGGAAAGTTTCCAGATGCGCTCTATTAGAATCAATACTTTGCTTATGCTCATGCCAAATGGCCAAATGGCCACAGGCCTACTCGTTGCTAGAAATCGTAGAAATTATTTGGTTCTATATGCGAGAGTACACAAAATCAAAAGATGTGAGAGAACAGGTAAAACAATGAAAACTCCAGGCCCGTCCAAGGGCTATCATGACAGCGGCCAAAAACAGAGGCGCAGGCAACGACAAAAAGGAAGAGGTAGGTTTGGGTATCACAATATTGTGTAGAGATTTGGAAAGGAAATGGGAAACGCAATGGCAGCTCGACAAAACACCACACTTAGTGGTTCTTGTCCAGGCTTTGCAGGTTGACGAGCTCGGCGTAGCGGCCGTTGAGGTGCATCAGCTCCGTGTGCGTGCCGCGCTCGACGATGCGGCCCTGCTCAAAGACGTAGATGACGTCGGCTTTCTGGATCGTGCTCAAGCGGTGCGCGACGGCAATCGTCGTGCGGCCCTTGGCGGCCTTGTCGAGGGCAGCCTGGACGACCTTTTCGCTCTCGCTGTCGAGGGCCGAGGTGGCCTCGTCAAGCAGCAGGATCTTGGGGTCACGGATGAGCGCGCGTGCAATGGCAATGCGCTGCTTCTGGCCGCCCGACAGCAGAGTGCCGCGGGAGCCAACAAGTGTGTTGAAACCCTCGGGCAAGCTCATGATAAAGTCGTAAATGTTGGCCTCGCGGCACGCGTACTCAATATCAGCGTCCGTGACCGCCTTGTCGTCGAGGGCGCCTAGCAGAATGTTGTCCTTGATGGTGCCCATGTACAGCGTGGGCTCCTGCGAGACCAGGGCGATGCCCTTGCGGTACTCGTTGACATTGAGCGTGCTGATTTCCTTGCCGTCCAGGTAGATACCACCGGACAGGGGGTCGTAGAAGCGCTCCAGCAGGGCGATCGTGGTCGACTTGCCGCAGCCCGAGGCGCCGACCAGCGCGACGTACTGGCCCGGCTGGATGGTCAGGTCGAGGCCACGCAGGACGGGCTGCTCCAGGCGCGTGGGGTAGCGGAAGTGGACGTCGCGGAACTCAATGTTCTCGTGCGACACGACCGAGTCGCCGGTCGTGGACCACGAGTCAATGGTCACCTTCTGGTCAAACAGCTTCTTGAGCTCGGCAGCCGACTGCTTGGCCTTGCCCATGTCGGGCGCGAACGAGAAGATGGAGCCGGCCGACTGCGCACCAAAGATGACGGCTTGGAAGACGAGGAAGAAGCTGAACATGGTGTACTCGCCCTCCGAGAGCAGCTTGCCACCGTACCAGAAGCCTAGGGCAAGGACGAGGAACGTCAGCGACTGCGACGCGGCGAACAGGAGCGAGGAGCGGAGGACGGAGATGGTCGACGAGCGCAGCTGTGCGGCGAGGCTGGCACGGTAGTTGGCCAGAACATCGTCCTCGCGGGTCAGCGACGCGACGGTGCGGATGGCGGTGATGGCCTCGGACGCGTAGCTGGCAGAGTGCTCGTAGGCACGCTTGGCGCGGCGCTGGTAGTGCGCAAGCATCCAGAAGCGGAAGTAGCCGCATCCGAGCAGCAGGGGAATCGTGGCCGTGCACACAAGAGCCAGCTTCCAGCCAATGATAATGGACAGCGTCAGGGCGGCAACCAGGGTCGTCGTGACGGTCAGCAGAGTGCCGAGGGTGGCACCGCTGAGGCCGGCAACGTGGGTGACCTCGGTCGACAGGAACGACGTCAGCGCGCCCGAGGTGTTCTCGTCCTTGTCGAAAAAGGCAATGTCCTGACGAAGCATGGTGCGGAACGCCCGGTCGCGTGCACGGTGCACGAGTCTCTCGGAGCACCTGGCGAAGATGATGCCCTGCGTGGAAAAGGCAATGAACTGGACGATACCGAGCATCAGGAACATGAGGCACCAAAAGTGGGCGTCGTGGCGGATCTGGTCTCGGTTGGCGTCGGTGATGTTGACCGACATGGTGCTAATCTCCTTGGCGAAAAAGACGGCCTGCGTCGGGTTGCCACCACCGCAGATGATGGAAAAGAAGAGGGCGACGAGGACGAGCTTCCATTCTTGCTTGTTGAACGAGGCAATCAGCTTGACCAGGGTACCGAGACCGTACTTGGTCTCGGCCTCGGCGCGGGCCGCGGCAGCCAGGCTGGAGACGGACTTTTGCGTCTCCGAGCGGTGCAGGCGGGCGTGGATGTCGTCGTTGGGGTCGACGGCCAGGGCAGCCTCGAGGTCGGCCGCGCTCTTGGCGGTCTTGGCAGCGGCACCCGCGGCATCCGCGGCATCCGTGGGAGACGATGTCTTGCGCGCAAGCGCAGCGTCCAGCTCAGCGTCGGCCGCGTCCTTCTCCTCGTCGGTCATGGCAGGGACAACATCGATGCTCTGGGCGGTCACGAGGTTGTAGTAGGCGCCGCGCTTGGCAATCAGCTCGTTGTGGGTGCCCTGCTCGACGATGCGGCCGGCCGACATGACGACAATGTTGTGGGCGTCCTTGATGGTGCTGAGCCGGTGGGCAATGGTGATGGTGGTGCGGCCCTCGGAGGCGACATCGAGAGCTGCCTGAACGACACCCTCGGAGCGGGTATCGAGAGCAGACGTGGCCTCGTCCAGGAGCAGGATCTTGGGATCGGACACAATGGCACGCGCAATGGCGATGCGCTGCTTCTGGCCACCAGACAGCAGGAAACCGCGCTCGCCAACGTTGGTCTCGTAGCCCTCGGGGAGCGCGGTGATGAACTCGTGCGCGTTGGCCTTCTTGGCAGCATCCTCGATGAGGGCCTTGAGCTGCTCGCCGGTGGCCTCTGCGTGCTTGCTGCCAATCAGACCGTGGGCAATGTTCTTGAAAATTGTCGTGCCAAAGAGGACAGGCTCCTGTTGAACGAGAGCAATGTTCTGGCGCAGCCAGCGGAGGTTGAGGGTGCTAATGTCGCAGTCGTCGAGGTAGACCTTGCCCTGGACGGGGTTGTAGAAACGCTCGACGAGGCCGACAATCGTCGACTTGCCGGAGCCGGACGCACCAACGAGAGCCGTGGTCTTGCCGGCCGGGATGGTCAGGGAGATGTCCTCCATGACGGTGACCTCGGGGCGCGACGGGTAAATGTGCTTGACGTGCTCGAGGCGAATGGTGCCGACGAGGTCCTCAATCGTCGCGCCCTCGTCGGACGAGGGGTCCAGGCACGAGACGCGGTCAATGGTGTTGTAGATTTTGGCCGCGGCCGCCAAGCCGGTCGAGAAGGCCTGCATGTTGGGGGCGACGTTGCCGAGGTTGAAGGCGCCAATCATGACGGCCATGAGGATGATGAGGACTTTGGAGAGTTCAATGGTGCCGTCGAGGACAAAGTTGCTGCCGACGTAAAAGGCAAGGCCGTAGTTGAGGTACAGAATGGTCATCATGCCGGCAATCATCATGGCAAGAGCCGACTTGAGACGGAACCCGTCCTTTTCGGCGCGGGCCAGAAAGACGTCGTACTGCTTGGCCAGGCGGTCCTGGGTGCCAAAGGCGACGCAGTTGCGGATCGAGCTGAGGACCTCGTCGGCGACGCTGCCGCCCTCGGCGTACGCCGAAACCGACTGCTTGCCGTACTTGACAATGAAGCGCGAGCCGCTGCCCATGACGGCGAGCAGGGCAAACAGGGTGGACAGCAGAATCAGAGTCATCTTCCAGTACTGGACGAAACCGATGATAAAGGCGGTGAGGAACGTGGCCAGGGCAGCCAGAGACAGGCCGACCTTCTCGGAGATGCCCTCCTGGACGAGGTTGGTGTCGGCCGTGATGCGCGTCGTCACCTCGCCGGCACCGAGGTTGTCGAAAAAGGCAATGTTCTGGTGCATGCAGCTCTCGAGGTAGTGCGCACGGATCTTGGAGCTAATGTTCTCGCCGGTGAAGATGAAGCCGACGGTGGAGAAGTAGGTGGTGACAAACTCGCCAATGGCCAGGTAGACAAAGTAGAGGACGAGATGGGACATGGTCTTCATAAACTCGTCGCGGCCGAGAGCGCCGGTAAAAAAGTCCTGGAAGCTGCCCTGCAGATTGCCAAAGATGATGGTCATTAGCGGCAGTGCAGCGCCGGACGCGATGGCGCAGACAGACGACACAGAGAGGATGGCAATGTCCGTACGCGTGGCATAGCGGTAGAGGGTCGCGAAGCCGACCTTGACGGTGTCGGTATCGATCTGGACGCGCAGAATGGCGGCCTCGTCTGCGGGTAGGTGGGCAAACGGGTCCTCCTTGTCGGCGTCGGGTCCGGCGTCGGGCCCGGCATCGGGCTTGGCAGCGACGGGGGCGTCGACTTTTGGCAGGGCCTCCTTCTTGGCGCCCTTGTCGTCGGACGAGTCGTCGGCCTGGCTCGAGGAGGACTTGGCGGCTGAGGCTGACGGGGGCAGGGCGGGCGCAGCGAGGGCGGCGCCCTCTGCCACCTCTGCGGCCGCATGGGTCTTTTCAGAGGCGTCGGCGGCGCTCATCGTGCAGCGCGATCGAGGGCAAGCAGGTGTGGGCGGTGGATGGGATCTGCGTGGTCGAGGCTCCGAAGAGCAGGCGGCGGGGAGCTCGGAGCTCGAGGTTGACGCAATGGCGGCACGGGGCGGCTGGGAGCGGCGATCTCGAGAGACGAGAAACGGGGGCGCCTGTGCCGGTTTGACAGCCGCGAGGCGCGCTGTTGGTGGTGCGTGCGCCGGGAATGCACTTGTAGATGTAGGTCTGGTTGTGGTTAAAA
Organism: Ophiostoma populinum; assembly: GCA_029298855.1. Lineage (NCBI taxonomy): Eukaryota > Fungi > Ascomycota > Sordariomycetes > Ophiostomatales > Ophiostomataceae > Ophiostoma > Ophiostoma populinum. The sequence continues at coordinate 1,657,117 of JANSLU010000003.1, read as the reverse complement.
AGTAAACAGGTGCTTGGGAGAAGTGAGACAAGGAGAGCTGGGTGGAAGCAGCGGCGATGGACTGTTCGTGGGCGTAGAGAAGGTGCAAAGGACAAAACAGGATGGAGCGAGCTGCTATCCAAGGATCAAAAGCGAAAGAGGAAGGCGAGACACGAGAGGATGGGAAAGCGCACAGGAGGCGAACGGGGCGACTTCATATATCGGCGACGTACTTCCCTTTCTGGAAGCGACCCGTAAACACCAAAACAGAAAAAAGCCAACGGTGTATTGGCACATACTGGAGAGGTGCCTAGCGCTCTTTTGCGGTGCCTTTCTTGTTGTGGCAATGGGCTCCACAACGGAAAGTTCCCTCTCCGACCGTCGGTGTCGCTTAACATCCAGCTCCTGGGACGGTGCGGCCATGACCAGGAAACAGAAACGAGTCTTTACAAGCATGTCGTCGTGCACAGCCTTCCGGTTCTGGCGAAAGCGTTTCGCACGCTGGCGTTGGAAGTCCATGGGCGTGAAAGTTTTAACCTCCAAGGAAATCAAATATTACAATCGCACGTGTACTTTGTATATTTACAAACTCGCCGATCGGGGCCGGCATTGGATATTGGCCGTTTGCAGGCCGTGCCTTTGTAGTCACAAGGGTCCAAAGTAAGCAGGGAGAGTGTAAATATTTATTTACTATCACAAAAGTATTTCCGCAAGTATATGCCGGGCCTTTGCTCTTGTAAAAGGCGCAACTTGTACAGTTATAGCCAATGAGTAACCCGTAAGCCACTCGCTCTTGCCGTGTCAGACGACTTTGCCGCCCCTCGGCTCGTCTCCCCTCCGGCCAAATGTCAGACAACCCCAACCAGGTGGTCGTAGCGTGGCAGACTGACTCGCATGCGCCGTATATTTAAATATACACCAGTCGTACTTGCTGCATCACTTTGTACTCTGAGCCTCAAAATCACGCCGCAAAAGCACTGCCGTGAAAGCAAATGAACACCAATGCACGTATATTTATCTTGCAGAAAGAGGGGCAATTACGCTACCTTCATTTGGAAGACTGGCGGAGAATCTGACATGCACAGCGGTTTGCCGGTTTGCCAGTAGCCGGGATGTCGGTGTCGGGGACACGGACTCATGGAAGCGCCGACATGAGATGCCAACGAGTGTGTGGGGAAAGGGCACTCTGTTACTATCGCTTACGGAGTACTGCACTCATTGAGCAAAAGCCCATGGGAGGCACCCAGTTGGTCCACAACAAGCTTTCGGCTGCCCCAGCGCAATATGCCCCTGGCGCGGGGACCCGCCGCAAGCTACACCGTAAGAAGAAGGCGTCGGTGTTTGTTACTGCCGCCCTTGCGATCGGCCTATACAGTTGGCAGGTGGAATACGCGTAATTTCCAGAATGCGTCAGAATGAATCAGAGCGCAAAGATCGAACTGCGCCTATCAATGTTGTGCCCTCGGAATGTGATTGTCATGAAACGTCTTACGCAGTCTGGAAGGCGTTATCCCAAAAATTCTACATGTAACCTTCAAGTCGGTCCGTCGAGGACGTACCGCCGGATGGGAGGTCAGCTTATACGTATCACGGAGTATTTCCTTGGCCCTCTGGCCGGCTGGCCGGTTATCGCCGTGGTCCATCGTCCAAGCCCGGGCGATTGTGCTGCGGTATTGTGATGCACAACACCCTGCTAGGCGAGGCTGTGTTCAAACCACTCTATCAGCCCCGACACGACATAATACGACATACGACCAAAGGAACACTAGGAGTATCCGTCGCAGGTATATATTCATAGTGATTCATACTGGTTGCACACGTGATCTGCTGTGCCACACACCGAGCCAGTGATTTGGGCGGCCGATCGCTCTGCTGAGCGCACCGCATATCGTAAATAGCAGGACCGCGCCTGCCTCGCGAAGCTTTCCCAACACGGAAACATATGCAAAACATATAAACGCGGGCTGTAGGGATTTTCACAAGTTGCTGCATGTCGGCGACCTGGCTGTGCCGCAGCAGCGCCAAGGTGCACAGAATAATGGATTAGCGAGAGCGAAGCGTGGAAGCGGGACGAGCGGGGCTAGTCTGAATGAGGAAAACGAGCCATACTCTGTACATTTGGACAGGGTCCGAACTCCCACTGTGGACGAGCGACGCCATCGAACCGATTGGAACTCTTCTGTCTGGAATTCCGCGCGCATGCACCGGGTGGTTGCATCGGAGAGCGGAATAAAAAGACAATCTGGCATCCAACATGAGTGCATACGAACAGCAGCACATGTTCAGCGCAGCTTGTTCGCATGCCTGGTCGCGCCCAACGCAAGGCGGTATTACATAAGCACGTGGCAAGGCAGCGACGTCACATGTGGCCACATGGCATTGGGCAACAAAGGCAAGCGCAGCCTTGCGCACCACCACGTTGTTGGAATAGAGGCCAGCTGTCCCCAAGGCTGAAGCGAGCCCAATTGTAAAACTGGCATTCGAAAGGGCATTCGAAAGCAGTACGACTGACATCCTAAACGCCTTTGCGCATTTGCAGCCTGTACTCCCTCCGTACGCGACGAGTGGCCCGCTCTTACCTCGCGCGAGGCTGTCGCCGACCTGACACGATTGCCTGCACCACACTGCGCTACCCACGACTCACCCGATCCAATCCGAGCTGCGACTCCTCGGAACGGCGCAGCATGCATCCATCCGGGCCCTTGCTTGCAGCGGGCCTTGCGGCCTTGGCAGCGCTGCCCCCAGCGGCCGCCAAGGCCGCCCCCAAGGATGCCATTCTTCTCTCCAAGGTGAGCTGCATCACGCACGTCCATACGAGCAATACGAGCACAACTGACGCGTTCTAGGTCAACACGCTCACGCTGCGCAGCGGCAAGATGACGACGGCGCGTCGCGTGCCCGCCGTGCCCCAGCTCACATGCAGGGCCAGCCCGCAGGCCGTCTGTGACCTCTACGACATTGACGTCATGCGCTGCACCAACCAGGGCTCCAGCTACGGCGACGAGGACATTGAGTGGTCGTGCACGGCCGCGCTGCCCGCCGAGCTCAAGCTCGGCGGCACCGAGGTCTCGTGCGAGGGCTACAGCTCCAGCGACGACCCGTTTGTGCTCAAGGGCAGCTGCGCCGTCGAGTACCGCCTGCTGCTGACCGACTTTGGCGAGGCGCGTTACCCGGAGCTGGCCAAGGGCTCCGGTCTTGGTCAGGCCGGGGCTACCTGGTTCTTTTGGCTCGTGTTCCTCGCCATCCTGGCGTGGATCCTCTACAGCGCGTACTCTGGCCGCGGCGGCGCAAACCAGGGCGGTGCCGGCGGTTGGGGGGGATGGGGAGGGTGGGGAGGTGGCGGTGGCCCGGGCGGTGGCTTCGGCCCGAACAACGACCCGCCTCCGCCCTACCCCGGCCACAAACCGTCGTGGCAGCAGCAGCAGCAGGGCTGGCGCCCGGGTTTCTGGAGCGGCCTGGCTACCGGTGCAGCCGGAGCATACATGGCCAACCGAAACAACAACCGCCAAGACGATCGGTACTATGGCGTCGACAGAGACCGGAGACGCGCCTGGGGCGGTGGCAGCTCGGTGGCAGGTCCCTCGTCGCGGCCAGTGTCGACAACGAGCAGGCCAAGCACCGGCTTTGGGTCGACCTCGCGCCGGTAGACGTCGCCGTGTTGTCATACTAGACCTTCGCCGGGTTGGCATAGCCTTATACCACAACATTTTGCATGATGAGAACTAATTTAGAGCCGATAAAGAACGTGAGTTTGAACAGTTGCTAGAAGCAAGGGGAATTGCAGCGCTCAAGATCCATAACGCCGTCCCGTCCCCAAACAAGACTGCAAGAAACAAAATCTACCCAACACGTCTTCGCCAATATCGATACACGCGCCATGCGCAAACACACAAAAACACACACACAAAAACACAAAACACAAAACGCCGGCCGGAAGCACCTAAAAGTGCGCCGTCATAATGTCCATCTTGTCAAACGCCTTGTTGCACGTCGGGCACTTGCGCATGCGGTTGCTGAGCCGCGCGTCGATGCAGCCCTGGCAAAAGACGTGGCCGCACGTCTTGATAATGGCGTTCTTCAGTACGCTTCGGCACACTGAACAGAGTGCGAATTTCTAGCTGGTTAGTGTCTGTGGCGCGGGTTCAAAACTTGCAAAAGAAGAGTCTACCTACCCGCAGGGCCTCTTCGTCTTCCGAAGAGTTGGACTGGAACTTGTTCTTCCACGAGTCTCGGTCTCGTTCCGCATGGCTAAGGCGTGTCTTGAGCTTCTCGCACTCGGTTTCCTGGGTCGCCGCGTGCTCGCGTAGCGTCGCGTTGGCCGCGTCCTTGGCCTTGACCATGTTCATAAGATCGCCAATCTGGGCCTTTGTCATTTCGAACCGCCGTGTAATGTCCGTGTTGATCGCCCTGAGCTGCCGGCTCTCGTCGGCCAGCGTCGTGTTGGACTGGCGGAAGTCGGCCAGCTGCTTCTCCAGGTTGCTCAGCATCGACCGCACCTGCGTGTCGGCGTCCTTGAGCGACGAGATAATCTCGGAGCTCTTGGTGTTTTGGTGGCGCAGCTGCCGGATCTCCGCTGCGCGAATGTCCATGTCCTTGCGCGCCGCAAAGTACTTTTGGTCCGCCTTGCTCTTCTCCAGCGTGAGCACGGCGACGCGCTCCTCGAGCGCCGCAAAGTCCATCACCTTCTTCTGCGCGAGGCCAATGGCCTTGCGGTACGCCCGCTCGAGCGGGGGCATCTCGTTCTGGATCAGAATGTAGTCCTTCTCCAGCTTGGCGCACCGCTCGAGAAGCTGCTCGGGCGAGAGGGCCGCCAGCTCGGCCGCCGGCGTCGACGTGTCGACGCCCTCGGCCGGGCGCAGACGCAAGAGTTCGCTCTCGAGCTCGGTGATCCGGTCCTCCTTGGCGGCGACGAGCTCCTTCATCTGGTCAAACGCCATGCGCTCCTGGTCCTGGCTGGCCTTGCGGATCTGCACGTCCGCCAAGACCTCGTCGCGCTGCGCCCGGACCCGGGTCAGGTCGGTCTCCTTGATCTGCATCTGCTCCTCGAGCTCCGAGGATACGGCCTGCGCGTCCGTGTCGAGCTTGGCGCGGAACGTGGTCCGTTCTGCCTGCAGCTTGTGCACTTCCTCGCGCAGCTGCTTATTCGATGCTTCCAGGTGGTTGGCGCGCTTGATCGCTTCCTCCGTCTGCGACTTTATCGACTTGAACAGCTCTGTCCGTGCGTAGTCGTCGTCGGTTTGTACCGCCTTTTGTGACCGGATCGTGCTGTTCTCGTCCTGCAGGGCCTTGATCTCGGCAAAGATCCGGTCCAGCTGCTCCTTTTGCTTGTTGATGACGGCGAGCGCTTCGTCGTATCTCGCTTGCAATTCGTTGAGCCCCGACGCGTTGACCGCGGGCTGGTCCGTCCCATTCTCCTTGGGCGCCGGCTTGGCCGTGTCGTTGGCCAGCGCCTTTTCCTCCATCTTCTGGACTTGTGCGCTGCGTATCCGGTCCATGCGCTTCTCGGCCTTGATGTAGCGCAACGTCGCAATGTCCAGCTGCTGCGAAATGTCCTCCTTGTCAACCTCGAGACGCTCCATCTTGACGGTGGACTCCTTTTGCTGGGCCAGCAGAACCTTTATCCGGTCCTGCAGCTCGGCGACTTCGGCCGAGACGGGCGGAAGCGCAGCGCTTATCCGTTCAAATATAGCCTTGAGACTGCCTTCCACCATCTTGGCCTTTTCGCCAATATGTTTCTGAAAGTCGCGGCTGTCCTTGAACTCCAATGCCGATACGTAGGGTGGCCGGTCTGTGTGTTGAGCAAGGCCCGCGTTAGCAACAATGCCTGAGACGGCCCGTCACGCCCGAGTATGCGTTGGCTCTCACCTGACGACCCTGGCTCGGGCAATGCCTCATTGGCAATCGTTTCTATTTCTTGGACGAGCTGAAGCAGCCATGCGTCTAGGATGCGGATGTGGTCGTCGTGGTACGTCGAGCGTTTTAGTAATTCATCGACCCTTGTTTCCAACGTCGTTGCTTGTCTTTTGTATTCGTTCATCTGGCGGTAGATGGCGTCTTTTTGAAAGTCCTGTATCGTGTCAGTACGAGTCCGTACGAGTCCGTACGTGTTGCGACCGTTGATCGTCAAAGTGGAGACAGGCCACGAGCCGCAAAAGCGCAAACCGCCATGCCACGCGATAGGCACAAAGAGGCCCAAAACGTGCATCGCGGCCGCGACCGACGCGTCGCTTGGCCCGGGGCCGACGGTGCCTGCAAGGCGGACGCTGTCCGGTGTGGCGCCGATGCGTTGTCGGAGGCTGGCGCGTGTCGCGTGTCGCGTGTCGTGTCTCAGCGGGCGCGCCGGGCTGGGGCGTGTTCTGTGGCTTACCTCGATCCAGGCTTCGTCGCGGAAATCGCCATTTTCGTCCTTGACCTTACTGGCGCCGCCATTGACGGCCTGGCGCTTGTTGGGGGGCGCATAGTCATCGGTGTCGGCAAGGGCCGGCCGCTTTCTGTCCTCCATCTTGGCGGCGGCAGACGGACGACTCGGCAGGGCGGTGGGCGTGGTGGCCACCGGCATGTGAGGAATGGCAGGCGCCACGGCAACGAGATGGAGCAGGGCAAGAGGCTCGTCGACGAGAGGCCAGTCGGGGTCCGGGAGAAGGGGCGCAAGCTGTGGCAGGGGCGAGGGGGGATGAAGCACGGAGCACGGGTGATGCACGGGTGAGTCGGCGAATTGAGGCGGATCCAGAGGCAAGAATGCGCGTGAATGTCAGGGCCGGGCGGCCAGTGTCAGGGGGAAATGCGAGCGTAAATTGAAAGATCCAAAAGCAGAGACGGACGGGTGGTGGTGTGTCGCGTGTCGCGTGCCGAGTCGTGAGGCGATCCAGGGGACGACAGGCGATGACGGGGCCTGCACGTCGCGATGGCAAGAGGCGCGATCAGCGTACTCTGAAGACGAGCGCTGGCGCAATCAAGCGGCAAGCCGTAGGGTCGGAATCATGGGCAGTGTGCGTCGTGCGATAGACAGCGGCCGCAGCGAGACAGCGTGACAGCGAGACAGCGAGACAGCAAGATAGACGAGGTTCTTTGCAGGGCGTAAAGTCGGGCCTTTGGATTGAAGAGGGGAGAAGCACAAATTCTTTGGTAGCGAGCGCTCTAGTGAGAAGGAGAATGGGAAGACAGCCTAGCCTTTGGGAGACGCAAAACGCTTGGAATGGGAAAAGCGGGTCGAGCGACAGGGATTGGTCATAGATGGCGCTAGTCCAAAACAGGAAGACGCGATTTCGTAAATATGTATTTATTTTTTGAAGCGGGTCACGTTTTCACAGTCACCGTTTGAGCGTTTGAGCATCGTCACGGCAAGAACGACCGAACAAGAAGGAGCAACGCACGCGGCCTGCGCCAGCAAAAGTAAAAGGTAAACAATGGCACAGTAGACGGGTAAACAAGCGACGAGTCCGAAGCAGCGGTCGACGAGTCCGAAGCAGTGCAGTGAATAACTATAAATTTATACAACAGGACTGGCGCGGTACTTACGAAGGCACAGTGCGAAAGACGCAGCGTCGATTCTGCAGAGCCCCCAGGTAAATACTCCGTACCAAACGAATGCACGCGCATGGCGTCACTGGCGCCGGGGAAGGATTGCGGGCATGCAGTCGCGTCGTCGTGCGTCGCAGACTGATTTTTCGAGCTCGAATGGCACGCGTACTCCGTATATTTAGAGTGTCTGTACGGAGTGGCGCTTTGCCATTCCAGGCACTGTGCATGCCCCGTAGCGCGTTGAATAGCGGCACAGCGTGCCCACAGTGCGCCAGTCACCGCCCTGCTCCTACCTATTACTTCCGGCAAAAAGCACGGGCGCCCCGGTAAAAAGTTGCGAATAGGAAATTGAGAAAAAAAGAAAAATCCGCCCCGACAAACTGCAGCCCACCATCCATCACTCCTTCCCGCTTTCTTTGTCTCCCACCTGCCGTCGCCACCGCGCTCTCGTCCCCCACCCCGGCTCTGTCTGCACTGCTGCACTTATGTCTACGCTTTATCCTCTTTACCACCACGCTCACCACGGCCGTTTGCACATTGCCATCGACTTACAGCATCAATTACACGTACGACTGCCAATTGCGCGACCGCGGATGCGACGAGCCAATTGATTGACCATCGACCATGAGTTCCATGTTCAAGAAAAAAGGCGGCCTCGCCTTCAAACCCAAGGCACCCCAGCTCCGACGCCCTGCCGTGCCCGGTGCCCCTGCGACTGCACCGCCTGTGCCCGTCGTATCGCCGACCGGGCTTGCCGTGGCCGATCCCCCGGCCGATCCCCCGGCTGCCCCTCATGTGCCCGCGTCGACGCAACCTCCGACCCCGCCACCCACCGCGACCGCCGAGTCCCGACCACCGGCTATAGCCTCGACCCCGGCCCCTACGACACGCACACGCTCGCCAACAGCAACACGAACACCGAGGGCCGGCCATGCCGCCGAAGCACCAGCAAAAGCACCAGCGAGTGTGCCCGTACAACTACCGCCCACGCCACAACAGTCGCAGTCGCAGTCGTCGCCCACCACAGCAACACCGAGCACGCGTGGACGCCGTGCCGCCCCAGAAAAGACGGACGAGGCACCAGAAACAAAATCTCAGAGTGAAGAGTCTGTGGCTGCCCGGATATCAATAGGCCGCCTCATCACAGAACCGACGTCTTTGAGGCCTGCCGAAGCAGGCGCGGTCCAGCCGGTGGCAGGACCTGTTGTCGATGGTGCCATGACGACCCCCCCTTCCACCCAAGAGACTGCCCGCCGAGGCCGGACATCTGCTGCCGAAATCGCCGATATTGCTGAAATTGCCGCAGCGGCGATCCCTCTGGCAAACACTGTCGTCGCATCTACGGAAACCGACCCGACTGGCCCGGCCGAGGCGGTCCTTGTGGAGGCAACACCGGCCAAGAGAAAGTACACCAGACGCAAGTCCGTCCGTGACGGCGCCGGCGACGCTGCTGTCAAGGCCGTCGCTCGCAAGGCGCGCGTGTCGCCGACGCGGAAACGTGCCGCGACCGAGAGCTCTGTGGGCGACGCGAGCGTCGACGGACGAGGGCCCTCGGCGACGCCCGGGTCGGCGGCCAAGCGCGTGCGCAAGGAACGCTCCGTCACGCCCGAGGATGCCGAGACGCGCACGGTGGACCACCGCGAGCTCAAGATGGAGGACCTGACCAAGGACCTGCGGATCGGCAAGAAGTTTAGCCGGCACGACGAGCTCGTCGACCGGCTGCGTGAGAAGCGGCGTGCGTACCGCCGCGAGCGGCTGCTGAGCAAAAAGGCCCAGGCCGAGGGCGGCGCCGTCGGCGCCGTCGGCGCCGTCGGTGGTGCACTGTCGACGACAAACAGCAGCCGCGCCGGCTCGGTGCTGGACCTGGACGACGGTGATGCGTCGGCCTCGGGCGGCCGCGCAGTCGACCCCAGCAGCATCAACGTCGTCGACGCAGCGTCGGCGGCGGCGTCGGTATTGGCGGCAGCACAGGCGTCCATGGCAGGAGCAGCAGGAGCAGCAGGAGCAGCAGGAGCAGCAGGAACGGCGACGGGCAAGATGCGGGCGGCGGCGGCGGCGGCGGGTCCTCAGTTTGAGATTATCGACGGCAACATTGTGGTGAACCAGGCGTCGCTGGTGCACGACCGGCACGCGGCGGCGGCGGCCGAGGCGGGCGAGCTCGAGGAGGTCGAGGAGAATGATTTTACGCGGCAGACGACGTCCAACACGTACCTCAAGCCGGGCAAGCTGCGGGGTCCCAACGCGTGGTCCGAGGAGGAGACGGAGCTGTTTTACCGCGCGCTGAGCATGTTTGGCACGAGCTTCGACCTGATCTGCAAGTGGTTCCCCGGCAAGTCGCGGCGGCACGTCAAGATGAAGTTTAACCGCGAGGACAAGCTGAACCCGGCACGCATCACGCAGGCGCTCGTGGGGCAGCACAAGGTCGCCATTGACGTCGACGAGTACATGCGGCGCACGGGCGTGACGCTGCACGCGACCGAAGTCATCAACGACGAGTACGCGCTGCGCCAGGCCGAGCACGACGCCGAGCAGCAGCGCATCGTCGACGAGCAGGCCGAGGCGCTGCGCAAGAAGCGCGAGGCGCTCTTTGGGCCGCGCAACGGCGACGGCAGCCCGGCAGGACCGTCCAGCGCCAGTGGCACAGGCGGGACGGGCGGTGCAGGCGACGAATCGGGCCTGGGCAACGACCCCAACGACCTCAACGACCCCAACGTCATTGACGAGACCGACCTCGTCGAGACCAAGGGCCGCCGCGGCCGGGCACGTCGCAACGGGCCAAAGGCCGCCGTCGCCTCGGGCTTTGGCATCTAATTATTTTGACGTGTTTATTCCTTTTACTCTTGGGCTCTGGTGGCAACCGGACGGCTTGGCGTTTTTTTTCTTCTTTTCATTTCTTTCCGTCTCGTCTTCTCTTCCCTACCTTACCACACTGGCCCAACATGGCCTGATCGATACCCTTATTTTCACACATCCTCACACCCGTATCTATTTCTGTACGATTTCTCTTGGGGCGTGTTCAACACCGTACTGGCTACGCAAACTCCGTCCAAACACGCAACTGTTCAAACACGCAGTGATAATGTTTCTTATTTTGTCGGTCTGCACATGGTTATCAATATCCGGCCCCAGCCCTCCCGTCTCCGATTCATGCTGGGTATTACGCATCGCCAATGCACCACTGTATTGGACCCCGGGCCGAGGCTCGGCCTTGTAAAACAATGCAAAACGACGTGAAACGTACATGGACAAGGAAAGCCTCGTAAAGAAAAAGACAACGTGAGATCAACATGGCAGCGCCTGCGTCCGTCTAGTTGGGGGCCTCGTCGTCGTCGGGCTGGTCAAAAAGGAAATTTGCCGCCAGCTCCTCGTTCTTGTCGCAGGCAAAGTACGCCTGGATGGCCTGGTCCCGGTCGAAGCCGAGGCGCATCAGGCGCTCAATAGCGTCGCGCTCCTCCTCGGTCACGGCAATGGCCTGTGCGCCCGGCGGCAGCGGCGCGTCGTCGTCGTCGCCGTCCTCGCTCAACAGGCTCAGGAACTGGTCGGGGTTCGTCGCAATCAGCTGGGCCAGCTGCGGGTTGCCGGCGCCGAGCTGCTGCAGAATGGGCTCGAGCATGGCCGGCTGCTGCTGGACAATCTGGCGCAGCTGCTGGAACTGTGCGTTGCTGCGCAGAAAATCGAGGTTGCCGAGACCGGGGGCGCCAGCCGCCGCCGCCGCCGCCGCCGCCGCCGTGGCATCGCCACCGGCACCAGCACCAGCACCGCGGGTACCGCTCCGCGCTTGCTGCTGGGCAAGGTCAAACAGGTTCAAAGCGTCGTCGCCGCCCGCATCCCCCATTTCGGCAGACTCGTGGGCGGCCTCGGCCTGCTGCGCCTGGGGCCGCGTCTGCAGGTTGTCGGGGATACCCTGGCAAGTCAGTAAAACCTCTGATAAAAGGGTACAAGATACGTACATTCAGGAGGTACTCGACAGCGCGGTCGGGGTTGTGAAAGGCAGCTTCCATCGCGGCGTTAATCTGCGCGCGCTGGAAGCCCATGGCCTCCATGTTCTCAAGGGCGTCCGCGAGCTCGGGGCCGACCGCAAGTGCATTGGGGTTCAGAGCGGCGGCCTCGGTGGCAGCGCGTGCAGCGGGCGTCGGCGTGGCCGCAGGGGCCGCAGATTGAGGCGCTGCAGCAGCAGCAGCGGACGCAGCGGACGCAGCGGGTGCAGCAGGTGTGGCGGCCGGTGCAGCAGCGCGCGCAGGCGTCGACGGGACGGCCGCTTTCGACGCAGCGGCCGGGGCCGGGGCGGGCTTGGGCTGTCGAGGGTCAGCACAAGTTTCTAGTCTGCTTCTATTCCAACATTCCAACATACCTTGTTCACGACGCAGACAACAAAGCCCTTCTCCTCAATCTTGTACGACTCGACAGTGTCGTCATCCTTCAGGATCTTGCCTGTGAGCAAAGCGTTAGTCAACAGCCATTTCGTCTCGTGGCGTCGCAGCGTGCAGCGTGCAGCGTGCAACGCCGCCAGGACGTCAGTGGGCTCGCTCCATCAGGCGAGGCGCAGCGTGCATGCGAGCGGCGGTGGGACAAACGCACCGGAGTAGATGAGCTTCTGCAGCGTCGGCTCCCAGCCGCGCTCGTCGGAAATCTTCTGCTTGACGGCAGCAATCTGGACAAGTTAGACGTGGTTCTCAACCCGCCTGGGCGAAAGAGAGTACGCACCGTCTCAGAGGAATCGACCTCAATGACAAACTTTTGCTGCTTCAGATCCTGTAGGGCGGTGGTCAGCTCAGTGTGCGTCAAGGCAGCGCGCACGGGCCTGGGCTGCCAGTCGGTGGCCGACCTGGCCACCGGCCGATGCAGCCCACGCAGGCTACGCAGCCCACGTAGGCTACGCAGACAGCCCACGCAGCCCACGCAGACAGGCCTCGCTCGTCATCGCGGACAGCGCATCGTGGGCGCGGGCAGGTCTGGTCCAAATCTGGGCGTGCGTACTTTGATCGTAATCTTCATGGTGGGCAATGTGTGTCGGTGTTGAGTGTGATGTGGGCGTGGCGTGGCGTGGAGGTGTAGCGGCCGTTCGGCGCGGCGTCTTGTCGGTCGTTCGTGGGCCGTCGAGGCCGTGTTGTGATGGTGAGGCGTGTAGAGGTGGAGGGGCAGCCAGGCGTCGTCGACTCGTGACTCGAGGTGCAAAGGGTGCGTCCGACAGCAGGGTGCAGGCTGCGAGTTTGCGTGTGCGGCTGATCAGGTGGAAGAGGAAATGAGGAAAGGCTCAAACACGGTCTTGAGCAAGAGGCAAGACGATGAAAAGGACGGCGAAACACAGAAAAAGTCTGGAAACCGAGAGTGAAGAAGGACGATGGAGCACAGACATGGACCGATGTGGATGTGGCGGTACCCAACGCCGCTGCCAGGCCACTGCCCACTGCACGAGTGCACGAGTTTGCCCAGTGTGCGGCGGCGTAACAGCTGTAGCTGCCTGCTGTCTGGGCTGTCGTGCCCTCTGCCGTGACGTGGGGAGCGATAAGCAGCTGATAAGCGTGTCAGCGCCACGCCACGAGCCGTTCTTTACTGAGTTAAATTTTTATTTACTTTAAAGGCTACGAGCATCAGCCGGTCGCTTCCCCTCTCTTTATATAAATATTTATATAAATATTACTTTTCCACTTGAATCCAGCGGCCCAAGGTCTTGCGTCGCATCGCTGTGCCGGCCCAACGCATGCCTGCATACCGAGTCGCTGCACGTCCTTCCGCGTTTTGCTGTCCACCTTTGCATGACGCAATCTTCCTGCCAGCTTTCGACCACGCGTCTCATTGGCCGCCGCCCGCCGAAAGAGCAGCGTACGAGTCATTGCAAACGCATTCTGGTTTGACGGTTTTGATTGTAGGTATACTAGTGACAGAGGAAATAGGTACTAGTGACAGATGAAAAGTAGATCAGCTTGATCCAAGTAGGAAAGGAAGTGGTATCTCCAAAGAAGGTCGTAAAGGACAAAGGAAACGGTGACCCATCGCTATGCCTGGGCAAAGAAAGTATCGAAAGGATGTCTAGTCGAAGACGTTATACATGGAATCATCAAACATGGCGTCAAGAAGAGAAGATCAAGATCAAGATCAAAGTAAAGATCAAAGATCAAGAGTAAAGATCAAAAGATCAAAAGAAAGATCAAAAGATCAAGGAGCGCCGTCCTGCACACGCCCCCGACGGCTCTGGTAGCCAGACAGGCTCGTGCGCGAGCCGGCGCTCATGATCCACTCGGGAATGGGCGGCGTCAGCTGGCGCTCAGGAACCTCGGAGTTGGCGTCGCTGGCATCGCTGGCGTCCGAGTTGCGGTTGGCAAAGTCGAGGTGCGCATTCAGGCCGCGGGTGGCCCGAAAGTCCTCAAAGCTATCCTGCTGGCTGAGCGGGCTCGGGGTCGTGGGGAGGCTGCCGCTGCGCATGCGCGTGAGCGTGCGCAGGCTGCGTGCGTCGGGCGCGAGCATCTGGCCGCCGTTGGGCGCCGCCGTCACGACGGTGCCGGCGCTGCTCACGGCCGGTGGCGGGTTGGGCGAGTCGGAGCGAAACAGCGGGTGAATGTGGGCCTCGGCCGTCGGTGGCGTCTGCGAGTGCGATTGTGCGCGCGCCCGGCCGCGCACCTGCGACTGCTGCGACCGCAGCGAGCTGATGGACCCGGCCGGGCTAAAGCTGCGGCTGCGGCGGCGCGTCCGTGGCGGCTCGAGGTCCTCAAACAGGCTGTCGGGGCTCGGCGGGTGGCTGATGACGGGGCTCGCCGGAATCGTCTCGAGAAAGCGGCTGGCAAGGCCGAGGGCGGGCGACGCCGCGCTCTCGAGTGCCGTCTGCCGCGTCTGCACGTCCGACGACGACGTATCCCACGAGTCAAAGTCGTCGGTGCTGGCGCGTGCCATGCCCGGGGCGCTCATGGCGCCCATGGCGCTCATGGCGCCCGTGGCGCCCGTGTTCAGCGACGGGAAGCGGCGCGGCAGCGAACGGTGGCTGCTCGCACGGCTCACGCTGCCCATGTGGTTCAGGTAGATGGGGTGGTTGGTAAAATTGACCGCATCGCCGGCCTCGTGCGTCGTCAGGCGCGACCGCGACGACGCAGGGCGCACAGACCGCACCGTGTTGGCCACAGACTGGCCGCCGCTCGACCCCGGCGGCGTGTACGACACGGCCTCGGCATAGGCCGAGTCGCTGCGCGACCGGACCGACGACGGCTTCTTCACCGACCGGATGCTGGGCGCCGGCGTCGTCTGGCTGTAGGGGATCGACTTGACGCGCGACGAGCCCGGCCGAGTGATCTTCTCCTTGCCAAAGTCGGCAAACGTGGCGAGGTTGAGGCGGCTCTTGCTCGCGCCAAGGCCGCTGACCGGGCTCGGGAAGCCACTCGAGTCGCCGGCCTCCAGGCTATACGACGTCGGCATCGGCTGCGACGACGAGTCCCGGGAGGCAATGAAGACGACAATCAAAAAGATGAGCTGCGTGGCAAAGCAGACGCCCAGAGTCACCGCATAGCCGGCCAAGAAGGGAATCACGCCGGAGCCAAAAATGGTATCCGTCGTGTTGATGGACCGGCCCAGACTCGCCAGGGCGCCGACCGAGAGCGCCGCAGCGCCCGTGCAGGTGAGAATGGTGAGGCCAAACCAGAAGCCGCTCCGTCCTGGTCGTTGTAATGACGCGTGTGCGCCGTTCTTCTCGTCGGCCGAACGTGCGCTGGGCTGCCTCCGAATGTGCCGGAGGAGATGTGTGGAGATTGTGACAAGGACAACACCCTCGGCCGCCGCCGCAACAATGGCAATGATGCTTGTCGGCGGCTCGGCTGCGCTGACGAGGTCGTGTGCAAGAAGAGCCTGCACGGCCACGAGCGCGGTCGTGGTCACGGCCGCTGTCGCGCCCAGGGCCGTTGGTAGCCGTAAAGACAGGGCCATGCTTGCTGTGGTTTTGGTGGTTTTGTGGGATTTGCTGTTGTGTGATTGGTAGGCGATGGCCAGGTCGACTTGCTTAGGAAAGGCGCATGCAGTATGAATTCTGAAATGCCGCCCAAACTTGACTCGAAAGCGAAGATGGCCGACTTGCGTTTTCAAGGGCACTTTTCCGAAGCCAAAACGTCGAGTTTTTGTCCAGTTTCTGTTGCTCTACCAAACGGTGTTTTGTTTGGTTCGCTCCTTTGTTTTCTTTGCCAGGACAAGGATGTGGATGGTGAAAAGAGGGTACGTTTAGAAATCGTGAAATAAGCCGAGAAATCGTGAAGAAAATTCAATCCAGAACCCGGAACAACACAATGTGTGCACAAGTGGAGCAAGGCACAAGGCGCGGCTGTTGTCGAGATTGTGCAAGTAGAAAATAAAGGAATCGAGGTGATGTCAGGAAAGTCAGGGAAGTCAAAAGTCAGGAAAGTCAGAAGTCAGAAAAGTCAGGAAAGCCGGTATTTGAAGTTGAACGAGCAAGACACAAGTCAAACGAAAACGGCTGGGGAGGGCCGGCTGGCGGCAGGCAAGAAACAATATAAATAGACCTGGGCGCAAGAGGCCGTCGGGAAGGGCGAGTCTGTGCAAGATTCGAAACGGCCAGCGGCTGTCGATTGTATCGTGCGTTGGCAAGGTGGAAGAGCACCAAGTGAGAAGAAAAAGAAAAGAAAAGAAGAAAAGAAAAGAAGAAAGAGAAGAGGCCGGGGCCTGTAGAAGGAATACGGCGTGGGTGTGTAAAGATAGTAACTGCGATGGACGTTGTCGAGAAGGTGCCAGCGCCCGTTGTAGAAGTAGGAATCGAGCAAAAGATGGAAATGGAAAGAGCAAGACAGCAAGACAGCAAGAGAAGTAAGACAAGAGGTTCAGCCCGGGGAAGGAAAGAGCGTGTGCGTCGAGTGTTATGTTGTGCACGACAAGACAAGCGCACCGCGCGAGATTATTGGACGCCAACAACACAAGACGCGTTCTTCAATACGACCGGGACGTTGTCGCTGCAGAATCCTCCCTCCGAGTCGGTACCGTCGCATGGCCGGGGCTGGCCCTGGCTCTGGTGAGATGAAGCGGATGGTGCAGGTGCGACGGGCGTACTTGCGGCACAAGTCTTGTGAAATGTACAAAGTACCGTCCACGGTGGCAGGGAAGGACGTGGGAAGACGAGGAAGGAGCAGAAGGATGACGACTGCAGACTATTGTTGCTTTTGCAACGGCAGTGCTGGACAAAAAAAGACGCGACCGGGGTATGCTGGACGGACCACGGTGTGCCATGCGCAGAACGCTGTAGGAGCAGGAGTGGGCTGCATCGCGATCAGACCCTCTGGCAAACCGACAAGAGCTGCCAAACGCAAAAGCGTTGCGTTTTCATTTCTCTCGGGTGCATTCCTCCTGGCTCAGTAAGCACAATGGCACTTTGCAATCTAATATTTATAATGTTTATACACAACTAAGGGAGGCAATACATTTCACGGGCATATCAAACAGATCAACCAGTCGTTTTCCAGAATGGAGGTGCGACGTCGGGCAATATATAATTTGTCCTTTTGTCCTTGTCATTGTCGCAGCCCTGGTGTGTTGTGATGTCTTGCCCTGGAATGTCTCTGTAAGTCTGTAAGTCTGCAAGTGAGTTTGATAAAAGTGTCGAAAGTGTTTGGCCTTGCACAAAGAACAATACCAGAAAACATGTTATGGAATGCCAAAAAGAAAGCGGCGCCCAAAAATAGCAAACGAGTCGAAACGAAACAGGGCCCAAGCTCGAACAGAGGACTGCCAAAAGAAGGCAAATGTCAACATGCACCACAGCCCCAAATCGTCCAAACGGTGTCCGTGGATAATGTGGGTGCGGCCACCATGGTGAAACGCGCAAACTGGTCCTCTGCGGCCCTCTGCAGATGACATGTCGGGACCTGCAGCAAGCTGCAGGTGCCCTGGCGTGTACTCTGTAGGTTTTGTTTGACCGTGCCGACCGTGCTGATCGTGCGTTTGACTACCACCCGTAGACCTCTATTTCGAGCACGATCAAACGCAAATGCGTCTGCAGTCGAGGCCAGAGCAAGGAAAGACAGTCTTGCCTCGGCCGGGTGGTCAGACACGACAAAAGACAGAACGATTTCCGAAAGAGAACTAGCCAGGAAACGGTCCAGAGCCACACGCTATATTTACAACGTCGCGTCATCGACACGCTTTCCGGTCGTGCCTTGGCTGGACGAACAAGACGTGCAAGAAATGAGACCCGGCACAGCACAGCACGTCGCAGCGATACAGCCAAATGTCGTCGACAAAGCGCAGTCTGGCCTTGTGCATTTGCTCGCTTACCCTCCCGACACATTCTTCGTCCCCAGAATGACACTGTTGTACAAAATCGTCTATTTGCGCCGCAGAGAAAGACCTGTGACCAGGCCAGCACAATGCACAATGCACAAAACACAAAACACTAGCCCAAGCACCTGCCGTTGCATTGTCGACATCGTCCGTAGCTTCGCTTCGGTTTTAAAATTACATTATGCGGCAAGAAAGAATAAGCATAGGCACTAGTCTCGATCCGGGTATAAGTCAACAGTCGCATCGTCAACAACGCGCGACGCACGCGTCACCCCTCACTCTGGGAAGTAACTATACAAACGAGTGTAAAATAACACGGCGATTCCTCTACGAAGGATGGCGAGGAGCCGAGAGGTAGTCTGGATCAACAGGCGTCCGACTGCGTTGGACAGCATCGAGGGCGGCCGAGATTGGAGCCACCGGATTGGGAACGTACAAGTAAACATGCACGTCGCACAGCATCTGCCAGAGCTGCCAGAGTATTCCTGAAGCTCTGGCCAGCTCTGGAGCCTGATCTAGTCCGTTTGATTACCGGTTATGCACTCCTCCGGATTCTGTGTGCCGTCGCTCATTCTTTGTTGCAGATGTTTGTATTTTTTATCTGATATAAACAGCAACCAGTAACAGCAACCAGTCCAAACAAACATCTATTTACAAACATTGTCTGCATAAACATCAACATTGCATCAATGACATCCATCGTCCGGAAGCAGATGGGGAGTATCATTTCCGCTGGGCCCTTCGCTTTGATCCCATCCACACTTTGGCGTCTTTCAGACCCACCACCGACTACCGGTGTCAGACCAGGTCCACGTCGAAGAATCTCGAACCTCTGAGCTGGCGACGGGGTACGCCAACGGGGTACGCCGGACGCTTGTTCGCCAGAGAGCAAAAGAACCATTCGTCCAGCCATTCGTCCAGCCACTCATTTCGTACAAGTACAGAGTACGTGGACTGCCGTCTCAAGTAAAGAGATGCAAGACATCGTCTCGCTTCGCAAACGCCGCCCTCTTCGCCATGGGCACCAGAACTTGGTCGAAACCGCAGCCCAGCGCCAAACGCCAAACGCCAAACGCCAAAAGGCAAAAGGCACGACGCCAAACGCCGCTCGGGCGCCCGGCAGTCTGCGAGCCAGCTGTTCTAGAACGGCTTCTTCAATCTTGTCACGTGGCCCACTGTGCGCCAAAAATCGACTCTCCGTGGCATGGGCATCCCAGCTGCCATGCCGCAGACCTTTTGTCCTAGTTTGTTTTCAGTTTACACGGACGCGTAGGCCTTTCCTTTTCGTGCCTTGCCTGTCTGTCGGTCATTCCAGGCATCGGACGCCATGCAAGCACCACGAGACCCAGCTTGAATCGCCATGTCCTGTCCGTTGTCCAAGTTAAATATTACAACTCGCATCTGCATTTCACGATTCAAAAAGAGGCAAAAGAGGCTGGGTCGCCATCTATTCTTAGTTCGTTGCGCAAAAGTACTCCGTAAGCAACCGAAGCAATGTCGGTGAGTGGCGCCCCTCGTAGACACAGTTTTTCGAGGCATCCTTTGCATCCTCTGCATCCTCTGCTCTGCGACCCTTGCCCACTGCCCAGAGCCCGGGCTTGACTGGGGGCTTGCGGCGCACAGTCAAAAGCTGAGCGGCCCTGCCTCTAAATTGACAACCTTGACCCTGTCGGCGCAGTTGACGCGTCGGCATTTTCAGAATCGTCGGGGATCGCCGTCGATCTGCTCGCTCTCCATTCCACATCCCATCAGCACCGACGCCGCCATCACCATCACTGCCGAAACCGCGGGTTCGCGCCGCCGACCATGGTTCACAGTCGTCTGCCTATAGCTCGAAAACCTGAAAACCGACACTCCAGAAATGGCGTTCCCTGAGATGAAGCGTGGAATGCGAAAATGGCCCGGTGCAGTCCCATGGTCATCGCGCTATCCAGAGCCACATTCTTCGTTCATTCGAGATGCCAGCGGTGAAGATCCGGGGAAGCAAGACAGAAGCTGACGTGGTTTGCAGGAAGATCACCATGGATGACACTGCCATTGTCGACGGTGAATGTCTTCCAAGTCAGGTCGGAATGCAGTAGAACGGTCCTCACGTTCGGGCTCAGCTGAACCGATGTACCAATGATGCACGGCCAACACTAGAGTGGCGCATGTCGGTATGCTCCCGACGCATTCAAGAGATGCCCGGCTGATGTTCAGAGGGTCTGCAATGCCGTGTCTCTCGATGCATCGCCAGGATGCAGCCGACCGTGGCCGGTGCAGCCGAGGTGCGCACCAACGGCCGAGTCCTGACATGGCATGAGTCAACGTGGCCTCAGTTTGACTTGAAGCCCTCGGTTTGGCTTAAAGCTCAGTCTCGATACTGTAGCCACAGCACTGGAAGAGCCACGCCTCGTGACTGCACCTACCACGGTGGCTTGCACTGAACTCTGGCAGGATGGGTCAGGGCCGACGGTGTGGCGGCAGCACGGCCAGCATGGAAGGGCCGACACTGACTCGTGTGAGCCAGTGGAGGTTTTGTTGGCGTTGCGGTAGTCGGTTGGAACTTGATGCTCTTCGTCAAGGTCACTATCAGACAATTGGCCCTTCTCAGAGCCACCAGATCTGACCGGGCCGAGGCCAGAGCCAAGGCCGACGCCAGAGCCAAGGCCGGCCGGCTCCCAGGTACAGGTGAGCGAGCACTCATGGCTGGTTCGTACTGCAGAACAGTGGTATCTGCTCTTCCTTTCCTTCCACGCAAGCATCGTGCACCTGCCGTGTAGTATTTTGATGTTGGGCCGGTGTTCTCTCGACTTGATGGTACATCTTTCAGGGTACAAACCCTTGTAGGGAAGGTATTGTCTAATGTGAGGGAGATTGTGCGAGACACTGATATGAGCTCATATTGGCCGGTACCAATGGGATGCCTCCCTTCATCCAAATCTGTAGACAATTTCCCGACGGTTGTGAGGTACATAGCCGCGTGCTTCCGGCGGCTTTTGTTGACAGCCGACGGTCTCATTTGCTGTGTAGACAGTAGGCATTGTTTTTTGAGTCTCGCGTATAGATGTTCCTGTTCGTATTACGTTTATGATGTGTGTCTACAAGGTTGTTTTGCACATACTCAGTACAATGCGAAGAGAATATGTGACATGTCTTGCCCGTTGTGCTTTCGTCCATGTTTCTACGTTAACGAGAAGTGTTGCTGGTATTTTAATTTTAGGTCAAGTACTTAGTTCTTAGCTCAATAAATATGAGTTTTGAAAAAGATGGTTTTAAAAAAGAAAGCTCAACAAATAATTATTTTTAAACTATATTCAAACATACCGAACAACAGTTGCTTTGATAAAATAGAAACCCGGAGAAGAGCGATATGTACTCCCAGTTTGTTTCAAAAATAGACTGCACCAAACCAACAGAAGCTCGGTGATGATAAGTTACATCACGTGCGCAGTCATCACCAAACCCACGCACAAGATGCATGCTTTGCACACTTTACTCCGTAGACCTCTAAGCCGACTTTCAGGTAGAGCAAGAGCAGCCATTTACGTTATCGGTGCAGACCGGGCACAGACAAGAAAAAGCACGTCTGAAGTCTGTGCCTGGAAGGAGCCGTGAAGACCCCCATGCTTCCTTCTCCGCGTCATCAGCAGGAAGGCGCCACTTAGAATGTCGCAAGAAGCAAGCGCAAGGTGCGATGACTCGCTCTTTCCAAGGCCAAGAAAACCGGAAGGCACGAGGAAGGGCTTTTTGTATCGTGGTATTCTGGCTTTTTCGTCTCGATCCTTTCCCTCTTTTCATCCGACCAGCCTACGACTGCGTTTTCGGCCACCCCAACTCGCATCACAATTCGCATCACCAACATTGCTCGGCCAAGCACCGCCCGTGCACAGTACCCGCTACACCTAGTGGTTGTTACTCGTACTTTTCGGCATCTTGTTTTCTTCTGCGCCAGCATTTGTGCTCATATTCACAGACAATACCAAACCACGCATCAACACTGGGCTCTCTAAATATAGTGGACGACAGATTGAACGCGGATGACGTTGTACAAAAGAACGCCGAGACTGACAGCCTACAGGATCGAAAGTCTTACCACGCATAAAGCCCCGATTCTGTTGCCACACCGGTAGTACTGGATGCTATTGGCCCGGATTTGAAGGATGACACAACCACAATCCCACATCCAGCCGAATTGAATGCTGCACAGAGCTCGACGCAGGCGTTGGTTTTCGTCCGATCGCAGGCACGAGCATGCAGGCGGTCCCGGAGTCGGACGCACTGAGGCAGAGTCGCACAAGGCCTGGGTGATCCCGGACGACGATCCCAGTGCACAGCGGCTCGCGAGCCGGTGTTTACTCCGCATGAACACACATTTAAATTTATTTGCCTTGTCGTGCATGACCATGCGCAGGCTTAGCATAAACGACCAAGGACCGATCTTGATTTGCATCTCGGTCATCCTAACCTTGACAAAGTCGTAGCATTACGCCGCCGAGACATGGAACAGACCTTGGGCCGGCCGCGCCACCAAGGCCGCAGACACGACGTGGCATCGTTTATCTCAGTGTCGGCCGGTATGCTTGTTCTCGGTCCTCATTCGTCGCTCGGTCGCAACTCATCGCAGCGAATCCCAGACAATATCTCACGGCAAAGTATAGAGTTGGTTTGTGCACTGTCGGTCGCCTGCCTCTCGTGTCATTTTCATGCTTACCCGTTCCAGACTCAATATTGCCTGCACAGACGATCTCACACATTGGGATATTTGCCCGCGACCGACCAGCAGCTAACGATTTGTCTCTCTCGAAAGCGAAGCCGCGAAACGCCACGGGCAAGGGGTGATTGCGACTGTAGCGTGGCATGGCTTGGGCGGGCGTCTTCCGCGCCAACGGACTCCTTTGCAACGGCTACGGCGCACTGGGGTCCTCTTTGATGTGGAATGTGCGAGGGTTTTTCACGTGTTTCTGCACTTGTTGGCTGCATGTCTCGCCCTTGACGATTCGATATTCGAGAGACAAACGCGCAGGGGCTTTCATCGAATTCGTTCATCCCTTGCGCGTTACCCAACCTGCGTGTCCTGCTGTTGGCCGACTCTTGCAACAGCCCTAAATATACTGATACCGAGGTCTAGAATCTCATCTCCCGCCGGTATGGCTGGTTATGCGACTGGGTCTGGACCCTGTCGGCCCTGGCGGCCATGCACCGCCAAGCCGACTAGGGAGGCTAGAGAAACAAAATTTACGAGCTGAAATGTGATGGCGAGTCGACACCACAACATTCAACGGAACGGTCGCGCTGTCCAACGAATTGCAGACGCGCAATATTTCGCACGCCTCATGCTGGCAATGTTGTCTGCACCCAAATTGCAGTCCAACGCAAAAGCAAACCAAACCAGAGCGTGTCAATACGACGGCCAGTGACCAAGCACGCACCCCTGGACAAAATGGAGGCCAGGCCCACCGGGATGTACCCCAAGCACGCTTCAATGCTCCCAGAGCTTCCAAAAATGGATTCTGGGGCCGTGCCCGCGCGTTGTGACGGCGCCGGCGTGTCGAAGGCACTCTTATCACAGGGGGAGAATGTGAGGACCGGAGAGCCGCCATGCTCAATGAAGACTCCAAGCCAATAAATATATTTGTTATTCCGCAGGCTATACCATCCTGGGATGGCGCTTGTGTGCCTGCGTGGGATTCCGTCCTGGTCTGGTGGTTTCTTCGTCTTCTGTGTCTTTGATTTCAGTCGTTTCCATCTTGCTCTTCACCTTCTCACACTCGCTTCTTGTCGCTCGCTTCAGTCACTCGTTTACCATCTCGCCAACGGCAGCACCAGCGCCCCTTCCGAGCCACGACCACCCATTTACTTGGACCGGTCTCTTTATAACAACCAGCCATTTGCCATTGCATCGCCCGACGGCAGCCCGTGCTTCTCAGACGTCAAGATCAATGACCGCCTGACCGAGCCCCGACACCCGCACCGGCACGGCGACAAGTCAAGACGACCGGAACACCTTCGGTCTGTTAGAACAGCCCAGAACAAGACATTGCAATCACTCGTTCAAGCGATCTGTTGTTTCTGGTTTTTAGGAACAACTGCGACGTTTCTCCCGCCTAATTTCCATCCTCATCTCATCCTGCGCTCCGTCGGCACGCGGCCAGGACACTCGCTCGTTACATATACTACGCCAACCAACATTCCAAAATTCCAAAATTCCTCTTATCACTCGGCTCGACGAAGCTGCGGTCGGTTTTGCGCCTTGCATCGCGAGTCGACAGGAAATCGACAGTTTGGGCCTGGCAGTCCGGACGTCTGGACAGTCTGGTCTCGAGTCTAGACCACCATACCCCTGTGCAGCTGTGCAGCTCTTTTCGGCGGTGATCGACACGGCCGATTGCGCAATTCGAGACACGATGGGTTCTGCAGCACAGCGCTCGTTGCGGCGCACACTGCTGCCGCTGCTGGCCGTGTGCGCAAGCGTGCTGCCGACGGCGGCCGCACACCCACGAAACGTCTTTTTGGGCGCGACACTTGCCATTCCCAGCGCATCGCCGGCGGCCGATCCGGCGGCCGAGACGCTGGTGCAGGACGACCGCGTGCCCGTGTTGGCAAACGGGCACTGGTCGATCGTCGCACAGAACGAGGCCGTGCTGCGGCGACAGGCGACGGACGACGACGCGTCGTCGGCCACGAACCGCAAGGCGACAGCGACGGTGACGGCAACCCGGGCGGCGACCCGGGCGGCGACGGCTGCGACGGCGGTGGCGACGGCGGCGGCGACCATGTCGTCGCTGCCGACCTTTTACGACACCAGCCTCGGGGCCAACTTCTCGACGGGGTCGGTGTGTCCCAACTACATCAAGTCGTTTCTGGCGGACGAGACGTTCCAGTCGTGCTACCCCTTCTCGATGCTGATGCAGGGCTCGCGGTCCTTTTTCAACGCGGCCAAGTCGCTCGTGACGGTGACGCAGGTGCTCGACGCGACGTGCGCGGCCAATGCGACGTTCTGCGTCGACTACCTGGACGAGCTGGCGGCCAACCTGACGAGTGCCGACGCGTGCGGCGCCGACTACAACCTGGGCAACGCCGTCGTCGTGCAGGCGTACAATGGCATGAAGGCGTACCAGCCGCTGTACGCGGCGTCGTGCCTCAAGGACGCGACCAGCGGCGCGTACTGCTACGCCAACGCCATTACCAACGCGACGACGCCGGCCAATGTCTACTTTTACTTTTTGCCGGTCAACGTGTCGCTGCCGGGCGGGTCGGTGCCGTCGTGCAACACGTGCCTCAGCCAGACCATGGCGCTCTTCCAGGCGGCCGCGGCGGACCGCAGCGCCATGATTGCCGACACGTACGCACAGGCAGCACAGACCCTCGTCACGCTGTGCGGCCCGACGTTTGCCAACGTGACGCTGCCCGAGGCCGCCGTCAGCGGCGCCAGCACCGTCGCGGCGACCGCGTCGCTGCTAGTGCCCGCCCTGGTCGCGCTCGCCCTCTTCCTGTAGCCCGTCGTGGCCTTGACGTCGCGTCGTTGTCTGTTTGATTTAGCACGTGCCCTTACGATACCCACGCACTCGTCTTTCTGCATTAGCCGCCGTAAAAGCATGTTTAATCTTAATAATGTACATACTTATATTGAAATGCGATGATGTGCGACAGACGATTGATGTACCCACAAGGCACCAGAGGTGATCTTGGACTCTTCACCAAGGCAAAAAAACGCGCTGATCAGTCACTGTCTTTATATCCATTCAAAAGGACACGACACGCATACGTCAGTGCTTGCAATTATTTATGCTACCATGCCAAACGCCAGTACAGTGCAGTATACCCAGGAACAACAACCAAAGCAGAAACAGAAAACAAACAACCCAAAAGAAAAACAGAGAGAAACGAGGACGCCTACTTGCGAAAGAAGCCGGTGCGCACTGGCCGGCCGACACGCTGCCGCCGCATCAGCGCACGCCGCTCGCCCGCTGCCGACTTGTTGGTCTTGGGCGCAATCGTCGTGTCGCCCGCGTCCTCGAGCACGCGAAACACGGTCGATCCCAGCACGCGGTCGACGGGCGCCTTGGCCACACGGGCGGCCGCGCGGCGCGACAGCTTCTCTGTTTTGCTGGGAGGCTGAGTCTTGGCCTGTTTTGGCGCCGGCTCGTCCTCGCTATCCGACTCGAGCAGCTCGAGCGGCAGCAGCTTCGACTCGGCCGCCTTGGCCTGGGCCTGTGCCGCCAGTGCGTTCTGCTTCTTAATGGCCGCGTCGCGCGCCGCCGCCTTGGCATCTTTTGCAGCCTGCACGGCCGCCGCCGCCGCTGCGACCGCCTCGCGTGCCTTGCGCGTTTCCGCCTGCGCCTTGAGCGTCGCGTCGCGCTCCTGCCGCTTACGCTTCGTCTCGGCCAAGCGCCTGTCTGTTAGCGGGTGCTTTTGGACAGCAAAAAAAACCAAAAAACCCACTCTTCCGCTGCTTTGGACACCTGCTGTGCCGACTTGCGCGTCGCTGCGGCCGCTTGTGTTGTGGAAATGGCCTCGGGGGCCTCGTCGTCGCTGTCGCTGTCCGAGTTGTCCGAGTTGTCCGAGTTGTCCTCCGAGTCGGCCTCCGGGTCGGCCTCCGAGTCGGCCACCTCCTCTGTGCGTGCGGGCTTCTCTGACGACGCGGGCGCCGCGACCGGTTCGTCAATGTCCATAAAGTCGCTGGCGACCTTGCGCTTTGCGCGCAGCTTGGCCGTGGCAGCCCGGGTCATGGGCGAGGCCTGGGTCGACATGCTGGGCTGGGGCTGGAGAGGCGGTGGCGGTGGCGGTGGCTGGTTCAAAAAGAGACAAAACGTCAAACGATTGTCAAGGCGTCGTGGGCAATCGGGCTCGGTCGGGCGTCGTGAGATGAGATGCTGTTCCAATGACCAGCCTTGTCAAAAAAAGTTTACAATGTACTGTCCGGCGATAAGAGTTTTTTGTAGCCTTATCGGAGGCAGAACAGAGGACGGCCATTGGTCAGACTCGGGTAGACCCATATATTGCCAGCGACATTGTTTTATGCCTTGGGTTGTGAGCTTCGAATCCCTACGGCTTCGAATCTATGTGCGGTACATCAATATCCAATTCAGACCATTTCATTGCAAGACAATCAGCAGAACAAGTGCGACCAAGAGGCGCGACAGTGGACGGACGACATGCCCAGTACGGAGTAGTGCATTAGCTCAAGCTCTGCCCCACTTTGCCATCTTTGCACCACATTGCCAACCTCCAATTCCAACACAACACGGAGCGCCATGAAGTCGTTTCTCAGACCGTTGGCCGCACGGCCGGCCGTTCCAGTTCCAGGGGCATCGGCCCGTACACGCTCCGCCGTTCCAAGTCGCCTTGCAGCGGTACCGGCGCCGGCGCTCGTCGTCGCCTCCGACACGTGTCCGTGCGGTGCACGCTGGGCCTCGTCGGCCAGCACTCTGCGGCGGCGACCACATCCGGGGGCCAAGTCGCCCAAGGTATGGCGTGCGTCGCGGCCGTCGGCCAAGCCCAAGTCGAGCATCATCCCCGACAACCCCGAGTCGCTGCTGCCGGCGCTGCACGCCGCACGCACGCTGGGCCTGCCCGAGGACGCGCTGACAGACGACGAGTTCCTGCGCGCCCTGACGGCCGGCGCCACGCTGTACCACGCCGACGGACAGCGGCACGCGTCCGAGCAGCAGCTGCGCGACGACCACGGCGGCGTCACGCCGTACCACCTGCACACGACGGGCGTCGCCATCATGTGTGGCGGCCGCGCCGTGTCCGCGCTGCCGCCGCTCTCCACCACGCTCTTTCTCATGCACCTCGCCAACTGCGCCGTCGGCGGCCGCTTCGGCTACCTGCCGTCGATCCTGACCATTGTCAATCTCGTGTCGGCGCAGTGCCCCTTTCCCGAGACCGCCGCCGCGCGCCTCCGCGAGTCGCGCCTGTACCTGACGGCCGAGGCTGCCTTTGTCGAGTACCTCGACGTCATGAGCGGCAAGGACAAGGACGACGTCGGCGGCAGTGCAGGCGCCAGTGCAGGCGGCAGTCCGGTGGCCGACGAGGCGCGCTCGGCGTCCGACATGGCGCTGCAGGCCGACGCCTTTACGCTCGCCGGGCTGCTGAGCGAGGGTAGCGGCAACGTCGAGCAGGCCCTCGAGTGGTACCTGGCCGCCATGGACGTCGGCAACCTCGTGCACCTGGACGATGCTGATGTTGATGCTGATGCTGATGCCCGGCCGGACACGACGAGGCGCGCGCCGCGCTGGACGTGGGAGCAGCGCTGCCTCGAGGGCATCGGCCGCATGCAGACGGCGCACATCAAGAGCACGGCGCCTGACGCGGTCGCGAGCGGTACCGGGCTGCGTGGCATCGGCGCGTCCAACCGCGCCTTTTCCGAGGCCCAGGTCGCGCAGTACCGCGTCGCCAAGACGGCCGTGCACACCGCCGCCACGGCGCTCGGCAGCAGCAAGGCCGCGCTGATGCTGGCCACGGCGTACGCGCACGAGGACGACGACGCGCGTGACATTGACCGCGTGCTGCAGGCCGTGTCCGTCGACGCCGACCCGGTGCTGCTCGAGACGATTCGCGGCGTCGAGGCCGGCAAGGCGTCGATGCTGCGCGCCCTCGGGTCGCGCGCGGCCGCCAAGGAAGCCCGGTGGTTCGAGATGCTCGCCGACGAGTGGCACAGCGTGGCCAAGGCATCGCGCGACGCCGACATGGACGGGCCCGGCCTGGCCCAGCCCGGGCAGACCGCGACGCCGCATAGTGTACCATAGAAAATGACACGCATGATTCCATAAACGCAACGCTCTGGCCCTGTGCCTCGTCTCTCAGCTGACGCGCCGGCGCTTCCGCTGCCCCGCGTCGTCGGCCGCGTCGTGCTCGTCGCCGTCGCCGTCGCCGTCGCTGTCGTCGCGCGCGTGCGACGCGTGCGCCGCGTGAGCCGCGTGTGCCTTGTCGTTGCCCTTCTTGATCGAGATGAGGCAGCCCTGCTCCTTGAGCCGCTTGGTCAGCGCCGTGCTCGCCGTCATCCCCGGAAAGTCCTTGGCGTTGTACACGGTAAACACGTCGCTCATCGCCGTCGCCACCACCGCCGACGACCCGCCCTCGCGCATGCCCTGCGGGTCCAGCACCACCAGCGAGAACTTGAGCCGGAACGTGCCGGGCGTGCGGCACGACAGGTCCGGGAAACAGAAGAAACAGCCCTCGGCGCCGTGCTCGTCGAGGCCCACAAACGACGACGCCACCAGCGTCCCCATCAGCCGCCGCTGCTGCCGGTAGTCCTCGGGCATCGACGTGCTGTCGCAGTCCCCGGCCGCATTGAAAATGGTGCAGTACAGCACCGTGAACGGGAACCGCAGCCGCCGGCTGAGCTCGCCCGGCGACGCCGTCGGGTCGGCGATGGCCAGCTGCACAATCGGCGGCGGGTCAATGACGCGCCGGTCGCGTTCGCCGAACCCGCACGACCGCGCCGCTACCGGCTGCTGCCGCACGCGGATGTGGTACTCGGACGACGCCGGCGGGCGCCGTGGCGCGGGTGCCGTGGCCGGGACCGGGTGGACTTCGCTGGCCGGGTTGACTTCGCCGACAGGCGGCCAGCCCCATGGCCGTGGAGGGTGGCTCGCCGTATGCGGACGTGGGGGGCTGAGTCCCGGTTGGTTGGCCGGCGTCGTGCTCAGCAGGTTGGTGATGGACATGGCCTTGTCTTGGTCGGACCGAGCGATACGCGGGGCTGGTCCGTCGTGGTACTGAGAGTTGTTGATTGCGGGCGTGATTGGGCGCAGGTACGGCGGCGGCTGCTGTGGCGGCTGCAGCTGGTAGCGGCTAGTTGGCCGAGGGCCCGTGGCGTCATACACGCCAGGGTAGCAGTGGCGATACTCTGCTCCCCGAGGGCGTGCATGAACCGGTGCCGGTTCGGCGTGCGAGTGGACGGTCGGGACAGAGCGGCCGGGCGGCAGTGGCGGACCCATGGTGTCGCTGACGACGCCCACGCCGTCGTGGTAGGGCGCGGGCCGGGGCGCGGGTCCGTGGTCGTGATCGTGGTCGTGGCCGTGGTCGTGGTCGTGGTCGTGGCCGGGCTCGTACGGATGGTACTGCTGCTGGTGGCGGTGTCGGACGACGGCGGGTGGCGGAGGTCCAATGTCATGAATGTCATGGAGATGGGGCGGGGAATAGGGGCCAGGGGTAAGAGGGGCAGCGCGCCCGTAGCGACTGCCGTTTTGCATGCCTTGATACTGAGAGAGGGAAGGAGCCGCCCGGTCCGTGCCCGCGTCACGGCCGTACCTGTCCTGGCCCCATCCGTGGTGCGGTCTTGCCATCGTGTCACCGATCGAGACGCCGAAGCTGTGGAGAGCGTGCTGGACAGCCGTAGACATGCGCCGCGTGCCGACGGAGGAAAAGTGGTCGAGATGAAAGACGCGGGAGCCAAGTGCATCAAGTCAAGTGCAATGGACAACATGCTCCCTGCTCCGATGGGCCTGCGATTTTGTGCTGTCCTCTCGCTTTTCGTCCGCTGCTGGCAACGACCAAAACGGCAAGTCTGGCCAGTCTTGGCGCCTGCCTTGTTGCTTTTCTTATTTAAAAATCATTTGTATTTATGTCTCTCCTCTTGCGTCTGCATTGCGCCTCGTATTGGGCCGCTGCTGGCTGCTGCTCGCCAACGGATGCTGTACGGAGTACGGAGTATGCATGCGTTGCGCCTGGGGCATGTGTGTTGCTGCAAGGAGCCGAACCGGGTTGGCGGGCTACGGGGCTGCGTGTTGAAACCTTGAAACCGACAAGCACCCATGTCGAGTGCTCGAGCGCTGGCTGCGTCCCGTCGTCTGTGTGCGCACCTGATTGGGGCGTGCCGCGCGCCTGCCGTGCGGCCCCATTGCGCCTGCCGCTCGCTGGTGCTCGCGCCACTGCAGGACATGCAGATACAAAGTGCAGGCGCAGCCCAGCACGACAGCAGTCGCCACTGGCGAGCACTCGACGAAGAATAAAAAAATGAAAACAAACGAAAAAAGAAAAGAAAAGAAAGAAAAACCGCCGCATTGTGCCGTTGTGAGATCCGACGTGCGACGCGTGCGAGGCGTGCGAGCCTCCCGTTGGCACTGATTCTCGGCTGGAAGCGACGGTCGCACCGCCAGGAAGCAGAAAAGGGCGCTGTGTGAGGGTCTCCGGCTGCTGCCAATGACGAACCCGCGGCGCCCAAGGGCAGACGGCCAACCTGTCATGTGCTGCGACGCGATCGCGATGGCGGCCGTGGCCAAGCCAGAATCGAGACGCTGCCGCCGCGCGAGGACACTGGCAAAACGAGGCACAAGTGCAGTGGGCATGGCTATACTGTGGCTATACTTTCCTGGACAGCAAGCGCTACCGAGTCGATGGTCCCGGCCGGCAGGTAGCGCCGGCGTGGCGCCGGACTTGGTTAGGGCTCGGCAGGAACGGGTGCTTTCCGCGGCTCGACAGTGCACTAACGCCACAAAGGGAAACCGAGCTCAACGTCCGTGGCCAACAAACGACAGCGCCAAAACAATAGGGCTAATTACCGCCAACTTTTGCAACAGCTGGCAGCGCAAGGCAAGATCTGCAGACAGCTACAGCTGGTGTGGCTGCACAGGCATGACCGTTAGCTGTGCTGCGGTCACCCTGTGCTCGCCCACGCAAGACACCAAGACACCAAGACACCGCCGCGCATGCTCCAAATCAGAGACATGGCTGCAAGTCGCAGACACCGTGGGACAAACCTCAACCGCCGCCTTTTGCACTCGTGGCACGCCTTGCCCCTGGGCGCTCGACGCCGTGGCCTCGCGACGGCAGACGGCGGCCTGCCAGCCAACGAGGGATGAGACATGGCAGGTGATGGCAGGCACTTGAAACCCAGGCTGACTTTTTTGTTTTTTTGTTCTTCTGGTTGCGAGCTGCTCCCCTGAAAAATCATACGATGTTTTACGGCCTGCCCTGCTTGCCTCTGTCTTTTCGCCTTTTCGCTCGTGCTGCCACCCTCGGTAGCCACCCTCGGTAGCCGATTGAACCCGTTCATGATGCTACTGTCTCTTGTTCGTCCAGTCCTGCGCACCCTGGTTGCTCAGTCGCTCCCGTGTCTCGGCTGCACGGCCACTGTGGCCACATACCAGATACCAGATACGCCAGGCAGGCTCAGCTCGGCCATCCCTCGTCCACAAAGCCCTTCCGTGCCCGACAGTGTCTTGCGGCCCCGAGGCGAGCGGCCACACCGGCGCAATTTGGCGTGGCGACACAGTTCCCGGCGGCCAGTCAATATGTGCTCAAGGGGTGACTTGCACAATGTATACAGCGCAGAAGCAGTCGACGGCGTGCAACGCTGGAAGCAACACCGACAGCGGGCTCGCCGGTAGTACGCCGTCCAGGCAAGGACAGGTACCAACCGGCGCTGGTGTCAAAAGTCAAAAGTCCGTTGCCGGCATCACAAGGGAGGCTGGACTGGCATGCTGTCGCTGTCACTGAAAGTTTGTAGAGGTGGCACGCAAGTCAGAAGCGCACAGCTCTATTAAAAAATGTTTAAATAATGTCATCCGGAACGCCGTTGCCCAATGCTGGGCTGGTGTGATCTGGCACCTGTGCCAACACCAAGCCAAGTAAGCTGAAATCAAATGTACAGACGAAATGTAGAGCAATATGTAGAGCAATATGTAGAGCAATATGTAGAGCAATATGTAGGGCAATATGTGAGCGTATCAAAAGAGACAGGGGTATAAGTATGGGTATCGTTTACATCTTCTTTTTCTTTGGCCCCGGAGAGCGCGCGCTAGGCGTAGACCTCCGTGAGGGCGACTCGACGTTGGGCTGGCCGTGCTCGGCTGCAGGGACGCGGAGGCGGCGCGACGGGCGGAGGCGCACAGGGTCTGCGGGCCGAGTCACTCGCTGTCCTCGTTGGTCAGCAGGATGGCCCGCTCGTTGCGTGACGGGGGCTGGCCGGACGAGGGCGCGAATGGCGTCACAGACGACGACGAGCCGGGGCGCGAGCTGGCGTGGCTGAGGAGACCCTCCTCCTCTTCGTCGTCGAGGCCATCGTGGCCGTCGTTTGTGAGTGTGGCCGTTGGTGCTTTGGCGTCCTCGCTGTCCAGCTGCACGTCCTTCATGAGCAGCGAGAGCAGGAGGACCGGAATGCAGAACGCGACGGCCACAGTCAGCAGCGTCGTCATCGACTCCTGGTACGCGCGGATAATGGCATCACGCGTCGGCGACCCCCACTCGTACGAGGTCGCAACCACCACACTCGAGTAAATCTTGGACGCATTGCCGCGCTCGCTCTCGGGCAGGTACAGCTCCAGCTTGGCAGGGACCATGCGGCCCCAGAGCGCGCCCGAAATGGCCGCGCCGACGGCAATGCCGGCCTCGCCCATGGTCAGGTACACGGCCGTGGCCGCACTGACCAGGCGCGGCGTGCTGGCCACGTTGGCCTGGATGCCAATCATGGTGGGCACGCTCATCATGCCGGCACCGAGGCCGACAGCGACCTGCGTGACAACCAGGCGCACAGTGCCGGCGTCAGCCGTCCGATAGACGAGCATGAAGCTGACGCCGGCCAGGTAGACGCACGCGCCGCTCACGACAAAGACCTTGTACCGACGAAGGTGGCGGATAGCCACGGAACACGTGACGGCAGCAATGGTCGACGTAAACGAAAAGATTTGGGTGATGCGGCCGGCCACCGTGACCGTCTTGTTGTGCGCGACGAGCAGGTACGAGTAAAAGTACGGCTGGACCGACAGGTAAAAGACGGTAAAGAAGAAGAAGCACACACCACAGCCGGCACAAAACGTGACCGACCGCAGCAGCGCCGGCGGCACCAGAGGGTTCGGCGCCCAGTCCGCGCGGGCCTCCCACGCAGGAAAGATGAGAATGAGCAGAAAGAGGCCGACGGAAATGGACGCGATGATCCACGGGTTGCTCCAGCCGCCGTCGACCTTGTTGGCAAACGTGAGCGGGAGCAGAACCATGGACAGTGAGACGCTGAGAAGCAGAATGCCGACAAGGTCCAGGTCCTTGGACAGCTTGTGGACGTAGGCATAGACTGCCTCCTTGGCCGTCAAGGGAGCCTCGGCGCGCGCAGCCTCGCGGCTCGACGACGCCCCGCCAAGGCTGGGGAAGCCCTCCTCGTCCTCGTCGTCCGTGGAGCTCTTGGGGCGCAGCATGCCGAGGCAGCTGCGGTCGCGCTGCTGGCGGAACGAGCGCGACTGGTAGGCACTGACGGCCAGCGAAATGCCGAGCGGCAGAAATGCAACGGGCAGCAGAACAACCCACATGGCGTAGCCCCAGCGCCACGAGTCGGGGTCCTCTTCCTTGTGCGAGAGGATGGAGTTGGCAATCGAGGGTCCGATCCAGATGGTCACGAGGAACGGCGTGTCCGGAAGGCTGGAAAGCAGGGCGCGGTGCCGAAGGTCGGAGGTGTCGGCGACGAAAATCTGTTGCAGCACCTGGAGGCCGGTGCCACCAGCCGAGTACAAAATCTGGGCCGCCGCAAACGTTTGTACATTGCGCGACAGAGACATTTGGATGTACCCAATGACACAGAGGAGAACCGAGCCTGTAAACGCCTCAAAACGGCCAAAGACGTCGGCCATTTTGGCCATGGGAGGCTTAATCACAGCTGGAGAGTTAGCATCTGGTGAGATATAAAGACCGAAAACGAAAAACAAACCATTGACGACGCCCTGGACCACGTACACGGTCGACAAGAGCGAGTGGTTGGAAAACGACGAGACGGCAAACGCGGCCAGCGGCGCCGTGACCTGGCCTTCGAGCGATGTCGTAAAGGCGACGAGCAGCAGGCCAGCGTAGGCGATGACCAGCCGACGGTGGTTGGCCGCCAAAAAAGCGGTTTGGGGCGGCATCTCGTCAGTTAGGCCGGCATAGAGGACCGGCTCACAGTCGAGGTCGGTGTCGGGGTCGGGGTCGTACGCGGGCGCGCGTCCGGAATCGAATTTGGAGGAAGAAGCGATTCGCGGAGGCTGCGAGCAGGACGGCGAGCTGTGGGCAAGCGCTGTATTTTGGGGCGGTTGCTGGCCACGCCCCGCCACAGAACTTATACGGCGAACTGGGGCAGTGTCGCCAGGGCCTGCATAGCCCACAGTGCGAGACGCTAGTGAGCTTGATCTGGCGGGACTAGCGTCTGCGCCCAAGTGGGCTGTAGCTGCTCCAGCTGCTGGTCCTGTGCTGGTGATTGTGCCATAGCTCCGAGGCCGGCTAGCTGTCAGCGTAGCCAGAGATGAGCTGTTGCTCGTTTGTGTGTTCTCGCGGCCCACAGGCGTGCTGGTGTTTTCGCTGGGCTTGTCGCTCGCATCGACGAGCGTGTCGTAGGAAGGGTCGGCCATGCTGGGTCGATTGTGGCCGACGTTGGCGTTTTATCAGGCAGCTGAACGAAGCAAGCCACCGGACGCAGTAGCGTTGAGGTCGCAATGCAAGAAGTTGCGCGTCACAGAACACGCGCACCGAATCGGCAACGAGTCGAATAAAGGGTCGCAGAACTGGGCGTGGGAACCGTTTGCTAGTCGATGCAAATGCAAGTCGAGGGCCAGCCTCGTGGTGAGCGGCGAGTAGGCAGGCAAGCAGACAGGCAAGCGCAGGCGAGCAAACGAGCAGGGTTCCGTCGGCACGCAACTGGTTGATGCTGACTGGGTCGTACGTCGCGAGCTCGAACAAGCTTCCAATGCTGCGTTCCGAAGATGTGGCACGGGACACGAGAACGCCGAACGGAGAGCCGGGCTGGAAAGAGCACGCTTGGCCAGAAAATGCCGTATGCAGGCGGAAGAAGCAAGGGACAGTCGAGTGTGAAGGACAGAATGAAAGGCAAGCGTGAGAAGAGTGCAGCAGAGAGTGAGAGTAGGCAGCTGGTATTGCCAGTCTTTGGTATTTTGTTGGTCGGCCTTGGCCTCAGCTCGCATCCTCCCAGCAATTGAATGCCACATCACCCCTGCACCAACTGGTGTTGAAT
Source organism: Ophiostoma populinum (assembly GCA_029298855.1). Taxonomy (NCBI): domain Eukaryota; kingdom Fungi; phylum Ascomycota; class Sordariomycetes; order Ophiostomatales; family Ophiostomataceae; genus Ophiostoma; species Ophiostoma populinum. Next base: position 1,621,437 of record JANSLU010000003.1, on the reverse strand, counting down.
GTGGCTTTCTTCACTGTGATAAAAATGTGTCAGAATGAGCGCAGTGAATGAGCTGGGCATGGGGGTTCGTAACGGAAGATTGGGGGTGGGGAGCTGGACTGGAGCCTAGAGGCAGTGGCCGTAAATATAAATATACAGAGTGCATGGCTGTAGACGCTTGCGTACGAGCAGAGAGGTCGAATGATTGTTTTGAGTTTGTTGGTGAAGAAGTGAGAGCGTGACGCCGGAAGAAGCCCAAAAAAAGGAAAGAGGGGATAAATGGTCAGGGGGTAAGAAATAAACGAGGCGTCTTGGGCAAGAGAAAGAGAAAGCGCGACCGTGAGCACCTGCACACGAAGCTCGCACGAGCGTGCTGCTGTTTCCTTTGCCGCCTGTATCCGGTTTGCGCCCCGTTGCTCTTTCCACCAAATTGGCCGTCGGCTGTTGGGCCTGGTGCTGCGATGCACGATGGCAATCTGGCCAAGATCCATGACCGCGATGGTGCAGCATGTTGCACATTTCTACAGCACCAGTGCAACCTCAAGGGACTGGCATGCAGTTTGCTGCAGGCACCGGACAGGCACCGGACAGGCAGCCGACGCTGGCCGCGCGGTGTGTACGGAGTATCCGCCTTCCTAATCTGCCTGAGCTGACCACTGGGCCCCCGTGCTTGCCACACTGGGCTGTCCAACCAGCTCCTGCCGTTTCCCGCTTACCAGCTTACCAGCTTACAGCTTACAGCTTACTTGCGGGCCATGATCATCTTGCATTCGGAGATGAGCATGTGCTGACTCGGAGCAATACGCGCAGCGGGTAAATATACGGAGTAGTGACAACCAGGCAAGAGGAAAATACGCACTGTTTGTTGTATTTCTACTTGCGTCCCTCTGCTTTGATTACGGAGTACGGAGTACTTGAACGTATCGGGCTTCTTTCCGCTTCGGCCCGCTTTCTCTTGTCTTCAACAGGCGCGATGTCTTATTCGACACTGTCAAACAAAATGCCATGGTCGAGGTCGGACGTTTGGATGACTTGCAAATCGCAACCGGATGAAGACGCATAAGAAGATGCATGCACGGACAAGAAACAGGGAGCGCAACTTCCGTGCCCAAACGCTAGGGACGGGAGGGAAGGAGGAACGCCCCGTATCTCTAATACAACCCTGGCCGCTGTCGCGATACAGCGTGATGTGCATCTCGCAAATTTAGCCAAGCGTGCACGGGCAAGCCGGCACGAAACGGGAAAGCGACCGGCCGAGGTCTTTCAAAAGCGAATCAACCGCCTCCCATAAGCCGTCGGCACAAACTGCCTGGCGACGGGCTGAATCGTATCGCGCCAAAGACTGCGAAAACCAGATTCACACAGTACAATTTCCAGGCTGTGTGGCTCCCAGGGTCTTGGCTATCTCTTCCCGCGGCCACTTGAGCCGATCCCCGCCGGCAGCGTGCACGAAGTACGGAGTACGGAGTAATTCACTGTGACACATAAAAGATTAGTAGAAAAATGCGCGCAGCGCACATGCAACTGGGAAACTCCCCAAGTTCATTAAAAAACTGGACAAATCAAACTGGGTACGGATAGACCAAGAGTTTCAGCGACAAAACTTCCATGGTGCACTTCAAGACGAGATGCCAGCAGAAGCCCGTAGCACGGCCCTCCAGCTTCCAGGCACTGGGTCTCTGATGAAGACAATGAACATATCGTGACCAATGCCGCCCTCTTGGTTCCCAACACAGCGTTGGTCCTGGCAAGTTCGGTTTAGTAACTAAGCCAGGCGTTTCGCCGGACCTGACACCCACATCTTGCAATGCTATAGCGCTCGCCGGACAGGCTGCTGCTATAGAATCGCCAGATATCTTTTATTGGCAGAGATACTAGAATTATAAATACGGGCGACGAGTCAGGTCTTTCCACCACCAGCGGAAGCCCCAGTTTTAGAGTAAATTTACGGTACGTCGCACCGCACACTGCCACGCCACCCAGCCCACAACGTGTCCCTGAGACCAGGCAACGCGGCGCAGCCCTTGCGATGGCTTCACCTTGTAAATAAATGCACGATGGGATGGTCGATATTCCAATTCCTTTCTCGTTCAGTAAGCATGCCCAGCACGTTCCTTGAGAAAGACGGCTTTGATTTGCTCCTTCCCTTCACAGAAGTAGCCCACCTCCTATGGGAATAGCGGCCCGCACCGTGCTGTAAGCTAAAACCGCACGGTACGGAGCGACTCCATCTTGAATTCCATTGGCTGTAGATGATCAGGAGATGATCTGATAAAAACCCACGGCAATTTACGGCAATTTCTGGTTGCAAAAGCGCGCTGCGTGCGTGTCGTGCCACTCAATACTTTAACGTGCAAATTTTCTCTGCAGGTGCTCAACATATGCAAGCCAAGGGACCCGTCCCGCAGACAGCCAGGCCTCCTCACTCCACTCGCACGTGCATGTGCCCAACGGTCCAGGCAGATCACGGGTTTGAGACATGAGATGGAATAATGATGAAAAAAAGATCTCAGCACGTGAAAGAAAAGCGGTGGCGGGCGTAGATCGGCTGGTTTGGGGGCGAGCGGGTGGCTGTCCTAAAAAGCCTGGTGTATGGGTGGCTAGTTGGATATATTTACACAGCGAGCGGCGTTGCACTGCAGTTCTCTGAATGGCAGCACCTGAGATGGGGACGGGCTTGGCCGAAGCGTGGCAATTAGTCATAGAACAGCACGGCGATGAATACTAATTTGCACGTAAAATTGATCGAGTAAGTAGCAGTATATAGCGAAACAAAAATCATTTGCGAATCAGGCAGATCCAAAAGGTATTTCGTGACTTTCGCATGGCAAAACGAACGGAAACCAAAGATCCCGCGGGATATCCAAAAGAAGCATATGCAGGTCAGAAGATCAAAAAGCAAACGGGGAATTGTGACAGCAAGAAAGCAATGTGGGTGGTCATCTGTATGCCCACGCGCAGATGCAGTGAGTGAACCGTAGGATGTTGTCATGACAGAGCAAAAATGGTAAAGAAGCGCTACCCAACCAGGGTCAAGAAAACGCAAAATGCAAAAGAGAGCTGCCTAGGCCTCCTCCATGATGCCGCCCCCGCCACCGCCCTCCTCGCGCCACTCGCGGCTCTTCTCCGTCAGCCGTTTCACGCCTGCAACGCGGCTGGACCAGAGGCTCTCGATCGGTGTGCGAAAGGTAAAGGCCCGCTGGGAGCTGATGACACCAATGGCCTGGAGAACGGCCTTGCGGCTGTCGCGGCCAAACACGGCCGGGTGGTTGATCCACTCAAGGCTGGCCTCGAGCTCGGCATCCAGAGCAGCCACGGTCTTGGCGTCGATGGCCACCGAAGGGCCCATAGGCCCGCCCATGGCGGCGCTCAACGCGTCGTTGGACCGGGGCCGCGTCATGGCATTGGACATGGGGAAGCCCGCGATGGAGTTGGCAGACGCCGTGGGCGAGGGCGAGTGCTTGCGGTCGGGCGTGCCAATGGCCAGCGTAGGCGAGCCCTCGCTGCCCGGGTGGGGGGTTGCGGGGTTGGAGAGATTGCCGTTCTTGCTCGGCATAGGAGGCACGGGTGGCAGGCCGCCCTTGCCGAGGCCCTTGAGAATCGAGCGGGTCTCGTTCAGCAGGGTGTGTGCGCGCTCGTGCTGGCCGCGGCTCACAAGAGTCAGGGCTCTGGTCAGCATGTCCGAGGTCAGCAGCTCCATGCGACGCTGCACAATACTCGGGTGGGGAGGAATTGGCGGCGTGTTCTGCCACGACCGGGTCTTGCTCTGGTTGCTGGCAGGCAGCATGGTGATGGCCAGAAGCGATGGCCGAGGCATTTGCATGACGGACCCGTCCTTGAGAATGTCGCCCCAGCTCAGGTCGGCCTGGATGAGAGGTACCTCCTCCACGGACACGGTGCGCGGTTCGTCCTGGTCGACGGGACCGCCAAGTGCTTCCAACCCAGACACGATGGTCTCCCAGGCATCCTGGGGAAGCTGCTCCTGCGTGGAGTTGTCGGGGAGAATGACAAGCTGGACCAAGACATCGCGCTTGTCGCCAAAGCGAAGGTCGCCCAACAATGCCTCGGCATCGCGGCCAGTGGCCCGCTTGGTGATTTGCAAAGCGCCACTAATCTTGTGGAACTTGGCCGGCGAGCCCTCGGGCAGCTTCAGCTTGAGCCGGACATTTTGGTGCGAGAGTGTCTGCATGGCGCCCAAGCACCCAGCAAGGCACTCGCGCAGCATCATCCAGTCCTTGACGTAGGTGTACGAGGCCTTGGTGCGGGTCGACAGCTCAATCATGGTGTCGGGCTTGTGCGTCATACCTAGGCCAAACGAGTGGATGGTGATCTTGGCCGCTTCAGCCCGGGACACGACAAAGTCGACGCTGTCGGCGTCGGACGTTGACGCATCGCTGATGAGCATAATGGTGGCAATGGGGTTGTTGTACTTTCTCTGCATGAGCAAGTCCATGGCCACGTTCGCGCCCTCAACGACATCGGCACGATGGCTCTTCTGGCCGACAGGCTTGATCGAAGCCAGAACACCGCCCCAGCCGGGCCACGACTTTGTGGTCATACCCACAACCGGGACGCCGCCGCCGCCAGACCCAAACGTAACAAGACCCATGCGGTCACGCTCGCCAAGCGTGTGAACCATGAACCGCAGAGCATCGCGCACAAGGTTGATCTTGACGCCCTGCATCGATGACGATATCGGAACGACAACAACGACATCGATGGGAACGTGGATGGACTGCGTTGGAGACGGCATGTTGGGGCTCTTGTTGTAGTTGGTGTATTCGGTGGCAGCCGTCGTCACCGACTTGTTGCCGCCATAGGACGACGCCACGGACGCGACGCGGTGTGGCCGGCCACTGCCAGGCGTCTGCTGGTTGTGCCAGTCATCCTCTTCCGTTTCGGAGAAATCGCCGCGATCGAAACCAGGGCTACGGACGGGGCTCATCTCGATTGCGTTCAGGTCAAGCAGGGCTTGGTGCCAGAGGCGAAGCTGATTCCGGCTGTCGAAGCGAAGATGGAACTGGGGAAGCTCAACAACAGAAAGATTGAGAGTCAAAATGTTCTCCTCTAGCGTGCCAGTCTCGGACACCTCGTTGAGGTGCTTCTTGATAAGAATAGAGCCCTTTAGGGTGCAGCGCGTCGTCTTGCCGACTAGCCCGCCATGGGTGCCGTTGGGATCGTCCCACGGCTGCTGCTGGGAAACGGGAGTCAACCCACTGCCCTTCCTCTCCTTGACGCAGATGAGCATTTCTGCAAAGAGGAAACACTCCAGCTCTTGCCAGGTAGACTTGTCCTTGCCAACACGCAGCGAGCCGGAAAGACGGAGCTTGCCGAACCGGCTAAAGTCGAGTCCGTGCCAGTTATCAACGCGGTTCCGTAAGCTCTCGGTCGCCAACTCCAAGACCTCGGGCGCCTCGTAAGGGATAAACCGGGGCTGCGTGTTGCGCATGGGCAAAGACTGGTGGAAGCTGTCCTCGCCATTGGCACCGTTGCCTTGCGGTATCTGGGGCGTGGTGGGAACGCCACCGTTCAGGTCCTCTGCGTCCGCGCGCCACTTGCAGTCTGGCACTTCGATGGTGACCAGACATGTAAGAGTCTGTTGATGCCGCGAACGGGTGATGGTGGGAAACTCTGACCGCACAGTGACGGTAGGGGCCGGGATAGGGTTGCGTGTTACTGCCCGCGGGCTGGCCATTGTGGTCTCCATCGCCTGAACGTCATAGTCGTGGGCACGGCGAGGCCCGCCGCTTTGTGTGGTTTCGGGGTAGCCGCCTGACGACGCAACACCGGTTGCCTCGCTATCACTGCGTACGTGCCGCGAAGCGTTTGCATACCGGTCTTGGGACGGCTCCCGCTCTCGTTCACGGTAGCTGCCTCTGGTGGCTGAGCTGTCACGCATGTTGCCGTTGTTGGTCATGTTCCCGTTGCTGTGGCGATCTTGGTGGTGACCGTTTGTAGTAGTGTTGCCGTTGCTCATAACGCTGTTTTGCCGCTGCTGCTGGTTGGAGTTTCTGCTTTGAGGGCGTGCTGGCTGCGGCTCAGGCCAGTCTGGTGTTGGTGTTGCGACGCCCATTGACCGGTTGTCGGCGACCGAGATGGAGCGGACCAGGTTGGAAATCTTCTCTGAGCGGCTGTTAGCGTACCGATGCAAGCTGATCGACCAAGGTGCCCTGGGTGACTTACCAATGTCGAGAACATTGCCGCCGCGGCTGGTGTCGAGGTGTAATGGGGCGTTGCATGTTGGGCAGTACTGTGACTCAAACTCGCGGATAAACTCGTAAAAACAAGCCTCGTGTGAGACGTGTGTGCAGGAGAATTGCAATATCCGCTCGCCACGGAGTGTGTGCTCGAGGGGCTCCTCGCAGACAGCGCAGACACTGCCGACAAAGGTGCGCTCTCTCCGGGTTCGTGATCGGTCTGACGCCATTGTGGAGGGCTGTGTGGCGGAAGTGCCGACTGTTTTGTACGTTGTGGCGGACGAGGACGACTTGAAGGAAGCTATGCTGGTGATACGACCCGAGATGGAACCTTGACAGTTAGCAAACGAGGTTGGCCTCTGGATAGGGTGCTGCAATCTGTGTCAAGATAGAAAGAAAGAAACACGTTAAGTTGACGGTCAGATTTGAAGTAGCGGCAGCAGAAGCAGCAAGGAGACTAGGTTCGCAAGAGTGCCATAGAGTGAAAAGATGTATGTGAAAAAGCGCCGTCTTACTCTTGTCGAAGTGTGTTGAAGCAGCTGAAGGTGAGAGTGCCGGTCGGACACCACGCAGATACGATGGCAGGTAGGCGGACTGGCGTCGCCAGCCGGTGTTTTGGGGCACGTGAGGCGATCCGGCCGGGTCGAGGCTAACTTCACTGAGCGTCGATGGGGCAAGTTGGTTTTGGAGCAAGCTCTGGGGTCGTCTCTCTCGGCTGTTCTTTTCCTTGTTGCGCGATCGAAAGAACATGACCGAGCGTTGTATCAAGCTCAAAGAGTTGACGAGGTATGCGATTCCTTGGGAGTGTGTGCCACTCGAAGAAGGGTGAAAGCACGCGTGCTACTTCTGCTGCTTTGATTTGCCGTCGCTGGAGGGGTATAGAAGGATTTCGCAGTGCGGATGGAATGACGACCTCACCGTTGACAGTAGCCAAGAAGCAATAAGAGATCCCCTTGCGTCCGATATACGGAGTATCTGTGTTGGCCGTCGCTGAGGCGTATGGCTTTCTCGCTCCCGTATACAACAAGAGTCGTGCTCGGAGTGTGAACAAACGAAGCCTCGAAGTGCTAAACTGAATTTGCGGTTCGGAACTGTGAGACTGTCAGTGTCGGCTGCTCTCGGCGACTAAACAAATGGAAACAATGACAGATGTCCTGCAGGACAACAAGTTGGTTCCCAATGCGGACGGGTGCGGTCGTGGTAAGACACAAGCTCATGCGAGGACAGTGGTGCGATAGACGCAGCGGTAGATGGATCATGTGCGGAGCAGGTTGCTGAGTTCGGCAGGTGCTGATCCTTCGGGCGAAAGCAAAGGCGGCGATAGATGCAGAGGATCCAAATGGTACAAGCGCAGGATACAAGATAGCGGAGATGCCGAGTGCCAATGCAATCTGGTGTACGTTTCCCAGATGTCCTGACAAAGCTTCGTGTGTAAAGCTTGACAGCGGCAGGCCGGGCCCGATACTGGTATCTTGGGCGCTGGCCGGAGAGTAGTTTCCAGTGTTCAGGTCTCGTCGTAGGAGGTGGCAATGTGCATTTGCGTGGCGCTGTTGGCCCAAGCATGGCAGTGTTCGCCGTGGCCGTTCCGGTCCTTGCTTGCACACAAGCCGTCGATGTGTCTCCCTTGACAGGCGTCGCGTGGCACAGGCGTCCCTTTGTATAACAAAACGCGCCAAGCAAGACAAATGCAAGACAACAAGAGAACAAGAGCAAAACGTAAGGCAAAACAAGAGCAGGATCGCGCAAGACCCGCGCTTGTAGACGTAGACTAACCTTGTTGTTCGGAACGCGGAGCGCAGCTAGACGGTGTCGGGGTGAAGCGAGATGCTGGGAAGCAAGGGAAGCAAGCGATCCTGTGATGTCGAGGCACGCGCAAAAGAAAAGAAGATTGGCGAGAGGGGCGCGGCCGGAGCTTGACAGGTTGTCGTAACGAGTCGCGTGCGCCGGCGAGAGGCGTGGCGAGGCCGAGGCGAAGAGAAGCGGCGGGACTTTAGCAAGGCAACGAGCAGACAAGGCTCGGAGGCGAAGAAGTCTGGCTTTGAGAAAGGACAAACAAAGATTGAGGAGTCAGGAGGTAAGAGGAAACTTGGGAATCCGAAGCAGGAGAAGGGAGAGGGAAAAATGGAAAGCGCCAAGTGCGTCGAGAACGGACGGAGAGGGAGCGGGCGAGATACAAGTAGCAGCTTCCTGGTGGTGAGTTGACAAAAGTTACAATTGGGGAAGGAGACGTATCCGTACAGGAGAGATGGAGGGACGGGGACAGGGACCAGGAAAGAGCAAGGGCACCAGGAGAAGAGAAACGGGCGCAGGGATTGGCCAGCAGCTTGCAAAGACGGAGACAAGGCCCTGGCCCAAAAACGTGGGCCTCATTGTTTTTCGTCTTTTGTTCCTGGGATCTGTGCTTTCTTTTTCTTTTTCTCTTTTCTTTCTTTTTTCTCGCGTTTACGCATTTTATCTCTATATCGGCGATTTAAATCTGAACTGGATGTTTTAGCCCGACCCGTCAGCGCTCAAAACGGCGCCAGGCTGTTGGTTTGGCACCTTGACCTGCCGTTGGGTCCAACGTTCTTTCCTGAAAGCCGAGCGCGCCCCCAGTCGCGGCCGGTTGCAGTTCCCCTGAATTGGGATTTGGCAGGCATTGGGGGCCACCGCTAGAACAGGGACGAACGACTTAGCGGGACAACCGATGCTGCGTGAGGCAAAGAAAGGACTTTGGGTTCTTTTAGCGGTTCTTTTAGTGCGCTGCACGGCAGGACATTAAAGACGTCCGATTTAATCTCGCGTTGATTGTCGGTGGCAAGTGTAAATTAACAGCAACGGCGCTGGAAAAAGGATACATCATAAAGCGCCCGGCTGAGAAAAGGGAAGGCGCATTGCTTTGGATTGAGCTACGAATAGCAAAGCGAGCAAGTGCGGACCGAGCGCCGCTGCTCTTGTTCGTTGGGCCTGGAACGGCGTGATTGCTGTGAAAAGTCTCGATGCAGCGGACACCGAGGCTGTTGGTTCCTTCCGGACGCGGTTGACGCCATTGACGGCGTTGTTTGTCGTTTTGGGAAGGCGACGGCACGAGCGATTCGCCAGAGCTGCGCAAGGAAGGAGCCGGATTCGAGAACGCCAAACCAAGCAGAAGAGGAGGCCCAAGAAGGAAAAGGGCCGATCGCAATGATCGCTGCACCAGCGAATGGGCATGTTTATGGTTACGTGATAAGCTAGGAACAGTGGATGATTTCAGACGCGCGACGTCTGTCACGGTGTTGCGTGCTACAAAGCCCTTACGCGTTGTCGGTGTGTTAAACCGTCCTAGAGCAACGAGGTGCAGCTGCGCACGGGGTGGCATGGACAATGCGCAGATGTCCTTTGCGTGGTGCGCAAATTTGCTGTGCAGACGCATCCGGCCGGTCTGCGAACACTGCTGTCGGTCTGGCCGCCGGCCTAGTCTTAACAGGCGGCTCGTGGCCTAGGTCGGTCGGGTCGGGAGCCGGGTCGTTCCTGACCTTTTAATCCTTTCCCAGATTTGCAATGATAAGAAATTGACAAAAATGATGCCCATGCCTGGACTGGCTCGCGGTTGGTCGTCTGCTGTGCGCCGTCTTCTCTCAAGATGCGACCTCGTCGAGCGTGTGTCCAAAAGCATTTTCGCTGGAGATGAGTGGCGGAAACGGGCGAAAACGAGCCGCAAATGAACGCGGCGAAAAGAGCATTTCCCGCTATCGCCTATATTTAAATTTAATTTATTTAAATTAAACTATGCCTGTCGTTTGTCGCTGCAAGCGTTTCGGGACTCACAGGGCTCATCGCGCAGACAGACGCTGTCTGACTTGGCCCGGCCCGCTGCCAGTGTCTCGCATTGTTCTTGCGTGTTCTTTCCGTTTTCTAGGCGTTCCTGACGTTCCAAGCGTCTCTTGTTGGCCGCTACTGGCTGGCAGTTGAACAATAACAGTCGCCCATCACGGACCAAACAGGCAGTCGTGTCATCTCGCATAAATTTAGACTCTACGGAGTAGGATCAGTGCGCCACGGTCTCTGGGAGATGAAAACGACCCCTAGCAAACGGCATACCCTGTCCGTACTCCGTACTCCGTCGACCGTTGGCCTTTGCCCCCTTATCGTCCGTTTACCCCACCACCAGACCGACTGTCCACGGGCAATGCCTCATTTTGTTTTCGTTCATATCCAACGGTTCGCAGCAACATACGATCCTGGCAGCGGTTCTCCGCCGAATGAGATGAAGGCAATGCTTGCGCGTATAAAAGTCTAAATTGAAATTTACATGATACGCCTGTGGTGATTGTGACGAGGCCACTGCTTCGAGGCGTAAAAGGACGCGAAGGTTCGAGCAAGTATGCCTCGATATAATCAGCCGAGATTTGATATCGCAGCCAGTGCCAACTGCGTGGGCGAGGCGTACTTGGTACCACCGTGGCACGAACAGCCAGCCAAGCGTCACACATCGCGGAGTACATTTTTGTTCCGCGTCTTTGCTCCGTGTATTTATTTGTGGCTTTCAAGGCGCATTTTACAAACCAGCTTGCACGAAACTCAAGGTTGGTTCGTAAAACCTGTAAATTTAGATTGAAATCCGTTGCTTTTAAGTAAATCTATATTTATAAATTTACAATTGTAACAATACGGTGGCGCCGAGCATCTTGCCAACTGACGAAATAAACCAACCGCAGTGATAGAACCGAGCCCAATGCGGTGTGATACCTTTTCCGGTGACGGCCCTTTGTGCGGCCCTATCACTGCCAACTCGCATCACACGCACTTTTATCACCCTGGGCACAAAGGCAAGGCACCCGACCTAGAGAGCAAGGCAAATCGCACACAAACACACTGCCGCTACCATCTGGCCATCTAGCGCCAACGTTGCAGCTAAATCACATGGAAATGACGGTTCCAACGGTCTCTAGCGCATTGCCTGGCAAAGTACTTTCCGTTTTCGTCACAAACTCTCAGCTCGCACCGCTAGCTCTTGGGCTAGCATCGGTAGCTGTTGCAAGTAAAGGCCCTCACAAAGAAACCGGTTGCGTGCCAGAATGCGGTTGCGTGGAGCTTCCCTTTTATGCGAGCTGCATCTAGAAAAAGCCAAGACTTGCGCGTACTCCGTAGGCGCCGTTGGTTGTGCGTCTGCTAGTCGCGCTTCACGCAAGTTCACGCAAGAGACGTGTCGCAAAGCCCTGGCGCAACGCCGCTCTGGTTGAACCAAGAAAGAAGAGACCGGTTCCGTGTGTCTCGACTGCATCGAGAGGAGCATGCATGCAGCGAGGAGTTGAGACGAACTGGCGTCGATCCCAGCTGGGCGTGGTGGACTCGCTCCTCAGTGGACGCAGTTGGGCAGGGCCGGAGGCTGGGGATTGCCGTTTTTCGGCTTCGCCTGTAAACATAAATATAAATTATGCGAGGGCACTGCATCTCTGCAGGTCGGTGAACATCGCTGCTCAACATGGCACAAGCAGACGGGGCTCTGTTGACCGGCCCCGTCGTTCGCGGCACAGCGTGTGGAATATCATTCTCACCCAGCGGTGCCCAATCCAGGGCCGATGAGCTCCGTCTGGGTGCCGTCCACGGCCCAAAGAGGTAGGAAGTATTCTAAATATTTATACTCTGTAGGTCGTGCATGTTCAGCTTGCTCCGTTCGTGTCGTGGAGGCAGGCGCACAAGCAAGGGGCATACGGAAAGGTCTGTCCCAAATTTTAGAGCAGGCTTTTCTCGGATGGCGATAGTTTTCGATTATACTCCGCAAAGCTCGCGATTTTGTGGCGAGTAACTTCTGGCAGGCCTTATCCCACAACGGGACGTCGGCCTCGGGGCTTGTTCCGTTTTGGTCTGTGCCGGGATTGGTGCCCGTTTGGATAGAACAACCGGCGCAAGAACAAATGCAAGGCCAGACTCCCTCTCCAGAGGACCGTGGCCATGTGGCATCTAGCCCTCTCGTGTCGGTAGCCACTTCTGCCCTGCACGAGTGCCCTGGTTGCTTTTCATGACGAATTTCCCGCGTGCCCCGAGTGTAAAAATCACATATAAATAGCTCGACTTTATGAGGTCGAAGCACGGAGTATACCGTCTGCTGCTCCGTAAGTGATATATCAAAAATATTTATATTTATACACACGGAGCCAAGCATGGAAGGGGCGATGGCACTCGTGGAAGGAGCAAGCTGGTCAGTAATCTATGTTTACTCCGTGAATTGCAACCGGGCTTGAGTTTCCGATATCACGGCCGACACAAGGCAGCCAGCTCCGACGGCCACTCATGCTCGCACTTGTCGATCCTGTATGAATCTTGCAACATCACCAGTGGCTTGACTAGACTTGAGTATATCAGTTCCGACGGACCCTCTCTCGGGAGACACACATCCTTCCTTCTGTTGCATGGCTTCCGGGGAAGGCGCAGGCCACAGGCCAGACTTCCTCCTTCCAAGGCTATTGTATTTCTTAACTTTTTCCTGGCGCCCACTTCCCACGTTGCGCCTTCTCCGTTTTCATTGTGGTTTGTGAGTCTTGTTTTCCACTTGCAATCTCGTTTTGGCCATCAGCCGAGCGCCCAAGCCCAAGCTATTGATTTTGTTCATGCCCCAGTATCCGGAACTCCGTCTTCTTCAGCACTAGCCCGGCCCTGGCCGACGTTCTGCCATAGATTTGTATTTATAATTTTATTTAAATTTATACTGGCAGCCCGGCATCCTGGCTAGACCACGGGACTGCCGTCAAAGGATCGTGGGCTAAGGGAGACGAGACCGACATTCGAAACACTGACAAGACCTTCCAAAGCTTCCTCCGTCTTCTTTAGCTCGGATTCTCCTTGGGCACGCTCCGACCAGGGCGGCCGCCGGATGTATATTTACATTTGCATCTAAATAGTGGCAGAACGACGTCCGAGCGTGCATAAATAGCTTGTCCTAGGACCAATCCCCGCCGACGACGCACCCTCACGCCGCGGTCTGTGCACACAGTTCACCCATCTCCGTCTTGACTCGTGCAGAAACTGTAAGTTTACAGTGGCATATGGAGTACGTCTGTCTGCTATCCGGCTTGGAGAGCAAAGCGTGCAGCAACTGACAGAACACAAGTGGAAGAAGAGAGTTGTCCAAAGTCGCAAATCGGCTCATGCAGCTGAACTGACAAGTAAAGGATTCGGGATAAAAGCACAAGCTGTCTCGGAAATGGAGCGACCCGCGCTTGCCCCATCGTGCAAAGGGAGAAAACGCCGAGCGTCCAGAAGAGCTTTGGGGCGAAAACCAACCTGCGGGAAACGACGTGAAAACGTCGCGAGGCTACCTGTTTTGGCAAGCCACGCAGGCTGCGGATTGTGCCGATCACTCTCTCGCGGATACTTTATGATTCAATGTGCCTCGACCGCGGTGGATCTCTGACGAACCAAACCCTGTTGCTCCCTCCAGTCGAGACGACAAGCATCATTTGCAGTGTGGCAACTGTCTTTTGGAGGCACAGACAGCGGCAGTTAAACGCTCATCGTGGATCTGAGACATGTGCCGACAAGATTCGTCACTGTCACACGCTTAGCGTGTAAGTGTGTCTCACCTGCAGACTCAGCCCCATGGGCCCAGGTGGAATTACCAGCATTTTAGCACGGAACATTATGACCCAGTCTGCCTGACGCATCGTGCGAATCGCATCAACTCTTTTGGTTTGGCGAGTGCCACAGCCCAACCCCGGTACAAAGTGATGCCATGAGAGTGCACGGGCTCACTCTGGCGAGCACGGCCGCCCATGAGCTGTGGCGGGCAGCCGAGTACCTCGTCACGTTTTCTTGAGCCTACGGAGTAGCTTCTGGACCGACCTGAGGAACTTGCATGGACTATCTGCGCCAAAAACGCCACCGAGCCCATCACGAAACGCCTCTCGGACCTTGAAAACGGGAAAAGCTCGCTCCTGATAACGAGATGGGGGTTGTTTGGCTCGCCATCACTGTGAGGTCTCGCTTGTGGACTCTTTTCTCATAGCGGGCACAGACTGGCGTAATGGCAATCACGTCGGAACATGGACATGTCTCCATTTCCCCTTTGTGCAATCCATCAACATCGCAACGGGGGAATTGACGACCATATATTTATGCAGTGCAACGTGCGCCTGCGAGTGGTTTTGCTCTGATATCTCTACTTCTACTCCGTATTTGCACGGAGACGGCAACGAACGATGCCGAGATCGAGATGTATATTCGCCGAAGGCGCCTGGCCCGCCGTTTCCCGCGAGGTGAACTCGCGGAATCAGTGCATGCTTTGTTCGTCAAAGGAATCCCGCGTTGCATCGGGGCCGTCACGGAGAGAGCGCTGCACGGTGCTGAAGAACCTGGGTGGAAAGCGCTAAAGGGGACAAGGGGCCCAGCGAGAAACAACACAGCCCGGGCAAACGAATAAAATTCCTGTACGGTGACCGTTACCCTGTCCGCGAAGAATGTTCAAAAGATGCACATTGATAATATATATAGTCTGCAAGAGGTGAATATTTCACGTACGGCCATAGATACTGGAAAGCACGGGATCCCGTCCGCTCTCCCCTAGTTAAACCAGTAATCGGCGGATTAGTAGTTGGGTCGGTGACGACCAGCGAATACCCTCTGCTGTACGTTTTGTCTTTTTTGACTTTTCTCTTTTTGACTTTTCTTTTTGTTTTGAATTTTTTCTTTTCTTACTATGTTGAAGATTATCTATGTTGAAGATCTATGTTGAAGATTCAAGAAAAAAGGTTCAGAAACCCCTAAAAGTCTTTCATAATCAACACAAGTGAGACATCTCCATCCCTCCCGGAGCGAGCGTCTGCCAAGGCGCGGATGTGTTTATGACTACGGTGCCATCGTTGGCAGGTATTGGCACTGGTTCTCGTACGTTGTCTCCAGCGACCAGGCGACAGCAGCCGGTTTGATTGCAGTGAGATTGCACCTCCGCTCCTGAACCCAAGCGAGCTGGAGCCTTCAGTCTACCAGTCTATATTTACTCAAGACCGCAACGGATGCTACCTGCGCCTATGGTGTTTACAGATGCTCGTAGAAGCAAAACGTACCGATACGACAGTTGCCGTGATCGGCTTGTGGGAAGATATGCTGCATTGTCATATGCAGGAGGCGTCTTGCGTTATGGGGTGGAATGACCGGAAGGCAAATGTAAGCTCCGACCCAGGGGTAGCTGGTGAAATTGTGTTTCTGCTGCAGACGAATGCACAGTCACGCTGCAACGTAGGATCTGATGCCCGTGCCCGGTCCTCCAAGGCACTGTGTATAAATATAATATATTTATGCTCTGTCACAAAGTCGACCTGGCAACATGAGCGACTTGAGCATCGCAAGATTCACGCTCCTAATGCGTCGTCTTGGTCCATCTAGCCCGTATACTCTTCCGTGTTGCTGCTTCTAGCCTAAACAACCAGGCACAGTGTATTTACAGCCATCTTGGACGAGAGGTTAGTCGGTGACCCGTCGGTAAAACCCAACCTGTGGCTTTCAGCGTCGTACATAAAAGCTGCGTGATGCGAGTGTGACGGTCAAGAGACGCGCGGAAGCCGCAGATCAGCGACAAGGTTCTCAACCAAAATGGCGCCGAAGCAAACGAATGGCCAGAGCCGATCAGTGGCCTTTGCGGCTCACGGTTGCGAGTGCGGTTCACACGTTCTCTCGGTTCTCTGACGGCCGTTGAGGTATATGTGCGGCGGTATTGGCCCTGATGACACCCGTCGGCCGCCATCCGGGACCAGCATCTTCAACGTCGTGCCACTGCTAGCGAAGGGGTCTGTGCTGCAACTCTACTCCGTACATTTAATATCGACTCCGTACTCACGCGTGAGCAGACCTGGTTTAAGAGTTGTCATGTTTGACAAATCCAGCTCCCTGTCAGGTTGTTTGAGGCAGCGGCGAGTCTATATTTGCTCCGTGCTCGTACGGCGACAAAGCGTTATTGGAGATGAACAAAAAGTCAATTGCATTCATTTTACAAGCTGCTCTTGTTTGGCACTTTTTCTACTCTCAGACGGCGGCCGGCAATGCAACACGCCGTATCGTCGTGGGATGCAGATACCACTAACCGAGTCTCACAGTACGGAGTAGCAGAGACGGCTCACGTATGTGCAAACCGGTGCCACCCTAAAACGGTGAGCGACGTGCCGCTTGTAGCTCACATGTTTGAGGTTCCATTGGGCTAGGCGACCCTTATGCACCTGCCACTTTTCGGCTGCCCGTTTCAATGGCGGCCAGCGTGAAACACGGGCTGCCGCTGGTCCCTAGCGGTGTCGGTTGATTTCATGCAGCCATGTGCATCTCTGGCGATCGCTGCATCGCGCCCAGAACACCAGAGACCACCACTCCCGGCATCGGCCGATAAACGGAGCGCGCATGACACGGAGAGGCATGGTGAGGCAGATGTGAGCAGTTGTGGCGGAGCAGGTTTCGAAACAGTTTTTTTTCGCACGTCACTGGAAACAAGTGGTGCATGCACTGTGTAAGCGAGCACCAGGCGAACAAATGGACACGGCGACCACGCCATCGGTGACTGAGTTGTAGTCACGTGACCGTTCCGTATTTGTGCAGGACGACCCGATGAGGCAGGCACGTTCCACGACGATACCTACAACGGCTCCATGCGCATTCGTCATATTTTGTATTGTCATGTATCTAGTTCAGACTGGCGCGGCGTTCATTGCAAAATAGCCCGGCTTCTGCTCTAGTCCTCGTCCCAGTTCGGGTTGGGCGCTGGCGGCTTGGGGCCGCCGGCTTGTCTCGACACGATAATCTGGTCGACCGACAGCACCGTTCTCGCGGCCTCCGTGGCCAGCTTGATGGCCCAGCTCTTGCTGGCCAGCAGGTCGAGGATGCCCTCGTCCTTGGCATCCAGCGTGCCGGTACCGTCGTCGTTTTCGACGTCGACGCCGTACGTCCACTGGTCCTTTTTGTGCGCCGACGCGTACAGGTGGCTCAGCACCTCGGTCGCGTCCAGGCCTGCGCTCTCGGCCAGTGTCCGCGGCACGACCTCAAAGGCCTCGCCAAACTTCTTGATGGCGTACTGCGCCAGGCCGGGCGTCTTTTCGCCAAACGCCTGCAGGCGCTCGACGAGCTGGATCTCGGTCGCGCCGGCGCCGGGCACCAGGCGCGCGTCCTTGGTGATGGCCTTGACGACGTTGACGCCGTCGTCGACTGCACGCTCGACGTCGTCGAGGTGGTTCTGCGTTGCGCCGCGCAGCACAATCGTCGCCGTGCGCGTGACCTCGCTCTCCTGGCGGAAGACGGTGACGCGGTCGCCGCCGACCTCGAGCGTCTCGACAATGTCAATCGAGCCCATCTCCTCGGGCATCGGCGCGCCCAGGCGTGCCAGCGGCGTCGCGCCGACGACGCGGCATATCCGGCGCAGCTCAAACTTGCTGAGCACCTTGAGCACCAGGATGCCGTAGCGGTTGAGGTAGTGCATGGCCAGCTCGCCCACCGTGGAGCCGGCGACGACGACGCGCAGGCCGACGTCGTGCAGCTGCTTGATGGACGCCTCGAGCTGCACCTCCTCGCCCTTGGTAAAGTCCATCATCTCCTTGGCGTTGTGCAGCAGCACGGTGCCCTTGGTCTCGGTCTGGCTCGCGTCAATGGGGCAGGAGAAGACGCCGACCTTGGCCTTGGCCACCTTCTTGACCGTGCCGTCGGGCGCCTTGGGGAAGACCATGCCGCGCACGACACGGCTCTGGTCCAGGCTGCCGCCCATAATCTTGACGACGCGGATGTTGTCGACGTTGAAGAGCGCCGCCGACTTGGGCAGCACCGCCAGCACCGCCTCGGCGACGAGCCCCGCCAAGAAGTCCTCGTTGCCGCTCTGCTTGCTGCCGACGACGGTGCGGATCGCCTTGCTCAGCTGCTCCTGCGAACGCACGTCCTCAATCTTGTCGACGACCAGCTCCTCGAGCGCCTCGAGCGCAAACTTTTGCGCGCGCTCGTAGCCCGTGACAATGTCGGCCGTCTTGAGGCCCATGCGCAGCAGGTCCTCGGCCTTGCGCAGCAGCTCGCCGGCCAGCACAATCACCAGGTTCGTGGCATCGCCCATCTCCGCTTCCTGCTGCTGCGACGCCATGACCAGCAGCTTGGCCGCCGGGTGCACGACATCGAGCTCGCGCAGGATCGTCGCCGCGTCCGACGTCAGAATCATCTTTTGCAGGTGGTTGATGACCACCTTGTTGCGGCCGTACGGGCCGAGCGACGTCTGGACCGTCGAGGAAATGGCCCGGCAGGCGTCAATGTTGCGGAGGACAGCGCCATCCTCGGAGTCGTAGCTGGCCGGTTAGCATCTAAAAATAAAATAAATCAAAAGAAAGAAGGAAAGAAAGGGGTAGCTCGGCCGTGGCCGGCGCGAGGACGTACTTGTTGTAGCCCTTCTTGAACAGGCCCGCGTTGGGCGCGTTGGGAATGTTGAGAGACATGGTGTGTCTGTGCCGTCGTCGAGATCGCGGTGCGTTCGAGTTCGGTACGTGCAGGTGTCGCTGTGTCGTGATCACGGCGGCGTGGTCTCAAAAGGAGCTTCGCAGCAGCCGGCTCTAGTGGGGGGAAAGGCGGCCACAAAAAAATAGGTTCTGGAGCTTTCGCCAGCGCTGAAGCCTTGGGAGGGGAGCAGCCAATAGTGGGGCCAGCCTGGCTGCACGCTGCCGTAGGCGCTGACGCCAGAGCTAGCGGCGCTGGCTCAGGGGAAGGGGCGTTATCGATAAGACGCCATAGCGCTCTGTACGCGCTGATTGGCAACAATGTTATTCCGCTGGCCGGCGCGTTTACAGCTCCTCGCAGCACTTGCATGCGCTGTGGAGCTCGCGTCGCAGGGAGCTTGGGCTACTCCGTACAGCCTCGAGCGTCACGATTTGGCGATTCTTGATCTGTCTCGTATCTCCTTCACTCGCGCCCTGCATCGAACACACCGGCCTTTCCATCGAATTGACACACGTGTTGTCTTTCTTGCGCGACAGAACCGAATCGACCGAATCGACCGAATCGACCGAATCGACCGAACGAATTCCACCCGCAGCTCACAATGGCGCCCGGTCCGTCACCATTGCATCGTTTCCCTTTCCGTTTATGCACACTAACCCGCCCAGCTGCGTCGCCCGGGCACGCGTCATTGCCGCCCTCGGTCGAGGAGGCGTACCGGCGCAAGTGCATCCAGCTCAAGAAGCGCATGCACGAGGTCGAGGAGACCAACGATGCAGCGCGCGTACGCATTGCGCGCCTGAAGCGCCAGATCGAGAAGCAACGTCTCGAGCGCGCGTTCCTCCTCGAGCAGCTGGCGAAGCGCACCAGCGAAAACGTCGAGGACTCGGACGGAAGCCCCAGTCCGCCGCCGACAGTAAGCCAACCAAGCCTTGCCCAAGCCAAGCCAAGCCGGAGACGGACTCGTGCTAACCCGTGCAGCCCAAGGAGAAGCCCCTGCGCACCAAGCGAGGCCACCGCAAAGCGTCGCTGACGGGCGACACCGGCCCCAACCGCGCGATCGAGGCGGGATCCGGATCCGACAACGACACAGCGCCGCGCGGCGGCCGCACCAGAAAGACCAAGGACACGGCGGGCAGCGACAAGGCCGGGGCCGACGGTCTGAACGGCAGCGCGACAAAGACCCCGAGCAGCGCTTTTGAGCTCTACTGCGAGGAGATGCGTCCGGCCCTGGCGGCCAAGAAGGGCAACGCCAAGGCCAAGAAGGACAAGGACGGCGACGACGTCGACATGGAGGCCGACGACGACGACGCCACCGAGATCAACATTGACGAAGAGCTCTCACGCGGCTGGGCCGACCTCGACCAGGCCGACAAGGACGAGTTTGAGGCGCGCGTCGCCGAGGACCTGGCCAAGTTCAAGCAGGCCGCTGGCGGCAAGGACGACCCAGAAGCGGCCAATGGCAAGGCAGGCACGGCTGACAAGGACGACACGCCCGTGGCCAAGGCGGCCGACGCAGCCGCCGCAGCCGCCGACGTCGACATGGCCGACGGCATCAAGGCCGAGGCCGACAAGGACGCCTAAGGATGCACCTCAAAGGCCCGGTTTTGGCCTTGTTATGATGCCTCTGATTTTTTTCTCTTGCATTTTCTTGCCTTTTCCTTTTTGCTGTTTTGCCGTCGTGCTTTGCCGTCTGCCGTTTGGAGTTGGGTCTGGTGGCGTGCGCTTGCTCGCCGTGGTTGATATTTTGTCTTTACTTACAACACTTTGATTTATGCCTTTCAGTGTACGGCTCGTCGTCACTTCAAAAGTCAATAGACGGCCAATGACAATGAGTGACATGAGTGACTACCATGCCGGTTGCAGTTGCCCCATGCTGCTTGTGGACCCTGGCACCTTCCGTGACTGTCCTGCCGCTCCCGTTTGCATCGCGTGCCCTCTATTCAACAACAAACGACACTTTTTGACTCTATTCTTCTTTACTCTACTCTTCTTTTTGCTCGGAATCGACAAACCGAATCCAATGGAGGTCAAGAACAGCGACTTCTGGCAGCGCCTGCCGGCCATCCTGGAGGACATTGCGGGCGCAACGTTTGTGACGATTGACTTTGAAATGTCGGGCATCAACCCGCCCGGCCTCCCCAAGACACAGACACCGACGATGCACAATGTCTACGCGCGCGCCGTGGAGGCGACGCGGCTGTTCCGCGTGCTGCAGATGGGCATCACGACCTCGACTTACGTTCCGGCGACGCGCCGGTTCAAGTGCACGACGTACAACTTTCACGTCTCGCCCATGTTCGTGGCCAACGAATGGGGCGAGCGCGCGCAGGAGGCCCTGGCCCGCTCCGTCGACCGCACGCTGTCCATCTCGTACGACACGCTCGTCTTCCTCAAGAAGAACTGCCTGCGGCTCGAGGACACGTACCAGGACGGCATCGAGTACCTGAGCCAGGCCGAGGAGGACGCCATTCTGCCACGGTTCCTGGCCGTCACGCCGACCAACGACCGCGACGATGTCGACTTTGACACGGCCGACGAGGAGACCAAGGCGTTTTACGAGCTTGTGCGGGCACAGGTGACGGAGTGGCAGGACGGCAAGGAGCACGTGAGTCGACGTACGGAGTACATTGTCGGCGGCGCGCGAGCCACACTAACGACCAGTTTGGCAGGGACTACATCAACATCTCGAACCCCTACGGCGAAACGGTCAACCGCTTCCAGGTCCTGCTCGTCCACCAGCTGCTGGCCAAGGAGTTCCCCGGGCGGTACCGTGCGCAGCCCATGAACAACAACTCCTTCATCCAGGTCCTCCACATGAACGACGAGTCCGAAACAAGAGTACGCCGGCGCCAGCGTCTACGGATGCTACGTACGCGAGCTGACACGTGTAGTATCGCACCAAGACGGCCAAGAGCCGCGAGGACGCCCTCTGTGTGCAGCGAGGCCTGCGCTACGTGGTCGATGCGGCAAGTCCCGTTTTCTGAATTGCTCGAGTGCCCGTGCTGACAAGAGGCAAGATGGCCGGCCGACCTTTTTCCCAAGGTGTTCTCCAGGCCATGGAGGCTGTTGCCAAGGGCAAGCGCCCCTCGGCGGCCGTGGTGGAGAGTGTCCAGGCAAGCGAGGCGTCGCTCGCCCAGACCCAGCCCATTCTGGTCGGACACAACATGTTCCTCGACCTGTGCTACCTCTATGCGACCTTTTACGAGCCACTGCCAGCGTCGCTGGAGGCATTTGGCCAAGAGGTCTGGCGCAAGTTCAAGCGCGTCATTGACACCAAGTACATGGCCACCGTCAAAGAGCACGAGATGATGCCGTTTATGAACCTCGAGGATCTGTTCAAGGAGATTTCGGTGACGGATCTCGGCATCGACAAGGCCGAGCAGTCGCCATGCCTTGCCCGAACAGGGCCGCGCAACGGCCAGCACCATGCCGGCAACGACAGTGCGTTTCCGGGTTTCCGGCCATTGTCCCTTTGTCCGTGTCCAAGTTTGCTAACAGCCAGGCTACATGACGACAGTCGTGTTTTTCAAGTCGGTCAAGGACCAGTACCTCGAACGGTTCGGGCACCAAAAGGACCACGATATCGGCCAGGTGATGCTGGACTGGACGAACCCCGTCTTCCAGGAGCATGCCAACCAGATACGCCTGGGTAAGAGCGGGATTCTCTGCCTCGGGCCAATGAACGACACTGCGTGATGCTGCTGACGACCCGCTTTTCCTAATTGGACAATGCAAGCTGTGTTTGGTATCGCTTAATTTACACTATACATGTATACAAGAGGCCGTCCATGGCCTGGCGTCTGCAACGCCCGTGATACACGCGCGACTACAGCGACGGCAGGGCGTTCTTGACGCCGGCGTAGTAGTACTTGGGCAGCTCGGTGGCCAGCTCGTCCTTGGTCAGCCACTTGAAGGCGGTGACGCCAAAGGGGTTGCCCTTGATATTGGCCTGGCCGGCCATGATGCGGCCCTTGAGGAAGAAGGTCTTGATGGTGTTGACGGCGTGCTTGGCGGTCTTGTCGGCGTCGGTGCTTGGCCGGACAAGGTGGGCGACGGGGTGGCGGCCGACGGTCCACGTGTTCATGTCGACGCCGGCCGTCTCTTCGAGTGCGCGCTCGGCAGCCTGTGTGTTAGTTTTTTTCTCTTTTTCTTTTTTCTTTTCTAAAGAAGAGAACCCACCTCGTGCAGGGCCTCGTACTCCTCGACCTCGGCCGTGGGAAAGCCCCAGGAGCCGTCCTTGTGCTGGACGACGAGGTACAGCGTGCGGTCGAGCTTGCGGTCGAGGCGCGTCGTGTCGTTGGTCTTGTCGGCCTCTGTCGTGCGCGGCTGCGGGCGCTCGACAGGAATGCGTTCTGCGTCGGCGAGCGCCTCACCGTCCTCGGAGACGCGCATCTCGGCGTCCGATATGATGCGATCGCGCAGCAAGTCGGGGTCCGTCAGCCGCTCGGCGTCGGGGTCGCCAATCTTGAGCTCGTCGTCCCACACGACGGCGGCACCGTGACCGCGACCGCCCTTGCCGCCCTCGTAGCGGCCAATGTCACGTGCAATCGTGCCCTTGCGCTCAATCAATTGCAGCCGCCAGTCGAGCGCGGGCGTCGTGTCGCGCTTGAAAAAGGACTTTTCGTGGAACGAGCTGGCCAGGCGCTCGTTGAGGCGCTTCTGGTACAGGTAGAAGCTGGTCTCAAACTTGGTCGGCGTGCGCGTCAGCAGCGGCGCGCGGCTGAGCACGATGCCCGCGCGGATCGCATAGTCGGGGCGCGTCTGTGTTGGTGTTGATGGCGCGGCGTCCGCCTGTGGTGTGGATGGTGGTGCCGCGGCGTCGGGTGTGGCCGGGGGGGTGGCCGCGGCCGCAGCCGCGTACGCACGGCGCTGTAATGGCGACGCAGCGAGTGTGCGGAAGGGCGACGCGGGGCGGGGTCCTGGGGCGCATCGAGAGCAGGCCGACGCCGGTGCTGGGCGGTTAGCAGTGTCCCGGTGGTATGTGCATGCATATGTCGCTTCTGTGCCATGTCACGGGCGACGGGCGACGGACGACGGGCCGGTACGGTTCACGAGATCGGCATGGTGAAGAAACTCACCCTTGAACATGGCCGTCATGGCCTGGCCGCCTCTGCTTGAGGCCGCCATTGCGAGGGTATGTGTGTGGCGGAAGCAAGAACTTTGCTCGCAAATAGTCCGAAAAGCGGTGCGCGGCTCACGATTCGTCGTCGTCTGCCGTCGTCTGCCGTCGTCGGGCGCCGTGATGCTTCGGAGCTCGAAACTTTTTTCGAGGTTTCCCAATGGAGATGGTGGGGCATTTTGAGGCTTGGGCCAATGGCGGTGCACGAAGACACCTGCAGCGTCGCCGCCGCAGCCTTCCTTACCACTCGCTGACATAAGCCACCAGTGGCTTGCATCACGCCACGGACCGGATCATCCACTGTGCCGAGCGGGCTCCGCAATGGACTCCTACAAAAATTTCGTCGGCGCGTGCAGCACGCTCGCTTCTTCTCTTCTTTCTTCCTCTCATGGGCATTATCCTTATCAGGAAGATTCGCACTCCTCATTGTTTTGGCGTCATGCCAAAAGTAACCCCAAGTGTGTCCTCCTCATTATTTCGATGCCCAGAACAAATCCCAGAGCATCCGATTTCGCTAGCTGCTCCATTCGAAAACCTACCTGGAAGCTGTTAGATAGAAGATGGTCACAGTCCTATCAGGGCCTTGTTCCGTAGTCGAGCGTTTCTGGCGTTTGCTTGCGTTTGAGAAACTGCTAGCTAGTGCTTCAACTGCGATGGACTCGTCAGCTGAGCGCTCCTGTGAATTCGCGTGCAACGGGTCACTCCTTATGCGCATCACAATTGATTCCAGGCTCGATTAGCAGAACGTAGACTCGGTCTCGTGGGGTATCATTGCAAAACTAACGCCGCCAAATGTGAACGCTCAAAATGAGAACCGCCGCGACCAACGTCGATGTAGAATCTAAGAGAACGAATGAAACAAAAACGCGAATCCCAATACACTATGGATGTCGGCCTGTTGAGACCGAAAACAGACGTAGAACGAAAACGGAACCAAACGCCAGAGAGCATGGGCAGGCGCTACCAGATGCAGACAGGACGCAACAAAGCAACAGCGCGTGAAAGCCCGTCGGGTTTGACTCGAAGGACATGCAACAAATCGACGTCACAAGGGCAACGAAAGGACGAAGCACAAAACTGGGTGGAGATGGCCGCAAGAGGCAACTGCTATCGCTAGGAGATTTGGAAAGGCAAACGCAACGAGACAAGCATGGAATGAGTACGGATAGACAGGAGATGCAGAAATAGTGAAAGATGGGGAGCCACCACTCCCGGACCGGTATGCCGCTGTTCCAGAGGGGTATCGAAAAGACAACAGCAGGCTCACAACGAGCCGCCGCCACAAAGAACGCCGTGTGCTACCAATGAATGAAAAAAAGGCCAAACGCCAGGCCAACGCCGGGGCAAAAGACGCACGAAACCAACATGCCCGTGAAAGCACGACACTGAAAAATGGTAAATGGCAGTCGTTTGCGTGTGCTCGTTAGGCCTGCAGCTCGGCCACGGCGCGTGCGACCTCGCGGGTCGCCTTGTGCTCCCACATCCGCCGCACCTCGGCGTCGACGGCGGCGGGGTCCGACACCTCTTCGTAGAGCCTGCGCGAGACGTCGCGGTTGATTGCTGCGTACTGCTCCGCCGTCAGCTGGCTCGCCTTCCAGTGCGGGCTGAGCGCGCTCCGCACGATCCGGCTGATGCTCTCCTTCATCTCGAGCGGCAGCGCGTGGTGCGTGCTGGTCATGTGGACGCGGCCGCTGCGTGTCGGCGACGAGTCGGGCGACCGTGCGCTGTTGCCGACGTGCGTGTGTGCTTGGGCCGGGGCCTGGGCCGGGGCCGGGGCGGTCGACATGGACGGCAGGCGTCGCGGGCGCGGGTGGCGCAGCTCGATTGTCGGCGACGACGGCGACCGGTGTGTGCGCGCGCCGCGCTTGCCGCTCGGTACGTGGCCCTCCGAGTCGCTGTTGTCGCTGCCGTGGCCCGGGCTGTGGGCCGTGCGTGTCGGCGAGTAGTTGGCCGGCGGGTAGTTGGGCAGGATGTGCGAGCTGAGCAGCGTCGGCGAGCTCGCCCGCAGTGGCCGGTGCGCTGGCGGCGGGGGCGTCGTCGACAAGAGGCGTGGACTGCCACCCGGCGACACGGCCGGCGACGACCCGGCCGGCGACTGGGGGTCGGCTGTAGCGTGCGGCATCTCGCCAAACAGCGACCGGATATTCTCGTCGTCGGACGGCGTGCTCATCTCGACCTCCTTGAGCAGCGACGACAGGAACGAGGGCTGCTCCGAGCCCAGTGCCGGCGATCGCGCCGAGAGGCCCGAGGAGGTTGTGTCCGAAAGGCTGCCGGCACGCGCCGATGAGAGGGCCGACGAGAGGGCCGACGAGGCCGCCATGGCCGCGCTGTTCCCAGAGGCCAGCGCCGACGGCGTCTGAACGGCGGCCGAGACGGACGGAGTGCGTGACGCCGCCCCAGATCCTCCAAGTCCCCCCGGTCCCCCGAATCCCCCAAATCCCCCAGATGCAGCAGACCCAGCAGCCGCCGACGGACCGGGCTCGGGCGGGGCGCCGATGCGGCGCGTCCGCGGGCGCTTGAGCTTGCGCTCGGGCTCGGGCGGTGGCTCGGCAGGCGACCCGGTGATGGAGCGCGACTTGCGCTTCCTCGAGTTGGCGGGCTGGGCGCCCTGGTCTCTAGCCCGCTCGAGATCGCCCCAGGCCTGCCGCTCGACGCGCGTCTGCTGCGAGGCTGCCGACGGGGCACGCGCGGCACTCGACGACGCCGCGTTCAGCGCGGTGCCGCCGCGGCGCGACGCGTGCTGCAGGAGGGCGCTGGGAATGCCGCTCCCGAAAATGTGCTCGGCGCCCGCGCGGCGTGCAATGTCGAGGCGCTCCTGCCACTGCTGGAACTCGCGCCGCTCGTTGTCGAGGCGGCGCTCGACGCGGCGGTACTCCTCGAGCGAGTCGTCCTCGTCGTGGTCGAGGTCAATGTTGAGCGCGTCCCAGATCTGGCCCGTGATCTGGCCCCACGCGCCCTGCCACTGGTCCGACCGGGCCGCCCGCTGGTTGGCCCGACGCTCCGTCTCGCGCGTGCGTGGGAAAAAGTTGCCACGACGGCGCCGCGTGCCGGTCCGCTGGCCTGCGCTCCGGGCGGCGCCGCGCACGGGCGGCCCCTGTGCCTGTGGCCCCGTCACGGCGTCGCCAAACAGCGTCACACACTCCATGCAGAACCAGGCGCCCTCGGGCACCGCGTCGAGGCCGATGCAGTGCGTGTGGTACGCGCTGTCGCAGCCGTCGCACAGGAGAAGGACATCCTCGCGGTCGGCACGGTCGCAGACAGGGCACGGGACCGACACGTCGCTGTCGTGGATTTCGTTGTACTCGTCAAACAGGGCCTGGTGGTCGATCTCGGCGACCTGCTTCTTGTCTTCGACAGGGTAGCTGTCCAGCTTGGTGCCTGCGGACTGTTAGCATGTCGTGTCGTACAACGTGACAGCTGTGCAAGCGCAGCTGAGTCTCGGAGCAGCGCCAAACGCCAAGCGCCAAAAACGCCAAAGGAGGATGGCGCTCCGACAGCCGAAAATCACAACGCACCTCCAATTTTGTCGTAAACCTCGACCAGGTAGAAATTCTGGCGGCAGATTGGGCAGCTGTTGGCCTTGGCCGTCCATTCTTTCAGACAGGTATTGTGCAGGGTATGCCCGCACGTCTGGATGACGGCCACGTTGTCGTCCTCGAGCGACTTGGGCTCGCTGCTGCCAAAGGCGGCCTTTTTCTCGTCGTCCTCCAGCTTGACAGACGACCCGAGCGACGCACGCATCGGCGAGGCGGATGCATGGCTGCCGTTGGTCGTCGTCGTCGTCGTCGTCGTCGTCGTCGTGCTGGGGCCAGGAACAGCCAAGGCGGTGGCCGCAGGCGGGTCGAGCTCGGCCTTGACACGGACAGGCGACAGGGTGTTAATCGTGAGCACTGCAGTGTGGCCGGCGCTGGGCGGGCTGGCGGTAGGGGCGGTTGCGACAGTGGTGTTAGTGGCCGCACCAATTGAATCCGTGCTGGAATCGCTCGCGTTGGGGCTAGTGGTGCCGCTATGGGGCTTGCCGTCATCTGTCGATAAGGGCGGTGGCGGGGGTTCTATAGCGTGGAGCAGCGTGTCCAGGCAGACAATGCACTGTTCTGCCATGTCGAAGTCGTGTGTGGTCGTTTTCTTCGCATAAATGCGTCGAAAAAAGACGGGGGGAGCGAATGGTAAGGGATCCTCTGCAAAGAGCAAAAGAGGAAAAGAGCAAAAGAGCAAAAGATCAAAAGAGCAAAAGAAAAGAGCAAAGACCGACGGGGCAAAAGGCGGTCGTCAGAGGCAAACGACGGGCAATGGTGCAGTGCAGTCGAGGCGGTAAATTGGGTGGATGGGCGCGAGGAAAAAATAGGGTGAAAAATAGAGAGGATTGATGGGAGGAGAAAACGGGAGAAGGGAGAGGGAGAGGAGGGAAAGGAGAGAAAAGAGAGGAGAAATGGGGCAGGGAGAGGCTGCACCAGCGCAGCGCAGCGTACTCCGTAAGGCGCCCAGCAGGGTGCTGTATTGTTTTCGCAGTGGTTTGCCACCACATTAGGCGGCACTTTAGCGGTACCAGTCACGGGACTGGCTTTAGCGTCATCCAGAGCTCCTTGCCTATTCGTGACTATACACGTGAAGATTTTCACCACTATCAACGCCGCCTGCAAAGTTGACGTCGTCTTTATCCTCCAGCCCTGCTGTCTCAGCCTGCATCTTTGCAAAGTGTTCCGTCCACGGTCTGCCGCATGCAAAGCAGGACAACGTCTTGGTATTGACGTTGCCTCGAAAAGGCATCCTTCTCCCATCGTGTATTCACGTTGCTGCATATAATAAAATATTATAGCTAGCTGTGACATCTGCAACTACATGTTGTACTAAGACTGATCGCGCTACATTCAATCTGAAGTGGTCTTTAACAGCTTGCCCATGAAATACAGCTTGCCATGAAACGTGGCCATGCTTTCACGTGCATGATCACGGTACTCGGGTTTGGACTCGTCGGATCTGGAAGGAGCGATGCCGCCACGCTCTGCCACGGTGGGCCGTCAGTCGTGCAGCATCCCATTATTGACTCCGTACATTTACTCCGTACATTTACTCCGTAGGCGCTTACAACTCTACCTTGGGCACTCTCGCCCACATATTTACTAATTTCTGTCGACAGGTGTCTCGTGTCACTCACCACAGAGATATAAGCCGTCTACAAGGGTGTAATCGAGCCACGTATCGGCCGTTGATGTAAGCCGGGAATGGCAGGCACGCCCGCCGTGCCTTCCTGTTGTATCTGTTACGGCTGGTTGTGGCAGGTCTTTCTATATTCATTGTAGCCGGACCAATCGCACGCACTACATGGCCATCCTGATGCCGCCGACGACGCTCGGGTCTTCTCCCGCATCCACCGTATCTACTCAGTAGAGTAGTCGACATTTTTTGTAGAGCGGCCGACTCTTGTGCAAGTGTCAAACCTTGAATCCGGCCAGTGATCGGTCTCATCGAATTCGTACCGCTCAAGAGCATGCACAGCGGCATTTTGCTTACAATAACCGTGCCAGTCAAATTGCTAGCCAAAACGCTATTGCCAACCCTGTCATGGCACGAACAATAAATAGTAGTTCTCGGCCTCCCACTGCTCGACCGCCTCCCCGATACTGCATCGCTACCCCGCTCTCTGATCCCATTCCCGTCTTGGCCGTGCTGCCGGAGTCGCACCTGCCTCCTCATCGCCATCGACGATTGCACCTTCTTCCCATCACCGCGCTCCCACACGGCCATGTGCAGGCCACCGTACCGCTGATAACGCGTGCTGGTCGTATCCACAGCAGGATGGATGCATCGATGCCGTGCCATCACGTCCTGATGGACAAACGCTGTGGCCCATTTTAGTCACTTGTACGTAGTCGTTGTACATTTATACCCTGCATCTACCCGGCAAAATGCCCATCCTCATGCAACTTTGCTTGCATGAGCTTGCATGAGCTTGCAGGCGATGCATGGCAGACCAGCATGCCACCCTCGCGCCCCGTCTTCGACAATGTAGACAGTGGTCTCGGGCACTTTGAGAACGCATCGCAAAGCGACAAAGAAGTCATTTGGCTGAACAGGTCTCACATTCTCGTATGAGACGCCCACTTTTGACGCTAGCTGTAGCTGCCGTCTCTCCTCTGCTCCTTCCTCGTAGTGCAGCCCGTACCTTCTCGTGATCGGGTCCAGCCCTTCGTTCCTGCGCGTACCAGCCGCTCTTTGTCGTCTGCTCCTACCGTACGCTCATGCTCTTGCTCTTGCAACCCTCCACTCCACCCGCCCATGTAGCCCGGGAAGGCGTATGCGTAGTCTCGGTTTAAGAGCTCTCGGTTTCCCATATTCCCATCTCTCTTTCTTATTCCCTCACTCCTCTGTTTATCTTTAGACAAAAGTGTCCGCTTTGTCCCCTGTCCCAAAACAACCGAAGCGTTTTCGCCCCCCATCTGGCGTGATACGTGCTTGAGCTCCATCTAGCTGTTGGATAGCTTTATCGCAATCGATCAGACCACCCTCTCTCAACCACCTTTAAAACTGCCACCCCCTCGCTTTTGTTCTTTTTTCAGAGCTCTGTCATCCGTCCTCGTCTCGCCCACCATGTCCGACCTTCCCGTACGCGAGCGCCGGCCTTCGGCCAGTGCGCCCATTGTCGACATCCAGGGCTCCGTCAGCCCGGCCGGCGTCACGCGGCCCAAGCACAAGCGCACGTTCACCGGCTTCGGTGCCCAGGAAATCCACAGCGTCCAGGCATCCATTCCCGAGCCGCAGCGCAAGGCCTGGCAAAAGCACGAGGTGGCCGGCTTCAAGGACAAGGACGAGTTTGAAAAAGAGGTCGTCCGCCACGTCGAGACGACGCTGGCGCGCAGCATCTTCAACTGCGACGAGACGGCCGCCTACTCGGCGACCAGTCTGGCCTTCCGCGACCGCCTCGTGGTCGAGTGGAACCGCACGCAGCAGCGCCAGACGTTTGCCGACACGAAGCGGGTGTACTACCTCAGTCTCGAGTTCCTCATGGGCCGCACGCTCGACAATGCCATGCTCAACATTGGTCTCAAGGACGTGGCCGTCGCCGGTCTCCAGGAGCTCGGCTTCCGCGCCGAGGACATTATCCAGCAGGAGCACGATGCCGCGCTTGGCAACGGCGGCCTCGGCCGTCTCGCCGCCTGCTTCCTCGACAGTCTGGCGTCGCTCAACTTCCCGGCCTGGGGCTACGGCCTACGCTACCGCTACGGTATCTTCAAGCAGGAGATCATCGACGGCTACCAGGTCGAGGTGCCCGACTACTGGCTCGACTTCAACCCATGGGAGTTTCCCCGCCACGACGTCACGGTCGACATCCAGTTCTACGGCAGTGTGAACAAGACGACCGACGACTCGGGCAAGGTGACTGCTCACTGGACGGGC
Organism: Ophiostoma populinum; assembly: GCA_029298855.1. Lineage (NCBI taxonomy): Eukaryota > Fungi > Ascomycota > Sordariomycetes > Ophiostomatales > Ophiostomataceae > Ophiostoma > Ophiostoma populinum. The sequence continues at coordinate 1,590,348 of JANSLU010000003.1, read as the reverse complement.
GGCGAGACGGTCAAGGCCGTGGCCTACGACGTGCCCATTCCCGGGTACGCCACGCCGTCGACCAACAACCTGCGCCTGTGGTCGAGCAAGGCCGCCAGCGGCGAGTTTGACTTTCAAAAGTTTAACAGCGGCGACTACGAGAGCTCCGTCGGCGACCAGCAGCGCGCTGAGACCATCAGCGCGGTGCTGTACCCCAACGACAACCTTGACCGCGGCAAGGAGCTGCGCCTGAAGCAGCAGTACTTTTGGGTGGCTGCGTCGCTCTACGACATTGTCCGGCGCTTCAAGAAGACCAAGCGTGCGTGGCGCGAGTTCCCCGATCAGGTGGCCATCCAGCTCAACGACACGCACCCGACGCTGGCCATTGTTGAGCTGCAGCGCATCCTGATTGACCAGGAAGGTCTCGAGTGGGACGATGCATGGAACATTGTCCAGGCGACGTTTGGCTACACCAACCACACCGTCCTCCCCGAGGCGCTCGAGAAGTGGTCCGTCGGCCTCTTCCAGCACCTGCTGCCGCGCCACCTGCAGATCATCTACGACATCAACATGTTCTTTTTGCAGCACGTCGAGCGCATGTTCCCGCAGGACCGCGACATGCTGCGCCGCGTGTCCATCATCGAAGAGTCGCAGCCCAAGATGGTGCGCATGGCGTACCTTGCCATTGTCGGGTCGCACAAGGTCAACGGCGTCGCCGAGCTGCACTCGGACTTGATCCGCACGACCATCTTCAAGGACTTTGTTGCCATTTACGGCACCGACAAGTTTGTCAACGTGACCAACGGCATCACGCCGCGCCGCTGGCTGCACCAGGCCAACCCGGGCCTGTCGAACCTGATTGCCAGCAAGACGGGCGGTGCGGAGCACTTCCTCAAGGACCTGACGCTGCTCAACGACATTGAAAAGCACGTCGACGACGCGGCCTTCCGCAAGGAGTGGGCGCAGATCAAGCTGGCCAACAAGCAGCGCCTGGCCAAGTACATCCAGGAGACGACGGGCGTCGAGGTGAACCCGACGTCGCTGTTTGACGTGCAGGTCAAGCGCATCCACGAGTACAAGCGCCAGCAGATGAACATCTTTGGCGTGATCCACCGGTACCTGACGCTCAAGGCGCTGTCGCCGGAGGAACGCAAAAAGGTGCAGCCTCGCGTCAGCATCTTTGGCGGCAAGGCAGCCCCTGGCTACTGGATGGCCAAGCAGATCATCCACCTGATCAACAGCGTCGGCGCCGTTGTCAACAACGACCCCGAGATTGGCGACGCGCTCAAGGTCATCTTCCTCGAGGACTACAACGTCAGCAAGGCGGAGATGATCATCCCGGCGTCGGACCTGAGCGAGCACATCTCGACGGCGGGCACGGAGGCGTCGGGCACGAGCAACATGAAGTTTGTGCTCAATGGCGGCCTCATCATTGGCACTTGCGACGGCGCCAACATTGAGATTACGCGCGAGATTGGCGAGGAGAACATTTTCCTGTTTGGCAACCTGACGGAGGACGTCGACGACCTGCGCCACAACCACACGTACGGCGGCAACCATACCATTGACGCGAATCTGCAAAAGGTCTTTGCGGCCATTGAGAGCGGTCTGTTTGGCAGCGCGCAGGACTTTTCGGGCATGGTGTCGGCGGTGCGCGACCACGGCGACTTTTATCTCGTGTCGGACGACTTCCACAGCTACCTGGAGACGCACGACCTGGTCGACAAGGTGTACGCGGACCAGGAGGCATGGGTGACCAAGTGCATCACGAGCGTTGCGCGCATGGGCTTCTTCAGCAGCGACCGTTGCATCAACGAGTACGCGGAGATGATCTGGAACGTCGAGCCGCTGAAGCCGGAGTCGGGCGCGGGCGCGGCCTAGGCCCTGGGTCCGACCAGGTTCCCAAGGGCAATTCACCGAGATGCCGAGCATACAGGAGTCGAAATTGTTTCCTGATGCTTCTCTGCACTTTGGCGCAGATGTATTTTCGTCGATTTGTTTGCTCTGCTGCTTCTTCCATTTATAGTGCCATCAAACTTCTATATACTACTGCAACTTGACCTTGATTTTGGCGTTTCTGATAATTTTAGTCTCGATCGGTCCAGCTTTACCGTCACCATGTCCGTTTGTGCATCGATAGTTCAGACTGGGCCAAGAGAGCATCGCGGCCACACGTACTATTTTCGTCGCTGCTACTCGCCTCTTCTAGCCCGTCGCTTCTTGCCTTCCTTAAATGGGCAGTGCAACGCAAAGGCCGCGAGTGTGGACACTTCGGTACGGTCCTTGCTTCGTACTTGCATGCAATTAAGCCGATGCACCCTCTACATAATCTATGACGAGGTCTGCATGTGTTTTCCCCGGGGTGCAGTCTCTGTATCGGCCGAGTCCATGCACAATGACGCTGTGGCGATTCGGGCTGGGCACTGCTCTTAGCCTTCTCTTTCGGCCACACACCGACTTGCCAATTTGGACCGGACAGTCCCGGCGGGCGCCTTGGAGTTTTACCAATTCGGGTTGCCAGCGCGTGCCGTTGAATCACTACGTCCGAGTTGCGTCGTATCGGAAAGCTACACGTACAAACTTTTGCAGAGAGCGGGAAGAAAGTGAAATGGTATTCCGGCCGTTTTTACGCCCCAATGCAGACGAATGCGACCCGACATGCGGCACCTTCACTCTGCGTTGTATGATGTCATCCCGCAGCCATGTCGCGAGGTGCTCTTTTCTGCTTTTCTGCTCCAGACTTTTTCCGCCTCTGCAATCTTTTAAATCTGTAAAATATGATTACAGACGGGGGCTGTGCCGGCGGTTTCATTTGTGTAATTTGGGAGTTTGTGCTTCATTTGAAAAGCTTGTCCTTGCATCTTGGTCTCGGCAGGTTCGTTCAAGGCCATTCTCTACGAATGTCGCAGACGAGAGCTCATTCACGCCAGTTTTTTTTAAAAAAAGAATTCTGAAAGATCGACAAGGCAAGCGAGACCCTGAATCTATGGCGATGCATTTGATCGTGGATCTGGGATCTCGTCCATGGCAAGACGTGCCATTATCGTTTTGGCCTTTTGCCCGATCGAAAGGGCAAAGACGTGACAGACACAGCAGCCGCAACGGCTCTTTGTCCTCCCGGGATACCCCTGGCCCAAAAATAAATATACATGGCAGAGTGGCGGTGTTGATTCTGCGTGGGATGCCGGCCGCTGCATCGTCAACCTGCAACCAAGCCAAATATCAAATCTATTTCATCATGAGAAGCTGTTCGCCCAGAGACGTCGTGTTGTGCGTGGGGTAGTGTCGCGAGGCCCGTGCTTCTAGGTGGACTGACGTCATCTTTGCAGTCGATAGCTCTTGACAACTCACGAAACAGCAGGTGCGGGCCACCACGGCCAATGGCCGCCCGTCTTTTCCGCCCGGCGGGTAGTGGGGTCGAGGAGAACCTGCGCGGCGCGGTGCCACTGTCAGTTTTCGACATGGGCCTGGTTCTAAATTTACTTTTTGAGGCGTCTGCCCCTGCACATTTGGTCCTCGCATTTCCGGCCGATTGCGAGCGTTCAGGCCGTTGACGCGGCCACGCGGCCGGCAGGCGACGCAAATGGCTTTGGCCGAAGGAGAAGGCGCATGTGGCCAGTGTGCTCTTGCTGTTGGCGAGGACGGCCGGAGGAAGTGCTCCTTTTTCTCAATTATTCTTGGCCTGCATTATATAATGCGTTCTTCTATATTTTTACACTACGGAGTACTTCGCTGGCACTTCGGGACCCGGCCGCGTGGTTACCTCGGTGGCGTTTGCCTTCTCCATAGAAAAGGGCGAGACAGGCCGGCGAGCTCTATGGAGAGACAGCAGCATGCAATTCTGTGTTTGCGGTGTCTCCCATGAGGCGCATGATGGCTTTTCAGATATGTACTCCGTATGCCGGCGGTGGGTTGGAGACGGCAGCCAATCGTAGCCGCGGATTCACGTCTGGCACCGAGATCGTGATTGTCGACAGCACGGACAGCCCGCACATGGGCACTGCATCGTCGATACCGACGCCGACGCGTCTTGAGATGTTGGCGATGCAGTCTTGCAGTCTTGCTTTCCTCGCTGCAGCAAATTCTCGATACCGAGGGACGGCCGGTGCTCGAACTATCGAAACATCGCTGCCTACGGATTCGTTGCCAGTCTTGCCGAGTACGCGAGCAAGGGGCCCATACGTGGAGCCCATTGGTCATTGTGCAGTCTCATTTTTCACTCGAGTTTTCGCCCTGTGATTTCCATGTTCGATGCGGCGTCAAGTCGAGTGTTCCTCCTCTTGTTTGCCTAGTTCCTCTTTGCTACGGAGTATATTTTAGTTTTAGTCTGCCACCAGGGCGGTGCCCCACCTGCCGCTAGCCATTACGATCAAACACAGGCGCTCTTATCACCTCTATTTACCATGGTGAGAAACGCCCCTTTGTGTCCTGATTCACTGTCTAGATCTCGATCCGAACAGACCCATATTTTCTTCCATTTCACTGGGAGTGAGAGCCGACGCCGACGGGCGAGTGACGGAAGTACGCGTCGACTTTTCGTTCCGAAACCTCCATTCTCATTCACACCGGCTCGATGACTGATCCGGCCTGGTGACAGTAGGGAGGTTGTGCGTGGTTCTCGAAACGGAGCACGCTTCCGGCCGGATCGACGCGCTGAGACCGGTGCATTCCAGACCTGAACATTACACATTGCGATGCTTCTCAGCAGCAGTATTGTGTAGACCAGGTTCTTTTCTGTTCGTCTCATTTAAATGATGCAGATGCATGAGTGTGAACATGTCAGCAGACGCGGCATTGTGATGGGCCGGGTTTGATTTGATGCGAGGGCAGGAAATTGAAACAGAGGAGCTTCAGGCCGGCCGTCGCTCCAGCCCAACAAGGCCGGTTGGTTCAGAGCACTTTTCGAAAACAGCGATGATCGGCTGTTTGATCAGCTGCAGCTATGGCCGGCCAACAAATGCCTGACGAGTAAAACGTTCGTTTTCAGATATTTTATACTTTTTTCGTAGCTTAGCTTGCTGTCTCATTCGCGAGTGCAGCCCAAGTGAACAACAGCCGAAGCATACGAGACGAACAAAAGGCTATGAAAATGGAAAAGCAACGAGCCAGAGCCCGAGGCCAACACCGCAAGTGCTCTCCACTTAAAGCTACAGAAGGACTGGCTCCGCCTGCTAAGACGCCGGATACAGTGGCACAGCGCCCCGACCGAATCGCCCGAGCCAGTGCTGGGTCGAGACAGGCACCCCTCGCGTTAGGGCCCGCTGTAGCGGGCTTTTCGTAGCCACCGCCCGCTGCGCCAAAAGTCAAACACGCCCACTGCTCCTGCGGCTTCCCCATTCTTCCCAATCTGCGTCTTGTCTCTTGTCCTCTCCTCCTGCTCCGTACACTCTACACTTTTCTATTAACCTGGCCGCACCCGCGCATCTTTTACATCAAGAGCTCGATCCTCCTCCTCTTACACTCTTCCCAATTGCTCCCGCCTCCCGCCGCCTGTTCTCTCAGCATCGTCAACTCCCTGCGTCCCCTCGCAGCACCTGCCCATCCGTCCGCTCGCGTTACCCCTCCTTGCGATCCGACGACGCTCGAGCTTACTTTGCCTGCACCCGGCCCATTGCCGCCCCAACGCCTGCCCGACGCCTGCCCGACGCCTGCCCGACTTCAACGCCAGCTTTGCCCGTGCTTCTGAGCTCGTTTTGCCCTCCCGCGAAGCCAGCCTTGCTCCTCGCACGACACGACACTCGCTCGACACTCACTCGACAAGAACGCGTCGCGCCGCCTCACGCCCCTCACCTTCACAATGGCCGAGTTCATTCGCACCCAGATCTTTGGCACGACGTTTGAGATCACGTCAAGGTACGTTGGGATTGTGCCGGGCGTTGGCGACAACTGCTGACCGCGACAGATACTCGGACCTCCAGCCGGTCGGCATGGGCGCATTCGGCCTCGTGTGCTCTGCGCGCGACCAGCTGACGAACCAGAATGTCGCCATCAAGAAGATCATGAAGCCCTTTAGCACGCCAGTCCTGGCCAAGCGCACGTACCGCGAGCTCAAGCTGCTCAAGCACCTCAAGCACGAGAACGTACGTGCCCCTCTTCCCCTCTGCCCCTCTGCCCCTCTCTGCACATGCTAACAAGCCAGGTCATTTCTCTGTCGGACATTTTCATCTCGCCTCTCGAGGATATCTACTTTGTGACGGAGCTGCTAGGCACCGACCTGCACCGGCTGCTCACGTCGAGACCGCTCGAGAAGCAGTTCATCCAGTACTTTCTCTACCAGATCATGCGCGGCCTCAAGTACGTGCACTCGGCGGGCGTCGTGCACCGCGACCTGAAGCCCAGCAACATCCTGGTCAACGAGAACTGCGACCTCAAGATCTGCGACTTTGGCCTGGCCCGTGTCCAGGACCCCCAGATGACGGGCTACGTGTCGACCCGGTACTACCGCGCCCCCGAGATCATGCTCACGTGGCAAAAGTACGACATTGAGGTCGACATCTGGAGCGCCGGCTGCATCTTTGCCGAGATGCTCGAGGGCAAGCCCCTGTTCCCCGGCAAGGACCACGTCAACCAGTTCTCCATCATCACCGAGCTCCTCGGCACGCCGCCCGACGACGTCGTCAACACCATTGCCAGCGAGAACACGCTGCGCTTCGTCAAGTCGCTGCCCCACCGCGAGCGGCAACCGCTGTCCAACAAGTTCACCAATGCCGACCCCGAGGCTATCGACCTCCTGGAGCGCATGCTCGTCTTTGACCCCAAGCGCAGAATCACGGCAACCGAGGCGCTCGAGCACCCCTACCTCGCGCCGTACCACGACCCCTCGGACGAGCCCGTGTCGAACGAGAAGTTTGACTGGAGCTTCAACGACGCCGACCTGCCCACCGACACCTGGAAGGTCATGATGTACTCGGAGATTCTCGACTACCACCAGCTCGAGGGCGCGCCCATCCTCGACCCCATGGGCAACCCCGACGGCTCGCTCGACCTGGGCCCGAACGGCACCGGGCACGCCGGCACGGTCGAGTTCTAGCCAGACTTGGTCGTGCCTGACGCGCTCGACGCGCTCGACACGCTCGACACGCTCAACACGCTCGACACGCTCGACACCACATTCAAAAGCCACCAACCGCAGCCGGAGGAGTGACGAGTCTTTCGGAGCTGCCACTCACGCATCTCATGGATATAAATGACGGGTACATCATGACGGATTGTCTTTTTTGTTGTTTTGCTCTTGCTTTACCACGCCTCGCTCCTGCCCTCGTCATTTGGGGCTCGCGCTCTCGTTTTCCTGATTCTCACTTTTGTTATAATACTTGTTGCACCTGCATTTGGTCAGAGCTGCTCTCGCGGTCTTGTATTTTCTATATCACCACTGTTGTTATTCTTATTCACACGCGCCAATCTGTATTTAGCTCTCACGGATACATTTGATAAACAGAGTTACAAAAAGACAAACATTGGAATATCGGCCAGACGAGTACGAGCGAAAATGACAAACCATTAGCGACGCAGGAATGATGGGACGCGGCGACAATGCAATTGTGTGAGCAATCTTCGTCTGCGATGCAAGAAATGACGATTCCACAGGCCAGTCGCCCACATTGCACCGCTATGTGGGCTGCGCCGTAGGTCATAATAGGAACAAAAAGACTCAAATTAGAGCTGTAGGGGCGCAGGAGTGTACCGTGGCGAGATCGTGCCGGCGAGCGCATGCCTCGCCATGCAATGGACAACGCAACACCGCCTTTTGACTGCGATGCCTGCGCTGGAGCTTTCTTTTGTTGCAGATCCTCTTTGGCTTCTCCATTTTCCCGGGTATAGCTGCATCTGCTTGTCCTTCCTATTTCGTTGTTGATCATTGCACTTTCCATTTCCACTAAAACATTCACAGCGGGCAGGCGTCACCGAAAACAGCACGAAACCGCCTTCCAAACAAGCACAGGCGCCCGTAGCTCCTTCTCAATACTGAGCCTCAGCCCCTTTTCCGTTGAAGCTCTTCTTTGCTATCCGTCCTGGCATTTCTTTGCTCGAGTCTTTTCTCCTTTGCCCACGCTGCTTCGGCGTCGTCAACGCCACGAGCTTTGGCCGCAACGCCAAACCGTCCCACGCCCCGCTTGTTGATGATTGGCCCCGAACCCACCCAATCAATCGTCATTACCGAACACGACTCTCTCGTCTCGTCTGTCGCGCGGCTGCACTCTTGACACTCGCAGGCCTGTCACTCTCCTGCTGCACGGCGCGGCTGTTCTGCCGACTCTTTGACCACCGCCCCTCTAAGCTAGCGAGCACCGTCGACCAGATTGCCCTCTCTCGACTCGACTAGCTCCCGAGCGATCAGCCTCCAAAGCGTACCTTGTTCCACACCCGCTACCAGAGCTACGAAGCAGCGCCGAGGGGCACCAATCGCGAGACGGCCACACGCAAACACAGCCAGGATGGATGCCAACAGTGCCCCAATATCGCCCGTGGTTGTGAGCCCCGACGATGCGATTGATGCGCTCGGTCTGGTCAACCCCTTGAAGAAGACAGAGGCGCCTGGCGCTGCCGAGAAGGCGGACGGGGACGAGGCGGAATCCGATCCTGAAAGCACTGCGGAAAGCCCCAGAGCGTCTGGTGATGGCAAACAAAGTGCGGCCAGCGAGCCAGCCGAGAAAGTAGCGGCCGACAAGGAAGAAGAGAAGGACGAGGCGGATGAGCAATCCACTGAAAAAAAGGAAGATGGAAGCAAAGATGAGATGGTGGAAATGGAGGAGGGAAATGAAAAGGAGGAAGCGGAGGATGACGAAGCACAGCCACCATCGCTACCGGCAAAAGATTCACAGGCAGTACGCCCAGTCAGCCGCGACACGGACAAGGCCGCCGCCGACGACGAGCAGAAGCCCGAGCCGCCGGCAAAGCCACCGAAACACAAGACGGAAAAGTCGCTTCCGACAATCCCTCCCATTGACACTGTGGTGGCCGGACCGACTGCGGCCCTTTATCCAGCAAGCCTTCCCACGGGTGCAAGCACGCCAGGCATGCCCCGGTCGCCGGCGTCTTTAGCGCCGAGCTTCAGCCCGCTGCTCTGCGTCGTCGACTTTCACCATGCACGCGGCCCCGAGGTCGAGATGTGGTTCGGCGCCGCGCCCGGCGAGGACCCGGCCATTGCGTACGACTGGCCGCTGCTTCCGTTCATGGCGCTGAGCGACGGCGCGCACGCCTCGACGGAAGACTTTTCCTACTTTACGCTGCTCAAGCCTGGCGAGCCGGCGGCGACGTCCGACACAAGCTCAACCCTCGACATTCCGTCGCCCAGCACGGCGCCGACGTCGCTGTTTGGCATCTCGTGCACGCGCCAGCTTGATGCCTCGCAGCTGCTCAACCGGCCTGCGGACGTGACGCGGTCGACTGTGCAAAAGGCGGTCGTCGTGATTGCCGACAGCCCGCAGTTCTTTGGCATGCTGCGCGAGCGCCTCAGCATCGTGACCAAGGCGTGGTTCGACCAGCGCGATTTTTCCGACATTGACATTTTGCGGCGCTTCCAGGAGTCGCTGGCCGAGGAAAAGGCGCGCGGCGCGCTGGGCGGCGGCGGGCGCGTGTCGCCGAATCCGGTGCACGACGACGAGGACCGCGACCAGTACCTGGGCATGAGCCTGCGCGAGCTCGTGCACGAGTTCCGGTGGCAGACGCTGGTGCTGCTCAAGTGCTGCCTGCTGCAGCCCAAGATGCTCTTTTTCGGGTCGCGGTGCGAGCGGCTGTGCATGATGCAGTTTTCGCTGGTGTCGCTGATCCCCGGGCTGCTGCGCAACCTGCAAGACTGCGCATCGCCGGAGCTGAATGCGTACGCGGAGAAGCTCAAGAAGCCGACGAGCCTGCGCACGAGCGACCGCGGCTCGCTGCTGACGTACACGGGCCTGCCGCTGCAAATCTTTGGCAAGGGCAGTCTGTTTGGCCCGTACACGCCGCTGCAGCAGCTGGACGTGCTGGCGGACGTGGGCACCAAGTCGTACATTGTGGGCAGCACAAACTCGCTGCTGCTGCAGCAGCGCGACCGGTACAGCGACATTCTCATCAACCTGGACGACACGACGGTCAATGTGACGTCGGCGTCGCTGCGGGCCGCGCTGCAGCTGTCGGCGGCGGACCGGCGGTGGATCGACTTTGTCACGCAGGAGGTCAACGACACGTGGGACGAGGCGAACCCGGGGCGGCCCAAGACGATGGCGTACATGGGCAGCGAGGAGTTTATCCGGATGCAGTTTGAAGAGTACATTTTGTCGCTGCTCTCGTCCGTCAAGTACCACAACTACACGACGACGGTCAACAGCCGCACGGGCCGCGTGCCGGTGCCGCCGCTGGCGCACATTGAGGGCGACCCGGCCGCCGACTTTGGCAGCGACTTTGTCGACGCGTGGTCGCGCACGGAAAACTACCGGCTATGGAACACCAACACCGACACGCACATTTTCGAGTTTACCGAGCCCAAGCACCCGTGCGCCGGCGAGCTGTCGATTGCCGACGTGCAGCGACGCATCGCGCAGCAGGTGCAGGACCTGCACCTGGACGAGCGCTTGGCACAGGGCCGCGAGGTGCTCGGACGCAACCTGGCAGCCGGCCGCGAGAAGGCGTCGACGCTCTTTAACCGGCTCTACTCGGACATGGAGACGATGCGCGAGGCCCAGCGGAAACGCGCCGAGGAGGCGCGCCAGCAGCAGCAGGAGCAGGAGGCGGCCATTGCTGCTGCTGCCGCTGCTGCTGCTGCTGCTGCTGCTGCATCGGGCGCCACGACACCGGGCACTGACGGCGATGCAGCCAAGCAGGGCGCAACGGCCGGGGCGCGTGCGTCGTCGTACATGAGCAGCTGGGCGGCGTGGGCGGGCGAGAAGCGCAAGGCCGGCTGGGGCCGCCCACCCGTCGCCACGAGCGCGTCGGGACCGGCGACGACGGCGACGAACCTGCCCGATAAGACGCCGCCGACACCGACGACGGGCAGCAGCTGGAGCCTGCTGGGCCGCCGTGGCAACCCCGGCGGCAGTGCCCACAGCCCGGCGGCCAATGGCTACAATGGCTACAGCTTCCACCGCAACACGGCGAGCACGACGTCCGACGGCTCGTCGCTGCGCATGTCCGTGTCGTCGTTTATGACGGGCTCGAGCGACGCGACGGGCGTCCACGCGAACCGCGACCCATCGACGCCGATTGGCGCCGAGGATTTTCCGCCCGACATGATTATCCGCAACCTCGATGCAGAGCACGCGGCAGGCCGGCCGCTGTCGACGCCGGTGACGGCAGAGCCCATCTTTGAGGCACCGTCGGAAGCAGCTGAGGCCGTCACGCCACGGATCGCGGCGGCCACGCCCGTCGCGGAAACAGCCAACACGCCCGTCGCGGAAACAGCTCAAGACGAGCCCGCCGCACCAGAATCGGCGACCAAGGCGCCATAGCTGCATATTTGGTATTGGCTATTTGGTTTTGGTTCTTGGTTTTGGTTCTTGGTTACATTCCGTGCACAACCATACACAATCTCATAGCGAATTGCACTTACATTGGCCATTTGGCACTTTTGAATACAATCATTGGGGTACCTGCTAACCAACGGATCAATCGATTCTCTCACCCCCACGACTGCGCTGGCGCTGCTGCTGCAGGTCCCACGCCCGACGACACACCTCGCGCATCTTTCGCTTTGGCGCCATGCGCCCCGTCATCAGCTCGTACGACTCAATGGCCATCTCGCTGACGACCTCGAGCCCGTCGACGACGACCCAGGCGGGCGCCACCGAGCCGGCCACGCCGGCCACGACGGCCTGCATCTGCGCGACGAGCGGCGTCACAACAGGGTCGTACGCGAGCTCGACGACGACACCGCCCGTCGGGCTGCCGAGCCAGTGCGCGGGCAGTGGTGCATCGGACACCACCAGCGACCCGTCGGCGTTCTTGGCGGGCACGCACGACACGATCATGGTCGGCGCCTGGAACGACGCTGGCCAGGCGTCGGTCGTGCGCGGCAGCACGTGGCACAGCGTGTGCGACGCGTTGCCATTCTGCTGGGCGTGGCTCTGTGCCCAGCTGTTAAAGTGTCGGGCGACGTCGTGTGCGTGCTGCTCGGTGCGGTTGTGGATAAAGATGTGGCGACAGCCCATGCGGATGAGGGCATAAATGGCGGCGCGCGCCATGCCGCCGGCGCCAATGACGAGGCCCGTCGTGCGTGTCGCGTTGACCGAGTTGCGTGGGCTCAGCGCGCGCCGCAGGCACTGGTAGATGGAGCTCCAGTCCGTGTTGTCGCCGTAAAACGCGCTGCACAGGCCCGCACGGTTGCGTGCCTTGACGTGGTCGACGACGGTGTCGGACGCGCCGCGCAGCGGCAGGATCACGTTGACGGCGCCGAGCGCCGACGCGTGCTGGCTCTCGAGCTGCAGGTACGGCCGGATGGCCACCTTGAAGGGCGCCGCGAGCGTCGCGCCGCCAAACGTGCGGTTGCCGGGGCTGTCTGTGGATAGGAAGAGCCGGTGCAGTCCGTCGAGCGTCGTCTGCTGGCTGGCGTGGAAGGTGTGGGCGAGGCCCATTGCCTCAAAGGCCACGGTGTGGATCGAGGGCGTGATGGAGTGGGCAATCTGCGAGCCAATGGTCAAGAACTGCAGCGAGTCGAGCCTGCCGCGGTTGAAGAGCGCGGCCGTCGCCGACTTGATCGTCGACACGACGGCCAGGTGGTCGCGCCGGTTCGTCACGTTCTCCGGCTTGACCGGGTTCAGGACCGTGTCCTGGATCGGCAGCCGGATGCCCAGCAGCGAATAGTCAAACGCAATCAGCGGCGGCCGTGGTGGCGCCACGTGCTGCGCCGCCTTGGCCTTGAACTTGGCCGGCTCGTCGGGCGGGCTGCCGCCCGTGCAGAAGCGCATCACGCGCACCACGTTGCACCCGAGACTCTTGGCGCGCTCATAGTTTTGCACATGGCTCGAGGCCGACCACTGTGGCGCCGTCAGGCCCATAAAGACAAAGTCGCCAATGATGCTGGTGCGCCCGCGCCGCGCCAGCACGTGCTCAATCAGCTCGTTGCTGCGCTGCAGGCTGACGGCCAGGTACTCGACGTTGAGCCGCAGCCCGAGCTCGAGCAGCTCCTTGTCGACGCGCTCACGCTCCTCGCGCGGCCGCTCGCGCTCCTCACGCGGCCGCTCCTCGACGGAAAAGACGATGGGCAGGCCTAGCTTGCGTCGGATCAGCGCAATCTGTCGGGCAATCACGTTCAGCAAGTCGGCCGGCCAGTGGTCGACGATGAACTCGACGCAGTCGCCGCCCGCCTCCATCTCCTCCCACGTCGTGTCCATGTTCAGGAGGTACGACAGCCGCAGGCGTAGCGCGTACGAGTACGCCCGAAACTCGGGCGGCAGCGCGTTGAGCGCAAACGGGCTCTCGGCCCAGTTCCGGCGCCACGGCTGCTCGTAGATCAAGTCCAGAAACCGGGCAAAGTCGTCCTTGGCGTGGAAGAGTCGCGAGCGTGGTGCAGTTGCAGTTGCAGTCGCAGTTGCAGTCGGAGTCGGAGCCGGGTTCCCGAGTCCGCTGACTGAGCTGGCGACGGTGCTCTGGTCGCTGTGCGGCTGGCCCTGGTCCCATGGGCTACCGGACGCCGAGCTCGCAGGCAACGACTCGGACACCGGCGACCCGGCCAGGGACGGCTGGGCGTCGTAGGGGTCGTAGAGGTTAAAGTATTCAAAGTTGGCGCACTGGCGGTGTGTCTGGTCGGCGTCCATGAGCTGCTGCGCGGCCGCCTTGTCCTGGAAGGGAAGCACGTGCTCGCGCTCGCGGTGGACGTAGACGATGGGGTGCGACTCGCCGTACACGCGCAGGACGTTGCGCGCGTCGTCTGTCAGCGAGCTCAGGCCGCACTCGATGATGCATCGCCGCCGGTTCTGGTCGAGCATCGACCGGAACACCTCGGCGCTGCGCCGCACAAACGCGCCGACGCCGTGCTGCTCGATGAACGCCGTGCGCGACAGGCCGGTGCTCTGCTCAAAGTAGACGTCGTCCATGATGAGCCGCCGTTTGGTGTGCATGGCGCCAATGAAGCCCAGCGTGCGCTTGCCGGCGCCGCGGCACCCGACCAGGACAATGGACGCGTCGGGGTCGAACATGCGCTTGTTGGCCGGCGCCACCATGATGGGCGTTTCTGTCGCCATCGTCAAGAGGCCACCTGGTCGCCCAGGCTGTGCCTCGGCCGGCTTGCTCGTCGAATGGCGGTGTCGGGGCGTCGGGGGTCTGTAGGAGATGGCAGCCGTCGACGGCCATGTAGCTGTTGCTGGCCGATGGCGCCAAAACGGATGCTAATGGACGTCGTCAAGATCGCGTCTGTTGCTGGCCGATGGCGTCAAGGACAAGACTCTTGCAATCGGGTGGCGAGTCGTGGCGTCAAATGCACAGGCAGACGAGAAGAAGAAGACGAGAAGAAGAAGACGAGAAGAAGAAGACGAGAAGAAGAACATGGGCGCACAGAGGGCCGGCTGGGGCTACGACGGAGAACAAACGTGTCCTGCCATCTTGGTGTGGCACGACAATTGCGGCAGCTGCAACTAGCGGGACAACTAGATTCCCCTCAATCGCCGGAGGCCCACCGGCCGCGCCTGCGGCTCTGGCCGCCTGGCCGGGGCAGGGCCGGCCTGCAACTTGCCCCAAATAGCAAGTGCAATCTGCATACTAGAAGAAACGGCTTTGAAACAGAAAGAGCGACGGTACCAGCCAGGCAGGACGAACCCGTGGCCGCGCTCTTTTTCGTCTACGTGTACGACCTCCAACGGTATGCGTATGCGCGACATGCCCGCGGGTCTATGAAATGAGAGGCGGGGTTCGTCAACTGGACCTTTACAAAAGCCAAAATCACGGGGTCGGCTGAGGGTGCACGGCAGGCACGTCGCAGGCGCGGCCGGCAAAATAGAAATAGAAATGGAGTGAGGAAGGAGAAATCGCGGCTCGGAGAATAAGGTGGAAGAAGGCGCCATCGACTGCGTATATTTATGCTCAGTGCGGATGCAAGCTTCGGGTCGTGTCGGGCCAGCCAATGAAGAGCGCGGCAGCTTGCACAGTGGATCCGCTTACTGTCGGTGGCCGGGCGGAGACGACGACCGAGCGTGAGGCGCATGAGGTAGGTGCAGCATAGCGTAAAATAGAACAGCAGGTGCGAAGCAGCGTCGCGTGCCTTCTTTTCGACCTTGAGCCTCTGATCTGCAAGCTACAAGCTGCACATTCATCTACGACCCAACGCCTCAGCCAAGTCCAAGTCCATCCAACAGCCGGTCGAACGCATCCTTTGCGCCGGTACGTATCGTACCTACAGCCGAGCCGCTTCGAGACCGTGTCGAGCACAAACGCAACGACATCGCCCGCACTTTTACCTCCACCTCCACCTCGACGGTGTCTCGCAGGCAACGGCCGACATGGACCAGTTTGACGACCCGGCCGTCATGGACGAAGCTGCCGCCGCAGGCGAGACGATACTGGACACGGCGTCGAACCCCCGCAAGCGCAAGAAGAGCTCGCGCGCGTACGTCTGCCCGCCCACGACCACGATGCTCCATCTCGGGCCATGCTGACTTTTATATAGGTGCGACTACTGCCACATCAACCACCAGCCGTGCGACAATGCCAAGCCGCGCTGCAGCTACTGCCGGCGGCACGGCAAGAATTGCCTGTACCTGCGGCCGCAGAAGAAACGTGGGCCGGCACAGGGGTACCGCAGCGCGCTGTACTCGATGCGTGAGAGCGCAGCAGCCTGGGGCGCGGTGCTGCACCTGATCCCGACGCTGGCGCCCGTCATTGAGGGCTACTTTACGCGCGAGGAGGGCCGGCGGCTGGTGCGCGCCATCAAAGACCCGCAGCAGCAGGACTACTATATCCAGCTGTGGCAGCAGAGCAACGTCTTCAAGACGTTTTTTGGCGACGACGCGCCGACAGGCTCGCCCGACCAGCCGGCTGGCAATGTGTCGAGGGCAGACAGCATCGGGCCGCTCGATCCGCCGTCGCAGACGCCGATTCCGACGATTCCGTCGATACTACCAGCACCCCAAGCGTCTCAAATGTCTCAAGAGCATCAGCACTCGCTCTCGACACTATCTGGCTTCTCGGACCAGAACCAGCAGTCCCAGTCGTCGATAGCACCGCCGCGGCTTTCGCTAGGACAGCAAGCACAGGGCAGCCAACAACAACACCAGTTTCAGCCACAGTCGCTGGCCACACACGGCTTTGGCGGCGCGTCGTCCGTGTTCACGCCGCTGCCGCAGGCACCACTGTCGTCGCTCCCATACGACCCGAAACTCGAGTCGGTCGAGTCGGTCGAGTCAGTCGAGTCGGTCGGGTCGGTCGGGTCGGTCGAGTCGGTGCTGCGCCCGGTCACGCAGGCTGGCGTGGCCGGCGTGTCGTCGATGCAGCCCGTGGCGGGCGGCATGATGGGCCTGGGCATCCCAAGCGTGTCGCTGACGGACATTTTGGCACGCGCGGCCGCGCAGCCGTCCAACAGCTTCTCGCAGGCCATGGGCTCGCTCGGGTTCGGCACAGACGAGACGCTCCACGACTTTGTGGAGATGAGCTACAACGCCGACGTGTCGGGCACGACGCAGAGCGCGGACCCGCTCGTCGGCAGCGACCTCGACCAGAAAGCCTACTATGAGCTGCTCATGGGCCGGCGATATACCTAGCCGGGTCTGTTCGTCTGTTCGCTGTTCGTCTGTTCGATGTACCGGGGGTACGACGTGCGTCGGCGACTCGGCAGATGGTCTTGCAATGTCTTGGACACTGACAGAGCACGAGCACACGAGCATTGGAGTCTTCTTGGCGGTAACAGTGCGCACATATCATTTGCTTACTTCAGGTGCATACTAGTCGTTTGATTGCATCTCGTGACGCTTCAGGGCGCAGTCGAATGGCCGGGGGCGTCTTCCACAGTGGGTCGGTGGCAGCAGAATCGTGACTCACAATGCGGCTTATCACGATGTAAATCTTTTATTTATATCAGGAAGCGTGCTCTGCGCCTATGCAACGGTCCAAACCTGACCGCAACTGCGATTGCATCATCCAAGAGCCAACCTGACCAACTGCGATTGCATCATTCAAGGGCCAAACCTGACCAACTGCGATTGCATCATCCAAGGTGAGACGATGCACATGATATTGCATGCATTGGACGGCGACCTGGCCAGACGGACTGACGTGCCACAGCCATTCTTTGGTCCCACCCACGGGCAATCCAATTTTCAACCGCAAGACCAAAGCCTGCAAAGTACAAAGCACAAAGCACAACCGCGAGGCAGACCAGATGGCCACGCAGCGCATCAGCTCGGGCTCGGCGTTCGAGGCGCAGATTGGCTACTCGCGCGCCGTCGTCGCGGGCGACTGGGTCTTTGTCTCGGGCTGCACGGGCTACGACTACGCGACGGGCGCGCTGCGCGAGGGCGTCGCCGACCAGGCCGACCAGTGCCTGCGCAACGTGGCGGCCGCCCTCGCCGACGTCGCGGGGCACCCCCTGTACGCACAGCCCACCATGGCCGACGTCGTGCGCGTGCGCTACATCTTGCCCAACCGCGACGACTTTCCGGCGACGTGGCCGGTGCTGCAAAAATGGTTGGGCGGCCCCGAGGGCGCGCGGCCCGCGGCGACTATGATCCAGGCGGGCCTGATGAAGGAGGAGATGCTGGTCGAGATTGAGGTGACGGTGCGCCGCCCGCGCAAGGACGGCACCGCTGGCGACACGCCCCCGTTTTAGGTGTGTTCCCTGTCCAAATATTTTCCAAAAATGGTCGCACAGGCTGCCTCGGGCCGTCGCACAAGGTGCAAAGCCAATTCAAACGTGTACAGAGTATGCATTGGTACCGCAA
Organism: Ophiostoma populinum; assembly: GCA_029298855.1. Taxonomy (NCBI): domain Eukaryota; kingdom Fungi; phylum Ascomycota; class Sordariomycetes; order Ophiostomatales; family Ophiostomataceae; genus Ophiostoma; species Ophiostoma populinum. The sequence continues at coordinate 1,572,532 of JANSLU010000003.1, read as the reverse complement.
GTAGACAACGTCCGCCAACCACAATGAAACATGCAAGTCGGCATGGCCGATTCGCAAAAAAGCAAAAAAGAGCCGCTGTGAAAAACTAAAGGGCCAGCGAGACGAGACCGCCGCCGATAAAGGCGCAGCCCATGGTAATGTAGCTCGATATGGAAAAGAGCGACATGCCGCTGATGCCGTGCCCCGACGAGCAGCCGCCGGCGATGCGCGAGCCGAGCGCCATGGCAAACCCGCCGAGCGCGGCCATGGCGGGCGAGATGCTGGCCGTCGCGGCGAGCTGCACAGGCGTCAGGCCGAGCGCCGGCACGGCGAGCGCAATCGCCTTGGCGCCGGCCACGATGCCCGCCGAGAAGACGAGCGAGTTGATGCCGGGCGTTTTGGCGCCCGCCGCCGACGGGTGCAGCAGCCAGTCGCCGACGTCCTCGTACAGCGTCGACACACCGAGCATCGAGCGGCGCGCGACAATGGAGAAGAGCTGGGCGAGGCCAATCAGCAGACCGCCGACGACGGGCGACATCTTGGCGTCCGGGCCCGAGCCGAACAGCAGCACTGTCGCGCCGACAATCGCTGCAAACGTCAGCTCGAGCCCGACGAGCGCCGTCGCCGTCGACACGCCGAGCGCCGCCGGCAGGCTCGTCGCCAGCTTCTTGCCCTCGGCCTCGGGCGTCGCCTTGACGTTGGGGCGGACGAGCGCGGCCCACGCGGTGCCGCCGACGAAGCCGCCGCCGAGCGCGTAGTAGCCCGAGCGGATGTTGAGCGCCGTCTGTGCGAGCACAGTGCCGGGGCACGCGCCGCACAGCGCCATGCCGGCGCCGAGCGCGAGGCCGCCGACGACGTTGCCGTCGTAGGGCGCAAACCAGCCGCGGTTGGCGTACTGGCGCGCTGTGAAGCTGGCGTAGCCCGTCTTGTTGGCCGCCGCGCTGACGACGGCGCTCGCGGCCGTCGCCGTCAAGAACGCCTGCAGCATGTGGTAGTTGTCCCACCGGAGCTGGTCGAGGATGACCGACGGCAAGTAGACGCCGGACGCGACGAGGGCAGCGCCAAAGACGGCGCCCGAGGCAGCAGTCGAAGCCATGATGGGTAGTTGAGCAGTTGAGATGGTGAGGACGGTGGTGTCGAGCGAGAAACAAAAAGGCACTAGTGCCGTGCGCGGACAAGGCTTTTATAGTGTAGAGATCGAGTCGGGTCAGATCGTTGCAGGCGCCAAAGGGACGACAGGGTGCGGAATGGCTTTGTATTTATAATGGCGAGTGCGCGGCCGATGGCGTGTCAAAACGCAAGACATTAAAGCAAAGGCCGAGTGAGTGATTTTGTCGTTGTTCGTCCATTTCGGTCGACTTGTCGGCCTTGTCGCGAGAGGGAGAGGGAGAGGATTCAACGCAGGCCCCACCAGGACGGCGAGCAGTTCGAGCAAGGCTCCGGGGACTGCCCGCCGAGGACGCTTGTGTCATGCAGCCTGCCTGTGGTGCCCGAGGCGCTGGTCGCCGGGCTTCTGCGAGCTGTCGTGCGTGCAGGGCTGGGCGAACAAGGGCGAACAAGGGCGAACAAGGGCGAACAAGGGCAAAAGGGAAAAAGGGAAAAGGAAAAAAGGAAAAAAGGAAGAAGAAAGGGGAAAAGGCAGGGGAGGGGCCGAGGGGCACGACGCCAACAGAGTACGGGACGGGTACAACACAAAGAAGAGCCCGACAAGGCAGGAGCATGGGAGCATGGCCGATGTGTGTCAAATGCACTTTCCACGACGCGCAGACACCGTCCCAAAGTAGAAAGAGGACAGCGCGACCAGGCAGTGGCACCCGAGCAGCCGGTTGACAGGTTGCGCACGTTGCCATACGTTGAAATTGCTCTTCAGCCCTTTCCCGGTTGGGAGCAGGCAGGAGGTCGCCGGGCTCTTGCCAAACTGTCTCGCGCATTCCCCTTTGGGAAATCGAGCGCGGTGGCTGTTTCGCAGCAGCGCCATCGTACCTTTCACGGACAAAGCGCAGCAACGACGGACGCATGCTGCTTCCCAAACTGGGCTTTCAGTTTTTCAGTTTTTCAGTGTTTTAGTTTTTAGTGAATGGCGCGATCGGCACTGGTCCATGTCGGAAGAATTGGTGACAACGAAGAGATGCCGTTGCGCAGAGGGTGTGCGGTGCCCGTGTCTGATTCGCCCATGCCCATCATGCCCATGTCGTGCATGCGATTGGCATCTCGCACAGGAGCTGAGAACTGCGAGCGACAAGCCCGGCGCGTAAGACGGGCGTATCCGCTGATTTGGCCGAGAAAGGGGCGTTGCGAACGGGGAAGCACCGTCTGAGCAAGACGACGCCAGAGGATTGTTTTACTGACAGTTGAGTTTTTTTGACTCGTGCATGAAGGTGCCTTTTTGTACCGCAATGCAGAAAAGAAAGATACAAAAAAATAAACGAAAAAAAAACGAAAAAAACGAAAAAAACGAAAAAAAATAAAAAAAATAAAAGAAATAGAAAGAAATAGAAAGAAATTAAAAATTAAAAACAAAAAGAAGAAAGAAGAAGAAAACGAAAAACGGAAAATGAAAAATACGAAAAATGAAAACAAGAACGAGTCAGTTAAAAGCAACCCCTTTTACCCAAGCTGGGAACTCTCAGGCCAAACACGAACCCGCGTCTTGGTTCAATCGCTTCTCAAAACCATGTCGGTGATGGTGGGAACGTGGGCGAGTGGAAAGAGGACTTTGAACAGTGTTGCACTTTTGGGTTACTCCTCTTTTGCGGTCAGTACTGTCGAGAGCGGCGAATCGAATTCCTCGAGTCGCTTTGAGAAAGGCAGGAAATTTACAACAAACGAGCTCTTCATAACACCAAGAATGCATCCTTCTTGTGAATCAGACTAGCTTGAAACTGCAACTCATGCTCCAATCATGCTAAACGTGAGGAAGAGACGACGTCGTGGTGCTGTTGTATATGTACAAACACTAGCGAGAGAGACGACGCCGTGGTCTATAACTTCCACTAGCTGCCCCATATTTACAGGGCTGTTGACTGAAAGCCATATCCCGAATCGTAAGATGAACCGTATAGAGTACAATATTTTGGCAAGATTCTACTGTGATAAAAATGTCAGCGTACTCGACGAGGAGATGACCAATTTGCTGACAAGTGCATGTCGTTTGGCGTCATGAGGTTTACTGTTGTGTCACTGAGAGTGGGTACTCAAGCATTCTGATTGGCCACTGAACTGGGTGCTGTAATAAATATATAAATATTTGAATGATACCCAGGGCCTTCCCCTTTCCTTGTCATCCTCATCGCTCGCATCATGCCGCTCGTCTTCGAGAAACCCAAGGTCTTCCGATCGCGGCTGCGCAACTTTGTCGGCAAGCTGATTCCGTGGCTACACCTCCACATCGACACCATCTACCCCTACGGCCAGCCTGGGTCGCCGAGTGCGCCGGTGCGCGAGTTCAGCGGGCTGCCGCCGTCGCCGCGCGTGATCCTGGCAAACCGCGAGCTGTGCGAGATGCCGATTTTGGGGCGGCGCGTGATTCCGACGCACGACCGCGCGCGCGACGCGCTGTACCGCATTTACGAGCACCTGGTGCTCGACCAGTACCTGCAGATCCGCAACGAGCTCGAGGCGTTCTGGTACCACAAGGACTGGGCGGTGCGCGCGATCCCGGACCCCAAGGACCCCGACCCCGAGCGCTACGCGTGCCTGGCGTGCATCACGCGGCTGCTGGTGCTTGCCTTCAACCGGCGCATCGAGCTGGGGCTGCCGCGGCACGCGCCACCAATCATCACGAACACCATGATTGAAGAGTGGAGCAAGCAGGCCAAGGTCTACGAGGAGGAGCCGCCGTGGGTGGCAGGCGTGCCGGCGCTGCCAGAGATGCTCGCCATCCCGCACTGGGACAATGACAAGCGCGATTTCGTGCCGCTTCCGGGGTTCGACGACAAGCGGGCGTCGCGCCAGTTTTCCGACAAGAACATTTTGATCTGGCAGCCTCACATTCATTTTCTGTAAAGCACATTTATACCAGGGGAACAGGAAGCTAGCTGCACCATAAGACTCATTGCTTGCTAGTTCGACGACTTGCAAAGTCCAATCAATAGCCATCTGCCCATAACGGTTTTCCACTTTCTGCAAAACCGCATCCGTGACGTTCTTGCGATAGTCTTGCACCACTCCACGATGGTCAGCGAGGTACAGTGGGTCAGTGGGTCTGTCAGGTATTTAGCGCCCGTGCCTAAATATAATATATGATATGTGGGTCGCGAGCCGCTATAAATATAGAGCACCACATTCGACGCGTGTGACACGACTCACATTGTCTGTTGGTGCTGCCATGCAGACACGGCAGAACACGTAAATATACTCCGTAAAGGAGGCTGGCCCGTCCGACGGAACCAGCACCGTCTTCAGACCAGACAACGAAAACAGCGAAAACAGCGAAAACAGCGAAAACAGCGAAAACGACAAAATGACAAAACGACAAACAACCATGGCACAGCCCCCCCCCCCACTCGCCGTCTGGCGGCCGCAGCAGCCGACGCGCTGGCAGATGTTTTGCCGTGACCCGTGGACGGTGTCGGCGCGCTGGCTGTACGCGCGGCGCATCCAGCACGTGCTGCCCCCCTCGGGCCAGCCGCCCGTCCGCATCGTGTGCATCTCGGACACGCACAACCTGTATCCGGAGGTGCCGGACGGTGACGTGCTGGTGCACGCGGGCGACCTGACCAATGGCGGCTCGTTTTTGGAGCTGCAGAAGCAGCTGCGGTGGCTGTCGAGCCTGCCGCACGCACACAAGATTGTGATTGCAGGCAACCACGACCGGCTGCTGGACCCCACCTTTGCGGAGCGCTTTCCGGACCGGGTGCCAGACTGCTCGGGCGGCCCGGGGACGTCGCTGGAGGACCTTGACTGGGGCAGTCTGGTGTACCTCAACGACACCACGGCGTCGCTGACGGTGCGCGGACCCGGACCGGTGGCGGACGGCGCCGGGTCCGGGTCCGGCACTGGCACCGGCGACGCAGACGCAGACGCACCCACGCCGACGCGCACCCTCCGCGTCTACGGCGCGCCGTGGACGGAGCAGTGCGGCACGTTTGGCTTCCAGTACCCCCCCGTGCGGCCGGGCGTGTGGAAGGACCGGATCCCGGCGGGCACCGACATTGTCGTCGTGCACGGCCCGCCGCGGGGCCATCTCGACGCCGGCAAGGGCTGTCCGCAGCTGCTGGAGGAGCTGCGGCGCGCGCGCCCGGCGCTGGCCGTGTTTGGGCACATCCACGAGGCGAACGGGCGCGAGGACGTTGTCGACAACGGCGTCGGGCGCGCGTACGACGCCGTCGTGCTCGGGCAGCGCGGCCTGCTCGGGGTGCTGGCGCTGGCGTGGTGGCTGCTGTGGGACTGGCTGTGCACGGCGCTGGCCCCGCGCCGCCGCTTTGTCACGGGCACGCGGCTCGTCAACGCGGCGATGCTATTCAGCGGCCCCGAGCAGACTACGCGCGAGCCGATTGTGGTGGACATGTGACGACGGTGTACATTTGTACAGAGTAGAGACATGACAGACGGAGACGGAGTCGGAGACGGAGTACAATATACGAGTGACCGTACATGTCGAGCCAACCATTCGCCTGCCAATCGAATTTACGAGAATTGAGGCTTATCGCCGTTGAAAGGCTGTTGAAAGGAGTCGACGTGGAGACAGGTGCCGAGGCTAGGCTAGTGCAAGTGTAAATAGGTAGATCGCCGGAAGTGCGGGGAGGCGCGATCCACCGAGATGCAAAGGCAGGCACGGCACACTCCTTTGTAATAGCAACAAATGTTTACTACGCACGCATAGTCTACCACCCACCGGCACACCGTTATCGATCCGATCATTGACCGCCCAAGATGCCCGTCTTTTTGCGCGTCGAAAAGACCGAGGGCAAGCCTGGCCAGGTGTACTACCCGTGCGTGTCGTGCCCCAGATGAAAGACGTCTTCTGCTGACTGCTGACCTGCTGACTGCCAGCCTGCGCCTGGCCGAGACGCCCAAGCCGACGCCGGGCCCGCGCGAGGTGCTCGTGCGCATGCGCGCGGCCGCCCTTAACCACCGCGACCTGTTTATCCGCCAGAACCTGTACCCCGGCATCTCCTTTGACCACCCGCTCCTGTCTGACGGTTTCGGCGTCGTCGAGGCCGTCGGGCCCGGGTGCACGCGTGCCGACGTCGCCACGGTCGGTGCCGGCGTCGTCCTGGCACCGTCGCGCGGCTGGGCGAGCGACCCGCACGGCCCCGAGGACCCGGCCACGTTCTCCGTGCTCGGCGGAGCGACGGCCTACAATGCAGGCACGGCCGCCGAGTACCAGGTGGTGCCCGAGGACGAGCTCGAGCTGGCGCCGGCGCACCTGACGCCCGCCGAGGCGGCCGCCCTGCCGCTCGTCGGGCTGACGGCGTGGCGCGCCCTCGTCACCAAGACGGACGCGACGGCCACGCCAGGCAGCAACGTGCTCGTGACGGGCATCGGCGGCGGCGTCGCAGTGGCGGCCGCCCAGCTTGCACGTGCCCATGGCTGCCGCGTCTTTGTCACATCGGGCGACCCGGCCAAGCTGCAGCGCGCGCGCGACGAGCTCGGGGCTGCGGGCGGCGCGTCGTACCGCGACGCCGACTGGGACCGGCAGCTGCTCAGCCAGCTGCCGGCCGAGCGGCCCTTTTTTGACGCCATTGTCGACGGCGCTGGTGGCGACATTGTCAAGCGCGCGTGCAAGCTGCTGCGTGCCGGCGGCGTCGTCGCGTCGTACGGCATGACCGTCGCGCCCAAGATGGACTGGCTCATGGCTGCCGTCATGCGCAACATTGAGCTCCGGGGGACCACCATGGGCTCGCGCGCCGAGTTCCGTGCCATGGTCGCCTTTGTCGCGAAACACAAGATCCGGCCCGTCGTCAGCCGCGTCGTCTACGGCGGCCTGGCCGACGCCAACCTGCCCGCCATCGAGACGCTCTTTGACGATATCCAGGCCGGCCGCCAGTTTGGCAAGCTCGTCCTGTCTTTTGACGAGGCCGACGCCCCCGCGAAACTGTAATTCGTGGACATGTCACGCGTGCCAGATAATATAACTTTTGCGCAGACGCCAGCAATGCCAATATAAGACAAAAACACCGTCCAAACATGCAGCTAGAACAGCAGAGAAAATACAGCAGACAAAGGAAAAAAAAGAGAGAGAGAGAGAGAAAACAACAGACAAAGGAAAAAGAAAAAAATCACTCGCTGGTCCTCCGCTTCTTTTTCCGCTTGGCACCGTCCTCCTCGGGCGGCTCGTAGTCGCGCTCGCGCTCGCGCTTCTTCTCCTCCTTGCGCTCGCGCGCCTGCTCCTGCCGCTCCGTCTCGACGGCCCGCTTCTTGGCCGCCTTGCTGAGAAAGTACTCGCCCGACTCGATTTGCAGGTCCACCTTGCTCTTCTCGGGCGCCGGCGGAAAGGCCGTGTACGTCTTCTTGCTCTTGTCGGTGACGGCGTGCGGCACGCGTCGCTTGCTCAGCACGCGCTTCTTAAAGTTGGGCAGGAACCGGTCCCAGCTCTCGTTGGCCAGCGCCGGGTCCTTGGCCAGCTCGCGCTTGATCATGAGCTCCTTGATCATGTAGATGGGGTGGATGTTGGCCATGCAGTCCTCGACGACACGCCGCACCTCCTTGAGGCCCTTGTACGGGCCCATGGCCGCCACCGTGCCGCCCTGCACCAAAATGTACGTCTCCGTCAAGATCTCGAGCGCCTTGAGCGTCGACCCGTTCGGGCCCAGGATCCGCTGCCGGCGCTTGACGAACCGCTCCTTGTTGCGCGTCAGATTGCGCACCTTGATAATGTCCGCCGCCACGCCGTCCTCCAGGATCCGCAGCGCCTGTGGCGCCGGCACCGACCGCGACAGCAGCCGGATCAGGTCGCGCGCGTTCAGGATGGCCGCCGGGTCGTACGTCTTGCGCGTCGTCTTGACCGTCATCGTGCCCGTCACCAGGTCCAGCTCGCACGCAATCCCGTGCTTCTGCAGCGCCCGCGTGATGCCCGGCCACGCCTCGCGCAGGTACACCTCGCGGTACTTGGGGAACAGCACCGCAAACGACGACTCCTCCAGGAAACTGCCGCCCACATTGTCCTCCGCCTTGAACGAGTCGACCTTCCACTTGTCAATGTCCTCCGTGTCCCACGGCTTGTCCTTGTCGTGCGATGGCATCGTGTCGAGTCGGGTGGGTCGTGTCGAGTCGGGGTTGAGTCGAGGTCGGGTCGCGGGTCGGGTTGGTGTCGTGGGCACGCCGTATTCACTTGCAAGAAAGTTCTGGCAGCAGAAAAAAAAGTACGATAAGATAGGAAAAGTCAGGATGACTAAGCAGCGCTGCTACACCGCGCACAGTGCCAACACAGTGCGAATACGTCGCTCGCACGCGCACGCGCGAAATCGACCCTGCCTGCGATAAGCCGCGCGCATCGCGGCGCAGGGCAAAAGCTTTGTAGTCCATTACTCCGTCCGTGAATAGTAGACCCTGTAGAGCAATCGCCCGGCTTCTGCTTCTGGCCAAGATGCGTGTCCGTGTCCGGAAGGAGGCGGGCGTGCAGCGGGCCACGCCGAGCTGCTTCCTTCCCTTGTCGGTCAACGATAGTGACCTGCCTCGGCCATCGAATCGGAATCGCAGCCTTATCTTGCAGCCAAATTGCAAGAGTGCCAGAACCGCGACGACGACTTGTTTCCTCTTTGTTTATGCTGGCCCGCTGCAATCTCGATCCGACACATCCTGCCTCCACGATCCGCGACTAGGCCTCGGCGAACCATCGTGTCAGTAACGTCTTTTTCCCTTTGGACAGTTCGACAGTCTTCCTGCGCTAGCCGTCGATAACAGCTTATCGGCTACGAGGGTCCGCTTGGGAAAAAGAACCCGAGTTATATCAGAGGGCAAGCAATGCACGGCGCTCATCCGCCAACACTGCAGCCACTTTTTCGTTGTCTTTTCTCCTTCTGTTCCTTGTCTTCCCAGCCCCGTGTCTGCACCCCTGCTATAACGCACCTCGTAATATTTTAAGACACTGCTCCTCTTGTACCTTTGTACATGCCTGGCTGCGCTTCTCCGTAAATATGGTGATTGCCATTGATAACTGTAAGCCCCACCGCGCCTTATCATCTCCGCCCACTATGGACCCGCTTTTGCTCCCCGAACAAAAATCAGAAATCCACATTGTGTAATCTCATAATACGCCGTGGCCGATAAAGACTTTTCCTGGCTCGTAGGCTCTGGACGCCTTATCATCCCGACCTCCACCGCCGCCGCCAGCTGCACAACCCCCCTTCTCTGCGCATACTTGTCTACGGAGTATTCGCTGCACATGCCCATTGACTGCCGGCCCGGACCACGACGACGACGCTATCCCTACGCCCGTCTACTGCCTCTTCCTCTTCATCCTACATCGCCGCCTTGATTACAGTCATCACATAGTTCTTCGCCGGTCGCGTTTTTGTTACAACGGCTTTTTCTATTCCACTATCTGAATCTCCTTATCCCGAATCGCATCCGATTGCCTCGCGCGCCTCCAACGACGCGCCCAATTGACGCACCCACCGCCCTCCGCCCAACGACCGACGACCGACGCAATGGCGACCATGGCGACCAACGACCGCGAGACGTCGATGCCAATATGCCAAAACTGCTCGACGTCGACGACGCCGCTGTGGCGGCGCGACGAGATGGGCTCGGTGCTGTGCAACGCATGCGGCCTCTTCCTCAAGCTGCACGGACGGCCGCGTCCCATTTCGCTCAAGACGGACGTCATCAAGAGCCGGAACCGCGTCAAGACGTCGATGCGCCCCGAAATGGCCATCAAGAAAAAGGTACGCCGCGCACGTCTGCGACGTCCATTGAATCCGTCGCGTCGCATCCTCCTATCGATACCGCTTACACGGTTATCGACGATAGGATTAATAATCTTTATCGCGATTGACTGATTGTAGTGGCGAGCTGGTCAATTGAATCATTGTCTGGACACACGCTAACGAACAGAACAACAATGCTGCTGCTGCTGCTGCGGCCGCGGCCGCTGCGGCGGCGGCGGTCGTCGGCAATCCCAATGGCCTTGATTTGCAGAACCACGCGTACGCGGCCGCACTGGCCGAGCGGCGGCCGTCGCAAAAAGGCCACCTCGACGGCAGCGACTCGGCGCACCTGTACAACACGGCGGGCCACTACAACCTCCTCGACGACCAGTACAACCAGCAGCACCTGCAGGCGTTTGCCGACGGCAGCGCGCACCACAACGGCGAGCCGCAGACGCAGGAGCAGCTGTCGGCGGCCAATGCGAGCCTCAAGACGCGCGTCGCCGAGCTCGAGGTGATCAACGACTTTATCCAGCGCCGTCTCGGCCACTACGAAGCGCCCTATGGGGCCGCGGCCGGGGGCCAGGACGGGCAGGGCGACGCGGCGGCCGGCGACGCGCAGCTGCGGTCGCAGGTCGAGCTGCTGACGCAGACGGAGACGCAGCTGCGCACGCAGCTCGACGAGAGCCACCGCCGCGAGAACATGCTCAAGCGCCGCCTCGACGAGCTCGAGCAGGAGCTCAAGGACGCGCGCGAGTCGCTCGGTGCGTACGAGGGCGGCCGCGCCAAGAAGCCGCGCCTCGAGTCGCCGCTCGAGTCGCCGTCCATGACGGCCGCCGCCGCCCTCGACAGCCTCCTTGCCGATGCGCCCACGCATGCCGAGGGTCACGGCGAAGGTCACGTCGACCACGTCGACCACGTCGACGAGACGCACGCCCACGAGACGCACGACGCGCACGAGGCCGCGGCTGCCGACGCCGCCGCTGCTGCCGCCAACGCAATCAAGGAAGAGGACAGCAAGAACCTGTTTGCGCTCGAAGCCGCCGCCGCCGCCATTGGCACGCTCGAGGCCAGCGATGCCGCGGCCGTTGCTGCCATTGCCGCCGCCGCGTCGGCGGCCGGGACGGCCGAGGCCGAGTCCGAGTCCGAGAACGTCGCCCTCGACCTCGCCTCATAGCGGTCCGTGCCTTTCTCGTCCCCTGACATTCTTGTCCTGCTCAAAAGTCTGCCGGATGGCCGCGTTTTGCCATCTCTGTTTGTTGTATTATACACCCTGTCATGTCTTTTTGCATTCGTACTGTTCATGGTTTCACGTTTCACGGTCGGGTCTGGGTGCTAGTGTTGTCAACCGGTCACGTTCTTCTCAAGTCTGTGTCTCTGTATTCAATTATACAGAGGAAAGGTCTCAAGTGCGTGTGATATTCAATTAGAATTGTACAAAAGGGTATCAAGGTGCTGCCAACAGCTAGTACAAAAGAAATTGCATCTCGACGCCGCTCAGGACGCCGTCTTACCGCCGCCGAGGCGCTCGATTTCGCGAAAGATGTTAATGGTGAGCGTCATGGTCCAGGAGATGAGCCCGATGAGCTCAAAGGCGCCGAGGGCGCGCAGCAGGTCGTCGCTGACCTCGGAGGTAAAGAAGATCATAGCCTCGAACCCGAGGGCGGTGCTGGCCGACTTGAAGATGATAAAGAACATGTCGGTCAGAATCAGGCGGATGCGTTCCTGGGGCCGGCGCAGGCCGAGCGGCTTGCCGGTGTAGTCGTCGGCGGTGATGTAGCCAATGTAGGGGATGGCGACGACGTCAATGACAATGGCGACAATGACCTGCGTGCGCTCCTGGTGGCGGTCGGCGAGCCACATGTCGTAGTTGATGTCGCGGCCGGGCGCCATGCTGTTGACGGCGCCGAGACGCTCGCGGCGGTAGATGGTGGCCGCGAGCGCGAGCGCGACAATCGATGTCATGAGCACCGTCAGGCGGCACGCCAGCGGGCCCAGCGGGTGGTGCAGCGCGGCCGACCAGATGCGCTTGTAGAGCGGCTTGTCGGCGAGGTCGGCGGGCACGTGGTGCTTGTGGTGGAAGTGCCCGACGCCGCCGCCGCCGTCGCCGCCGCCAGAGCGCGGACGCATCGTCGTGTGGCGGCCAAAGTCGTCGTTGACGACGAGCGCCTGCAGCGCGGCCGTCTCCTCGCTGGAACGGCCGGCGGCGGCCTTTTCAGCGTCGAGCACGCGGTCGTGCGGATAGCGCGACGACTGCACAAACTCGCTCCACTGTGACGACTCGTTGTACCACCACGCGTGCTGTTGCTGTTGTTGCTGCTGCTGCTGTTTTTGGCGGGTGCGTGGCCGCGACGCGTGCCGGTTGCTGCTGGTGCCGTCGAGCTGTGCCTCGAGGTCAATGTCGAGGTCCGTGTCGTGGGCACCGACGCCGACGCCGCCGCCGACGCCGCCGACACCGCCGACGCCGGCGCTGGGCGGTGATGGCGGGTGCGGTCGGCCGCGCGGGATGATGACGGGCTCGGCCGAGCGCAGATGGTCCCAGCGGCGGCCCTCGCTGCTCATAAACAGGTGCGACATGCGGTGGCGGATGCCGTGGAGCGATGGGGGGTCGCGCTCCGTCAGCGGCCGCGACGGCTCGAGGTACCCGTCGACGCCCATTGGCAGCTCCTCCTGTCCCGGAACCCGCTTGGCCGGGACAGTCTTTTTGGCCTTGCGGTCCTTTTTGCTGGTTTTGCTGGTTTTGCTGGCGGCCGTGGACGCGGTGGTGCCCGAGGCGCCGGTGTGGTTGGTCGGCGTGGAGCTGCCCTGGCTCTGGGGGGGCGCTTGCGATGTGCCCGAGCCTGCGCCCGAGCCTGCTCCTGTGGCGTGACTGTTGGGGTCACTGACGACGGTGCCATTGTCGCTGCCGGACGCGCCGCGCGCGTGTCGCTGTTCCGAAGGCGCGTGGTTGTGGTGTGGCCGGACGGCCGGTGCTGGTCGTCTGAGCACCCATGCTGGACGCGTTAGTGTGTGAGACGGCGGCGTGGAGGGCCGACGTACGTGGTATGGGGTTGACTTTATCAGGAGGAGCCATTCTAGCAAAGCCGATGCAGCTGATTAACGATGCAGAATATCGATGATGGACGACCGAATCGGCCGTGGTTGCAGGCGTGCAGCGATCGACGCGCGACGTGTCACACGCCCGCGGTCTCCAGTCGTGTCGAGCGGCGTGGGCGTCGAGCGTCAATGTCGAGCGTCAATGTCGAGCGTCGATGTCGGTGGTCGATGTCGGTGGTCAATGTCGGTGGTCAATGTCGGTGGTCAATGTCGCGCGTCGTAGGGTGAGCGAGTCGTAGCCGCCGGTGCCGTCCGAGATCGCGCGCCAACAGGCAGTAAATATAAATAAATAAATGGAATAACGCCAAGGTTTGACGTCAAAGCTCAGTCGAGTCGAAACGCGAGCAGGGGTGTAGCAATGAGCAATGTAAATATAGTGTTGAGGAAGACCACCGGCAGCGTCGAGAGGCGTACAGAGTACAGGGTGAGCCGGTGTCTCGCGGTGACAGGAGGACGAGGCCAACCAAGGTCAAGGTGCCTGGGCGAGACAGAAAACTGCTCACGCGAAAAGACGAAGACGAGACGAAAAGACGATGGCAGTCATGATCGCTGCGCCCGCTGGCAGGCTACTCCGTACTGAAAGGATCGCCCAGGGCCACAGGCGCAAAGGTCAGCCTACAAGGCGGCCTAGTGTGCTAAATTTACCTTGCGTACTCCGTACTCCATAGGTAGGTAGCAGTAGGCCAAGCTCAGGCAGAAAAACGCCAGCTCCTTTCCGCTTTGGGCAAGAGTCCTCAACAATTCCGCCAGCCGCCCCATTGTCCAGATGCCAGTGACGGCCTGAGACTGGCCTTGCCATTGCCCAGCAACAGACAGATGCAGAAACATGCAGAAAGAAAAACAGCAGACCGGTTCCGGTCACATGGCGAGCAGCCTGGCGACGCTGGCATGTCGAATGAGTCGACTGAGACTGCTCACCGTCGCGGCTGTGCGGGTGACCGAGCACTGCATTGCGCGTCACTGCATGCGCGTTTTTAAGAAATAAATTTAAAAACCCGTGTCAGCCCCGCGGCTCGGCGCTGCGCCTGCAGTCGATTGGGCGCGGACGGCCGCAGCCGGCGTACAAGGCAACGCATGGCCGGCGCATTGGCGGGAGCCTAGGCCATGACGTATCACCTGCGCCTGCCGTCTGTCACCTCGTTTGGGCGAGCTCGACAGGGAAAGACCAATCGCGAGTCGACCGGGCAGGTGCATAGTAGCCGCGACTCGTCAGGCTGTAGAGGCATTTCTCCTACTCTTACTCGAGCACATACATATATTTACTCGGTAAATCAGTAAACACGGACCGCAGGGCGGAATTGAAGACAACCGACTGCACGACTGCACATCGACCGACTCACATGCACTCAGGCTGGCCACTCACAGCGCAGCCGCACATGTCGTCATTCGCTGCGCCCGACATGCCGCACCGCCAAACTAGCGCGAAATGTTTTCAGAGGGGCGCATGGACACTCAAATCGCGGCGCTCAACGTCCACAGGTGTCGACTCTACAGGAAAATTATTATTCATATAGAATTGGCCGTTCTTGCTCGAATGAAAGGCGCAGGCAAGAGCAGCGGACAGATGTACATTCAGGAAGTGGAAGGAGGAAGTTGCTTGTGATGGCGGGCGCAGTCCGGCCGATAAAGATTAAAATAATACAAAAATAAAAGACAAAATAGCTCGGGCATGGCCGCCCGAGAACCCATTTTGCTCTGCTCTTTACGTTTGGCAACAGACAACAGGAAAAAACGAAAAAGCAAAAAAGCGAAAACATCGTGGCCGCAGCCTGATTCACAGACCGCCACGCACCGCACACGACTGCATTGACTGCCCGACGAGCACGCAGCCCGACGACACAGACAGACACAGACAGACTCAGCCACGCATCACGACGCCCGACTTGGCACGACTTGTACGAGCAAACAGGGCGAACCGACGCCTCTGCCACCTCTACAGTTTCTCCAGCGTACACCCACAGCCTGACGACCACGATGCGCATCTTTCTGCTTCCCGTGTCGACGCGGCGGACACTGCTGTACTGCCAGCGGCTCGAGGACGCCGGCGCTTCGGCGGGCGCCAAGACGGGCCTGGTCGACAAGGCCACCGTCAAGGCGGCCAAGATGTGGGCCGAGTGGGAGCACAAGGCGCCCGGCACGTGGCAGCACCGTCTCGTGACGTACGGCAACGCGGGCCTACGTCGCATCGCGTTTGAGGAATGGGGACTCAAGTCTGTGCCGCCCGCGACCATGCAAGAGCGCCGAGCCGCCAGCGAGACTGCCAGCGAGACCGCCAGCAAACCCGTCGAGGTCGTCTACCCGCCCGCCCTGCTCGGCGACGCCACGTCCGCCGCGCGCGTGCTCGACCGGCTCAGTTCCGAGCGCGACGCCCTGCACCGAAAGCGTCTCACCTGGTGCTTCATCGGCATGCCCATCTCGGCGCCGTTTGGCCTCGTGCCCGTCGTGCCCAACATTCCCTTTTTCTACCTGGCGTTCCGTGCCTGGTCGCACTGGCGCGCCATTGCCGGCGGCAAGCACATCCAGGACCTGCTCAAGCACGACGCGCTCGTCTTCCGCCCCTCGCCCGTCCTCGACGCCGTCTACGCCCGTGGCACGTCGTCGTTGGCGGCCAGCCAGACCACAGACGCGCTCGTCGAGTCCACCGGTGCCGACGAGACGCTGCTTCTCACGCACCCCGCGAGCACCAAGGCCGTCGCCGAGGCGTTTGAGGTGCCCGCGCTCGAGCTCGAGCTGGAACGCGCCATCTGGCAGATCCAGTCGGCCCTCGCCAAGAAGACAAAGGAGGCGCAGCAGGCGCAGGCGTCGGCACCGCCAACAGCAGAGCAGTCGGAAAAGGGCCAAGACCCAGAGCCACCACAGGAGAAAAAGTCGCCGTGACGTGCCTGTCCTCTCTTCTTCTCTTCGTTCCTCGTTTCCCTTCATCTCTTTCGTTCCTCGTTTCCTCCTTCATCTCTCCTCATCTCGCAGCATGACCCGGTGGTGTACATCGTAAATGTACGTCACGCATCCCAAGCATATACTCGATACACGGCACGGCGGCAAACTGGCTCAAACGCACATAGACTTTTGAAATGAATTCTGCATCTTTTTTTCGTTGCATTCGGCCGGCCATAAATATCTGCAAATCGTCATACGGCCTATATATTTCTCCGGGTCCTTACGGAGTACGGAGTACTTGGTACATGGCTGCAATAATCGCACACACGGCTCGCTATCGCATCCTGCGCGGAGCTGCTTTGCTCCGTGCTCCGTGGAGGCGGCGCAAAGTGGACCGACAGCACATGACTGTCGAATCTGTCAGTCAACGGCCACGCTATCCCCGGACTCTCCTTGTGCATCACGGCACTTTACGGACTATTTACGGAGTACGGAGTAGTCAGTAGCCGGGTCTTGGCTTTGGCACGTTTTTTCGTTATTTTACGCGTCATTTGCCGGGCCCGACTCGGCCAAGAACCCACCGAGTTTGCCAATGGCGGCTGCGAGATTGGCTGCACTGCAGTGTGGCTTAGGAGGCCAAATTGACATGGCAATACTACAGTAAATTGCATTCGAATGTTGCAAACCCCTCAGACCCCCGAAACACGGCGAGCTCGAGCCTCAGCCTGGTGCCGCGATCGAGATTTATACGGAATCGAGTTGTTGGTTTTTCAACTCGTCGGCTGATGAAAACCGAGAGCGCAAAAGGAGGCAAAGAAATATTTTTTACTTTTTTTATCTACTCCATAGGCCAACCGCAGTGAACCACCCTCCGACCCAGCGCAGTCACATGAAAGCACGCCAACATCCCGCCCAGCCTGCAAACCGTGCAATGGCATCGCAGACGTGTCGTATTACGGTCGCTGCCGACTTATTCCCTTTCCTCCACTCGGCGCTAGCCTCTTTGCTCGGTGCCCGTGGAGTAACGACGCACTAAATTTATACTAAATATATTTATAGTGTGAACGGAAAAAAACGCGCTGTTCCAGGGCGTTTCCAGCAGCTTTTAGTGAGCGCAGGTGCCCAAGGCCCCGCCGTCGTCATGTTCCGCCAGCACCAGCCCCGACCCCACCGATCGCATCGTCTGGGGCCTGGCTTGGCTGGGGCTTGGACTGGGACCTCCCTGTCTACTCCGTATAAATTAGTATGCCGTTTGAGAAAAGAAGGAGAAAAGTTGTGCTCCCTACGTATCCGACCCGTGCGGATTGGCTCTCGTGCTGTGCGTCCGAATAGTATATTTTTCATATATTTATATTTATTTTGATTAACCGCCTCAAAGGGCCGAGCGTGAAATAGGCTTGCGCTTTACAGAGTACACCGTATTTTACAGGCACTCCAAAACCACCACTGGCACCACTGGCACCACTGGCACAACGACCTACAAAGAACACCAGTATCGACGAGCGCATAGCCCTCAATCTGATGTAATAAGTTGCTTGCAGAATTCAGAATTGCAGAATTCAGAACTCGGAATTGCAGATTGTTCCACCGCCCAAGGCAAGAAAAGCCCCGCCGAAAGAGGCCGAAAGCGTACCTGGCCCATGCCGCCCCTGCGCCCACAGCCAGGCCCCGTACGTCGCTCCTTTCAGTGCTCTCCCGCGCCCTTTTTTGTATTTTAGTATTTTAGTCAGTAGCTGTTCTCCCGGGCACCGTTTCGCCGCCGCTGCGCCTGCCTCAAGTCTTCGTCTTGCTATTTGCAGTCTTGCAGTTTGCACACCGGCCTCACTCCCACGCATCTGTCGACAGCACCAACAGTACCGACGACCGAAAGCACTGACAGTACTGACACCACCGACACCACCGACAGCATCAGCGACCCGCGGGCGCCCTGCATCCTTCTTCGACCCGCCGAGCCCCAAACCTGGGGAAGCGCGGTACCGTCTGCGACTCTGTTTTCCACCCATCGAGAGCTCTCGAACCGCCCTTGCTGCATGCGAGCCGACACTCCATTCCGTGCGCGCTCGCTCGACATTGCTCTTGCGACGCCGGTTTGCCCTTGACCGGAGACCGTGTCCTTACCGGCCGCGTCAGGGTCGCACGTGCGAGGCTCGTCGGATCAGCCTTTTCTCGACTGCACCACGGCGTCTCGACTGCACCCGGCTTCTACACGTTGCGTCGCGGTCTGCGACAGCCGCGACAGATACGCCGAGCTTGTTCCCTTTGAAGCTGAAAGCGCCCTTTCGCCGACGCAGGGCTAGGGACCAACAGCCCGACGATCTCATTGCAGCTTCTAGCAACACTCCTTGTCGACTCTAGCCATCATGGAGGCCGACCCAGCCCAAGACGCCGGCCCTTTGCCGACGCAGCAGCCTCAACAGACGGAACAGCTCCAACAGCCAACGCAGAACCCGCAGAATCTGCAGCAACAACCACTACCACAACCTCCGCAGCTGCAACAACTCGCGCCACAACTCGCACCGCAACTCACACAACAACTCGCACAACAACTCGCGCCGCAGTCGCTCCCGCAGGTCCCGGCACAGCCAATCTATGCGCCGCCGGCGCCGGAGCAGCCCAACGACGCGTCCGGGCCTGGATCGGCGCAATCACACCCCAGCTTTAGAAGGTAAGCAACGGGTTTCTTCCACCGCTACGACAGACGCAGACCGAACCACGGGTCGGCGAGCGAACCACGGGCCGACCTGGGCGTCTCCGCCTACGTGACTGGCCAACCACACTTCTCGGTCCAAACAAGCCAGGGTCGTGGTGTCGTGGTAGCACTGCCAGCTCGGTGCCGGTTACTTCTCGTGCTGCCCGGCACACCTCGGATGATGGCCCGATCGGAAAGTAGCGGGTTGTGCTTGGCCAGCATGCGTCGAGGTGGCTTGGTGAGGAGAACTGGGACGATTTCTTCCGGGCGTTCTCTTTCGTGCTTCAGGCCAGCACGGCGGAACGGCTCGAAACGAGTCGAATCGAATACATGTCGTGACAATGGCCAAAGTACTTACTGACTGGCAACAGGCAACGAGCGTCCAGAGCTTGCGAGGTTCGTCCCTTTTGTCCCGAGTCCTCTTTCTACCACGCTCGACCACGCCTCGGCGACTTCCCCTCTTTCCTTTCGACTTCTCCAAACGATGTGGGCGGTCTCGTTGCAAGCCGAGGCTCCTTCCCCCTTCCCCAGACTTTTGGTTGCCCGGCCTAGTCTTTCGAGACCTTCCACTTTTCCACTTCACTCGCTGCCGTCAGCCGTGCTAACTGCTACAGACATGTCACGCTCGAAAAGTTCGCTGCGATGCAGCCAGTCTCGGCGTCCCCTGCACAAACTGCGTTGCCTTTAGCATCGAGTGTCGCATCCCCGCACCAAAGCGCAAAAAAGGCTCAACCACACATCCCTCTGGCCCGGGCAGTGTCCCCGCCAAGGACTCGGATAGGTACGGCACGCCACGGCCACGTGTGGACACGACTGACTGGTGCAGTGACAAGGGCGATGCCTCGGACAGCAAGTCGCAGCGCTCAAATAGCATCGGGGCGTCGACCGTCCCCGTTGCGACGGGCGGCGGCCCCGGCTTTCGCCCGCCTGCCGTGTACCACACGTCGGAAGCCACCCCCTCCAGCTCCATCACCGAGCTGCAGGCCAAGCAGCAGGAGACGGACAATAGCACCTACGTCAACATGCTCATGAAGCCGCGCTTCACCCGGGCGCCCATTACCGAGGCCGGGCGTGTGGCGTACCTGGGCGAGTCCAGCAACCTGACGCTCCTCGTGCACGACCACTCTGGGGCGTCGGACGTTGTGCACTACCCGCTGCCCGAGAACATTCGGGGATCGCGCGCGCGCCTGACGGAGCTGGACAATGTCGAGATTGAGATTCTGCACCAGCGCGGCGCCTTTTTGCTGCCGCCACGCGACCTCTGCGACGAGCTCGTCCACGCCTACTTCCAATGGGTCCACCCCATTGTGCCCGTCATCAACCGCACGCGCTTCATGCGCAGCTACCACGACCTCAAGAACCCGCCGTCGCTCCTGCTCCTGCAGGCCGTGCTCCTGGCCGGCTCGCGCGTCTGCAAGAACCCCAAGCTCATGGACGCCAGCGGCTCGACCACGCCGGCGGCCCTTACCTTTTACAAGCGCGCCAAGGCCCTGTACGATGCCAACTACGAGGACGACCGGGTGACGATTGTGCAGTCGCTGCTGCTCATGGGGTGGTACTGGGAGGGCCCCGAGGACGTGACCAAGAATGTCTTTTACTGGAGCCGCGTGGCCACGATTGTGGCGCAGGGCTCCGGCATGCACCGGAGCGTCGAGGGCTCGCAGCTGAGCGTGACGGACAAGCGGCTGTGGAAGCGGATATGGTGGACGCTCTTTACCCGCGACCGGTCCGTCGCGGTCGCGCTCGGCCGGCCCGTCGGCATCAACCTCGAGGACTCGGACGTTGAGATGCTCAACGAGGACGACTTTAACGAGGACGAGCCCGACCGCCCGAGCGAGTACCCGCCCGACCCGCTCCAGATGCACTTTTTCATGCAGTACGTCAAGCTGTGCGAGATTATGGGCCTGGTCCTGTCGCAGCAGTACTCCGTCGCCACCAAGGGCCGCCAAAAGAACCCGCTCGACCTGACCCACTCGGACATGGCGCTGGCCGACTGGCTGCAAAACTGCCCGACTGTCATTTGCTGGAACGCATCGCGGCCCAACTTTTGGTCCGGCCTCCTCTTCTCGACCTACTACACGACCCTCTGCCTCCTCCACCGCGCCTACATGCCGCCCGGCACCAGCCGCTTTGGCGGCGCCGACATGGCCATGTACCCGTCGCAGACCATTGCCTTCCAGGCGGCCAACAAGATCTCGGAGATTATCGACTACATGCAGTCCGAAAACCAGCTGCGCTACTGCCCGGCCTTTATCGTCTACAGCCTCTTCTCCGCCCTCATCATGCACGTCTACCAGCTGCGCTCGCCCATCCCCTCGATCCAGGCGGTCACGCAGGACAATTTGCAAATCTGCATGAACGGCCTCAAGGAGGTGTCCAAGGTCTGGCTGGTCGGAAAGATGGTCTACGCCCTGTTCGAGTCCATCCTGGGCAACAAGTCGTACGAGGAGCGCCTGCGCCGCGCCGGCCAGCGCCACCACAAGATGCAGCAGTCCTTTGTCGGCCTCGAGCAGCACGCCGCCCAGCAGCACATGCAGCAGCAGGCCCAGCGCCAGGCCCAGGCCGCCGCCGCCAACCTGGCCGCACAGATGCAGGCCCAGCAGGCACACGCCCAGCAGCAGGCACAGCAGCAGGCACAACAGGCGCACGCCCAGCAGCACGCGTCGTTTATGCAGCCGGCGCCGCCGCTCACCGACTTTGCCAAGCGCAAGTTTGACGAAATGTCCATTGACTTTAGCGTCAACACGCCGCAGCCACAGGAATCGTACGAGCGCTCGCGGCCACAGACGCCGAGCATGGCCCACGCCAAGATCGAGCCGGCGTCCGGTGGCGTTTCGGCCGGCATGCCGCCGCCCAGTGGCGCGTCGCCCAGTCTCCGGAGCATGCTCGACCCCACGATTGGCGGGAGCACGCCGACGCCGACGCAGACGCAGTCGACGCCTGCTCCACCAGCATCGGGCACCATGGGCGCGCCGCCGTCGCGCCCACAGACGCGCCCGCACACGCCGTTCAACATGACGTACTCGGTGCCGGCGACGCCGCCGGACCTGTACCTCGTGACGCGCAACTCGCCGACGCTGTCGCAGTCGGTGTGGGAAAACTTCCAGCCGGACCAGCTGTTCCCCGACGGCACCGGCATCTCGTCCATGTTTCCGCCGACCATGTCGCCGGGCCAGGCCGCCGGCGTGACGAGCATCGACGCGGCCATGGGCGGCATGGGCCCGGCGGTCACGAGCCCGCCCCCGGGCGCGGCGAACCCCGACCTGCTGTCGCCCGGGAGCGCGGTGCCCGGCGCGTCTGGTGCCAAGGCCAACGGCGGTGGTGGCAGTAAGGGTAAGACCGAGTCGGCGACGACGGCGACGACGGCGACGACGCTGCCCGACGGGCAAAGCCCCGATAGCTGGAGCACGAGCTCGGTCAACGGCCAGCCGGTGCCGGCGACACTCAACGTCGAGGACTGGTTCCAGTTCTTTGGGCTCAACACGGGCGACGGCGCGAACCCGATGAACATTGATCTGTCGTCGATGTAAAGTTCTGTTTATTAGTATCAGGGATGACTGGTTTGCTGGTTGGAAGGAGTTGGAGCTTGAAAAGCCATGGGATTAATGAATGCACATTGTCACGTTCTTTCGTTGGCCAATGCTTCGCGAACCAGTGAAATTATATTGGATTGGCGATGCAGAGATGCGCGCCTAAAACTGAAATAGATGATACCATGGTTGGTTTGTAGGAAGAGAAATCGGCATACTGCGAAATTATGAGCTGAAGCTCAAAGAACGTAAATAAATCGTAGGAAAGAGAAACTCCAGAGGGAATAGTAATAGGAAAAAAAGGAAAAAAAAGAAATAGAAAGGAAAAGAAAGCAAAACCGACCCAGCCCAGTATGTGTTTATGCGTAGTGGTATGAAAATGTACAAAACACCGAAAGCAGCAGAACCGACCGCGAAACTCGTGGTAAACCTCCTCAACGGGAGTGCCGTAGTCAACAGAACGCAACGCCAAAGAAAGACAAAGAAGAAAAGACAAGACAAGTGGAGATGCCAAGGAGACGGACGCCGGCTTAGATGTAGACGAAGCCCTCGTCCGTGGTGGTATCGGCCTCCTCGGGCTCGGTCGGGTGCGTGGCCGGGCTGCGGGCGACCTCCTTGCGGCGCTTGGCACCGCGCACCGCGTTGCCGTGGCCGTCGAGGACCTCGTACTCCTTGTCGAGCAGCTTCTCAATCTGCTTGGCCTGCGCCTTGCCCGACAGCGGCTTGACAAAGGCGTCGAGCGAGAGCGCGCCGTGCGGCGACGTCGTGGCGTCGTAGCTGTAGAGGATCTCGTCGGCAGCGGGCCCGGTCAGGTCGGTCTGGCCGGTCAGGTCGGCCAGGTCGGTCAAGTCGGTCAAGTCGGTCAAGTCGGTCAAGTCGGTCAAGTCATCCTGGTCAGCCTGGTCGGCCAGGTCGGCCTGGTCGGCCTGGCCGGCCTGGTCGGCGCGGTGGTTGTGCGGCTCGGCCACGGCGACGTCGCTCTCGCTGAAGCCTTGGTCGTACTGATCGTACGCGCGCTGTGCGGCCTGGATCTCGAGCTTGGAGTGGATATGCGCGCGGACATGGCCGGCCGGCATCTCGTAATTGCCCCAGGTAAGCTTGACAATGTTGTGCTTGCGGTGGACGGCGTGGGTTTCGTGGCGGCCGCTGTTGCGCCAGGGGCGCGGCTTGCTGTCCTCGAGGGGCAGACCCCAGTGGTCAAAGACCGTGGGGCGCGTCGAGGACCACTTGGCAATGGAGTCCTTGACGCGCTTGGAGTCCTTGTGGGCGCTGCGCAGGTCGCGGTGGTCGACCGACGTCGATAGATCGAAGCCCATGGTGGATGGCGGGAGTCGCACGCGCGCGAGGCCGGGGGCTGTGGCGCCGGGGCGAGGCAGGTTGAGGGTCGATATGGTGACGGCGGAGCGAATCGGGCCCGTTCGCGCGGGTGTCGATGTGGCGGATACGTAGGTCTAGATGGTTTACAACGCGGACGACGCGGACGATGATGGAGCGGAGACGATCGTAGGAAGGCGTATCAAGAGCAGTAAGAGCAGTGGGCAGCGATATAGGAACCGATTGTGGTGTAAGGTGTCGGGCGTTGATCGGTCGGCGGGACCAAGTGTGGTGGTAGCAGATGTGTGCAATGTGGTGCAAGAGGAAAGACAGAGAGGGTGGCGAGAACGTGGTATAAATGCGATGCAGGGGAAGCAGGAGGAAGGACCAGGGAAACGGACACGGGCGGGACGAAACAGTGTCGTCAGTGAAGCCTACTGTGAATGGCCCGTTTTAAGCATGGCAAAACAATGGCAAGTATGATGGAATAGGCAATCGCAGTGCCGAATGACTCAAGGACGCACAAACGGACGCAGGCAGGGGTTGCCCAAAGCGGAAGGGACCAGGGCGCAAGCGTGTACGGCGATTGGTGCAATGGAGTGCTGAGTCGACGGCGTCGGCTGACGGAATGACGTGGGGCTGTGATGGCAGCTGGTCAAACGGACAAAACGGAACACACCAGTGCCTACGGAGTATACTGTTATTTACAGCAATGGTGCTGGGACTGATTCGTCATGGCGGCGCACCGCACACGGCCTGCGATAAAGAACCGACGCGTTTGGGAAGGCGCGGTCGTGCTAGCAGGCAGGCGCGTTTGCATTACAGTAGCCTGTTCACATTCACAGGGAAAGCGTGAAAGCGGGCAAATACACTCAAAACAAGAACAGGGTAGGAAGCGCGCTGTGGAAAGGGGAGTCAGCTGCTTGATATCTCCTCGATGGCTCCTTCCCGGATGACAAGCGCATCCCTATCTTGCCTATACAGACCCCTCATTCTTGGTTATTGCCGACGAGAGCGCGGTACTACGTACTGGGTACGTCGGAACGCTGATGAGGCCGCCTGGCAGGCGGTCATGGTTTGTCGATAGGACTCGCCCGCCCAGCCACCCAGGCATGTCTTGTGATGGTGAGGGGCGGCGTTTGGCGGAAGGTGTGACCAACAGCTGCTTATTCATGCAAACTAGGAAAGCACGAGAAGTGGAGGGAAGGTGCGATTGGCGATACCGAGGGTAAATGTAAATCAAATCTAAATATACACAGTGCTAGTGGCGCCGTTGAAGCAACGGCTGCAAGTCTGCATGTGTTGCGTCTTGCGATAACGCCTTGGCTAGAGGTGCCTCCGTTTCGTCGCGGCGAAAACGGGATTTGGGCAGATGGACCGTAATCAGCCAATATATAAATATAATTAAAGGGCGCCTTTGTCCTGCTTCGGGAGAACGAGGGAAGGCAGGGAAATGAACAACACCGCCATGCCGACGAGGACGACTCGGGGAGGAAGGAGGGCGAAACAAAGAAGGAACAAGATGAAAGGAGTGCGCGACAAAGGGCAAGACAAAACGGACCGCCCGAAACGTGGGCCTGACGAATGCGACAAATGCGACAAATGCGACAAATGCAGCAGGAGCACTGGACGTGCCAGGGAAAGAGCGAACATCTGTGCGAGCACGCGCCCGGCTGCCCGGCTGCCCGGCTGCCCAGCTCGATGCGTGATGCAGGCAGCACGCTTATCGCTATCATGAGATGCGGGCATGCATGATCCCGCTCGTGCCGCGGGACCAGGTCGCGTCGTACTGGGCCAGCATACGCAGTCATTGGTGATGCATCACAAACAGAGTGACAGAGCATGGAGCATACGGAGTATATTTAGTCGTGCTTTCTGCACTTCCCCTCATACGCTACGACAGACCCCACCTGCGCCTGCCCAGGGTGCAGAGGAAGGCGCGATGTGCACCGTGCAGCCGATGCCTCACGGCTCGCAGGGAGCTTGGAACTTGAGGAAGCACCAGGCAGCATGCTGACTCGGGCGCAGCCCATTTGCTGTGCCCCGCGTGCCTATCTGCAAGCGCCCTTCCTCTGTAGACGGTACCAAGCCGGCGTGACAATGTGATGCTTATCAAAGACGGGCTCCTGCGAATACGGCGATGGACGATGGCTGATACAGGCGCATTCAGACTGATTCAAACGGCGAGCTTGCTCCAGCGTATTTATGCATTCATGTAAATTTATATATATATAAATAGAACCGCCTTTGTTGGACTGAAAGAGTAAAAGAAGCGACGCGTTTGGCACGCGTGGCGTCTGGCGCCATGCCTCGCTCTTTCTTGTTTTGGCCGCACTTGCCGCATGCCGTTGGAGAGCGGCCATGTGCCGCGGGTCAGACAGATACGAGACCCGGACGCCCTGGTTCCAACGTGCTCGACTTGGCCTGTCGCTGCCAGGCCTGGCACCTCCGCACTGCCCGTATTGTTTGTCCTGTTCTCCAAGACAGACCCAACCGACTGCCTACGTCACGGCTGCCACTGCACCTGCCTGCACCTGCCCGCACCTGCCTGCACCTGCCTGCACCTGCCTCGTCTCACATGTCGCCCATGTGCACCTTCCTCTGGCAACAGACGCTCCCACCTGCTCCTGCTTGGCCCTCGTCATGACGTCGGCGCTGGCACGGACCATGGCATCTGTTCATTTCTCATTTCGGACGGTGCTAGCCTGCACCGCGTGCCTGGCGGTGTAAATATATCTGATATATTCTCAGTAAATAAATACACGACCAGGAGACGCGACGCGACTGCCCGTGCCTGGCCAGACAGACAATTGCAGCAGACAATTGCAGACGGCCGAGGTCCGTAGCGTCAGACTATATGGCAAGTGCTCCGCCCCCCTTATCTCGACGTGCCTGCTGGAATCCGAAGCGTGTAGTGGACCGCACTGATCCAGAAATCCACAGCCACAGGGACGGAATAGGCTGACGGAATCAATCACTCACTGTGTGCAACAAAAGATCACTTGGCGTTTTGAAAAGACATTGTAAAAAGTATGAGAGGGATCCAGCCCCAATACACGAATGACGCTGGCTCGGATGGTCCGCATTTGGCTCCTCGTCGACTCGTAGACAGCGCCTCACTGAAGCCCGTGGATGTTTGTGAGCAGCTGTCTCAGCGTCTCGCGGTCCCGGTCCTTGGTGTCGGTCACGTCGCCCAGCAGCGCCTCGGCCGCCACCGGGTGCTCCGCGTCCACGCTCTTGATCAGCCGCCACGCGCGCCGGAACTCGTCCCGGATCGCCACAATGCCCGTGTGCGTCACCGTCCGCGCCACGTTGTGCGTCAGCTCAAACGGATCCTCAATTGCAAACAGGTACCGGTGCTTGACCTCCTTGGTCTCCTCCTTGGGCTCGGTCGACACCGTCTCCTCGGTCGTCGTCGTCGTCGTCGTCGTCGTCGGCTGCGCATCGCCCGTCTGCGACCCGTTGGGCCGAGGCATCTTTTCAATCACCGTGCGCGCGCCCGTCCAGCCCTTTTCATGCTTCGACCGCAGCCCGCCCGGTGTCCGCAGACTCAGCACGTCGCGCCCCCAGTCGAGCCCGCGGGCCTGCCCCGTGCTCATCATGTTGCTCTGCGCATAGTACTCGAAAAAGCCCCGCAAAAGGGAACCGACCGACTCCGTGTTGCCGTTGAGCAGGCCCCGGCTGGCAAGGTCCACAATCTCGGCCTCGTTGCGCCAAAACCGCACGTCGTGCCCCCGGCACGTTGTCGTCTCCTCAATCTGCTCCGGCGTCATCTGCGCCATCTGGTCCTCCGACAGCGGCTTCGCCAGCTGCTGCAGGTTCGGGCACACAAACGGCCTGGCAATGTTGACCAGGTAGTGCAGCACCATGAGCACGTACCCGTAGCTGCTGAGCGTGCCCCGGTACGGCGTGTTGATGCCCCGCATCTTGGCCCAGTGCTTGACAAACAGCACCAGCGGCCGCACGCGGCTGTCCGTGTGCGAGTAGCAGCGCAGCAGCAGCGAGTTTTGCAGCGCAAGGTGCGCCGAGAAGTTGATGTCGCACTGCACGCCGAGGCCGGCCTTGGGGAACTCGAGCCGGTCCCGGTACGGGTCGCGCGGCTGGTTCGGCCACAGCTTGGACGGGTCCTCCAGGAGCAGGTTCCGCACAGCAATGGCCGCGAGGCTGTTGGGCACCACATACTCGGCCTCCTGGCCGTCTGGCGAACAAAGCACCATGGGGCCCTTTAGCTCGGCAACGTACGCCTGGATCACGGCGGCGTCCTCGCTGCTGTAGAGCCCCCGGGCCAGCGCCCTCTCAAAGTCGGCCGCCAGATGCAGGCTCATGTGGCGCCGCGCAACGACCCGCAGGCTGGGCCTGTCCAGGGTCTTGGCAAACGCCTCCACCTCTGCACGGATCTCCGGGTTGTAGATGCCGGCAATGTAGTGGCGCGTCACGACGGACGCCGGCGCGTCGGCCTTGGCACCGGCATCGCGGCGGGGCTTGAGCTGCGGCTTGAGCGCGCGCGTATAGTACTCGTTGGGCGTTTCATACTGGCCCTGCTCAAGACTCGCAATGTGCAGCGACGAAATCCGGCGCAGGCTGTCCACGCCCGTCTGGAGCATCTTGTTGTACCCGAGGACTTCCCAGCTGTGCGCCGGCTTGTTCTGGAGAGACGCCCAGTACTTGAGCTTGGCAAGGGCGTCCTCTTCGCTCTTGGCCGAGCCCTCGTCCGTCTCGCGGTCGTCCCAGAGCATCGCCAGCTGCTCGCCCTCGGCCTGCAGGTAGACACCGTACGGAGACCGGTGGTAGGCGCCATCGACAGACCGTCGCACAGACAGCGACTGCGTGCTGAGCAGCCGCGTCCTGAGCTTCTCGTTGGCGATGCCGTCGACAAAGGCGAAGCTGACGTCGGTGAGGATCTGCATGCGCTTCTCGCTATAGTCGCGCAGCGTGGCGTGCGTCACTTCACGGACGCCGAGCTTCCGCAGAACACGCTTCGCAGAGCCGAAGTAGTTGCCCAGAGACTGGCCGGGCGCCTGTCGCAGGCTCGCGAGAACCGAAGCGTACTTGTCTGCGTCCAGCTCGGCATCAATGACCGTGTCCGAGTCCCGTCTCTCGTGGCCCGCCGGCTTCCCTTCGTCGGGAACGTCGCCCGGAACATCGGCCGGAACGTCGCCCGGAACGTCGCCCGTAACGTCGCCCGGAACGTCGCCCGGGCCTGCCTTGGCCTCCGTCTCGTCGTCAGCATGCGCATCGGCGTCCGCACCGTCGCCCTCCGTCAGCAGACCCTTTTCCCAGCACGCACGCGCGTCGAGAAGGTCCTGGAGGAGCTTCTGGGGCGGATTCGAGCACAGCTTGATGATTGGAACGCGCGTGCGCGTGATGAGGCGGGCGCCGAGCCCGGCTTCCAAGAATGCCTTTTCAATCAGACGCGGGATCGGCGAGTTGGGCGTGTCGGGCAGCGGGTGCGACAGCGGCGACAGCAGGCCGAGGTCCATGTCCGATGCCTTGGTGGCGAACCCAGACGACAGACTGCCAAAGCACATCAGCCGGGCACTCTGCGGCGGAAAGTCGCGGCGGCCATTGACCTCGTACTCGTACTTTGCCAGCGCCTCCCGGCTCAGCCGCTCAATGAGGACGCGGAAGGACTCCTTCTCCATAATCTCGTCGTGCTCGATTGCGGCACTGGCCACGTGCTGCTCACACAGGTGCTTCAGCCACGCGACCTGGGCCTCGAGGTCCGCCGGCTTGGTCTGGTACATGCGCGACGCAGAGTGCTGGTGGCCATGGTGCGGCCCGCTCGGGTCAAACAGCGCACGCGACGCTTGCTGCTGGTGGGTGTTGAACGACGGCCGCGGCTGGTGCGATCTCCACTGGCCGGCGCCATCGTGAGCCGCCGGTCCTTGGAAGGAGTGAGGGTGAGGTCCCTGGAAGGAGTGAGACTGCTGGTGATGGGGCTGCGACGGGTGGTATGGCCGATGGCCGCCCGTGCCGCCCGGGCCGCCCGTGCCGCCTTGCCACTGCATCTGCATCTGGCCCTGGCTCTGCCCAGGGTGCGGCGGACGCCCATACGCCGTCTGCGGGCGCTGCTGCTGCTGTGGGTGCTGCCGATGGTCGGGGTTGTAGCCATGCTGGCCGTGACTCTGGCTGTAGGCATGGTTTTGCCGCTGGTGCGGGTGCCCGCGATGGTTTTGCGGGCCATTGTCGTTCCGGAACGGAGCCTGGTGGCCGTAGCCCGGAGACACGTTATGGTGGGCTGGAGAGATGGGGGCCGGGCTGTGGTCGACGGGAATCGAGAGCTGCTCCGACATCATTCTCCGCTGCGCCTGGTTGGGGCGCCGGCGTGCCGCTCTTGGCGATCCGGGAGGCTGTCCTTGTCCTGGAGTGACGGCTGGGCTGGCCGTTCCGTCTGCGTTTGTGCCGTTGGCACTGTTCAGTGCCATGGACTGGAAGCGCTCCTCGAGAAGCGCGCCGGCTGGCTCAGCCGGCTGGCCGGTGCCGAGTGGTTGCTGGTGCATGGTGTCGAGTGTTGGGCTGCACAGCTAGCCATGGGGTGTTGGCCGTAGAGGTAGAGCAAAAGGTCGAGCTGGCGTTGATTTCGAAGCTATGTAGACCAAGCTCCTCAACACGCTGGACAAATGAAGCTTCGTTTGTGACCCACTAGCAATGAGGGGTCCGGCAGCCGCTCTTTGCCGACTGGCCACCTCACCTGGACAAGAACAAATCACTGTCTAAATATAGGCAGCAGAACATTGGTGCGTGGCTCTCAAGTGCTACTGCCGAGATGAAGACGAAGCCCAAGAACAGTGATAAGCCAAACTGCAGAGATTGTCGATACGTTGCTTTGACGCGGGGAAAGCTGGCGCAGTTCGACACTGTCGCTTGTTTGTCAGAGTAGAGTTGCACACTTTTGAGGCTTGTGGAGAGAACAAAAGTTCAACAAAAGGTCTGTGGGCACGGAGGAAGAGCCAGACGTGAGACGCTTGGTGGTTCCTTCCCTTCCGTCGTGCTGGTGTCAGCGCCTGCCTGCCTGCCAAAATTTACTCTGTAAATTGCAAATCGCGCTTTCCTTACGGGGTTCTTGCGCGCGGCTGCTCTTGCGGCTGACGAACTGCTGTGGAGTGTATCTTTGTAAGCTCCAGCTGTACCTGTTCATGCATTGTACAAGCCAAAGTACCTTGTTGAAACGGTCGGTACCCGTAGCTCAAACAGCCCTTGTTGTGACTGCTGATTGGCCAAGTGTGTTTTGGTGGTCCACTTTCGTCCCCGTCACTGGTCTCCACCCGCATTCAGGTTCATTCGAGCGCAACGACCTCATCTTGTGCACTTCTGCCTGCTCACCATCGTCCCTTGTCATCGCACGCGACAAGGCCTGCGCGCATTTACCGCGTCGCAACACACCGGGCCATCTCCGACCTCGGCCTACGACCCTTTTCCGTCTTTCGAGTACCCAGCCTTTCGCAGCGAACGCAGCGGCCGGAAGCCCTGACGACACGCGTCTTAAAGGGAGCAAGAAGACTTGGCGCCGTCTTGAGCTACCCAGAGCGACGTTTTCGCAATGTCTGCGCCCCCTGGACCGCCTGGACCGCCCGGCCAGCCAGGCCAGCCCGGCCAGCCCGGACAGCGGCCGCCTGGTGCACCTGGTGCACCCGGTGCGCCTGCACGGCGCGTTGTTCGTCGCAAGCCCCCTGCCGATCCCCTTGTGGCTCGAAAGCGCCCTGTCCAGCGTCCGCCGTCTGCACCCAAGAAGGCTCTGCTCTCGCAGGAGAACACCATTGGCGGCATTACATCGTTGAGCCTGCCGTCTGAAGCGACAGCCCTGAGCATGGCGAACCCCGACTTTGAAGCCCGGATGCTCGAATCGTTCAACGAGAGACGCAAGGCCAACAACGGCTGGACCGATCCGCCGCCGAACGTGCCGTACCGCGACTACCCCGTCGTGACGACGAAGCGTGCGCTGCGCGAGGGCATCCGCTACCACGTGATGCGTTTTGGGCGTGCCAAGGGCGGCGAGCTGTCCAACGAGGTCGATCCGACGAACCAGGACGAGTTTGCGCGCCCCGTGTCGCTGCACCGACGCGACCCGCGCCAGCCCGCCCCTGGCCGTGGGGCCAAGGACGGCCCGGCGGCGGCCGCGGCGGCGGCTGTTCCGGCGACGCCCGACGAGGAGGAGGCTGAGCGGATTGCCAAGATCAAGGCGGACCGTGATGCGCAGCGCGCTGCGGACATGGCCCAGATTGCGCCCGTTGCCAGCAAGGAGCCCGGCGCCAAGAAGCCGAACCCGCCGATGCTCAAAAAAGACAAGCAGAGGCAGTACCAGCTGTACTTTCCCAAGAGCAAGCCTGAGCAGAAGAAGGAGACGGAGATCCGGTACGAGGAAGCTCTCCCGTGGCACCTCGAGGACGCGGACGGCAAGAACGTGTGGGTGGGCTCGTACGTGTCGGCACTGTCAGAGGCCAACGTGGCTCTTGTTATCGATGGAACCAAGTTCCGGATGGTGCCGCTGGAAAAGTTTTACCGGTTCACGCCCAAGCCGTCGTTTCAGGCGTACTCGATTGACGAGGCGGAGGAGATTATGGCCAAGAAGATGGCCCTGGGCCGGTGGACGATGCGCGACGACGAGAAGCGCCGGGAGATTGACGAGCTGGAGGCGACGCGGCGGACGATTGGCGGACACGCGCGCGTCAAGCTGGAGAGCAGCACGTTCCGGTCGGCGCCGCGGTCGGAGAAGATGGAGCTCAACGACATTGACATGGAGGGCGACGAGTTCCAGGACGACGACGAGAACGTCGGTCTGGAGCCGGAGAACGACGAGGACTCCAAGGACACGCGCGAGCGCGTGCGGCGCAACCACCTAAACGCCAACCTGTTTGGCGACGCCGACGAGCGCGAGGTCGACGAGGAGGAGAAGAAGGAGAAGGAGGACCGGCAGATGCGGCAGGGTCTGGTGGGCAAGCAGCTGCGCAAGGCGCTGGCGAAGCGCGAGGACCACTTTGAGTACCTCGACGACGACGGCAGCGGCTCCAACTCGGAGAAGGAGGAGTTTTTGCAGCTCTCGGTAGGTGCCAGTCCGGAGACCCGCAGACTCGCAGACTTTTAGACTCAGACTAACATGGACAGAGCGACGACGACGACGACGACGACGACACCAAGGACGACGACAAGGCCAAGGACAAGGGCAAGGCCGATGATAAGGGCAAGTCGGCCGCGTCCAAGACCAGCACGCCACAGGGCAAGAAGGGCGCGGCGGACGCAAAGAAGAATAAGACTCTCAAGCGCGCCGGGTCGCCCATGTCGGAGTCGAGCGGCAACGAGTCGACGCGCAAAAAGGTGAAGAAGGGGATCCTGGGCGCGGCGTCGGCGCGTCCGGCCAACCAGGCCAACCAGGCCAACCAGGCCCAGGCCAACCAGGCCAACCAGGCGGCACGCAAGCTGGGCAAGGCGACGGCGGGCGGTGCACAGAGCGACGGCGAGATGTCGGACGGCGCGGGTGGCAAGCGGCGCATCAAGATTGTGGCCAAGGGCGCCAAGGGCACGCCGTCGGCCTCGCGCGCCGGGTCGCCGAACCCGCCGCCGGGCCGTGCTGGCTCGCCGTTAGGCCGTGCCGGGTCGCCCTCGGCCCCTGTGGCCCCTGCGTCGCCTACGGTGCCCGACTCGCCGTACGCAGTGGGCGGTGCCGTCGAGGCGCACGAGGTGATCCGGGCGCTGCAGGACTACCCCAACGGCGTGCACGTGAGCGTGCTGCTCAAGGCGTTTGGCAAGCGCATTGGCGACGGCCCGGCGCAGACGACGCGCAAAGACTGGATCAAGATGGTCAAGGAGAACTCGGCCTTTGCTAAGGACGACCGACTGCTGCGCCCCAAGACCACCTAGACCGGCGAGACATTTGCCTTTTCGCATCTCTCGGTTTCGACTTTTACTTTAAAATCTAATCATACGACCATATATGCCACGCACACGGTATGGCAACCATGTCATTCTATCTATGGGTTTTCGGATTAAATTGCTACCATTGAGCTTGGCCTACTGACAGTGGATTGGTCATGGACTGCAGTTAAACAGTGCAAATACTATGCTGAGCGGTGGTCATGGACTGCAGTTAAACAGTGCAAATACTACTGCTGAGCGGATAAACGAGTGACTTGAGCGTGTGAAGAGCATAAACCTAGGTATCTTGTGTGGCTAGGTGGTGGCCATGAGAGCGAAAGTAAATATAAAAATAGAAATTGAACCAGCAAAGACGCCAAAGTACAAACGGTACCCTAAACACCAAGGATAGATAACCCAACCCAGAACCAATATACATATGCAGTAAAACCGCCTATACCGAGCCCAAAATTAGTATGAAGAAATATGCCTGCCCGTAGATTACAGACAAGATGAAACAAGGACACAGGTCGATGAGTTGCGTTCAAGAGGCAGTTGGCGTGTTTTTGTTTCTCGAAAAACACGTGCCAACGCCTCTTGCAACGCAAGTCTCGGATCGTTGAGCCCAAAAAGGTGTGTGAAAAAGAAGCTTGTCGACGCGTCGCAAGGGAGATGAGCGAACCGGCCAGCGTGTCCGTAGTCGGGTTGTCGTCTCATGTGACGCGACGCGCCGTCCATTATTAGTGCGCGAATATATGCAGGGCGCGGCGTGATTGTAAATACAGGTCGTGATCGTGTCGTGTCGTCGTGAAATTAGTGGTCGTGTCGGTTCGTGAGTAGCCAGAGCGGCTACAAGTTTTTCTGGCGGGCCATGCTCATCTCAATGGACGTGTGGCGCTTTTGCAGCAGTGGCGAGCGCTGCAGCTCCTGGACGACGCCCATCCAGCCGGCGCGGTGGCTGTGCTCGGGCGACGGCTCGGGCGTGCGGATACCGAGCGCCGTCACGCGACGCACTGGCTTGCGCGACGAGCCCTCCTTGGACTCGGGCGAGCCGGGCACCGAGCGCAGCTGCTGCTCCTCTGTGATGCTCTGCAGGAACGGGTGCGGCCGGCCAAATCGCGCGGGCGTGGCGGGCACGTCTGGGTCGTCAAACGCGACCGACGCCTGGCCGGGCGACATGGGCGGCGACACGGGGTAGTAGCGGCTGTCGGTATCGCCGGACGCCACGGCGGCGGCCGCGGCCGCCGCGAGCGAGTCGGCCACAATGTCTGCGGCCGTCTTTTTTGGTAACCGGGGCAACCGGGGCGACCGGGGCGACCGAGGTGATCGGGGCGGCTCGGGCGATGTCGGCTTGGACCGTGTCGCGCTCATAAGCGGGCTGCTGCAGCCGCTGCTGTCGGACGCGCAGTCGCTCTCGTCGTCGCTGTACTCGTCGCTGCTGGCGCTGCTGCTGAGGTGGCTGGCAGCAGGCGTGGCGGGCAGACTGGTCTTGGCCACGGTCCGCAGGGTCTGTGGCGTCGGTTTTGCACTAGACACGGGTGCAGCCGGGCTGGCAGCAGCGGCCACGACAATGGCGCTCTTCTCGGCCTTTTCGGCGGCGGCTGCAGCGGTACTGGCGACGATGCCCATGTGGACGACGAGGAAGCGCATGCGCAGCATATCGAGCCGACGGACGCGCTCCTCGAGGTGCGTGCGTCGCGACGCCCATAGCAAGCGCGCCGACGTCGTGAGCTGGCGTGGTGGTGCGTGAGATTGTAGGGTAAAAAGATCGGGCTTGGCGCTTGGAGCTGACCTCCGCGCGAGCAATGACGGTTCGCTGG
Source organism: Ophiostoma populinum (assembly GCA_029298855.1). NCBI lineage: Eukaryota > Fungi > Ascomycota > Sordariomycetes > Ophiostomatales > Ophiostomataceae > Ophiostoma > Ophiostoma populinum. Next base: position 1,537,566 of record JANSLU010000003.1, on the reverse strand, counting down.
CGAGAGCTGTGGATGTGCCCTTGCTGGAGTCGTCGGTGCCTGCGGGCTGGTCGGTCGCCGACGTGGTCTTGGCCGGCATCAGGACGCGGTTCAGGTCCTCGCGAAGGTCGTCGCTGGCACGCTGGATCTCGCGCAGCATGCGGTCCAGCCGTACCTTGTCGTCGCGCTGGGCCACGCGTGCGACGACGTCGCGGTCGTAGCTCTCAGTCTCGGCGAGCGCGGCGTCGGCGGTCTCAATGAGCCGTGCCGCCTCGATGGGGGCCGCGGCGTACGCGGACCCGTAGTGCACGGCAGCGAGGCCCACGACGACAATGGACAGAAGCAGCGCCACGCACAGAATGAGCAGCACCAGCACCAGCGCCCACTGGCTCGCGGCCGCCGCGGCCGCGTCGGGCGACAGGGCCATGGCGCGGGCGGCTGGGGGCGCGAGCGGCGGGTCGGTGGTCGGCGTCCAGGCGGGCAGCAGGCGGTGGGCGAGCTTGCAGAGGAGGAGGCGTGGCCGCGAGAGACGGGCGAGCTGGGGGATGCAGTGCGAGGCAGGCGAAAAGGAGGCGGGCGAAAAGGAGGCGGGCGAAACGGAGGCGGGCGCGACCGTGCCGGAGCAGGACGGCAGGAGCGTTGGGCAGCCGCCGAGTGCGAGCGGGAGCGGCAGGTCCAATGGCGAGCACACGGCAGTTGCGTTGGACGAGCAGGCGTTGCGGATATCAAAGATGTCAAAGTGGGAAGGCGCGGCCGGGTGTGCGTAGACAAGGTCCATGAAATTGACGTTGTCCAACTTGTGAGATGAATATGCGCGTGGTTGGCGTATGCAGATGCGATTGAGAGCGGCGATGAGCGTGTGAGTCGTAACTGAATATGCTGTGTAGAGCGTGCGGAGTGTACATGCACGATGCGGCAGCGATGAGAACCGAACCGGCAAACGCAAAATAACTAGGAAAAGAAACAGCGGCTCCGGCAGACGACAAAAGGAACGGGTGGGTGCAGGCCAGAGCGAGGAGAGGCAAAGGAGCGTGATGCAGGAGGGAGGGGCGGTTCGCGGTCGTCTGCAAAGTGTAATTTTGGCGCTCTCGGCGATGGAATTGTGGGTATCGTGGCCGCAGCGAAGCGCAGTATTATTTAAATTTACATCGTAGCGGCGTGAAGCAGTGGAGAGCGCGTGCATGAATTCACAGCGCTCGCAGGGGCAGTTTGAAGCTCGTTTACGGTTTGGCTTCTCTTCTGTTGGTTTCTGTCATTCGAATTCTGACAGAAAACTAACCGCTGAAAGTGAAAGTGTTGGGACAAAGACAAGCGGCGGGAGTGGCGGATAGGCCCGATGTAATTATATTTAAATAAATTTATAGGGGCTGGCGCGGTTGACAGCGCGACTTGCCATTGGCGGACGCGGCCAAAACGAGGCGAGCAGACGTCACGGCGGCGACAGCACACCACACCCTCTTCTGGAGCAGCAGTGGGAGAATGCTGCGCCGCCTGACGTCGGATGACGTTGTGGCCCGTCTGTCTATTCCGCGAGAGAATCGGGCAATCGATGAAAGAGGCGAGCCAGGACCTGGCCACGCAAGATTGCAGTCCAATACGATATGTAATGGCCTCGGCGAAGGCCAAAAGTGAATCGTGTTCTTTTGGGTTTCCTCTTTGGGACGCGTTGTCGAGGGCACTTGCCTCTGCGTCTCCTATTCTCTTATTGGCCTTCATTTCCTTTTATATTGCCTATTTGGCGGCTGAGGCTCGCAAGAGTATATGTTTATTTATCAGCAACGCGCCAGATAATTTCCGAAGGCTTCGCGGCTCTTCGAACGGCTCCCAGGCTTCCACGCTCCTTCTTTCGGCTTGTATGGCATGCGCCTAGAGATAAAATACCTACCCCGTAAACATAGAACGCGCCCCGCCACCGCGAGTCTCGGGTCTTGACCGCCTGCAGCAGACATGTGTGATGCGCGCGCATAATATAAACAGAGCAGTGCTCAAACACTGCGCTCAAACACACCGCGATCCCCTCACAAGCATGGGCTGGGCTGTGAATCCTGCCGTGCTCGTGTTCGGGTGCGGGCGCCGCCTGCCATGTTTGGATTGGCCCACCATAACAGGCAGTCACGATGCACTTGACGTTGTCTCTGATATTGTAATATTTAGTTACAAAGAAATCGTGACGTGAACATGCGGCGAAAGACAAAGCTATGCAGGATACAGGAGAAATGACCTTGCGCTCGGCCTGCGATTGGCTTTGCGTGCAGTGCTGCATCGTTTGCCTGAACCACTTTGATTGCTTGCAGCGACATGCACGAGAGAGGAGACGCCGACATGCACCGATATGCGACTGGGTCGCCTGGCGGTTCCATGCTGAGCCGCGTGCTCGTATTGGTCAAACTCCTACGTCTGCTCCATATATTTGTTGCTCATGCGCCCCATCCGCCTTTATCCTTTTCTTGTCTCGCAGACGGATGCAGCAGAGGCTGGTCGGCGCACGCACAGAGGGCGTGATGCTGGGGCAAGACAGCTGCAGGCCGCTTGTCCATTTCGAGACCAGCCTATGGGCCACCATGGCGCGCCAGATGCAGGCGCCCCAGAAGTAATATCATTGTGCATACGGAGCTTGGCGCACGGGGTGCATGCGTCTTGTTTTGTTGGGCCCTGCAGATATCGTTATGCGCCCTGTGTAAAATGACCAAGTCGAAATACTCCGTACTGATTGAAATGAAGCACATGGGATGGAGCTGCGTTCCATCGGCCAAGCGAACGCGTGACCTGGCCAGATGCAGATGAGAAATGCGACGTCCAGCGAGAAACTCGTTTAACGTGCTCTTGGGCATCTTGACACGCTCGAACTACTGGCTCGCACGCCAGGCGGCGTCTTGTGCAACTTGTGCTTCGGGCGTCTGCATGGGTAGTGTGTTGAAAACTCATGGGACTGGTCGTAAAATATAATAATAAATAGTTACGTGATCCGCTCCGCTGCACATCACGACTCGTCCTACCCCAGCCTCTTCATTTCGACGTCTTCCGTCACCCCTCTCGCCTCGTTATCGTTGACACTTTGCATTCTGACACCCGGCTGGTGTGGGAACGTGTATCTCAAGTGCCTCTCAAGTGCCTCAAGTGCCTCTCAAGTACCAGTACCAGTGCCCACGTCGCTCGTCTCGTGACTGCAGTCGTCTGATGCATGATGTTGCATCCCGGCCACCAGCTCCCCCAACAAAACAAGGCCAGACAAAAGAACGCGCTCCTTGCATGATATTTATTTGCTCACCTTGAACGCCGCTGACTACTCCGTACTCGCTGGTGTCGGTCAGCCCCTTGCAGACCTGCACCTGAGCTAAACATCCGCTGCCGTGCAGTGTGCCAGCGGCCATGCGGCAGTGTGGCGGCACAGCAGATGCGGCGAGAACCAAAACAATTATGCATTGGTGCGCGAGGCTTTGTGCATGTGATGCACTCTACTCCGTATATTTCTCTGTCCTCCGTAAATGGCCAGGGCCTGCCGCTGCGTTCCAGCGCTTGCGCTCACCGCCTAGTGGGATAATAGCGCTGTAAGTCACTGCAGGACAGGGCAAGTCGCTGCAGGGATGGCAAAAAATGACCCCACCTTTGGCGCCTGAATCTGGCAGCATCGACTGGACGCGATATGTTCAGCCACACGACACAGCCACAGCCAGTATTCACCCCACCCCCACCACGATGACCACCGACAAGGAGCCGACCGTGTTTGCGCTGCCGCGTCTGCTGGCCGCCGGCACGGGCACTGGCACGCCGACGCTCGTGGCACAGGGCGCCGAGGCGCGCGTGTACCAGACGACGTACCTGACGCCCGGCCGGCCGTGTGCGCTCAAGTTCCGACCGGCCAAGCCGTACCGCCACCCGACGCTCGACGCACGCCTCACGCGCCAGCGGATCCTGGCCGAGGCACGTATCCTGCACCGCTGCCGCCGCGAGGGCGTGCCCGTGCCCGCGCTGTACGCCGTCGACATTGAGGACGACCTGCCGAGCGGCCGGGCCAATGGCGGCAGCCTTCTGACCGAATGGGTCGAGGGCGGCCCCGTGCGCCAGCGCCTCAACGACTGGATGGCGACGGTGCCGGTGCCGGCGGACGCGGCGGACGCGGCGGCCGACCTGCAGCGCCTGCGTGACCAACCCGCCCTGCTCGAGCTGCTGCGCAAGATGGGCGAGGCCGTCGGCCACCTGCACCGCGTCGGCGTCGTGCACGGCGACCTGACGACGAGCAACCTGATGCTGTCTGTGCCGAGCGCCGACGCCGCCGTGCCGACGCTCGACGGCGACGTCGTCATCATCGACTTTGGCCTCGCCAGCCAGAGCACCGCCGAAGAGGACCGCGCCGTCGACCTGTACGTGCTCGAGCGCGCCTTTGGCAGCACACACCCGCGCGCCGAGGAGCTGTTTAGCGAGGTCCTGGCCGCGTACGGGCACGCGTTTAAGCATTCGGACCGCGTGCTACGCAAGCTCGAGGACGTACGCATGAGAGGCCGCAAGCGCAGCATGCTCGGCTAGGCGGGACGGATGACGATTGCATTTCGGCTCGGCCCGGCGTTTCAGGAAGCACAGCATAGACTACATTACATTTATGACATCACTACGCACATCGCCCGTCGAACCAGTGACTGCTGTGCAAGACAGCCAGAGCCAAGAACAAGTATATGGCAGAAATGACGCTAGGCTTCGTAAACATGAGACGCAGACGCTCCGCGCCGAACCGAACACGTGACGACAACTACGCGTCGTGCAGCAGCGCGCCCGCAAAGTAGCCCTTGTTCTCAATCACGCCCCGGTCGCGCACCACCGCCGTGTACTTGACCACCCACTGTGGCGTCAGGTCGCCCGACAGCGCGTCCGGCGCCATGGCTGTGTCCACGTCTGGCTCTGCGCCGTCCGCCAGCACGCCCGCGCCCTGCAGCCCCTGCCCCAGCAGCTCGCGCAGCGTCCCTGGCGGAAGCACGTCCGTGCAGTCCGTGTGCACCAGCAGCTCGATGCCCTGTGCCTTGGCCAGCGCCGTCAGTGGCGGCGGCACGTTGCAGCAGTTGCGCACGTTGATCTGGTCGACGGCCGGCGCCACTGCCACGCGGTCCAGGAACCGTGCCAGCTTCTCGCTGCCGTACTCGGCCACGCCCAGCCGCCGCGCCTTGCCCTCGCGCTGCAGCACCTCCGCCGTCGCCGCCCACGTCGCTGCCTCCTCCGCGTCGTTGCCCTGTGCCGCGTTCAGCCGGTCTGCCTTGAACTCGCAGTCGCCCTCAAACGACATGCCCGGGAACGACAGCACCAGCAGGTCCACGCTGTCGACGCCCAGCTCGTTGAACACGAGCGCCAGCGCCTCTTGGGCAAACTGCGCACGCTCCGCCGCCACGGCTGCCACGTCGACGTCGCCCGCCGTCCGCGGCAGGAAAAAGAGCTTCACCGTCGTCTCGTACTGCGACGGCTCCTCCTGCAGGCCCCCGCTGCTGCTGGCCGACCGCGTCGACCCGCTGCTCGCCAGGCTGCCCGTCTCGGCGTCGGCCGTCGTCGCACCCTCGCCACCGCTCGTCGTCGTCCAGTCTATCCGCGGGATGTACAAGGTTGAGCCCTCGCGCTGTGTCCACGCCGCCAGCGGCTGGCGCCGCCGTGGGCCGAGTGTGCCGAGTGTGCCGTTTGTGCTGATGCCATTCGCGCCGGCGCTGCCGTTTTGCGCGCTGTCGTACTCGGCGTCCGCCTCGCTCGCCTCCTGCGCCGCTCGGAAGTTGCTCCGCAGCGAGTTTGTCAGTTCGAGGTTGGACCGGTACGCGCCGGGCTTGCGGATGATCGAGGGACCGCCGGACACAATGTTTCTGAACGCACGTCAGCCGCGGATTCGGCGATGCATCGAGCACGCAATCCTGCAACTCACCCCGTGGACAGGATCAACTTTGTCATTTTGGCGTTGCCTGTGTAGGAATGCAAAGGGATCGGCTGCGAGCAGAGGTCGAGGTTGTCGTTTATCTCGTCCGGCCGGTCTGGTTGGGCCGGTTCGGTGTCTGACAAATGCGAAATGCGATATACGCGGATGACAATCGTAGCACGTTGTGCGGTCGGTGTGCAAGGGTCGAGCTGCGAAGAAGATGGTTGCGTGTTATGTGAAATGCGTCAGTTTGTCCAAAATTAAGAAAAGAAAATCAGCGACGGTCGGCAAGGCTAAAATAGAAACAAAAGTCCGTCGCGCGACTGGAAAGGTCTAGGGCCATTGGGTCGACCGAGACTAGGGAACGATAGCCGTCTTGAAAATCTCACGTAGCGCTGGAGGCGGGCAAACAACCGTGCTTTCGATTTGTAATTGGCAGTGGCGGAGACGAGCCGGGCCCGAGACGAGACGAGATAGGATAGGATGCATCAAAAGTGAAGAGTACAGAAGAAAGCCTAGAGTTCTGCGAGGAGTTGGCTACAGTAACCGCCGGCCTGCTCTCTTTGCTCTTTCCTCCCACGCCCACCCGCCCGGAGCGCCTTCGTCACGGCCATCCCACGTTTTCAAATGGCAGCCAGTGCGCAGTTTCCTTTGATATTTCGTATATCTGAAGTTGTCCGGGTTTGGAAGGCGCGGCGCAGCGGTAGCGACTGTCAGATTAGAACGCACGCACGCCTTCTAGCTATACACTCAACACAGCGTCGCTCAAGCCATAATGTGCCACGCATTGTAGCCATTGCACGTGCAAATCGAGCCAGTCCAAAGGCACGGCATCGCAACGTGCCGTTCATCGCATCGCATTACACAAACGGCCCCCCACGATTGCGAAATCGACCACATTAGGCAGTTGCCCCTCGCTGTTGACACATGAATACCCCGCTGGCGGTCTTGTTCAGTGAGCCTCGCCCTGAACGAGGGCTGGGAAGCTAATAAGTGGGGCTCTTACATAAGCCGCTCCGATCGTGCTCGCCGTCCCATCGAAATCTGTCCCCTGACGACCCTGACGATACTCCTCTTCCGCCGACGACACTGCACCGCGCACACGACACGCACGCCCCGATATTGCCAGACGCCGCGGCCCCGACCACGACCACGACCACCCGACTCATCCAGACCACGCGCGCACTCCGCACTTTAACATGGCCATCCAGTAAGGAGCTCCGTCCTCGCTCCTTGCAAGCTGTGCCCTTGCCATTGCAACGACACGCCCCGGCCTGTGCTGACCGCCTTCCCAGTTACCTCATTCTGCTCTCGCGGCAGGGCAAAGTGGTAAGCACAGCCGATGCGTCCCAGACTGCAGCCCGGCCGGACGATGCTAACCGCCCAGCGCCTCGCCAAGTGGTTCACCACGCTCTCGCCGAGAGAAAAGGCCAAGATTGTCAAGGACGTGTCGCAGCTCGTGCTCGCGCGCCGCACGCGCATGTGCAACTTTCTCGAGTACAAGGACACCAAGATTGTGTACCGCCGCTACGCGTCGCTCTTCTTCATCGCGGGCTGCTCGTCCGACGACAATGAGCTGATTACGCTCGAGATCATCCACCGCTACGTCGAGCAGATGGACAAGTACTACGGCAACGTCTGCGAGCTCGACATTATCTTCTCCTTCACCAAGGCCTACTACATCCTCGACGAGCTGCTTCTGGCCGGTGAGCTGCAGGAAAGCAGCAAGAAGAATGTCTTGCGCTGCATCGGCCAGCAGGACTCCTTGGAAGACATGGAGGTGCGTTGCGTTCCCGTGCCGTCTTTCCTTTGCACAGCACTGCCCTCTCGCCTCTCGCCTCTCGTCCACTCCCTGCCATCCTGCCATCGCTCCCATTGCCTTGCTAACCCTCGTCTTTGCTCACTCCGCAGGTCGAGGAAGAAGTCACAAAGATCATGTAGAAGCACAGCAACTACCTCTTGACTCTTGTGGCCGGCCTGCCTTTTGGATACACGTTCGCCGCCCTGCGCGCCCGCCTCGCCCTGCCCTCGATGCCCTCGATGCCCTCGATGCCGTTCCTTACTCATGCCTTGCCTCTTCTTTCATCTCGCCAGCCGGCCTCGGCCGCAGCAGTCGACCGTCCTGCCTGAACCCCGAAATGAAAAGACTACCCCGATCTCGACCGAACCTGGCTCGACCGCCGGCCCGTTGCTAACAGTTGCTCTTGCGTCGCTCGTGCAGGCAGGTGACGAAATCACGGATGCCCTCAAGCAGAGTGGGATACTCTAGGTCTCGCGTGCTGGAGCCGCAGCCCACAATCGACAAGCCAGAGGGCGTGACGACACAGCATGACTACGACAGATGGACGAATGGCATGGTTACAAGCGACGGGCGTTACGAGCGACAACACTTGCACAATGATTCTGGCGTTTGGGACGAAATGGGATACACATCGCCATGCAGTTTGCTGCATGCTGCATTCACAAATTGTTTACTGGGTTCAAGTCGTTCAATTCACTTTTGCGATACACTTTGACCGATGACGGGGCATTCCTCCATCGACCAACCACCCAAACCTTCGGGCGCGTCCGGGGTGTCCTGGCGATAAGGTGCTAAGGCACTTCCACAGTGCGCTGTTCACTGTACCGCTCGTGGTGGTTTAAGACCACCCCATTCGTTATCGTGCGGGTGCTTTGACGCCGTGATTGGCCCCTCTTTGTTACAGAGACCCTCTGCTCTTTGTCCGTTGTACTCTGAGACGACGATACGTGTTGCGGGGCATTTTAAGCAGCGAAACAAAGTACCTTTCCATCTGCGGTACAAAGTCGCCCTTGTCAGATGTGTGCCCCACATTACGCAATAGCGGGCCCGGTCGCAGGGGCTTGGGCGCATCGCGCCTGCCGCAACTGACACGGCAGCAAGACGACGATACTGGTCGCTTTTCTTTTCGCTCTGCGGGCTGCTTGGTACAGAGTAGAGCAGTAGCACGCGATGCGGTCAGGTACCACGGCACCTGTCTGCTGTCTGCTGTCAAAGCTGCACCCAGAGCGCAGCGAGACGTAACATCTCCCGTGGCGTGTTATCGAGATGGCAGCGTCCCGTCCGTTCTCCGCCTTCGCCTTCCCCATGCTGTGCTGGCGAACGGGTGCGCCTTCCTCGCTTGCAGCTCAGCTACGTAATTGGCCACAGGCGTCCATTGCGACTTCTCTCGAAGCGTGCCAGCACACCACTGCATGACCAGCGCCCACGCGTGTTTGTGTTTGCCGTCTGTCGGGTGACCAGTGACGGGCTGCTGCGCGTCCACATTCCAGCGGCGCACCCGACGCGCAGCAATCAGCCCTCCACAGGCCTCCACGTGAACCATTGTGCCGTCTGTAAATATACAGTATGCCTAGCACGGGCGGCGCTACCAGCTACGGCGCAGGCACGGCCGGCACTGTGCCAGTAGCGCCTGTCCGAGGACCAAACAGGGAAAGCACGATCAACGCTACTGACTCCTGTGCTCTCGTTGGTCGCTGCGTCCTTCTTTATCTAAGCGGCCAGACGGTCCCCCATTTCTTCCCTTGATCTTCCCTTGCTTTATCCTTCCAACTCACGACCTACCGCGACTTATCACGCACCCGCACCGCCGCCGCCGACACTGCCCGACCTCAAGACCTCAGCATTGCTACCACTGTGACCTGACCGCACCGTGACCGCACCACGACCGCACCGCAACCGACGACGACCGAGACGACCGACTCCATTGGGTGGAGAGACCAGCCAGCGCACACGTCACCGGATCGCCCTCCTGGGGCTGCATTGACCATTTACCATTGTACGAGCGCGACTGCCGACGAGAATCCCACGTCGCAGACCGACATTCACCGACACCTACAACACCTACAACACCTACAACACTCGCACGCACTCGCACGCACTCGCACGCACTCGCGCGGACTTGCGACCTGGCGCAATCGCGCATCGCACCCGACTTTCTCCTCATCTGTGACTGTGCTCCAGACTCGCCCCATCCTCTTCATGCTCTCCAGACCCACGCATATCCACCACCATGAAGGTACGATTCCTCGCTGCGCGGGACGACTGGACTTCCGTATACGATGCGCAGCGCACGTATTGACCCATTAGTTTATACCTCTCCGCGACCTCGACATTGTGACGAGCTCCCTCAACTTTGACACCTTGGACTGCCGGGTGACCGGGGCCTGCGATCTGTACACGACCAAGGCGGCCGGGTCGGACAAGAAGCTGTACAAGGAGATTGACCAGTCGCTCGAGTCGCAGCATGCGGCGCTGCTCAAGTTTGGGGCGAGCCTGAGCCCGCCGCAGCGCGAGGAGCTGGCGGCGAGCAAGGCGATGACGCGGTCGAGTCCGTTTGGCAACCTGGCGGACACGTCGAGCCGGCGGACGTTTGCGTACCTGATTGCGACGCTGAACGCGTCGCATCCCGACTATGACTTTTCCCACGTGCTGCGGCCGGCCGATTTTCGGCGCGAGCGGGACCTGCGCAAGGTGATGAGCGCGGTGGACAGCACGCTGAGCAACCTGCGGCCGATTGTGATTGACGGGACGGTGGGCTCGGTGGACGGCGGGGCGTCGGTGGGCTCGTCGACGTCGCCGTCGGACTCGACGTCGCCGGCATGGGGCCCGCAGATGTGGGCGCTGCTGAACAAGGAGATGCACCTGCAGGAGTGCACCGTCTTCTCCTACCAGCCGGAGAACAACATTATCGACGAGGAGGAGGGCGCCATCTGGGCGATGCACTACTTTTTCTTTAGCAAGCCGCTGAAGCGCGTGGCGTACATGTACGTGCGCGGGGTGCCGCTGATGGCACACAGCCCGCAGCTTCAGGCACGGCAGCGGCTCGGGTCGGCACACTACGGGCGCGGGTCGTCGATTGCGATTGCGGGCGCGCGCGGACGGATCGCGAAGCGGCGCAAGTCGAGCGGCGCCGGTGCGGGCGACAGCATCAGCCGCAGCCTGGGGCTGGTGCCGCTGTCGCTGTCGGCCGGGACGGGGACGTTGAAGCGGTCGAGCTTTGCAGTGCAGGACGCGGCGCCGTCGCTGTCCATGTCAATGTCAATGTCGAAGTCGCTGGCGCGGCCCCGGCCGCTGCACCTGGGCACGTCCGGGACGGACGCGAGCAAGCGCGCGCAGTACTGGCTGGGCGAGGCGTACGCGGACCGCGTGGTGTCGCCGGGCCCTGGCGACGTCGAGGACGACGACGAGAACATGGACGAGATGCTCATGTGGCAGCCGGACGACGTGAGCGACGACGACGTGTACGGTGGCGAGAACGGCGGGTTCGCCGACGACGACGACGTGGACTTTGACGACGACGACGACGACGTCAGCATCCTGGACAGCGACGACGGCCTGCGCGACGCGGCGGGCGACGCAGCAGACACGGCAGCGCACAAGGCCGCACGCGCCCAGCGCGGTATGAGCGAGGAGATTGCCGGGCGTATGGAGATTGAGTAGTCTGGCCGCCGAGAGACCACCTGCGTTCGCCGTTACGTTTTTTTTTTTTCGTTTTTCGTTTTTCTCCTTCCTTTCTCCTTCTTTTTCTTTTTCTTTTTTCTCCTTCTCTTTTCTGATCTCAGGCTTTGCCTGTAGGTGTCTCTCGGGATACACGGCGTTGGCTCGGTTAGCATACGGACGGACGGTGGCGTGTCTGTTGGCGTTGGCAATGCCAGGCCGGTTTTGGTTGCTCTGCACTTTGTAGTTTTTAGTATTATAAATTGATACCATCTTTACGTTTGAGGGATGACAGTAGCGAGGGTGGTATTAATTGGAAGCAATTTAACATACACCTTTGATGTATACACGCTAGTCCTAATTGGGGCTGGTGTGGCGCCTGAGCTAGCCTGCTCACTACAACGCAACGTCCACACGACAGTTGTTGGCATCGACACCACCCGACGATTGCCAGGGCGCGAATGGGAACCCGACTCTTTATCCGATTGCACCTGTGAGCAGGCTGCTTTGATAGCACGACGAAGAAGACCCGACGAAGAAGACCCGACGAAGAAGACCCGACGAAAGAGACCCGACGAAAGAGACCCGACGAATAAGACGCAACAAGAGCCGAGCACAGCATGTGCCACTGGGCGCGCGTCCTTTTGTGATCGACACCATGCCTCCGGCCGACGCGTCCGCGGGCGCGAGCGATGCCGTGGTGCCGGCGCAGCTCGGATTCCTGGCCATCTACAGCCCTGCACTGGGCACGACGGACGAGACGGTGGAGGACCAGATTGTGTACTTTTCAGGGGGCAGCAGCAGGTCCAACGAAGACCGCTCGAGCAAAGACCGCTCGAGCGAAGAGCGCAACGAGCGTCTGCGACAGATTGGCCTCGCACAGGGCATGGTGGCATTTGCACGCAGCGTCGCGGGCGCAGACGCCGTCGACACGATCGAGACGGCGCGCGCTCGGATTGTGCTGCACGAGCTGGAGCCGGGGTGGTGGCTGCTGGCGTCGGTGGACCTGACACGCCTTCCTGGGCCGCCTGGGCCAGGCGGTGCAGTCGAGTACTCGTCACGCGAGGTCAAGCCGGCCGCACTGCTTCTGCAGGACCTTTTACGCGCACACGCCGTCTTTTTGCTGCACCAGCAGTCGTCGCTCGCAGCGCTGTACGCGACGCAGCCACGCGTACGTGTCATGGGCGTGCTCGCGCGCTACTGGGACGTGTTTCTGTCGTCGTGGTCGGTGCTTCTGCATGGCAACCCGGTCCGCGACGTGCTGCCGGGACTGCGCATGGCGGCGTGTGGCGAGCTCGGCATGGGCGTCGGCGAGGAGGAGCGTGGCAGTGGCGAACGCGCGGTGCTCGAGGGGCTCGTCTCGGCTGCCGACGGACTCGTCGACCTTGTCGTCGGCAAGTACGGCGAGGCAGGGGAGGGCGCTGACACTGACAACACTGACGCCGGCACAGACGACCCATGGCTCGGCACGGGAAACAGTCTTGGGGCCGAGGACGGCGTCTTCTTTCTCGGCGTCGGGGCCTTGTCTCGACCGTCACTGCGCAGCCTGACGTACTGGCTGGAGGACGTCTACACCTGGGGACCTGACGCGTACGGCATGGCCGAGAACCCGGCTGCACGTGCACGCACCGGCCGGCGACGCAAGAAGACGTCGGTCCTTCCGTCGCTCGCCGAGGAGCCACGACGTGCCACGTCGCCATCGCACCCCCAAGGCAAGCCGGTCAAGGCACTTCGGCCATCGGGCAGGCCACCAGGCATACCACCACCGCTGCTGCCGCCAGCGCCCGTCACGCAACTCGCACGTCGGTCCAAGTCGGTGTCGTCGCCGGTGGCGGCCGAGAGCGACGGCAGTGCCGGTAAAAACGACGGCAGTGCCATGGACACGGCCATGTCCATTATGAAACTGGGCTACGGTACGTACTGGGGTCTCGGATCACACGACGGGCATGACGGGCACGACATACGTCCGTCTAGCCCTGGTAAGCGACGGTTTCGCAACACGGACCGGGCGACGGGGCAGTTTTTGGTCCCGCTTGTCGAGCCGGCCGACACCGACACGTCCACGAGCAAGACCAGCGCCACGAGCAAGGCCAGCGTGCCACCACGGTCCGTCCACGTCGACGTCCTCCCTAGCGGTGGTACGGACGGGACGGACAAATCCGACGCACGTCCGCAAAAACTTCGCGTCGTCGTGTATGCGCAGCGGCCGTTTCTGTACGCCTTTTTGTTTGCACCACGCGACACCACAGACACTGCAGACACTGCAGACACTGCAGACCGAGCTGTGCAGACGCTCATTGGCCGCCAGCTGTCGGTAATGCACAAGCCGCTGCTCGGATCGACGGCGTACCGCCCTGGCCAGTCGAGTGCGGCGGGCGGCGCGTCGGCCATGCTCAGCGCGACACTGGCTGCGTCGCCGGGCGCGGCCAGCCGAATCTACGATCTGGTCTGGGACCCGCGTCTGCTGACGATCCACTCGACGATCCCCAACATCCCGGACCCGCTGGCCAGTGCCCGAGGCGTGCCGACACCGGCACCGGCACCGGCACCGTGGTCGCGCGTCGAGGCGCTCAACACGCACATGCAGGTGCTCAACGTGTACGCCGCGACGCGTGCCAATGGCGCCGAGCTCGAGCGCATGTGCAAGACCAGCCGCGGCTGGTGGATCGTGTGGAACCGGCTGGTCGAGCGCGCCCCGGACCCGGCCGGCGACGACGAGAAGGAGAAGGAGGAGAAGGACGACGACGACGACGACGACGAGCGGGCGCCGAGCGATGCTGGCAGTGACGCGCGTGGCGACAGTGACACGCGTGGCGACAGTGGCGAGTACACTGTCCGCAAGGAAATCTTTCTCATCCGCAAGTCGAGCGACCACCCCGACAACGTCGGCGGCGCGTCTGGACACGATGGTGGCGGTCTCGGTGCCCTGCTCGGTGGTGGCAGCGGGCTCGGCCGTGCATCGTCGGCCATGCGTGCCTTTTCTGCGAGCGCGTACCTCGGTCTGGGCCGCCAGAGCACCCCAGCAGGCCATGGCGTCTCTGGCCAGGATGCCACGACGCGCATGGACGCCGCCGGTGCCGAGGAGCTGGCTGCACAGGCCGCCGAGCGTCGTGGCAGCACGGGCTGGGCCGATGGTGCCGGCAAGCTTGCACAGGGCATCGGCGTCGACACGAAAAAGTACATTGAGGGTCTGCTGACGCTGAACCGGTAGTCAGCTGAGGTCACGTCAGTCGATCGAGTCACGTCGTCGAGGTCACGTCGATCGAGTCACGTCGTCGAGGTCACGTCGATCGAGTCACGTCAGTCGATAAGTGCAAGTTGATGTCTGACAAGAGGATGTGCACAAGGCACGACAAATATAGATACAGGGCTAGAAGCATGCTTCTTTAGAATGTACAAGAAAAAAAGCCACGGGCTCGCGTCGAAAGACCAACCTAGGCCACCGACCAGCTGACGGCGGCGCGACCGACCTCGAGCGAGCCGTAGAGCGTCTTGAACAGGTTCTCGCTCAGGTCGATGCTGCCCGACGCACAGCCCATGCACTTGTCGCGGATCGTACCAGTCACCGTCACGCCGTTGGCCGTAATCGAGATCGTCTGGCCACACCACGGGTTGTCGTTGCTCTGGCTGCCCATCTGCACCACGTTGAGCGCCACCGTGTCGCTCGTCTGGTCCTGGCCCGATTCGTCAATGCCGCACGCGCCCTGGCCCAGCGTAAAGTGCGTCGCGTCGCCCGTAAAGGTCCCGGCCTCGGCCACCGAGCCAGTCGAGTCCGTCGAGCCCGAGTCCGTCGAGCCAGCCGAGCCAGCCGAGCCAGTCGGAGCCGTGGCCGTCGGAGCCGCCGCAGTGCTCGTCACAGCCCACGAGCTGGTGGGCGTGGCCACTGCGCCACCGGTACCGGCCGCCCACGTGTTGCTGGAGCCGCTACCGCCACCGCCCCAGCCACCAAAAGGCCGGCGGGCGCCCAGTGCAGGCTTGCCGTAGCCCGTGGGCGTGGGGACGCTCGTCTCGTCGTCCGAGTCGATGGCGCTCGTCTCCGACGGAGGGGGGTAGTCGCCAGTCGTAAAGACGCTCGGTGCAGGCGTGGTGCTCGACGACGACGCCACGGGGAGGGTCTCGGAGGCGCCGGGGCCGGTCGTCGTTGTGGCCGGAGTCTTGGTGCTCGACGAGGGAGGGGTGTAGCCCTCGGTCTCGGACGCCACCGTCGTCTGAGGCGTCGTGGCCGTCGTCTTGGGGGTCGACGTGGCCGTCGTGGCCGTCGTCTGAGGCGTCGTGGCCGACGAGCCAATGGCCTTGGTCTCCGACGGGCGCGCGTAGCCCTCGGTCTCGGACGCCTCCGTCGTCTTGGGCGTTGAAGTGGCCGTCGTCTTGGGGGTCGACGAGGCCGTCGTCTGGGGTGTCGTGGCCGTCGTCTTGGGGGTCGACGTGGCCGACGTCTGAGGAGTCGTGGCCGACGAGCCAATAGCCTTGGTCTCCGACGGACGCGCGTAGCCCTCGGTCTCGGACGCCACCGTCGTCTTGGGCGTCGACGTGGCCGTCGTCAGAGGCGTCGTGGCCGACGAGCCAATGGCCTTGGTCTCGGACGGGCGCGGGTAGTCCGTCTTGGGCGTGCCCGAGCCCTTGGGGTAGCCCGAGCCCTTGGGAATGCCCGAGCCCTTGGGGTAGCCAGTGCCCTTGGGAACACCCGACGGCGGCGTACCCCAGGGGTACGTTCCAGTCGACCAGGAAGGACGACCGGTGCCGTGCGGGCGGCCGGTGCCGTAGCCCGAGCCCGAGCCCGAGCCCGAGCCCGAGCCCGAGCCCGAGGTCGTGTCAGGGCTGGTGGCGGTGCCCTTGGGCGTGCCATAGCCGGCAGAGGTAGAGCTGGTCGTGGTCGCAACGACAAGCGAGCTGGTGCTCGTGTCGTAGGCCTCGGGCAGGGCGGCCGGGGCAGCGGCCACGAGGGCGGCGAAGCCGACAGAGAAAAGAGCGCCAGTCTTCATGGTGAGAGAATGAGTGTATGTGCGAGGCAGTGTATGTGTTTTGTGTATGTACAAGAGGCAACGAGCGTGTGGCAAAGAGCGTGGGCTTGTCAAAAGCGAAAGAGAACGATGGGAAAGAACCAGGCGCTGCCTTGGTGATGAGATGCTGGATGAAGAGAGGAAGAGAGAGAGCAAACCCATCGAGCGAGGCGGCCGTTATATAGAGATTCTGTCCGTCGGACTGTGAGTGTGTACTCGTCGAGGGTCGAGGTCGAGGTCGAGGTCGAGGAGCAGGGGCGTGCCATGACGACGCTCGACGCCCACTGAGCGCATGCAGGGGTCCATGAGACGATAGAGGAGCAGGAGGAGGAGCAGCGGAACACGGTGATTGGCAGGAGGCGCCTTGTCAGTCGAAATGAAGGATGCCGCTGCGTGAAACAGTGGTGGCCAGGCCATCCCACGTCTTTCATGGAGGACAAAAGAACGGAGAAGCTCTGGCCGTGTCGGTAGTCGCCTGCACCCACAGATTGCTAGCTGCACTACGTGACTTACACGGAAGGAGGCCCACAGCGTCACAGGCAAGGAAGGCGCAAAGGAACGGGAGCGGCACTGAAACTGGCGACTTCTTGACTGACAAGCAAGAGGCAACGCCACTCAACAAGCCCGTTGGCACCGTGCCAGAGGATCGCGAGGCCGTTTGGCACGACGTCGGTCTAGGCCTGGCTCTGGCGGTTCCTCCCACTGGCCAGCTTTGCTCCTAAAGTGCATGCTTCGCCTCCAAAGTGCAATGGCGCGCGGCGGAAACAAAATGGGGAAAATGGGAAAGAACACCGTGCACACACATGCCGCATGCGTCGCAAGTAAATACATTATGCAAGTAACCGCAAGGACCCTCTCCGCACGCTCGGAAGATCGACTGTTTCGTTTCGGTCTGTGCATGGATGCAGGTACAGAGTGCGCCCCATGCGCCACTCGGACCACCGCGCGCTTGAGCCGCCACATGGCAAGGGCGACGCATGTTCTCGTTCGCACTTGCCCTGCTTGCCGAGCCCATTTGCACCGGCGAGCCCGCAGCTGCCTCAGAATGTCTTGCTTTTTTTTGTTTTCCATTTTCTTTCCATTTTCCTTTTCCTTTTCGTGCCTCGTGCCTCTGAGCGACTGTGCGACGTGGCATGCCATGCATCGCCCTACTTTCCGCGTCTCGGACAACAGCCACCGACATCACCTCGCGTCATGACGCGCAGCCAGCACCAGGAAGCGACGTCTCCAAGCATAGAGTACCTGCACCTTGCCGCCTGCTTTTCGTGCTCTGCGTCTTTTGTCTTTCGTCCGTCTTTTTCGTCCGTCCTCGTCTTTCGTCTTTCGTCTCTGTCGCGCGCAGGACGCCGCCGTTTCAGCCATGCCGGCTGCGCGATCCCTCGGCGTTGTCGCGATGCAGTACTCATGTCCGAAGCGTCGCTTTGGCTTTTCGTCGCAGCGGGCGTGTCGCAGCGGACCCCACGACGGTAGCAGGAGGATGGCGAGAACAAGACTTGCAGGGATCTGTTGCACAGGAGCCGGCTCCGAGCTTGATGGCACCTTGAATATTTATCTCGGGCACAACGCAGCAGCCAGAGTGGTCTTGCAGGGCATGCCAGTGCTCGGCGGCGTTTTGGTCTTGCAGGGCATGCCAGAGTTGAGGCCGCTTTGGTCGCAAGAAATGCCGGAGCCAAGAGCCAAACCTGATCGCTGCGTTTCGCCCGCCAGCACAGACGGCCTCGGGCATAGAAGAGCGCCATGATTCACGTATCCAGGCATGATATTCATGCGCACCGACGGCACATCGGCCGATCCAGATGCCGTCGCATCGTGTTTCCACGTCCGTTTCATCTTCTTATCTTTCTTGCTAGCAGCGTGCCCGGTAGGATGGGCTCGCGGCCTGGCATCAGGATGTCCGCGATCCTATCCCACAAGCTCGATCCTCCAGCATGACATGATCTCCGTGTAATGATTTGTGAGGGGGTTTCCTTGTGGTACTTTTTATTTTAATATTTTTCAATATCATTTTTATGTGATTTTTTATTTTTTTATTTTTATTATATCAATTTTCATTTTCATTTTCATGGGATTTTTCATTTTTGTATTTTCCTGGAATATATATTGTATATATTTTTCTTATCAATGCAGTCATTCATTTTTATTTTCATGGTAGATTTAATCTTATATATGTATTTCGTATCAAAACATTTCATATTCCTTTCAAAAAACGTAAAACGAATAATGCACCTCGCTGCACGACACTCAAACGCAACGTCGAGTTTGATACAAGTTAAACTGACGATATTGCAAACTCGTCACAAACCACCAATTGACGTCAAGGGATACCAAGAAAGCGCGTCTACCGCTATCCCTTGCTTCATTTGTGAGCGCGTCGAACACGCGTGGAGACGAGAACAAACAAGTGAACTGCGTTGACAAATGTGGTCTAATACGTGTCGATTACATAAGCATATATGAACTGTCGTGCGAGCCGACGCACGCTTCTCGTTCATATGGGAACGGGCGTCGGAGAATGCACTGGCCACGCACTGCAGCGCCGCATTCCGATAGTCCGCGTGTAGTCTGCATAAGTGCGTTTGCATTCTGCACGCTGCATCCAGTGTGAAGCCGTCCTGAGCCAGCGCAGACGGCCGTAGTCTACATGCAGGTCGCGTGTCATACGTCGTTGATGGCTCCTAGCTGGCCTTGGGGCTGGTCTTTGGGCTGGTCTTGGGGCGTTACGTACGTCTACAAACTGTGTCGACATTTTCATAATAGGCTTTTTTTTTGACCGTTACCACAACAGTTTAGTCGGGCTAATATTGAAAATAACTCGCGGTAATGTTTTCTTTTTTTTACAAAATAAATAAATTTACAAAACAAAAAAACAATCACAAATTCTGAAAACCAACACCAGTCACACGACTATGGTCTTGGGCTCGTCTTGGCCCGGTCGTCTTGTCCTTGCGCCGAAACGCCAGCAAAAACAGATTCTCCCGACGAAAGACGGGCCGGTCCTCGTCAAAGACCTCGGTGACGCTAAACTTTTTCTGTGCCTTTTTGATAAACTGGTTGTCGGCGCGCCGGCGCTTCTTGAAGCAAAAGTAGACGACCGTCCGCTCTTCTGCCGGCGTGTCCGCGGCGTCGAGTGCCAGCAGATCCTCGAGCGTCTGCAGCAGCAGCGGGAACGCCGGCTCAAAGTACACGCAGTCCGCCGCCAGCACCACGTTGGGGTGCATCGCGACCACCGCCTCCGGCAGCGGCTCGCCCCTGTCCGTCAGCACAATCACGTCTCACGTCGCTCGGTCCGAGTCGTCCACGCATCCACGCACCAGTTGAGCACGAGCGCCGCTGCCTCGTTCTGCAGCCCGTTGAGCGCAATGTTGTGCTGCATCAGCGCCAGCATCGGCACCTGGTCCGTAATCAGCACAGACGGCGATGTACGAGCAGGCTCGCCACGCTCAAGGGCCAGCTGCCGGATCGCCAGAGCCACCCCGAGGCCCGTCAGGCCGCCGCCCGCGCCGAGCTCCACGATGCGTGCGCGCGCCGCCTCGTCGCGCCGGTACCGCAGCATATGCTTGCCGAGCACAAGCCCCGCCGGCCACGTCTGGCCTCCGCACCCCTCTGCCAGGTCCTCGCGCAGCCGAAGTGCCGGCGCCGGCGCCAGCAGCCCGTCAAAGTCCACCGTCGTCTCGCCCGCCGCCTTGTACGCCGGCAGCGGCACAATCGCGTCGACGTCGCCGTCGTCGTTGCGGCTGCCGTGGTCGCCGTCGCCGTCACCAAAGTGGTACTGCAAATCGCCCACCGAGAGCGGACTCAGCTCCGGCGACGAGTCAACCGGCGCCATGGCTCGTAACCCCTGGTCGATGGTCGTCGGGTGCCTGAGATGTGCCGAGCGCCCTACTGTGCGTGGGGCACAGCCGCGTGCTGGACGAGTGGCTCGCAGTGGTCGCAGTGGTCGCAGTGGTCTTGACAGACGACCGAATATTTGCTGCAGTCGTTTGAGCTGTGGCGCGACCGCCTCCCTTTCTTCAGCGCCGCCCTTGCGTGCTTCAGATGCACAGTGCTGATTGGGATGCGCGGGCCCGACTCGTCAAGAATGCAGAACCGGATCCCTGCTGTCGTCTGAGTGGTCGTGTTCGTGTAGGTGCAGAGAATCTCCTTCCCAGTGCCAAAGAGCAGATCGAAACCCAAGATGCAGGTGCGGCAGACCAAACCCAAGATGCAGGTGCGCTGTGCTGCTGGCCGTCGCCGCCGTTTTCTGCCCGCCGTCCCCGCCATGGTTCTATTTTTTGCCCACGCAGCGTGAGCGCAGGTGCGACACGCCGCTATCGTGCCTGCTGGTCTAGGCCCTGCCGCCCTTCCTCTTTGGGATAGGTTGCGCTTGTACGGGGCAAGCTGCTCCGCCGTTGTTGCTCCATGTGCGCTCCGCGTAAACGACAGACTGGCCCCTGTCGCGCCTGCTCCCAATCCAATGACTGCTTCCAATGCGGCAGGCGCGACGGGGCGTACAGGGTCCCTCTTTCCACGCATTGCCGCATGTGACATGGCCAAAGGCAGGCGTGGTGAATCGTGATGCCTTCCGGTTGTACTTATACATTTAGTCTGGCCAATTCGTCTGCCCCTTTCTGATTCTGCATCTCAAAAACCACGAATCATCAACAATACCGCGGCTTTCTTCACCCTTGATCCACAGCTAGCCTGCTTCTCTCCCTTCCGCCAGTGCAAGACTGCCACAGACTGCTAAGAAAAGTTCGCCGTGGGCCAGAGTATATATTGCCTGCCCTGCCTGCCCATTTCGTCTCCCTGCGAGCGCTGCTGGAATGCGCCGCTCCATTGGCTCTCGTCGTCGCGCCGTGAGCGTTGTGCACGCATCGTGACCTCCGGCAAGCAGGAATGTAGGCAAAGTGACAGTTTCGACGGCGCCTGGGACCAGAGATGACGTTCCTTGGCCGTTCTTTGCATTCTTGCGCGCTCCTGCGCCCTGGCAAGCACCGTCACACGCGCCTCGTGCAGTTTTTTGTTTTCTGGCCGACGCCTGACATCTGGCAAAGGTCGACGATTGCGAGTTTGCACCAGCAAGGATTTGTTCCGACACAATCGACAGACGACACTGAATTGCCAGCATGATCACCGGTCGGTTGCAGACAGCCATGCAGTCAGTCTATCGTGTGCTGTGCGATTATGGCTCCTCGACCTCTACAGGGAGAGCCTCCCTTGGTCATCTCCAGACACATTCTTTGCAGCGCTTGTGTGGCGCATGTGGCTCCCACCATAGAGATCCAGAAGAGCCTCCCTCGACACACATGCGGCTTTGTGCCTTTGTGCCTCCCTTCTCAGTGCAAGTGCTGCACACTACCACTCTAATAATGCTCTCCATTCCAGAGTTTGGACATCTGCCTCGCCCTGGCCTATGGCCATCATCACGACCATGGCAGCCAAGGGGTGTCAAGCGCAAGTCGCTGCCGGCCGTGCCATGCTGTGCCTTTTCTCTTATGCATCGCGTCCCTCGTCGGTCGTCAGTCTTTCTTCCTTGCACTCTTGTTCTTCGAAGCACGTTTGATTTCTCGCCAGTCGTTCCTTTCGTCACTCTTTGCCGCGAGCGTTCATCACCCCAACCAGCGGTGGTATGCTCCTATAACGCACCAAGAACAGCAACACTTACTCCCACACAAAGACTGGGATGAAAATGACTGCCATGGCAACCCGGGTGGCGGCCTGGGCGTGCCTCGCTCGCCTCGCTGCGGGCGCACCAACAGCCAACTTTCCCGTCAACGCCCAGGTACCGCCCGTCGCGCGCGTCGGCGAGGCGTTTTCCTTTGTCTTTGCGCCCAACACGTTTACGTCGACGTCGTCCAACGCGTCGATGGAGTATGCACTCGACAGCGCGCCCGGCTGGCTGTCGCTCGAGTCGGGCGAGCGCTGGCTGCACGGGACACCGACCGAAAGCGACGTCGCCGACGGCGACGTCGTGGGCATTCCGTTTGGCCTGACGGCCACCGACGAGACGGGCTCGACGACGACCAATGTGACGCTCGTGGTGTCACGCCACGCGGCGCCAACAATCGAGATCCCCCTGTCGACGCAGCTCGCTGCGTCGGGCCTGGCGTACTCGGAGCCGTCGTCGATCCTGTCGTACCCGAACACGGCCTTTTTGTTTGCGCTGTCACACGCGACCTTTTCGCGCCCGGACCTCAACTACTACGCGGTGTCGGCCGACAACTCGCCGCTGCCGTCGTGGATCAACTTTGACGCCGGCGCGCTGCAGTTCTCGGGCACGACGCCGCCCGCCGACGCGCTCGTCGAGCCGCCCGACACGTTTGGCGTCCAGCTGATTGCGTCCGACGTGACGGGCTTCGCAGCGGCATCGCTGTCGTTTGCCATTGTCGTCGGCAGCCGCGAGATCACGGCCGACCAGCCGGCGGTCGTGCTCAACGCGACGGCCGGCGAGCGTCTCGTGTACACGGGCCTGCAGACGGGCATCCGCGTCGACGGGCAGGTTGCCGGCCCGGACAGCGTGAGCACACGCCTGCTATCGGCGCCGCCGAGCTGGTTGGCCTTTGACAGCGACACGTGGGCGCTTAGCGGGACGCCGCCGGCGTCGGCGCAGAACGCGGCCTTTGCCGTCAGCTTTTTCGACGCGATTGCCAACACGGTCAACGTGACCTTCCAGGTCGACATGGACGCCAACGGCACCGTCTTTAGCCGCACGCTGCCGTCGATGCAAGCGCGGCGCGGCAGCGCGTTTGCGCTCAACCTCGGCGCGTACCTCGTGTCGACGGACGGCGTCGACGTCGCCGTGACGAGCAGCCCGGCGCAGGACTGGCTGGCGTACAATGCGACGACGCAGACGCTGGCGGGCATGGTACCGGCGGCGCAGGACGACGCGAGCGTGTCGGTGTCGGTGCGCGCGACGCGTGGCGGCGCGACGGAGAGCGAGACGTTTTTGCTCCAGGTGACGGGCGCGTCGGCGGGTGCTGCCACGGCGTCAACTGTGGCCTCGGCGACGTCGACGTCGACTTCGACATCGACGTCGTCGGCCACAGCGTCCAGCACGGCACCAAGCACCACGCCGAGCAAGTCGCTGTCGAAGCGCGACATTCTCATGGCGGTGCTGATCCCCACCATGTTCCTGGTCGTGGCGCTGCTCATCCTGGCGTGCTGCATGTGCTACCGCCGGCAGCGCAAGCGCCAGGGCGCGACCAAGGACATTAGCGACCCGCTGCCCTTTACCTTTGAGTACAATGGGCAGGACGACATGGAGTCGTCCATGCGCGCGCTCGACAAGAACTACCACACGAGCAACCTGGGCAGCGCGCAGGCACAGCAAAAGGCGCTCAGCGAGAAGAATGCCACGTCGAGTGACGACTCGGACGCGACAGATGCGGCGGATACGGCGGACGCGCGTCCGCCACAAATGCCCGTCGGCACGGCGCTCGCACTGCCGGTGCCTGCCGGCCAGGCGCACACTGCAGAGGCCATGATCGACACGGGCGTCGCCGTCGACAAGAGCGTGATCCCCAACTTTCCCGCGCCGCCGTCCATCCACCACAGCACGCGCACGGGGCGGTCCATGTCGTCGGCGTCGGAGCGGTCCAGCACCGCGCAGAGCCATGCCCAGAGCGTAAACTCGGCGGCTGTTATCGCCGGGGTCGCCGGGGCTGGCACTGGGCAGTGGCCTTTCGAAGAGTCGACGCTCAAGTCGGAGAGTGTGCACTCCTCTGCATCGCGCGACGACGATTTCGCGTCGGTCGGGAGCCACGAGCGCTCAGACGCACATGACGCGCTGGGCATCTTTGGCAGCGCCAACGACTCGGCGCAGTCGGGCGGCAACGCGAGCGTCATCACGCGACAGACGGTGCGGTCCGCGACGCCGCGGCAGATGGAGGCGGGCACGCCGGGCACGGACGGGCGTGTGTCGGCGGGCCTGCGGTCGGAGCACCTATTCGAGAGCCAGGAGGCGATTGTGCACGAGAGCACGAGCGCGGGCAGCCTGGGCACCGTGATGCGCGGCCATCCCTTGGCTGACAACAACACCAAAAACACCAACACAAGCACCATGTCGCTCGACTACTTCCACGACGCCGAGGCGGGCATCGTGCAGGATGGCCCGCCGAAGCGCGGGCTGATGGGCTTTGCGTCGCGCCTGGCGAGTCGGTTCAAAAAGGGCCCGGCGGAGCGCAGTGTGGCGGCCGGCCCGACGTCGGCGCCCACAGGACCCTCGGGCTCACCAGGCTCACCAGGCTCACCGGGCCCGTCGACTCTGGGGCACCACAAGGCAGCGTCGTCGGTGACGTCGGCGCGCGGGTGGGCCCTATCGCGCCGGAACCCGAACCACAAGCGGTTCTCGTCGGCCGCGTGCAGTGCGTTCCCGTCGCCGGACGCGCCGTCGATTGACACGGACGTCGGCAGCTTTACGCTGGGCAATATTACGACGGCGAAGCCGTACAAGCCGAAGCCGGTGTTTATCGCGAGCAGCGTCAACCGCATCACGGAGGAGTCGCCACAGCCCAACAGCCCTCGCTGGGGGCAGCCGATGCCGGGCCTGAGCAACCTAAACAGTCTGCGGCGGCCGTCGGCCGTGCCGGCGACGCTCGTGAGCCGCTTTGACGCACGCGACAGCGACGCGTCCGAGGACATGGACGGCGAGACGCGCATCGACGACGAGGCACTGCGGCTGGACCCGCCGCGTCCGGCGTTCCTGGGCATGGGCACAATGGAGCGCGACGCGTCGGACCTGTCGGCGGACATTGCAAGCTCGCTCGGCAACCGGCGGCCGTCGAGCACGGACAGCGGCGCGAGCGGCCTCTCGGAGGCGATGGAGGAGGTGCGCAGCCTGTTGTTGCTGACCGAGTCTGGTAGTGGACTGAGCGGACTGAGCCGCTTGACGGGCGGCGACGCAGTGACACTCAACGGCGACGACGACCTGGAGCGGCCGGCGAGCGGCGCGTATGGCGGCTACGCACGCTCGTCCAACTCGTGGGAGACGCTGCAGTCCAACTCGCCCAACTGGACGAGCATGTACGACCAGAGCCGCATGCACGACTCGCCACTCGCGAGCGGCGCACGCACCAACGAGCCGCCGACGCCTGCGACCGGCGTGGGCCTGCCGTTTGCGGGTGCGCCCATGTTGGTGGCGCCCGGTGCGACTGGCCAGTCCAAGTCAGCCACGTCGTCGCCCGCCATGGGCTCGGTGCGTGTCGCCGGCAGCCCGGCGCTGTCGGTGACGTACGCACAGCACCAGGCACGGTCGGCCGCGTACGCGTACGCGCAGGTGCAGCAGATGCAGGCCCTGGCCCAGAAGAGCCAGATCCGCGCGGTGGCAGCGAGCCCGGCGGTGCCGGCGACGCACACGCTCGACCGGCGCGACCCTGCCCACCCCGAGCACGGGCTGAGCTTTGCCGAGACCAAGTTCCGGCACGTGTCGTCATTCTACGACGACGACATGGCGGCACACCCCGCGCTCGCCGAGATCAAGGCACTGCCGTCGCCGATGCCCGCGGCGCCGCGCAACGAATTCGAGTACCCGGTGCCGTTTGTGTCGTCGTCGGCGTCGGCGTCGCCGGTCGAGGACTCTGCTCCCAACGAGATTGGCCGCGCTGTCAGCAAGTACGCGCACGCGCCGAACCGACCGACGGCCGCCCACAAGCACTCGCGCTCGCGCAGCATCTCCATGTCGCCGTCGCGCCCGCAGCTGCACCAGACGCAGGCGTCTCTGGTGTCGACCGCCAGCAGCGGCATCCGCGCCTTTATCTAAACCAGAGCAGACGGCTGCTGACTGACTATCGTCACTTTTCTTTTGTTACTGTTTTACTGCGCGTCCTACGATACCTCTTCCTACTGTCTTTGCTTCTCGCAGCATGCTGCCCTCTTGACCATATCTTTTAATCGAATCAACAATCAGCCAAAGCCTGAACGCAGTCCCACGGTGTTTGTGAGAACTCTTTGCTGAGCAAAACGTGATTAACCTTTCCCACATGTTTATATGCTGACGGTATTCGACTTATTACAGCGCTCTAAATACAGCACTCGCAGCCACAAGGCGCCACTGTCTGATACGTACAATTACATAAGCTCACTATACGAAATAGCATCCGCGGAGAGGCCGACGCAACGAGGGACACAATGTATTTTGTTACGAGATTCCATCCAGTGGCAGGCATTCTTTTTGTCTCTTTTCGCTGTCCGCTTTATTGCTTTTTGCTGTGCTTTGTTTTTGATGGGTTTGCTTGGGTCGCGGTGTACTAGGCGGTCAGACGTCAGTCTGTTTGCTTCGGGCTTGATGCTGGTCTCGTTTTGTTGTCAGCCGTGTAAACAGAGTGGTTCGCATGAACAGGCCCATGGTCGCGTTGCTTCCGAAATACAAACTGGTGCAGGATGCTTCACATACCCTGTAGACCACCGTCGCCGGCTTCGTCCAACTTCGTCTGCCGTGGTAAGCCGCTAGGACACGCCTTATCGATAAGAGCTTAGCTGTCCTCTACTCCGTACCTTTGTCAGCCGCTATTGCCCGCACTACCCCAAAATACAGCGTGTACGGCCGCTGAAACACGCCCACACGCGCTACATGATCGTACCGCCACCCAGAATTACTAGTACATTTACAAACGCGGTGGAACGCCTTGGAAGCTTCCACGTGTCACCGCAATGTGCCATCTGCCGTCGCAAGCTTCATTGCCTGATTAGAGCTCCTGAATAAGCGGCAATGCACGGCTTGCCGCCCACGTCCTGCTCCTGTCCAGACGTCGAGGCGGTGGGCAAGGTGGCCCCTCTGTTTTAGTGCAGGTGAATGCGCAAGCCGGCGGCAGCCTCATGCTCGTTGCCCGTGGAAGCTGGGGCCACCACCCGCGCTCGTCTCCGCTCTTTCCCTCTTTCCCTCTTTCCCTCTTTCGCGCCAGCTCGCCCGCCAGGCAATAGCAGCCAGTCGTCATCCTGCCGTGCCTAGGCAAGTACTCGTCCGCTCAATTTGGCCCGCGCAGTACTTGTCACCGTCCCGACCAACGATCCCATTGTTCCTGCCTGTGAAGGTGTCTCGTAATATAGTGGTGTAGCTGTGCTGTCCGCCTTGCCTCCGCCGCCCTGGAACACGCTGTACCAAGTCTCCCTAGGCTGCTGCCGTTGCCATCCGTGCTTCCAACCACTTCGTTGGTCTTCCACTGCCTGCTGCTTCCTCCGTTGCTGCCACCTTTTGTCATCTTCTCTTCGTATCAGCACTTGTCTGTGATTCTTGACTTTGCAACTTCACCACCTGTACAAAAGATTCTGTCAGCCGTCCTTTTGCACTGCAACTGACGCTGTCAATTGTCTCCTGGCCCCCATAGCCCAGACTCAGAACTCGCCCCGCCCCTCTTTTCCGGTCCTCTACTTGAATCTCGTTCGCTCCGACCGCACTACCATCCATCTCTCCCTCAACAACCCATCGAGACTTGTCCAGCAATCCTCGATTCTCTCCATCATCGACACATCACACCACGCCCACACAGCTACCATGGCGGACAACAACAAGCCAGAGGCGGTTCCCAAGAAGAAGGCCAACTTGGCGTAAGTCCTCCCTTCCCATGCCCTGCACGATCCAGCACGGCCGCTGGGAGCTTCGTCGAGCTCGCGCGAGCTTCAAACGAGCTTCCAGCCCAGTCGTGCCTGGGTGCATGCATCTCCTCTACGGACTCCTCTACGGACACCGGCTAACCATTTGCAGTGACGTTTCTGGTGCTGAGCGCCGCGAAGTGAGTTGAGACCACCTTTCGGCCTGGATCGGGCCGTCGATGGGCCACCGCGAACCGACGACCCGTCGGCACCAACGGCCACCAACATTGCCAGAACAAACACTAACATGTAGCAGGAGGACGATACTGCCACCGCAATCCTCAAGAAGAAGAAGAAGCCTAACCAGCTGCTGTATGTCTGACCACACCGCACACGTAGTAGACCAAACCATGCAACCATGCTAACTTTGTCCAGCGTCACCGACTCGACCAACGATGACAACTCGATTATCATGCTGGCTCCCAGCACCATGGACACCCTGCAGCTGTTCCGTGGCGATGCCGTCCTGGTCCGCGGCAAGAAGCGCAAGGACACCGTCCTGATCGTCCTGAGCGACGACGACCTCGACGAGGGCAGCGCCCGCGTCACCCGTGTCGCCCGCCACAACCTCCGTGTCAAGCACGGCGATGTCATTTCCATCCACCCCTGCGCGGACATCAAGTACGCCAAGCGGATTGCCGTCCTGCCCATTGCCGACACCGTCGAGGGCCTCACCGGCGACCTCTTTTCCACCTTCCTCGCCCCCTACTTCCGCGAGGCCTACCGCCCCGTTCGCCAGGGCGACCTGTTCACCGTCCGTGGCGGCATGCGGCAAGTCGAGTTCAAGGTCGTCGAGGTCGATCCCCCAGAGTTTGGCATTGTCGCCCAGGACACCGTCATCCACTGCGAGGGCGAGCCCATCCAGCGCGACGAGGAGGAGAACAACCTGAACGAGGTCGGCTACGACGACATTGGTGGCTGCCGCAAGCAGATGGCCCAGATCCGCGAGATGGTCGAGCTGCCCCTGCGCCACCCCCAGCTCTTCAAGTCCCTCGGTGTCAAGCCGCCCCGCGGTGTCCTGCTGTACGGTCCCCCTGGTACCGGTAAGACGCTGATGGCGCGCGCTGTCGCCAACGAGACTGGCGCCTTCTTCTTCCTCATCAACGGCCCCGAGATCATGTCCAAGATGGCCGGTGAGTCCGAGTCCAACCTGCGCAAGGCCTTTGAGGAGGCCGAGAAGAACTCGCCCGCCATCATCTTTATCGATGAGATTGACTCCATCGCCCCCAAGCGTGACAAGACCAACGGCGAGGTCGAGCGCCGTGTTGTGTCGCAGCTCCTGACGCTCATGGACGGCATGAAGGCCCGCTCCAACATTGTCGTCATGGCCGCCACCAACCGGCCCAACTCGATTGACCCTGCCCTCCGTCGTTTTGGCCGCTTTGACCGCGAGGTCGACATTGGCATCCCCGACCCGACCGGCCGTCTGGAGGTTCTGCAGATCCACACCAAGAACATGAAGCTGGGCGACGAGGTCGACCTGGAGCAGATTGCCGCCGAGACGCACGGCTACGTCGGTTCCGATCTGGCGGCCCTGTGCTCGGAGGCGGCCATGCAGCAGATTCGCGAGAAGATGGATCTCATCGACCTGGACGAGGACACCATTGACGCCGAGGTGCTCGACTCGCTCGGTGTGACCATGGACAACTTCCGCTTCGCCCTGGGCGTGTCCAACCCGTCGGCCCTGCGCGAGGTTGCCGTCGTCGAGGTGCCCAACGTCCGCTGGGACGACATTGGCGGCCTGGAGGCCGTCAAGCAGGACCTCAAGGAGAGCGTCCAGTACCCTGTCGACCACCCCGAGAAGTTTCTCAAGTTTGGCATGTCGCCCTCGCGCGGTGTGCTCTTTTACGGTCCTCCCGGTACCGGTAAGACTCTGTTGGCCAAGGCGGTTGCCAACGAGTGCTCGGCCAACTTTATCTCTGTCAAGGGCCCTGAGCTGCTGAGCATGTGGTTCGGTGAGTCGGAGAGCAACATCCGCGACATTTTCGACAAGGCGCGCGCGGCCGCGCCCTGTGTCGTGTTCCTCGACGAGCTGGACTCGATTGCCAAGGCCCGTGGCGGCTCGGTCGGCGACGCCGGCGGT
The DNA here is from genome assembly GCA_029298855.1 of Ophiostoma populinum. NCBI lineage: Eukaryota > Fungi > Ascomycota > Sordariomycetes > Ophiostomatales > Ophiostomataceae > Ophiostoma > Ophiostoma populinum. The sequence goes on along the minus strand of JANSLU010000003.1, from coordinate 1,507,600 downwards.
GCTTCGGACCGTGTCGTCAACCAGCTCCTGACGGAGATGGACGGCATGACGTCGAAGAAGAATGTCTTTGTCATTGGCGCCACCAACCGTCCGGAGCAGCTCGACCCTGCTCTGTGCCGTCCCGGCCGTCTGGACTCGCTCATCTACGTCCCGCTGCCCGACGAGGCTGGCCGCCTGAGCATTCTCAAGGCGCAGCTGCGCAAGACGCCCGTTGCCGACGATGTCGACCTGAGCTACATTGCCTCCAAGACCAACGGCTTCTCTGGTGCCGACCTGGGCTTCATCACCCAGCGCGCCGTCAAGCTGGCCATCAAGGAGTCGATTACCATTGACATTGAGCGCACCAAGGCGGCCGAGGCCGCGGGCGAGGACGTTGCCATGGACGAGGACGCCGAGGACCCTGTTCCCGAGCTGGCCAAGCGCCACTTTGAGGAGGCCATGCAGATGGCCCGCAAGTCGGTCACGGACGTGGAGATTCGGCGCTACGAGTCCTTTGCGCAGTCGATGAAGAACGCGGGCCCCGGTTCGTACTTCCGCTTCCCCGACAGCGCGCAGGCTGCCACTGCCGCCGCTGGCAGCGGTGCCGCGGCGCCCGAGGGTTTCGGCGAGGCCGGTGGCGACGACGACCTGTACGACTAAGTGTGCGGCCAGATCGCGTCTGCAGTCTGCAGTCCCAGTCGGGCCATGTCTGAATGATCTCTGAATGACCAGGTACCTGCACGGTATCGGCTCGGGAATGGTTCTTGTATCGGTTTTGTGCTTACATTTGTTCTGACTTGCTTTATTTTCGGGAGTCTCCGTACCTGGTAGAAGACTTGCTTTTGTTGTTTTCGCACTATACAATTATTGCCACGATACTAGTAACTTGCCAATTAGTTGTAGCTAAGAAGCCAGTATTCAGTACGATCTGCCAGCGTGACAACAGTTGATGGGGTTGCCCTGTACAATGGGCAATAGCCCGTGCTGCATCAGGCCGTTACTTGTCTAAAAGGCAATCAACGCTTTTATAGGGACGTGCAGACCGAAGATACAGTGGATTGGTGTATGTGTACTGATATATATGCGACCAAAACGCCGGCCATACAGGCACCCCAAAATGGCAAAACCCCAAGACGAAACGTCGCGCGCCCCGTCGCGCGCCACGAAACAAGAGAAAAAGCTGTCACTCCTCAATCTCGCACACCATGTCGAGGCTCTCGCGCGTCGCACGCAGCGCCTCGTCGATGACGGCCTTTGGCACGGCAAACTGCGGGTCTGCACGCACGTCGTCCATGACGCGCTCCATGAGTGCCGGAAAGGTCGAGCACTCGCCGGAGCGCAGCAGCTGCAGCGCGTGTGCCTGCACGGCCGTCGGCCAATTGGCGGCGTCGGCCTGCAGAATGTGCAGCAAGTAGTCCTGGATGCGGCTGACGTGGCCGTCGCGGATGAGCACCATGTTGATCTGCGAGCGCAGGTCCGGGTCGAGCGTCGCCGGTGTGTAGCTAGCCGCGGCCGACGGCACCTTGACGGGCGTCGACGGCGCGGACGCCTGCCCAGCACCGGTCGGGGCGCTCACGCCCGCCGAGGACGCGCCCGACGCAGAGCCTGCGCCACTGCCGTTTGTGCTCGTGCCGTTCGTTGCAGCCGGCATCGTGGGTGTGTGTGTGAAGAGGACGGAGAAAAGAGAAAAGATGGAAGACGACGCGAACGACGCGAGGGCGCTGGGGCGCTCAACCGGCCGTGCTAGGTCGTGCGACACGTCTTGGGTGCCCGGACGTCGTCTGCGTCTGGCCGTGCTGTTTTTGCTGTTCTTCAATGGGCTTGTCTCCAGCTCGGTGCTCCGACAAGCCACAGCACAAGAGGATCGACCTCGGAACTGTTGCTGCACTCGGTCGCGAGCTGTCAATCGGTAGGGCGGTCGAGCACGGTCGGGTTCGCAGAGGTCGGTGATCAAAAACACTGCGCGGAGCAGGTGCGTCGTGGATGCTTGTCGACGAGGCGCTATGGATGCAGATGTAATGTAGACTGGTCAGTGTCAGCGCACGTACTGCAAACTGCTCATGTGCCCAGCTGCCATGCCGAACAGTAGCGCATTGGCCGGGCACGGGTTCGGGGCGCATCCATACAGGGTCCGGGCGGTCGTGTCAGAGCTCGGCTGGCAATGCGCATGTGGTGGTGACGGGCTGTACCGCGATTGTGTGCGTGTGGTTGCGACCTACAGCTTTCACGGCGTCAGGGCGCTGGGCCGCTGGAGCTGGGCAGGCGGCGAACGGACGGGCTGCAAGGACACAGAGGCACGCGCTGCACACTGCTTCGAAATCGGTGCAGACGGTGGGAAATGGGCTTCTGGGCTTCTGGCTTCTGGAATAGACTGCAATGTCTCTTCCAAAGCGGCTGTCAATGTGCTGGTGCCGTGATGCGAGGCGGCGTCGTGGCAAGGCGGAAAAGTTGGCCGGCGGATTGGTGGAAAGAGATCGCCAGCAGGCGACGCGCGCCCGCCCGCGTAGCCGTCACGGTGCTTAATAGAGTTTATTAGGGGCGCCAGTGGCAGCCAGTCACCTCTGTGCTTCGGCCCCACACCATGTACAAGTACGACGTGCCAGCCCGGACAAGAAGCTCTGGTGGCCGCACCGTGGCCCAGTGGCGATGGCACCGTGGCGTATTCAGTCGTAGGCTCACTCTATGCTTTAGTGAAAGAATATCGATGTCTTTTTAATGCGGAAGACGTAAATTGGATCTGAGTACATCAGTCCAACCGGCGAGCATGGCGAGGCTTACGGCAAGAGCGCGGCACTTCCTTCCGTAGTGCCCGTACGACGTGCTTTTCTCGAGCACTCTGTCGGGTCGTTGGTCCTGCTGTCCCGAGTGAGTCGCACCTTCTCATAATAGAGCATCGTCGTCAGCCTTGTATCGAGCTACGACGTCTACTCCGTAACCTTGCACAGCTTCTACTTAGGCGTAGGGCAGCATGCCGTATCACCAAGTATATTCACGGTCAAGGCGGGCAGGAAACGAAATGTGATTGGATATTTCAGAGTTGGCCCATTGGTCGCTCGTCTAGTCAAGCGCAGAACGAAACGTGGCGTGGCGTTTGGCATACGGCATACAATATCAGTACAAAAGGTGCAAAAACAACTTGGCATGAAACAGAACGCCTGGCATAACCAGCCAAAGCAAGAAGATACAACGTGTTAACCAGTAAGAGGAAAAGAGTTGATGAGGAAAAGAAAAAGAGAGACAGGTCACGTTGGCGCATTCGGATATTCGTGTCTTTTTCTGATCCTTTATACAGTAATGGCGGTTGTCTTGCTTGTCTTTAGGACGGACGGGCCCGTTTATGGCGACGTATTCATCGGCTCGCCGCCTGGGGCAGAGCCCGACACCGACGCCGCCGCCGTCATGGCAAAGAAGCGCACGTCCACGTCGTTGTCCTTCTGCAGCTTCTCCAGGCTGGGCAGGACTCGCTTCTCAATCAGCTCCGCGGCCACAGGCGAAGGCGGTGCCGAAGAGCCCTCCTTCTCCATTGTGTACACCGTGCCCTCGTCCGGCAGGCGCTTCAGAACGTCAATCAAGGCGCCGTATGTCTTGGCAACATTGAACCGGATATTCGGAATCTCGTCCAACGCCAGCTTGTCCATCATCGGCAGAATGCTCTTGGCCAGCACATCGAGGCTGACGGCGCTAGCGAGCGTCTGTTTGTTAGCAACGGGCGCCGAATAAACATACACCTAGAAGAGGCTTACCGTGATTGCAAAGCACGTCGTCATCCGGTACAGGTAGTTGGGGTGGTTACCCATGGCCATCACCTTGGGGATGATTGTCTCGCTCGCCCAGTCGACGCCAAAGACCTCGGTGAGCTTCTTCAGGTTGTGTGTTGCCGCCTCTCTGATCGAGAAGACGGTGTCGCCGAGCCAGCCCATGCACAGCTGGTTCAGCTCCTCGTTGAAAAACTTGACGCCCAGCTGGCTCGACAGCAGCGGAATGTACTCAATGATAGCCAGTCTCACTCTCCACTGCTTGTCCGCAGCCAGCTCCTTGATCGCGGGCAGCAGCGACTCCGACAGCCGGTCAATGCCAATGACTTGGTTGACCAGCTCCAGCTTGGAGATGATGTGCAGGCGGACCTCGGGGAACTCGTCCTTTAGCATGGTCAGGAACATGGGCAGCAAGTGCTCGGTAGTCCTGGTTGGTTAGCATGGCTTTGGTCGTATGGAGAATCGTCACCGCACAACGTACTCTTGCTTGCCCAGGATGGGTGCTAGCCCGGAGATCTGGGTGCCGAGAGCAGCACGGACGTGCTGCGAGGTGTCGGCCACAAGGTCCTCGACGGCCGGGAGGATCTCGTTGAGAAGCATGTCGCGCTCAACCAGCGCGCAGAAGCCGGGTATTTGGCCTGCAATGGCTGTGCGCACCTCGGCTTCGTTGTCCTTGAGAAGCTTCACAAAGGCAGGGACCAGGTCTCTGATGACGACCTCGTCGTCGACGGCCTTGGCAATCTGAGCGCGAGGTTAGCATCACTAGCAAAGCAAAAGCAAAAGCAAAAGCAAAAGCAAACTTGTTGGCCGGTCGCACCTGTTCGAAATGGTCGGCGACCATGTACCGGACGCGCCAGCTCTTGTCCTCAATGAGACTGCGCAACGCCGTAAGCAGAACGCCGTGGCTGGACTGCTGCTCCTTGGGGACAACCTCGGCGATGGCAATCAGAATCGCGACAGACAAGAGGCGCACGCTGTCCTGGTCGTCCTGTGCCAGGTGCTGGAAGAGTGGGATCATCTCGTCAATGACAATGGCGGCGGGCATCTCCTTGACAAACTTTGGCATGTGCGTGGCAGACTGGCGTCTGACCATGGGGGTATCATCGTGCACAAGCTGGCCGAATTGCTTGCGGAGCTGCTCCTGGATGTTCGGCGAGATCTTCTTGTAGGGCGCGGTGTACAGGCCGCATCCCGAGACTTTGGACGTGAACCAGTCGGCCTTGGACAGACGCGAGGTCAACGGAACAAAGTACTCTTCGACCTGCTTGGCCGACAGCTCGGCGCAGATCTTGTTAAGCGACTCCACGGCCTGGTAGGAGTTAGTGCCGGTACACAAAAATAAAATGCCAGTGGCGCATACCTTGTCACGGACAACGGGCTCCTCGATTGCTGCGAGGTTCTCCAGGGGCGAGAGCAGGACGTGGCCGTAAGCCGGGCCGCCGACATACTCGACAAAGTTGCCGAGCTCCTCGCTCAGGGCCACGAGCACTTCGTCCTCATCCTCCACCGATTCTGTGATGTGAAAACTAGGTCAGCTTGGGTTCCTGCATGGAGCGTGATGATTCGAGGCGCCATGGTCGATGCTGTACTCCGCCGCCGGCAGCGCCATTCGGTTCCTGGCGAGATGCCATTGTAGCGCGTCATCGTCATGTGCCTCGCATGCAGTTCATGGCGTGGCGAGGCGTGGCAAGGCGGGGGCACGTGCGGCTGAACGACAGCTACGGCGATGCGACAGTACGAATGACGGTAGGCGGTCGGATGCCATGGGGCAAAGGGCAAGGCTGCCGATCCCGCGCAAGCCGACCGCGCGAAATCAACACATGAAAGGGGCGGGCAAGGTAGACGGACCGTCGAGGAAGGGAATGAGCTCGTCGCGTGTGCGCTCGGGGCCAAGGGCGAGGGCAATGGTCGATAGCCGGTGGATGGCGTTCAGACGCAGCAGGACATCATCGTGCTAGAGGCGGGAGGCGCGTTAGTTGTTGTTCTCCGAGTTCTCCAAGCGACGCTGGCACCGCGAGCGTGCTTGAGCGCATCGTGGGATGCGCAGCACGACACGCGGCCAGCCAGGCCATCTTGGGCCGCAAGACAACCGCCGTGCGGCGCCCGGCCGTGGTGGGATCCCGCGGTGCGCGGTGCTGGGCAATCGGGATTTACCTTGAGCTCGTCGATAAGAACGGCGATGGGGTAGAGCTCGTCGTTGGCGTTCGCCGCGTCAGCCATGAGGAGCGATTTGTGGTTGCGTGCGTGTAGTGGGCAGGGCGAGGATGCGAGGTCGAGAGTTTGCTGGTCGGAGGGCGGCTTGACGTAACAAGCGTAAGGGGCGGTTTGGGTTTGGGCTGGTTTGCAGACTGCGTTTTCGGTTCGGGCAGAAAATGCAAGTGGGCGTGCGAGTGTGCGAGCGTGCGAGCGAGAGCAGCTGGCGGGAGCACAGAGTCTGTTCGGACGACGGAGAGGGGTGTGCCGGACGGAGGAGCGTCGGCGTCGATGGAGGCGAGCAAGGGCGGTCGGTTGATTGGGGAGGAAGTGGCAGAGCTGAGTCCGGGCAGCAAAACTCAAAAGGGTTCCAGACAAGAGCCAGGATGGGATGCGCAGCTTGGATCGAATAGAGGAATAAGTGGGTATGGGAAATAGGAAAGGAGAGGGAATGGCGGCGAAAGGGGGAGGACAGAGGGACAGAGGGACAGAGGGAGACAGAGGGAGGGGCGGGGCGTCAGCGGCGAGCGTCCAGGGAAACAGAGCGTGGAGGGCGCTGGTATGTGCTGTAATAACAGGCAATTAGGGCGAACTAAAACCAAAATAGAAACCGAGGGGCGGATTGGCGGAGGGCAGTCTGGAGAGGACCAGGCTGGAACGCTGGGGCCGGGCGCGATGGCGTGTGATGACAGGGGCAGCGAGGTGAGGCTTTGACAGCAGCCGCAGATCAGCTGGAGCGCTGTTCGTCATCAACGCCGTTCGTCATCAACTTGACGAGTTAGTTGACGATTTAGTTGACGAGTTAGATTAGCACCTCGCCGCCTCTTGTTGCTATGCGAGTATCACCAAACAAAATGTTATGGTGTTTACCGCCTGCAACGGCCGCTAACGGCCAAGCGCTAAAGCGCTATGGGCGCTGATGCCCGGGCGATAGCGGCCACGTACAGGGCCCAACGGCGCCCCAACGGCGCAAATGTCAGCCAGAATCATATTTACAGGCCTTTGCTATGACCCCCTCAGACCCTGAATCGCGAGCTCCTGTCTGGCGAAAACAGAAACAAACATTTATTCATGTTACAGTCGAAGCTTGAGGCATCACAAGCAGGCCCCTAACTCGTTCTCGCTTCACGTTTGACCGACCGTCACGTGGCCTTTACAACAATGTCGGTCGCGGCTGCCGGTTTTGGGCAAAACAAGCTGCCAGGGCGCGGGGTCTACTCCGTAGAGCACCAGATTGGACAGCCAACGCCAGCCTTGTGATCATCTACTGGCCGGTGCGTCGGACGGCTCGATCCTGTCATCCATCTTTGGCCATGGCGATGTTGGCCTGTGTCGCCTATGCCCACGGTATCTGGTGCGTCTGCGAAATTGCATAGCAACAGGAGCTGTCCCAATCAGCTTGGCGCCGCTCGCTAAATAGCGTGGCGGGGTAGACAGCCCTGGGCGGTGCACGTGACCAAGCATAAATCACAGCGTTTTGTAACATTAACGCCATTCATTGTTTTGAATTTGTACTTCGCCGTCACTTTCGCCATGAGTAGAAAATTCCTGATATTGATAAGCCGACTCCCAACTCGACAAACGCTGTTTAATACACGAATAACGAATGCAAAAAAGAACAAAACACCTTTTGAACGTCAACCGAATTTGGCAGTGCCGCTGTCAAATCTCCCGCAGCTCCTGGTCGACACTAGACCGATTGCTCTGGCGGCTCTTGCGACTCGCGCTGCCGCCGATAAACGAGTCAAAGACGCTGGACGCGTCCTCCGAGGGCGCTGCTATGCCGAACAGAGCCTCGCGGCCATTGATGTTACTCTTGGGCACCGGGCGTGGGTTTGGTAGTGACTGCGGCTGCGACTCAAGTTCCTGCTTGGGCGGCACGGGCGGGGCAGGCTCTTCTGCAGCGATGTGCGCCGGCGCAAAGGCTGTAGCCCTGGCATCGTCCGCCGGGGTTGTGACGACGGTCGACATTTTGGACGAGCCGTTTGACGCCTCGGCTTGAGCTTCAGCTTCAGCTTCGGCCTCAGCCTCGGCCTCAAAAAACTCATTGGCCGACGGGCGGGCGCCGGCCGCAGAGCCGTCGCTGCCCTTGCGTCGCGCGGCGCCGACGGACCCAAGGCTGCCCAAGACACCGCCCACCTTTTGCCCGAGCCCTAGGCCAGCAATGCCGCCGCGCAGTGCTGCAAAGGCACCGGTCTCGCCTGCCGACGACGCACTGCGCGCAACGTTGGACGGCGGCCCCGGTTCGATGGGCGTCGCGAGCATCGTACGCGCCGTGGCCGCGTTGGGCTCCGACGCGACGTCGGGCTCGCCGACGGCCGAGCTTTCTGTCTGAAAGGCCAGGGGCGACGCGGTGGCCGCCTTGGGCTGTCGTGCTGGCTTGTGCGAGGTCGCCGACAGCGGCACCGGGCTGGCGCCGCGGCGGGGCGACACGCCGCGGGCCGGGCCAGCCGATCCCCCGTCGGACCCGTTCTCGTCGGCATCGGCGGCGGTGGCCGCCTGCATGGTCGCATGGTACTCGGCGGCGCGCTTCTGGGCGGCGGCCTGGTCGTTGAGCAGGCTGTTCATGTCCTCGTCGGACCGGTTAAAGACCTGGTGCCACCAGCGGATGTTGTCGACGTCGGGGAAGATGAGGCGCTGCTCCTGCCGGTCGCTGGCGTCGATGGCGGCGTCGTACTGGGGGTTGAGGAACTCGTGGCGGCGCGACAAGAAGTAGTCCCAGACGGAGGCGGTGCGCTCGTGCAGCCGGGCCTTGCGGCGCTGCTGCTCGTTGTTGTACAAGAAAGTGCCGTACTGGCACGAGACCTGGTGGTAGAGTAGCCGCCGCAGGAAGCGCTCGTTAAACTCGAAGCGGGTGGGGTGCTGGCGAAGCAGCTGGTAGGTGGCGTCGAGGAACTGGTGGAAGACGGGGCTGATTTCGCGCGGGTCGGTGGCCGGGCTGTCGTCGACGCCCTTGCCGAGGCCGCCGAGGCCGCCGGCGCCGCCGGCCGCATCGGCCTCGTCGGCCTCGGCGTCCGAATCGTCCTTTTCCTGGCCGAGACTGTTCTTGAAAAAACGCCGTGTCTTGGCAAAGGCCGTGTCAAAGACCTCGATGCGCCCCGACTCGCTGTCGCCCGGCTCGATCTTGGTGCCGGCCATGGCATCGTTTTGGATGGAGAACCACTTGTCGAGCGAGAGGTAGCCGGTGCGCTGCTGGAACATGTGGCCAAACGACAGCCAGTCCTTTTCGACGAGCACGATGAAGCCGTCCATGGTGCGGTAGTAGGGGTCGAGCATGATCTGCGCGAGCGCGCTCAGCTGGCTGGTGCGGTCCCAGCCGTCGGAGCAGTGGATGAGAACGTGGGCTGCCTGGACGCCGACGCGCTTCGCAATGGACGCCGAGCCCACCATGATGCCCCGGATGTGCTTCAGCCAGCCGCTCTTGGCCAGCAGCTCCTGGTTGGGCGCCATGGGCGAGACGTCCGAGTCCTTGACGGCCTCAATGACCTTTTCGAGCGAGTTGCGCATGACGTGGATGTTGTCGATGCTGAGGAAGACCTTGGTGGCCGACTTGTAGTGCTCCATGTTCTCGGAGCCCTTGCCGACCATTTGCATGGCGTACGAGTTGATCATGGGCCGCGCGTCGACAATGAGGTTGTCGCGCCGCGCGCCAACGACGCGCGGGCCGGACTCGTCGTCGGTGCCGTCGGTGCCGCTGAGGTCGTCGGCGCTGGCCGTCGGGATGCGTGCGCCCTGGGCCATGGTGGCAGCGGTCGCCTGCGAAACGGTGTTATCGTAGGTGATGACGACCGTGTCGGTCGAGCGCGTGCCCGACCCGTCCGATGCGGCCGAGGCGGCCGACGCAGCCGACGCGGCGTCGTCCGAGGCGGCCGCGTCGCCTCCGTCGAAAGCGCTGCCACTGCTGCTAAAGATGGCCGTCGACTTGGAAAAGCAGGCGCTGACGAGTCGCTCGTCCTGGATGCTCCGGTTGTAGCGGACGCCGACGAGGGGCTGGGAGCTGCGGGTGATGCTGCACTGGGTGACGGGGTGGTAGTACGTGAGGGTCGGGATGCGGGCGCGCGAGCGGAAGTTGGCGGCGTACTTGAGGACGTTATCCGAAACGTTGGACGGGACGACGAGGATGTCGGGGTACGTGGGCGAGAAGCTGTAGTCCTTGTTGATGGTCGAGACGCGCCAGCCACGGTCGGGCAGTTTGGGGCTGATGCCCTGGCGGCGGAACTCGGCGCGCGTGTCGTAGAGGTGCCAGCCGCGGACGTCCTTTTCCTGGCGCGGCGGGGCGTAGGAAAAGGCATACAGCTTCTCAATCGAGCCGAGGCGCGACGTGCGGGCGCGGATAAACTCAAAGGCCTCGCGCGCCTGCTTCTCGTCGGGAAAGTTGAAGCTGACAAAGTTGAAGTCGCGGCAGCGCAGCCGGATCGACGACGGGATGCCGCTGGCGGCGGGTGTTGGGCGGTACGTGCAGCGCGAGATGATGGGGAACGTGATCCAGGACTCGCGCGTGCGTGGCGGCTGTGGTGGTGCCGGTTTCGCATTCGGGTTCGGTTTCGCGTCGGGCTCGCCGTCGTCGTCTTTGGGCGGCGGCGGCGGTGGCGGGGCCGGCGCCGGCGCCGAAAAGACAATGTGGTAGTTTGTGAGCTTGAGCGTGCCCGTGGTGGACATGCCGCCCGCGAGGGCACAGACATCGTGGACGGTCTGCACGAGGCCGGTTAGCACGGCCCAGGGCCCGAGTTTGCAGTGCCTGGCCAGGGTGGCCGGGGTGGCCGGCAGCCCGGCAGCAGCTTACCAGCATGACGTCCATGGTGGCCTACTCTGCCAGCGAAACAAGAAAGAATATGCTGAAAGGATGATCGGTGTCAATGAGCGGCGTGCAATGTGGATGGCGGAAGTGTGAGCCGAACTGGATTGATGGAGCTCCGGAAGCGGCGGGTCAGGCACCTGTTGGGCCGCGAAGCTGTCGACCTGTCGGCAAAGGACGTCGGTGGTGTGTATGAAGTGCGAGCGTGACGCGACGCCACGGTGATCGGCAGCGAGGACACGACACGGCCGGCAACCCAACGATGCACGGTGCGTTGGCGTGGACAGTGTCGAGTGTGCTGCACGTGCTGCCTAGGAGCGATCAGCGCGATAAGATAACGAGTCGCTGTATATTTAGTTGTGTGGTTGGGATGACGCTGTGTCAGGTGTCGGGCTCGGGCTGTGATTGGTGTTCTGGGCGCTGCACGTGCTGGGCGCGCTGACAGTGCGCTGTAGCCCCTCCAGCCTCATTGTAGCCTCTAAATATACAGTGCCGGGCAATCGCGGGGTTCTCGCTGGTCGCACCTGCTTCAGACTTCCTTTTTGCGTCGGCGACAGGATGCACAACACGGGCACGAAAGTCGCCGCTGCAGGGTGTGCTGCCATTGAAAGTAGAGCTGATGCGGCATAATGTGCACTTCAGTCGTAATTGTAGCGAGACGCCGGCAGTGACCACTCTGTACTCTGTCGTCGTACGTCCGATCTAGCATGTGCATGTTTTCCCAGTATAAATTTGCGGCCCCAGCTCAGCTCTTTTCAGCAACCACGACCACTCGACCTCCCACCTTCCGTTTTGCCCGTACAACACACAATGGCTGCCCTCGCTGACCACTTTGATCGTACGTCTGCCCTGTTTGCTCCTGTCACGACCATGACGACAACCCCGACCACCGACGTGCGATGCTGACCGCCGCAGGCCCCGTGCACATTGCCGTCATTGGCGGCACGGGCCTGAGCAAGATTGAGGGCTACGAGCCGGTGGCGTCGCTGGACATCTCGACGCCATGGGGCAAGCCGTCGGCGCCGATCCAGATTGTCGAGCACAATGGCGTGCCGATTGCGTTTCTGGCGCGGCACGGCGTGCACCACCAGCTGGCGCCGCACGAGGTGCCGGCGCGCGCCAACATGGCGGCGCTGCGGCACATTGGCGTGCGGTGCGTGATTGCGTTCAGCGCGGTCGGCAGCCTGCAGGAGGAGATCCGGCCCATGGACTTTGTGCTGCCGGACCAGATCATTGACCGCACCAAGGGCGTGCGGCCCTTTACCTTTTTCGAGGGCGGGCTCGTCGGGCACGTCGGGTTCGCCGACCCGTTTGACGCCCAGGTCTCGGCCATTGTCAAGGGCTGTGCCGCCGCCATGGAGGGCGACGGCGTGACGATGCACGACAAGGGCACGCTCGTGTGCATGGAGGGCCCGCAGTTCTCGACGCGCGCCGAGTCGCACATGTACCGCAGCTTCGGCGGGTCCGTCATCAACATGTCGGTGCTGCCCGAGGCGAAACTGGCGCGCGAGGCCGAGCTGGCGTACCAGATGATTTGCATGGCGACCGACTACGACTGCTGGCGCGTCGGCGACGAGTCCGAGGACGTCGGCGTCAGCATGGTGCTCAAGTACATGGAGGCCAACAGCGCCAACGCCAAGCGGCTCGTCGGCGCCGTGCTCGACAAGCTGAGCCAGGCCGAGCACAGCGACCTGGTGCTCGCCAAGCACCTCGAGGGCTCGGCCGTCATGGCCGTCAAATTCATGACCAAACCCGCCGGCCGCAACCCCGAGGCCGTCAAGCGCGTCGAGTACCTGTTTCCCAACTTTTTCGGCAGCGAGTAGCGTCTGAATAGAGAATAAAGTGGCGTTGCAAATGATGGGGCTCAGATGCTGCACTCCGCCACTGCTGCTGCGACAGAGGCTGGTCAATGAGACATCCGAATCATATCGGCGACGTTTGTGTCCGCCATCAGTTCCTACTCACCGCCTCGCAGCCCAGCCTGGTCTGCCAGCTGCCAGTACTCCCATCGCCACCATGGTCTGTTTTCTTGTTGCTACACTCGTCTCTCTGGCAGGCATGGCCTACGCGGCGCCCGTCGCCGTCGACTCGGTCAACTCGGTCCTCACCTGCGACGGTAACATCTATGCCGACGGTCCGTGCTCACTCATTGCCTCAAGCGCATTCTAACAAGGCAGGCCACATCTACCGCAGCTCGGGCTCCGGCCTGGGCGGCCTCGACGTCGACACGTCGTTCCCACTGCACCGTAAGATTCGTCCCGTCCCCGTACCAGTCCCAGTCCGTCCTGACCACCAGTCGCCGTCGCCAGCCACGGCCGAGACCCGCTGGACCCCGTCATGCCCGCCCAGCAGACCGGGCCGCACCAGTACGCCGCCCTCGACCAGTACCTGTACATCAACGCCTCGACCGGTGCCCACGACCCCGTCGCCTTTGTGGCCAACAGCAACGCCACGCTCGGCCTCGGCGAGACCACGTGGGGCTTCTACTCGCCGTATGGCGTGCTGCTGTGGCTGCAGCCGACGACGGTCTCGGTGCACATCCAGGGCTTCCAGTGGGTGCCCGTCGACGGCGCGCCAGACGTCACGCAGCTGTACTGGAACCAGACGCAGTACGACCTCGCGGCCGCCGGCAAGACGGCCGGCATCGACGCTTCGCACGCGTCGTTTGGGGCGTGCTCCGGCGACACGAGCCCCAAGGTCGTGTCTGCGTGAGCAGGCATGACGAGGACATGGAGATATGTCTGTGCAGCGTACTTGCTACCTCTTAATGAGACGTGACAACACTGCATTCTAGGCGTTGCATCGTGAACAGAAAAATACGACTGGCAAGGCGCAGAGCAGAGACCTGGACGGAAAATAGCCCTGCGTCGTAGTCACTTTTTGCCTGATCTCAGCCAAGCACGCGGTCTCGCCACTGATGCATCGTTAGTTGCGTTTGTTTTCGTCGGCGAGAAACGACACGCACGCCACGAAAACCATCACCAGTCAGCTGATCTGCTCGCTCGAAACGGCACATCGCATACCCATAACATTGCACAGCCGTGCTTCAGCTGTCGTTGATGGCCGCGGGGAAGTCGAAATAGGCTGATCAGTGGCTGGAAACCTGCGACCACGACGCAGGCAAGCGGATGGTGATCGTCAGCCCGGAGATAAACGTATACGGAGTAAACGGAGCATATTCATCAGTTCTGCTCGAAACGACGAAGAAGCTGGGAAAGGAATCGAGCGAAAGCCTCGGACGAAGTCACGGTCGCTTTCCCAAACGGTTAACATTGTGCGCGCCTTGCATGCGGAGCTATGCCCAAAGGAGCCCTCGGATGTCCATTCGATTGGCCATTTGTTTTCTTTTTTCGGCGATTTTTTTCTCATTGCGAGTCCAACATGCCGGCGCACAGACCCTGGCTAATGCCATTGCAGCCTACCAATGCAACGCCGCAGAAGATGGTAAATTACCCTTGTGGCAGGATTGCAGTGCACGCAGTGCTTGGAAACGAGAAACGGGCTGGGCACGCCGGCCGCCCGGTTGGTGCCATAGCCCAGTGGCGTGTCTGTTGGGGGGACGGCACGCTGCGCAGGAGCCGCGCTTTGTCTGTTGGTTGTTGGTCACGTCAAGGTCGATTTAGTGCCGATTTGTGATTGCTCATGAAACATGAAACTTTTTAAAAATATAAATTTACATTGAACTCGATGCAATATGCAATATCGACCGGTCCCAATCACTTGCTGTCGAATGCAAACATGCAAATATATGTTTACATCTAACATGAACTCACCGAACACCATGTTGCTGCAGCGTCCAGGGTGGAGAGGGTCACGTCTTTGTTTTTTAATCATAAAACATTGTCAGATCACACGGCAGCATGCAGACCGATATTTACTTCCGGGATGCCACGGCGGGATGCTCGAATCCATCGCTGCGAGCTCGTCGCCGGCGTCTCCATGCGCCGTGCGTCGTGCGGCACCCGAGGCCGGCGCAGACCGAATGCTCCGTACGTGCAGCGGTGCAGTGAAGCAACTTAATCAGGCGGTTAGTAAATTTATTCGGACCGAGCAGCTGCAAGTTGGCCGCGGCGAGGCGTAGGCAGGACAAGCATGCGTCCGCACGGCACATCGCCGAACCTGGAACGTCTTCACCGCACGGCGCCAAGCCGGTGCGGTCGCCGCTTCCTTGCTCTTCTGTTTCTTTTGTTTCTCTGTCTGTTGCTTTGTCCCACCACGATGCAACCGCGTTTAATGGCTCGTGGAGAGAGCGAGCGGTCCATCCATCACGCGAAAGCTGGTGGAGTTTTTCTTTTCTAGAAGTGTACTCGTACGGGCGGCGATCGGGAATCAGAGATTTGTGTGATTTGTCCCGGGAGGATTATTGTGCAGCTTGTGCCCATCACCGTGGACTGATTGGACAGTCGTTAGGGTTGGTCCGATGCTTCCCAAAGCAGAAATGGCTTGCACCGGTAGGGCAGGTATGCCGATCGCCCTTCCTTTGCACTCCGTATTGCACTCCGTACAGCCACGCCGGCATCCTGCAGCACGCATCGCCGTGTCTATAGTTGTGCTATGCACGTTGCACAGACCGATTGAGCGTCCCGGCGCTCTGGTCGGTCTCGTCCAAGCATTCCTTCTGCGGGCTAGGATCTGCTCAGTATTTACGCCGAGAATAAAAGAAATACTTTGTAAGCAGGTTGGGAGCGCCTTCCCTTTCTGTCAACGTTGCTTTAGCCGGAAGGAGCGACATGCAACTTGAAGACAACGTACCATGTCGAATTGGGCATAACTCCAGCGCACCCACCAAGTGTTTGGTATAACGCCGGCCATTGGGTTCCCCTTTTTGCCCCAGCGTCGAGACAAGCATAGGCCAAGCGGTGGCCCAGAGCATAGCCCGCCCGCGTTGTTCATTTCGACCATTTTACAGAGTACTTTAAATGCTATGTGAGATACGAGAGCGAGGCGAGGCCTGAAAGAGTGAGACACGACAATGTATTTTGCTCGGATTAAACTGCAGCCCAGACAGTCCACGCAGACGCATACGGGGTCATTAACAAGAGTATGACGACTCTGCTTCGAGCCGCCCAGATCTGCCACAGAGTACTCTGTATGTAATATAATCGTCTCTTGGACAATTTCTACCCATGAAACGAACAACAAGGCTAAAACGAAGGAGTGGAAATTACCAGCAGCTTCCCAAAACGAGAAACATCCGGCCGGCGATGCCCCACTGCGAGAACAGTTCTTTTGGGTCTACAGATTCAGTAGTTGTACCGTCCGTCCCAATTTCGCGTTGATACGGCGGCTCGGACACGGGCGCGCCTGGCCACCGACAAAACGCATGACATTGCGGCGAGAGAAGGCTCTTATCAGGTCGGAACACATCACATGGATGTCGTATTATATTTACATGACCCGGGATGCGCGGATGAAGCTTGCCGCTGCCAATGCGAGCGTCTGTAATGGGAAACGCGTTTTGTGATATTTTACACAATTTAATCTCAACGACCTGCATATGCACGCGCCATTTGTCAGGAGTTTTTAGTTTTTTAGATTTCGTTACATCAAAAGGCAGACGAGGCGCGAGGCCACGGTCTGGCATCTATTTTGAGTTGCTGCATCGTCTCACCGAGCGGGCAAGGGCACATGCTAATCCGAGCCGCTGGTACCGTCGAGTGCCGGCCGGCCTTTTTCCACTCGCTGCTCGTCTGTTGCTCCTGTCCACTGTGTCGTCTTTGACCCAAGAAACTACGGAGCAGTGTCCATTCCGTGGCCCTGGTTTGCCCTTGTTTCTGTTGCGCGCGATTCAGTGCTTTTTCGACTTGCCAGGGGAACCTCTCCCAAGGTCGTGTTTTGCAATTTATTCAGATATTTAAAATATTCTGATTTTTCGAGTTTCGGATGCTGGAGGTCTCGGCGGCGCACATCTCGTTCTTTGTCGACTTGCGGGCATCGCTCCGCCAGCCCTCCACCCGTCGCATTCTCTTTCTCTCCTTCTCTCCTTCTCTCCTTCTCGTCACTGGTCGCGCAGTCTGTCGTAATCTGCTACTGCTGGCGCCCCGTCCGTGCTTTGCGTGCTGTACTCGTGCTGTACTCGTGCTGTGCTCGTGCTGTGCTCGTGCTGTACTCGTGCTGTACTCGTGCTGTGCTCCGTGCTGTGCTCGTGCCCGTGCCCTGCTTGACTGTCTAGAGTCTAGCGATAAATGATTGCTTGCAACAAAAGTGCTTGAAAATGGAAATGTAAATAGGCCGGGAAGCGGGAAGCTGGTGACACGTTCGACCTCGACCTGCCGCCAGACACCAGACGAGCTCCTCCTCGCAGAATTTGCGAGAACTCGCCAACGACTAAAGTAGCCGTGCTCTCAATGTATCGTCGGGTCTGTCGCATCACCTCTCGTCACCACGCCTCGCGCCACAGCACCACCGGCGCATCTCGACAATCTCCTGGGCGCCCGAGCCTCGTTGCAGCCTCCGCACATCACTTGTCTGTATCGACCTGCATCGACACCGAGTTGCACCGAGCTGCCACGTGCCCGCCCACGCCGAGCACCACACTGCCCGCGTACGTACTGTAAGTTGCTAAGCTCGTGGTACCTTGTTCCACAGGATCATGCATCTAACGGCAGACAGTATCGAGCAGTTTGCGCGCAAGACCGTCGGCCGGCTGTCCGTTCTAGACCGGCCATGCAGATGCAGGGACCGCGCACGACGTGAACCGGTCTCTTCTCAGTCCTGTCACCCGTCAGCCGTGCCACGGCAGCATGGGCGCAGAGCCATTGTAACCGACAGTACCTCTGAGTAGCAGCCATCGCAAACCGGTGTCCTTCCTCCCAGAACAAGACATCAGGTACTTCAGGCATCGTCCGTGCAGCGCTCACTCACCTGATACCTCTCTCTCTCTCTTTCTCTCCACCTGCTGTTGTTGCGATACCTTTTTAGAGTCATATCTCGCCAGCGCTGCCACTCTTCTCATCACCCTTCTCATCACCCACACTCACACGCAACGCAACCTCACAATGACCGCGGACGCAACGCCGGTGGCGATTATCGGCCTCGGCGGACGTTTCCCCGGCGAGGCGACGGATCCGCAGAAGCTGTGGGACATGTGTGCGGCGGGCGCGGATGCGTGGACAGAGGTTCCGGCGTCGCGGTTTGCGCACACGTCCTTTTACCACCCCGACGCGGCGCGCAACGGCGCGACCAACGTGCAGGGCGGCTTCTTCCTTCGCGACGACCTGTCGCTCTTTGACGCGCCCTTTTTCGGCCTGACGGCGACGGAGGCGGCGTCGCTGGACCCGCAGCAGCGGCTGCTGCTCGAGTGCAGCTACGAGGCGCTCGAGAGCGCAGGCCTGTCGCTGGCGGACGTGGCGGGCACGGACATGGGCGTCTTTGTCGGCTCCTTTTGCTTTGACTGGGCCAAGATGACGCTGCGCGATGCGGACGCGGTGCCGCTGTACCACGCGACGGGCACGGGCCAGGCGATGCTGGCGAACCGGCTGTCGTACTTTCTCGACGTGCACGGCCCGTCGCTGACGCTGGACACGGCGTGCTCGTCGAGCCTGGTGGCGCTGCACCAGGCGGTGCAGGCGCTGCGCGCGGGCACGTGCGCGACGGCGCTCGTCGCGGGCGTCAACTGCACGCTGTGCCACGACTCGCTGGCGTCGATGAGCAGCATGGGCTTCTTGTCGGCGGCGGGCCGGTCGTTCACGTACGACAGTCGCGCGGCCGGGTACGGCCGCGGCGAGGGCGTCGCGGCGCTGGTGCTGCAGCGCGTCGACGACGCGCTGACTGGGGCCCGTGCGATCCGTGCCGTCGTGCGCCACACGGGCGTCAACCAGGACGGACGCACGCCCGGCATCACGTTCCCGTCGGGCGAGGCACAGGCGGCGCTCATCCGCAGCGTGTACGCAGAGGCGGGCCTGGACCTGGGCGACACGTCGTACGTCGAGGCGCACGGCACCGGGACGCAGGCGGGCGACCCGATCGAGGCGCGCGCGCTATTCGAGACGTTTGGGCGCGCGCGCTCGTCGTCGCACCCGCTGGTGGTGGGCTGTGTCAAGACGAATATCGGGCACCTGGAGGGCGCGAGCGGCGCGGCCGGGCTCGTCAAGACGGTGCTGATGCTGGAGCGCGAGACGGTGCTGCCGAATAGCGGGTTTGGCGAGCCGAATGCACAGATTCCGCTGGCAGAGTGGCGGCTGGCGGTGCCGACGTCGACGGTGGCGTGGCGTGCAGCGAGCGGTGACGTGCCGGTGCTGCGTGCGTCGGTCAATGGGTTCGGGTACGGCGGGACCAATGCGCACGTGATTGTCGAGAGCGCAGCCGACTACCTCCGGTCGCACGGCCTCGTCGGTGCTCCGTATGCTTTTCAGAGAGTGGCAGCACCAGCTGCTAGCCAGTCGAGCGACGGCGACTTTGCCACACCGCCAACGTCGGGACCGTCGACGCCAGTGTCGGAGCGTGACGAGACGACCGACGCACCACACATCTTCCTCGTGAGCGCACACGACGAGACGGCGGGCCGGGCACAGCTGGCACGACTGGCGACGTACGTGGCCGACCACGACCACGACCACGACCACGACGCCGACGCCGACGCCGACGCCGACACGTTCCTGGCCGACCTGGCGCACACGCTGGGCGGTCGGCGGTCGGCGCTGCCGTGGAAGGCGGCGGTGGCGGCGTCGAGCGTGAGGGCTCTGCAGACGGCGCTCAGCACGACACGCATGCACCACGCTGGCAAGCGACCACGCATCGGGCTCGTCTTTACCGGGCAGGGCGCACAGTGGCACGCCATGGGCCGCGAGCTGGCGACGACGAATGCCGTGTTCCGGGCGTCGCTGGACCGTAGCGCGGCGATTCTGCAGTCCGGGTCGGGATCGGGGTCGGGGCTGCAGGCGGAGTGGTCGCTGCACGACGAGCTGCTTCGGCGCGACGCGACGACGACACGCGTGCACGAGCCGGCCGTCAGCCAGCCGCTGTGCACGGTGCTGCAGGTGGCGCTGGTCGATATGCTGCGGGCATGGGGCGTGGCGCCGACGGCAGTGGTCGGGCACTCGAGCGGCGAGATTGCGGCGGCGTACGCGGCCGGGCTGCTGAGCCAGGAGGCGGCTGTGGCGGCGGCGTACTTTCGTGTACCGCTGGCGTCGGCGACGGCGGACGCGTGCCGTGGCGGCATGATGGCCGTGGCGTGTGACGAGTCGACGTGCGTCGCGCTTTTGAAGTCGTTGACACGCGGCAAGGCGGTGATTGCGTGCTACAATAGCCCGCAGAGTTTCACCGTGTCGGGCGACGACGCGGCCATGGACGAGCTGGCAGACATGTGCCGCGCCCGCGCGATTCGGCACCGTAAGCTGGCCGTCGCGTTTGCGTACCACTCGCACCGCATGGTCCCGGCGGCCGAGGGCTACCGCGGCCTGCTCCAAAGCAACGAGACTGTCGTCGGGGCGTTTGCCCATTCCAAGTCCTCTTCGGAAACCGCCATGTACTCGTCGGTGACGGGCAAGCGGCTGGCACCTGGCGCGCTGACGCTCGACTACTGGGTCGACAACCTGGTCAACCCGGTCCGTTTCACCGAGGCGCTGACGCGCTTGTGCTACGCCGGCACGGCGTCGGCGCAGGTGGACGTGCTCGTCGAGGTGGGCCCGCATGCGGCGCTGGCGGGCCCGATGCGACAGGTGTTGCAGGCGGAGTCGCCGCTCGCGTCGATTGGTATCGCGTCGGTGCTGCGGCGCGGCCAGGACGCGACCGAGACGGCGCAAGAGCTGGCGTGCATGTTGCTGGAGCGGGGCGTGCCGCTCAATGTGGCGGCCGTCAATGCGTCGTTTGGTCGTGGCGGTGGTCGTCTGTTGGTCGATTTGCCGCCGTATGCGTGGAACCGGTCGACGGCGTACTGGGCCGAGCCCGTCGAGAGTATCCGGTACCGTCAGCGCGCGCACGCGCGACACGATCTGCTGGGCGCGCCGGTGCGTTTTGGTAGTCCGCTGGAGCCGCGGTGGCGGCAGTGGATCCGGCCGGCCGAGACGCCGTGGGTGCGTGACCACCGCGTGCAGGGCCTGGTCGTGTACCCGGCGGCCGCGTACATTTGCATGGCCATGGAAGCCGCGCGACAGGATTTCGGGCGGAAAAACCCCGGCCTGGTCATTGACGCGTACGAGCTGCGCGACGTGTCGCTCGGGCAGGCGCTGATTGTGCCGGACGCCGGTGAGGTCGAGGCGCTCGTCTCGCTGAAGCCGGTGTCGGAGAGCAGCCTGGACAGCTCGAGCGTGTGGTGCGAGTTTTTCGTGTACGCGTGCACGACGAGCGCATCAGCGAGCACGCCCATGGGCGCTCCTGTTCGTGACACCTGGGCCGAGCACTGCCGTGGTCGCATTGCCGTGCGAACAAAACAGACTGTAACGGTCACCGTAACGGCAACAGACACGGCCGCCCTCGACGGGGAACGCGCACGCCTGGACGCAGAGCACCGCGCGACGCACGCTGCGTGCACGACAGACGTCGACGTCGACCGGCTGTATGCACGCTGCACCGCCATCGGCCTCGAGTACGGCCCGACGTTTGCCAACCTGACGCGCGCCCGGCACGCCCCGTCGTCCGATACCGACCCCGTTAACCGCCTCGTCGGCACCGTCACCGTCCCCGACGTCGCCGCGTCCATGCCCGCACATACCATGAGCCCCGTCGTCGTGCACCCCGGCACGCTCGACGCATGCCTCCATGGCATCATGTCGTTTCGGAACCTGCTCAAAGCAGCCATTATGCCCGTCTTTTTCCGGCACATTCACATTGCCGCCGCCCTAGAGGACGTCACCGCCGGCCACGAGCTCGGCGTCTTCCTCGGCGTCCAGCGCAGCGGCTTTCGCAACCTCGACATTGACCTCGTCGCGTATGCCGACACTGACGACACACCTCTCATCCGTATGGACGGACTGCGCATGACGTCGCTCGCTGGCAGCATGTCTGCCCTGGATGCCGACCCGCCCAAGACGTACTTTGCGCCCGTGTGGAAACCGGACCCGGGCTTGATCACCTCGGCCCAGCTGCGTGCCCTCTGCGCCCACCTCGCCCCGACCGCCGCCGAAAGCGCCCACCTGCGCCGCCTCGACCAGTCTGCGTACTACATGGCCGCCGACGTCGTGGATGCTACCAGATACCACCCGGACGGCCTATCGACCAAAGGCCGCAAGCTGAGGGCGTCGCTTGAGCGGCTGCGTGACGCGGTAAACGCCTTGTCCGAGACGCGTCTGGCTGAGCGTGTGGCTGCTGGCCTGACCGATGCTGAGCTGCCGGTGGCGACCGACATGGCGACGTGGCCGTGTGCGACACCGGCCGAACGCGCGGCTCTGCTCGACGAGCTCGCCGACTCGGGTCCCGAAGGCCGTCTTCTCGCTGCCGTGTCGCGCAACATGGCCGGCATCGTCCTCGGCACCGCCGACCCGCTGACCGTGACGATGGCCGACGACGTGCTCGGGCAGTACTATGCACACAACCCGCGCATGCAGCGCCAGTACGCACAGGCCGCCGTGTACGTCGACCTGCTCGCACACAAGAACCCACACCTGCGTCTGCTCGAGATTGGCGCCGGCACCGGCGGCGCGACACTGCCCCTGCTTCGAGCACTCGGCGGTGATGTCGACAACAACGACAGGCCTGCACGCTTTGCGTCGTACGACGTCACCGACATTAGCAGCGGTTTCTTTGAACAGGTCCGTGACAAGGCGCGTCCATGGGTCCAGGCCGGTCTCGTCCACTTCCAGCGCCTCGACATTGAGCACGACCCGGCGCGCCAGGGTTTCGTTCCGGGCACGTACGACGTCGTCGTCGCCGCCAACGTGCTGCACGCGACGCGCAACATGGCACGCACCGTCGCCCATGCTCGCTCGCTGCTGCGTCCGGGTGGCGTGCTAGTGCTCATTGAGCTCGTGCGTGTGCCCGAGCAGGTAGTCGCCACGGCCGCCGTCGGCAACATCTTTGGCATCTTTGACGGATGGTGGGTCGCCGAGGAACCGCACCGCCAGGACTCGCCGCTGCTCGCCGAGACGCAGTGGGACGCCGTGCTCCGGGAGAATGGGTTCTCGGGGCTCGATGCCGCCGTCT
Organism: Ophiostoma populinum; assembly: GCA_029298855.1. Classification (NCBI taxonomy): domain Eukaryota; kingdom Fungi; phylum Ascomycota; class Sordariomycetes; order Ophiostomatales; family Ophiostomataceae; genus Ophiostoma; species Ophiostoma populinum. The sequence goes on along the minus strand of JANSLU010000003.1, from coordinate 1,484,800 downwards.
GGGAAACGCCCGATGTCGCGACGCACCAAGGTACCACCATGATCAGCACCGCCGTCGTCGAAACGGAAATGGAAACGCCCAAAGCCCTGCTCGTCACAGACGCGCACAAGAATGTGCCGTGGCTAAAGGCGTTTGCTGCCCAACTGGCCGTCGACGCACACGTCCATATGCTCGACGACGTTGACTCGATTGCCATTCCCGCCGACACCGTCATCGTCGTGGTCCAGTCTGAGGCCGCCACCGTCGGCCTGCAGACACCCGCGTCCATGGCCGCCCTGCGTCGTCTCTTTTACCGCGACAACGGCTCTGGCTCCGTCTTCTGGATCACGCGTGGTGCCTCCGACGGCCAGGCCGTGCCCGACTTTGCCCTCGTCGACGGTTTCCTGCGCACCCTGCGCGTCGAGCTCGGCGGCCGACTCGTCCATCTCGATCTTGATCTTGAACTCGCTGGTGATGACATGGCGGCCGCCGCCGTCTTCCGCCGCTCGTTTGCGGCCGCCGAGCCTGAACTCGAACTTGCCATTCGCGGACCGGCCAGCACCGTCTTCGTCCCGCGCTACGACGAGCACGGCCCGGTCAGTGCGTACGTCGCCGGCCGCACCGGCCGCCGCCGCCTCGTGCACGCGTCGCCCGTGCAGCCCGCCCGACACCTGCGCCTCGAGGTCGGCCAGCCGGGGCTGCTCGATACCCTGTACTTTGACGACGCACCGCTCGCGCCGCTCGCCGACGACGACGTCGAGATTCGCGTGTGCGCCGCCGGCCTCAACTTCCACGACATCATGGTCGCCATGGGCCAGATCGAAACGCGCAACCTCGGCCGCGAGTGTGCCGGTGTCGTTACCGCCATCGGCCGCGCCGTCACAGACCTCGTCGTCGGCGACCGCGTTGCCGCGCCCGCCGACGCCACCGTCGCCACCACCATCCGCTGCGCCGCCTGGCGCGCCCAGCGCCTGCCCGACACCGTATCCTTTGCCCAGGGCGCCGCGCTGCCCATTGTCCTGTGCACCGCCCTGCACACCCTGCGCCTCGCACGACTCGAGCCGGGCGAGTCCGTGCTCGTCCACGCCGCGTCCGGCGGACTTGGCCAGGCCCTCGTCCAGCTGTGCCTCGACCGCGGCGCCGTCGTGTACGCCACCGTCGGCTCGCCCGCCAAGAAGGCCTTTCTCGTCGACCAGTACGGCCTCGACCCGGCGCACATCTTTAGCAGCCGCGACGACTCGTTTGAGCAGGGCGTCATGCAGGCCACCGGTGGGGCGGGTGTCGACGTCGTCTGCAACGTGCTCGCCGGCGAGCTCCTGCGCGCGTCCTGGCGCTGCGTCGCCTCGTTTGGCCGCTTCATCGAGCTCGGCAAGCGCGACCTCGCACGCAACGGCCGACTCGACATGGGCGTGTTTGCGCGCAACGTCTCCTTTAGCGCCGTCGACCTCGTCGCCCTCCTCGCCGAGCGACCGGCCTACGGCGCCAAACTGTGGGCGCAGGCCATGGACCTCGTTCGTAAAGGTATCGTGCACGCCCCGACGCCCCTCGCTGCGTACAGCTACGCCGACGCCCACACTGCCATGGCCACCATGCAGGCCGGCCGACACATTGGCAAGCTCGTGCTCGTCCCAGACCAGTCCGTTCAAACAGTCGAAACAGTCAAAACCACGCACTCGCTGACCGCCCCCGTCATGTCGCCCCATGTCGCGCCGGTCCAGCTGCGCCCCGACGCCTCGTACCTCCTGGTCGGCGGCCTCGGCGGCATCGGCCGTGCTCTGGCCGCGCGCATGGTCGACCTCGGCGCGCGCCACCTCGTCTTCTTGACGCGCGGCGGGGCCACGAGCAACGTCGCCGTCGACGCCGTTGACCGTCTCCGTGCAGCCGGTGCACGCGTCCTCGTCGCCAGCTGCGACGTCGGCCACGCCGACCAGCTGGCGGCCGCCCTCGCCTCGGCCGCCGACGCCGGGTTTCCCGCCGTGCGCGGCGCCGTCAACCTCGGGCTCGTCATGGAGAGCGCCCTCTTCCACGACATGTCCAGCGACTCGTGGAACCGCTCGCTGTGGCCCAAAGTTCCCGGGACCTGGAACCTCCACAACCTCTTGCCCGCCGACCTCGAGTTTTTCGTCCTCGTCTCGTCCATGGTCGGCACCATTGGCAACCCCAGCCAGGCCGCGTACGGCGCCGCCTCCACCTTCCAGGACGCCTTTGCCCAGTGGCGCCGTCGCCAGGGTCTGCCGGGCGCGTCCGTCGATCTCGGCATGATTGGCGACATTGGCTACGTCGCCGAGCACGGCACCGTCCAGCAGACCCTCGTGTCACAGGGCTTTGAAGAAATTTCCGGCGACGAGTGCCTCGCCATCCTCGAGGCCGCCATGCTGCCCTTGCAAGAGGCCGGCAAGAACGACTGGTCGTGGTCGGCCGCCAACTTTGTCACCGGCCTCGGTCTCGGCCGCTACTCCGGCGGCGACCCCACGCGCGCCATCTATGGCGACCCGCGCTTCCGTCTCGCCCGACGCATGGCCCAGCGCGACGCCGACGACACCGTCGCCGCTTCGGCCGGCGGCGCCCAGACCCAGAGCATCCGTGATACCCTGCGCGCCGCCACCGCGCTGCCCGACGTCCTCGCCACCCTCGAGGCCGCCATCTGCACCAAGATCGTCGCGCTGCTCATGCTGCCTCCTGACGAGCCCGTCGATACCCACAAACCCCTCAGCCAGTACGGCCTCGACTCGCTCATCGCCGTCGAGCTGCGCAACTGGGTCAGCAGCGAGATGGAGGCTACCGTGCCCGTCCTCGAATTCCTCGGCTCGCGCAACATCCAGTCTTTGTGTGGCTTCATTGCGCGCCAGTCGCGTCTCGTCCGCAAGGAGCTGCTGGCGACTCATGATAACGTCTGATGTTTCGCCTCTTGTCCTGTTCTTGTTAGCCGCTCGACTGTTGTCTTGAATGTCCTGCTTGGCGTTTGGTCAGATTGGTCTCAAGTCCGTAAGCCAAGGAACCGAGATTAAAGAGTTTCCTCCTTTCAAACTGTTGCAATCTGCTGAAAGTGTCAATCGAAAGCAAGACACAATTAGTCGAATCACGCCAAATCCAAAAAATCACACGACCAAAGTACACAATAACCAAAATAAAAATGCTCAAAATAAACAGACGACTACGACAGGGTGGCCGTCAGCGGAAGGTTCCGGCTGCTCGACCCGACGTACACCGTCTTGGGGCAGTCGCTAATGACCCAGTTCTGCGCGACCACGTCCCAGTTGCTCAGGTCGCGCCGCGTAATGTCCGCCGCAAACGTGGCCGACTGCCCGGGCTCAATCCCGTGCAGCCGGTCGAACCCGCGCAGCACCTTGGGCGGGTCGTCCGGCCCGCCCAGCGACACGTACAGCTGCGCCACCTCGTCGCCCACCACGTCGCCCGTGTTGGTAATGGTCGCCGTCACGCGGTACAGCACGTCGTACAGCCCGGCGTTGCCGCCCGGCGCCGTCGCGTCGCCCGCGCCGTGCAGCGGCTGTGCCGACCCGTCCGTCGCGTTTTCCGGCAGGTACGCCGACGCCGGCTGCCCGTACTCGGGGTCCATCGACGCCGCCTCGCCCGACTCGGACGAGTTAAAGTACGGGTAAATGTACTGCCAAATGTACGGGAACTCGGCATTGGGGAACAGGTAGTCGGCCAGGTTCGTCGACGGCGTCTCCGTGCCAATCGTCGGCGCCGGTTCCGTCGCGCCCGTCGTCGGCTCGTAGGCACTGCCGGCCTGCTTGCTGACCTGCAGGTTGCTGTACGCAAACGTCGTGTAGCTCAGCCCGAAGCCAAACTCGTACACCAGGCTCGCGTTCGTCCGGTCAAAGTGCCGGTAGTCAATAAAGACGCCCTCGGTAAAGTCGACCTGCGGCACCGGGGCGTTGGGCTCGTAGAGAATGTTTGTCCCGTAGCTCTCGCGCGAGCTGCCCCACGTAAAGGGCGTACGGGCCGCCGGGTTGACCTTGCCGTACAGCACGTCCACAATCGCGTTGCCAGACTCCTGCCCGGGCACGCCCGCCCACACAATCGCCGTCACGTTCGGGCTGTCGTACCACGTGTCGACCAGCACCGGGCCCGTCGAGTGGATCACCACAATCGTGTTGTTGCACACGCTGCTGACGTTCTTGATCAGGCTGTCGCCACTGTACCACAGGTCCAGGTCCTGCCGGTCGCCCTCGTTGCCGTCCACGCTAATGTAGCCCTCGCCCGAGTCGGCATTGACAAAGACAATGGCCGTCACGCCCTCCTGCGCCACCAGCGCCTGCGTCGACGCCGTGCGGTTGTTGGACAGGATGCTCTGGTACACGGTGCCGTCGCTCAGTGCCTGCGCCTGCAGCGCCGCGTCTGGCGTCACCAGGTACGGGAAGTTGGCGGTGCCTGAGCCCCACGCCATACCCAGCGTGCCCCGGTTGCACCCGCGGTCCACGCACCCGTTGGGGCCGTCGGGGTTCGAGCCCGCGTCGTCGCCAATCACGGCCACAAACGCCGGCTTGTGCAGCGGCAGCGCCTTGTTCGTGTTCTTCAGCAGCACCGTGCCCTTGGCCGCCACCTCGCGGATCCCCGCGCCGTGCTCGCCAATCACGTTGACGTGGCCGTTGATCTTCTGGTAGTTGGCATGGGCCGCGTAGTGCAGCGGGCCGTACGTGTCGAGCGTCCACGACGAAAAGTTGACGTCCTCCTGCGCGCCAACCTCGTTGCCGACCTTGAAGAACGAGGCCATGATGCGCATCGCCATGTCGTCGATGCGCCACTCCGGCAGCGTCCCGTTGATCACCGACAGCGTCAGGTTCGGGCCCCAGAAGGCGTAGCCCGTGTTGAACGCCGTGTCGCCCGGCATGGCCATGTCGAGGCCCGCCAACGCCGTCGACACGCCCGCGTGCTGCGCCGCCCAGTCGCTCATCACCATGCCCTGGAAACCCAGCTCGCCCTTGAGGTAGCCGTTGAGCAGCTTCGAGTTCTGGCACGCGTACGAGTTGTTCACCTGGTTGTACGAGCACATGACCGACGCCACGCCCGCGCGCACCGCATCCGCAAACGGCCACAGGTACAGCTCGTGCATCGTCTTGTCGTCAATGTTGGACGACACCGACTCGGTCACGTCGTACCCGAACCCCACCGCCTCGGGTGCCTGTCGGAAGTGCTCCTGCTCGTTGCCGACCAAGTGCTTGGCGCACGCCATCACACCGGCATCCTGGATCCCGCGGATCGTCTCCGCCATGCCAACACCAGTCAGCACCGGGTCAGGCGAGAAACCCTCCCAGTTGCGGCCGCCCTCGGGTGACCGGCCAAGCGGGCCGGCCACAGGGCCCAGCTGGACAGTCACGCCCTTGCCGCGGTGCTCCTGGCCCATGGCAAGGCCTCGGTTGTACATGAGCTGGCGGTCCCAGGTCGCCGCCGCCGTCTGGCCCGAAGTAAAGACGGACGACCAGTCCGTGTTACGGACACCCACCGGCGAGTCCTGCAGGCACATGCTCTTGAGGCCCAGGCGAGGGACGGAGCCGACGTTGCCAACACACTGCAGGCCCTCCCAGCTGTCGGCGTTAGCTCGGAGCATTTGGGGGGCAGGGCAGTACTTACCCAACACCAGACGTAATGTTGACCTTTTCCATGAGTGTCATTTGGGACACAAAGTCCTTGGCCTTGGCGTATGCCTCTTCCCAGCCAATAGCCTTGGGGTTCATCCATGGTGACGGGTACTGTGGCGGCGAGTGGGCGAGCGAGGATGTGTCGTTGCGTCCGAAAATCTTGGGGACAGTGTTGGCGTCGGCCGTGCCTGTGAGGGCGGCCGTTGCGGCCAGGACCCAGACAAGGTGGTTCATTGTGGGCGGCCTGTAATGCAAACGATCAATGAGACGGCCAGAAGACGGTAGGCGTAGGACAGATTAGCAATTGTCATCGGACGTTATGTCTGAGACGAAGGTGATGGTGTGAAGAGAGCGTGAAAAGGGTAAGGAAGGCGAGGCCAGAGACGGTAACGCGAGGGCAGATCCGGCGGCCTATATATTTTGAGAATGTCAATCACAGGCGAGACATGGGGAAGGAGGTCCGGGCACAGGGCAGCACAAGACGGAAAGCGAAATGGACAGTGGAAACATGTTTTTGATTTTGGGCAGGAGGGCGGATGGCAACAGGCAGGTGCACATGTTGCGGTTGGCTGGTCTTTCCACTGCATCGACTGCACGACCGTAGCACTTCGAAGCACGCATGTGCATCTAATTTGGATATAAGTAGCATTTTTCTATTTCTCTTTTCTTTTTTCTCCTCTCTCTGCCCGTGCAGCGGCATTCTCGTGACTCGTGCCCACTTCTGGCGGTGCCTCTGCATTCTTTGCGTGTTGTTGTTAGACGCGTCGAGCTTGAATTGGGGTTGGACTGCCCTGCAGGCACGACCGTGCAGCTTGCAGGCACGACCGTGCAGGGTGGTTCGACTTGGAAGTTGGGGCAATCGGAAGATCCTGGGGCTCCCTGGGAGCTTTCTTGGCTGTAAATCGGGCCGTGCAGGGGTGACACGACAAAAGAAGGAAACGATCGCCACCTGCTCATTGCGACGAGCCGAAAAGTATGGAGTCGAAAGCTGGTATCGGCGCATCGTCGGTCGTACTTGCACGCCACGAGACGTTACAGCCAGGCGAGATGCAGTGTGCTGCAGGAGGTCAGTGAGCTGCAGTGCGATGCAGGTGACCAACGCGACCCCAGAGCTTGCCCCAGAGAATGCGGAGTATGCGAAAATGGGACCACGCGGGATGGAAGAACGGCACAGTGCCGCGCAGTGGAAGGAGTCACCGCAATATCGCAGGAAACCGCAACCGGCGAGTGCGCACTGATTGCCACCGGCAACTCCAGCAGCTGCAAGCTGGCAGCAGGCGCGACTCCGCAAAGAGGCCCCGCGACCACGAAGCAGGCAACTGGACCTGGCTCGAGGTCAGCTGGGCAGGCGCGACGCGGCAGCGGAGTAAGACAGCAGGAGCCAGCGAGCAGGAAGTCAGGCCGAGACAAGGAAGGTGCAACGCGAGAAGGGCGGAAAGAGAGCGGCTGGCCAAACAGAACAGAGCGACTCGTGACTGTTGGTCGTTTCCATTTGGCTCGAGATTCTTCTTTGCGCGTTTTCCATCAGTCTACTGTCAACTTTGCTCTCTGCATCTCTCGGCGGCCTCTGCTTCCCACGTCGACGGCTCGACAGCGTCTCGCCCGCTCACTTGTGCATGGCCCCCCAGCCGGGCGTCATCGGCGACATGGGCGGCGAGCGCAACTTGTTCTGCCTCTGCAGCCGCCGCTGCTGCTCGAGCTGCTCCTTGGCCTTGCGCTCCTTTTTCTCCTGCACCTTGCGCGCCTGCTCGCGCTCGCGCTGCAGCTCCAGCAGCTCCTGGTAGTTTTGCAGCTCAAACTCGAGCGCCTCCTCGCCGCTGTCGCTGCCCGGGCTGCCTAGTGAGTTGCTGCTGCTGCTGCTGCTGCTGCTACTGCGCGGCGTCCAGGACCGGGGGCTGGAGTAGCAGGAGTCGTAGTCGTGCTTTCGGTCGTGTGCGAGGGCGAGCGCAAACGTCTGGGCGTGGCGCGACGCAATGTGGCCGCTGCCACTGGTGGGACGGTGGAAGAGCGAGAACGAAGGCATGGCGACTGGCTCGGCTCTGTTCAGAAACTTGTGGTTCCTGCAAGGGTCGTGGTGACACGGTGGCGGATGTCTTGCCGGCGTGCTTGCGTGCTTGCGTGCGTGTGCGTGTGCGTTGGTGTACGCGCAGCGTTGGCCGGTCTTCTGCGTTGCTCTGCACAGTGGCGTCCGGCCTGCAGGTGTTTGGTGGTCTGGCTGGTTCTTGAGGCTCGGCGAGGTTGGTGTCGTCCGAAGCAGGCCAGTCTGTACAGTCTGGCGAGGTTGGTCGATGTCGTGGTACCACGGAAAGACGGATGAAGCCTCGTTTCAGCGGCAGTGCAACGAGTCGTGATGGTGCGTTTGCAAAAAGACGCGAGTGAAAACAGCTTGGCCGGGACGGTGTTCTTGACGGCTTGACTTCTCGTTGGTCGAGAGTCTGGAGCTTCAAGGTAGCCGGAGGCTGGCTGGGAAACGCCGGCAATTTTTCGTAGGGGAAAAAGTCCTGGAAGACTCAAGGGCAAATATGAGCACCCTCAGAAAGAAGACTGTAACTGCAGGTCCAAGTTGAGACAAAAAGGTAGATGATCTCAAGAGGCGGTCGGGTGCTGGTAGCAAGAGTAGTGATGTGCTGGTGCTGTTGATAGAGTGATGATGCGTCGAGGGTCAAGAAGGTTCAAGATGAAGATGAGGATTCAAAGATCAGGGAAAAAGGCGAGGCACAAAGATTAGATCGAGGAAGGCGACGTCTTTTTCAGGATAGGAAAACATGTCACAATAGTCGTTCGACGGTGGACACGGTGGTGAAATTAAAAGGTGCTGCTGGAGCATAGCATTGAAATTTTCTCGCACGGTATGCCTACGGGATGCTGGACTAAACAGTCAACGTAGTATTAATAAATCGACACAATAATGCCGTCAGACACACGAATAGACAAACGACACGACACGACACGACACGACGTCAGGGACGGCGTCAGAGACAGCGGCAACCGCCAAAAAAGACGCAATCCATGTGGTGGGTGGCTAACGTCACAGGAGACGGACGGGGCGGCGTGCCTGCGATGGAGAGATGCAGGCTGGAGATCTGATAATCAGATTGATAAAATGAAGGAGCGGGCAAGAACAAGCCGGGATGGGGACGCCACGGCAAAGTGCGATTAATTTACGGAGGCCAAGAGGAACCCAAAGGAGCTGGAGGTCGCAGCAGGGCCACCAGTTTAAAGACTTTTCACGAGGAGCGTCAGCAAAGTCACCGAGAAGCAATCTGGAAGGTCACAAAGCGGCGGGTGTGGAGGGCATGAATGGAAAAACCAGATACTGTGATGCCAGGACTTGCAAGAAAAGAGGACGAGCAATGGGGCCGACAGACAAGCCACCGGCAGTCGAGCGCAAGAGGGCAGGAGTGCGTGGAGCCAGACGATTCGAAGACGTAATATTTAACAATAACAGACGGGCACGGGCCTGGGTGTGGCGGGAGATGCGTGCAAGCTTGCGCGGGTGCTGGACTGGTGAAACGGAGGTTGTGGAAGAAGCCAAAGTGCAGATCAAGAACTGGACTGCCGAGGTCGCCTTTGATCTTTTGATCTACTCCGTAATTTTCCTTAATACTCCGGCCCGAGCAGCTAGCAAGTCGAGCAACGGAGCACTCGCTGGTCGTGCACGCTGAGGCTCGCGTGTACATTTACAGTCTATATTTACGCCCGGCCACCTGCGGCAAAACTAACATGTGCTCCTGATCTGGCCATCTTGGGACGAGGCACAAGAACAGTCGTCACAGGCTGCATGAGCAGAGGTTGATCAGGCGAGGCCGATGCAGCGATGCTAGTGCCACACGTTGCGCAAGTACCGGTTCGAACCACGGCAGTCGATTTTCTCCACTTTGTCCCTGTTTCTCCTGCCACATCTTGAAATCTCTTCTCCGTACGGATTTGTTTGGATGAGTTGTCCCTGTTTGGGCCAAAATAGCATGACAACTCTTTAAAGTGTTTTGTCCGCAGCGCTGACGCTCTTTTGCCCAATCCATTTCGGTGGTGACAAGAAGTTGCGCTGGAGAAAGGGCAAAGAAAGAAACTCCGGTGTCGTCCCTCGGCTGTGGCGTTTTGCGGATCAAAAAGAATCTGATAAAATCTGATAAATGCGGTGGGGACTGCCAAGCCTACTGCACCACCCAAGCACCACTGCTCTTGCCCTTTCGGTCATTTTCTTGACTTGTTGGCTGTGCAGGTTGCACTCACCCACCGTCATTTATTTTCACGGTTACTTTTATGTCATGCTGGTGGGCGCCGCCTCTTGGCCGAGCACCACCAGGGCGCACGCGGGTCTTTTTTCAACCAGGGCATCTGCATCAGGAAGGTCGGTAAGAGAGGTCAAGACAAGAGGTGTCGCCATCTTGGCCATGACGACCGCATCGGTGTAATTATACATAAATAATTTGTTTGTTTCGGTTTCGCTCATGCACAGAATCCAGCAGAGCCAAGCAAGCGTGCATTGTGCGTCCCTTCCATCCTCTTGAGAGTCTTTGCTTGGAAGAGACGCCGACGGGCCCTTCCGGGCTCGCAGCTTGGCCCTGAAAATTTGACAGAAAGATCTTCGGTACCTCGTTACTTTAAGCATATTTTCGCCCAGCGCTTGGGAATCTGGTTGCAGCTGCCAGCTTGGCGCCAGGGCACGCTCTCACAGGATTTCTATCAGATTCTTTCCAAACTTTTCCCGATCCGTGCAGCCAAGGCAGGGCAAGAAAACAGTAAAACATAAATATATATTTACAAAGTGAGGTTGATGCGCCAAACAGGTCAGATCATCAGGGTCGTCTAATCTGATGGCTATGCCGCTTTGTCTGCGAATTTGCGTCCCTAAAGACCAAGTTGATCTGATAATGGTCGTTTTAAACGCTTGGCGTTTTTAGCTTGTTGTCCAACACCTGATTTGGGCCATCTAGCCGCTCCAGTGCCGGCGCCAGTCAATCCCGCAGCCGTTAAATATAAATATCCGGAGTACACCATTCTGTTTAAATCGTTACTTTTTGCATTTTCTTTTTTCTTTTTACGCCGCATTACGAAGTACTCCGTAGGATCACTTGATTCTTTTTCCACATGCTTTAAAACAATGGGCACATGTGAGGTTCCAACCCCGTCCTTGTGAGGTCGCAGTCAGGCAAAAACATTTTGACGCCGGGGCTCCGAAAAACGGAAGTTTGCGGCAGACGAATAAACGAGTAGCAGGCACACAGTCCATGTGTGATAAATGGCTATTCTCAAGCCGGAGTGTACGAGCTCATGCCAATGCTGTTCCCAAAAGAAGCACAATGCAAGATTTGAGAGAGCCGGCAGTTCTAGCACGCAAGATATTTACGGCGCTGCGTGGGTGGCGATGTCGATCCGAATTACGGCATTCCACTGCGTAAATCGCGCTTCCAATGTCACTGCGAGCAAACCGCCATTGCTCGAGCGTTCTCGTATGTTGGCAGTGCGGCCTTAATGGTGCTTAGCGGTGTGTCTTGCGCAAAGGATGCTGTTCCGTCACATTGGATCTGTGAACAGCTTGACACAGGCACAAGGACTTCCGGAAGGCCATCCCGCAGGCCTGCCGACCATCCACAGCCACAGGGCACCACGGGCAAGCTAGGCTTATGGTTTACGGCTCGCGGTTCACGGCACATCGCAACGTGTGGCCGGTGGTCAGGCCTTTTTGATAAAAGGAAAATGAGAAAACAATCAGCTTCTCCGTACGTCACGCACGCTCTGTGGTCCTCGGTACGTCGAACAAGCTTGTTTTTCCATTGGTAACCTCAATAAGAACAAATCTACAGAGTACATCACGCGTACGTATGAAGTGTAGGAGCACCGCCTTCCCGGACCAACAAGGAACGTGAGGCCAGTCTGCACGCGGGCCCCGACCCGGAGATCCCAACGCTGTCTCCATTTGTGGCGTGTCACGTCATGTCACTCTTGGTGTCAAATACCTATTGGTCCTTCTGACTTGGCCGGTGGCTCGGCAAACACGCTCATTGTGACATGCGTTGTTTGTACCAGTGGTCCTCTTGGCTTCCTTGTGGCCCGACTCACCCCCAGCCATGCCATGCAGCATCGACACACACTGTGCAGAGTGCAACCCTACCTCATCGGTGGCGCATTTTCCCGTCATTTGCCGTGCCCGGACCGATCTTGCTGCCGTCTGCCCTGGACTCTGGTGGCTCTTTGTTTTTCCTCATGGCCTCATTGGGCTCCCTCCTTTTGCATCATCTCAATCGCACAATTTCTACTTTAAACTCGAGATGCCGAATAGTCAGTTCCCAACTCCGCGAAAGCGGGCTCATGATGAGATTGATTAAGATTGATAAAGAAACAAAAAAAAACGCAAACGGCACTGAACACCAGTCGGCCATGCTGGGCTCAAGAACAGCACCATGTAAGGGGCACGACGTTGACCGTGTGATGGTCGTTGCAGCTTCCTATTTAGTCGACCAGCTGACGTGCAGAGTCTTCCCCCTACTCCGTACATGCCTTTCCATCTTTTTCCGGATCGGCACTCCAAATCCTGCAACAAAACGCCACACCGTCACAGCGCACACGCTCTTGGGCTGCTTCGTTCAGGGCCGCCAGGAACCGCATTGGATCCTGCTTCCCCAGAATTTTACGGGACCGCCAATCCTGTTCTGGACAGCTCCGAACCGCCAATCGTAGCTCTTGAGCCTTTTGTCCTCTCATTGTGATGCAGCCGGCAAGTGGCTGAGGGTGCCAGGTCGATAGTGCGTGATTATGTCAGCACGAGATAATGCGTTATTATGTCAGCACGAATCACTGATGCACGACGACGAGCTCAAAGCAGCTCGACATCGGCCCAAACACCAAGGCCGGCGACGAAGTGGTGGCTTGTCATGCAATTAGACATTATATACTCTAGATTCCGTTCCCATGCAGCCCCGTCCTCCTGGCGCTGTCTGTGTCGGTCCGTGGCCCGGTCTGTGGCAATGGAATGATGCCAGACGCAGTGCATCTGCATGCGACGTGACTCTGTCCTTGGCGACATGGGCCCGAGTCGCAGAGCGCAAAGCAAGCATGAGTCTCGCGTCAGTCGAGTTCCTCCGAGTACGCGCCGGTGCTCGTTCCGCGGCCTGGATCGCCGGCCGCCGGCCGCCGCTCGCGCGTCTGCAACGCGCCTTGTCTCCTGTTCCGTGCCCCGCCGCCTAGTACAGGCCCGGGACGATGTGGTAGCGCACAATCTTCTTGTACTTCTCCCAGTCCTCGCCGTACTTGCGCGCACACTTCTCGCCGTCGCGCATGTCGCGGTGGATGAGCAGGATGGCAAAGTACAGCACGTAAAAGTACGTAAAGACCATGCCGAAGCCCTGTGCGGCGCCCGAGAGCACGACCTGGCCGTCGGTGCGCACAAACACCTGCTCGCCCGCGGCGACGGCGGCGACGGCGCCCGCCGAGTCCGCCGCCAGCACCACGTAGCCTGCGAGGCCCGTCGGCAGGCTGTACGGCCACGACTGGATCCAGTCGCCGAGGTAGTTGATGTGGCGCGCGAGGCCCCACCAGCCGGACACGATGAGGCGCGAGCCCGTCTTGGTCTCAATGTACTTGAGGTGCGCGACGCGCGGGTCGCTGGGGTTGGTGCGGAAGGCGTTCTTCTGGCTGTTGGCGAGGCGGAAGATGGAGAAGCCGGCGAGCAGCAGCGCGCTCATGGCCGCCACGCCGGCCCAGCCGAGCGACACGGGGTGCGACGCCAGGTAGCGCGTCTGCGTCGAGTACAGGAACGGCACCCACACGAGGTCGCCAAACGACAGCATCATGCCGAAGCCGTCGGTCGTAATGTCAATGGTCGTCAGGATCGCCGCCTCCATGACCTGGCTGTCGAGAATGTACAGCGCCTGCACGGCCGAGATGAAGATGATGCTGTCCGTGACAAAGCCAAACGTGCGGTACTGCTTGGCCGCAAACGCAAAGTTGAAGAGCATCCAGCCGAGCATGCCGGGGCGCAGCTCCATAAACGACTTGATGTCGAGCTCGCCCAGCAGCGGCAGCGTCACGCGCGGGTTCAGCTCGCGGCCAATGAACCAGTCGTACAGTGCGTTGCCCGAGTGCCCGCCCGCCGCGAGCTCGCGCAGGTCGCCCGCCGCCCGTGCGCCCGGCTCGGGCACGCGGAAGCTCAGCAGGTACACGTACGTCGCGAGCGCCATCGAGATGAGGATGTTGGTCGTCAGCAGCTGCAGGTAGTTGTCCGTCATGAACGTGAAGAGCGGGAACTCGGCGCCCTGTGCAATCGTGCCCGCGAGCACAATGGCGAGCGTAAAGAGCGTCGACGCGAGCGTGTTGCACTTGTACGTGAGGCGGCCGCCGTGCGACAGCTCAACGCCCTCGTGGACGGCGCCCGGCAGCACGCGGTGCAGCACCGCGCTGAACAGGTAGTACGCCAGCGTCCAGCCGGTGACGCGCCAGCTGCCGAGGCCCCAGATGCCGTCTGCGGGCCAGCCGACCTCCTGCTTGAGTGTCGCAAGGTCGAGCGTCGACGGGCTCAGCAGCGACGGGGCCGGGCAGCCCGAGATGTCGTTGCACGCAAACGTAAAGAGGTACAGCAGCACCGGCAGGCCGAAACTGACGCCGAACGCGCCAAGGGGGCCGCCAAACTCGTAGCCGTGCGGCGCCTCGGCGGCCGGCTTGGTCGTTTTCGGGGCCATGGTCGAGGGCTCGAGGTCGGAGACTTTCGGAGAGAGCAGGGGTAGTGGCCGACGAGGTCGAACTGTGGTGTGTCCGTGACGTGAATGGCCGCTCAGGATGCGCGGCTGGCCTTTTAGTATCGCGGTCGCGCGAGCTGAAAAACAACAGTCGTCTAGCTCAAAAGGGGCGTGCCAAGCCTTGCGGTTGGTCGGCACCTTGCGCTTCCGGGACGCCTGATGTTGGGTTTGGGCGGTGTTCATTGGCTGCGGCCCCCGTTCCAGCGCAGTTCCAGTGCGATTCCAGGGGCACAGCCGCCTAAAGAAGCTAGCGCCAGGCGGAGCAATGGGCGGGCCCGAAGCCATTGCTGCTGCATATTGAGCCGCACCCAATCACCACGTCGGGCACGGCGCAAATACCATCGAAAAGGGCCGCGCTGGTTCCGAGTACGAGATCCGGATGGTGCAATGTGGCTGAGTGTGTGGTCTCGATCCTCGGTCCGGAGCTCTGCTTCCATCGTCTGGCCTTGCCTTGCCAGATGATTGCTACCCAGCTCAACCTCGAGTTTGCTTGGCCATCATCCATGCCGTCGCCGCGACGAATGAGCAGTTGCAAGTGTTGCGAGGCCCGTGCTGGCCTTGGTCGTGTCGTCTGAGATCTGCCGGAGCTTGGTTTTATAACACGGCATTGGCTGGTGCAAGTAAGCAACCAACTACATTGAGACTAGGTGCTAGCCGTCCGCATATCAAGCCATAAGCACCTATTCTCTCATGAAACTGCTACGAGTATCCGGTTTTGGTGCCGTCAATAACAGAGTATTGTCTGCCGGGCATTAGGATGTATTTCCACGTTCGGTAATTATTTTCCTCTGCTAAAAGTAGGAGGACAAGGTCAGCATAAACATAACGCGATGGGTGTCTGTTTGTAAATCACGATTAAATTAGGAATCTATTCAAATAATTAGTCAATCTAAAGTTAATGAATAACAAAAACGACAACAAAAAAGAGATTGAATTCTTAATCCGCGCTGTAGCAAGCCAATTTAATCCAACGCTGTAGCAGGCCTATTTAATCCAACGCTGTAGCAGGCCTATTTTTCAGCCAGTCCATCTCCCAACACCATCTTTGAAATCTTTCGACCAGTGCTGTAGCACGCCTATTTTTCAGCCAGTCCATCTCCCAACACCATTTTTGAAATCTTTCGACCAGTGCTGTAGCAGGCCTGTTTCCCAGCCAGTCCATCTCCCAAGAACACCTTTTTTAATCCTTGCTTGCGGTTCGAACGCGGGCGTTCTGGCCCGGAGCGTCTTTTTGCTCACGGATACTTGATTGGACGCGGCCGCGGGAGCGCGATGGGAGGCTTGAATTTTGAGCCAATCAGAGGCCGCCCAACCGGTTCTTTTGCTAAGCCAGCGTTCTTTTCTTCTTTTTTGCGCACTGGGAGGTGCTACTCACTCTCTTTTGAAAGTTGAGGTCTTGTGTACAGCTCGGCCATTGTGGTAATTACTATGTTAGACTGCTAGTGGTACTAGAAGCAAGCTTAACGGTCTATATAAATAGAGTTGTGACGAGATTTGGTCCTACGCACAGGTGGAAGCTTTGCTTACTAATATCGACCAAATGCTGTACCCAATTGCAACGAGATTACTCATCCGTAGAACCCAATGACAAGCCACCTCATAGCGTCATGTTTTACCGAGTATCTGCCGCCGATTTTAGCCGCCACGACTCGCCCGCTGTTGGTGGAAAAATGGAGACCTCCAATGCATCACGAATCCCGTCCGGAATGATCTCGGTCGAGACACCCCGAGTCGTATGCGGGGTGTGTTAGCATGAGTCGCGCTCTTCCGTTACAGTGCAGCATCTAAATATACTCTGTGAGCTCGACGGCTGTTGCGAGAGGCTGGAAACAGTGACTTTTGCCAGATCGAATCTTGCATCGCGACAAAGAGCCGGAGACCCGGAAAAACAACGCTCGGCGACACACCGAGCTCGGCCGACGCTGTACTCCGTACTTTTTGCATGCCGGGCAGCTCATGCTCTTTAGGTGTTTTAGGAGTTCTAGGCCATGGCTGTTCACTGTATATTTACAGCAACTTTCGTGGTGGCGACAATACAAGCAATGACGCAACAGAGCTCGATGCGATGCAAACTGGCAGCGCATCGGCCTCGGAGCGAAACCAGAAAATCAATCCATCTTGTATCGCAATGGCCGGGTCGCAGCAGTGAGCGGGATTCTCTATTTCACTCCACTTCGGCGACGATAGCTCAATTTCCTACCAGCCAATTCGAAGCCGTGCTGCCGAGCTCGTCATTTCAAAGGCGGGGGTTTCCTCATCGGGGGCTGCCGCCTCCTGCCTCGTAGCTCATATTCCCGGCGGTCGTACCTTCTAGACTGGCATTGCCCGCCTTCCTTTGATTTAAAAGCAACGACCCCCTCACCCCTGAGATTCTCCGCGCCGTTCTCTCTTGTTTGACTCGACCATTGACTGTTGTTCATCAATATCGCGATACCCTTCCATTTACACGCATCCCCGCACCCCACAATCGCCAACATGCCCTACCCCGACAAGTTCACCGGCTTCCAGGTCGAGAGCCCCAAGACCTGGACTGAGTTTCACAAGAACGAGTTCCAGCCCAAGCCTTTTGGCGACTACGATGTCGACGTCAAGATTGAGGCCTGCGGCGTCTGCAGCAGCGACATCCACACCATCAGCGGCGGCTGGGGCGACCAAAAGTTTCCCCTGGCCGTCGGCCACGGTATGCACCCGACACCCGATGCGATGCTACGTAGATGAGACGATGCAGACCGGACAACGTACTGACGACCAGAAATCATTGGCAAGGCCATCCGCGTCGGCCCCAAGGTCACTCTGATCAAGGAGGGCCAGCGCGTCGGCGTCGGCGCCCAGTCGTACTCGTGCCTTGACTGCCGCCAGTGCAAGAACGACAACGAGACCTACTGCCGCCAGCAGCTCGACACCTATGGCGCCACCTGGCCCGACTCCGGCATCGTGTCCCAGGGCGGCTACTCGTCGCACGTGCGCACCCACGAGCACTGGGTCTTCCCGATCCCCGACGCCCTCAAGTCCACCGACGCTGCGCCCATGCTGTGCGCCGGCCTGACCGTCTACAGCCCCCTTGTGCGCAACGGCTGCGGCCCCGGCAAGAAGGTCGGCATCGTCGGCATCGGCGGCCTCGGCCACTTTGGCGTCATGTTTGCCAAGGCCCTCGGCGCCGAGGTGTGGGCCATCTCGCGCTCGCACAGCAAAGAGGAGGACGCCCGCAAGATGGGCGCCGACGGCTTTATTGCCACCGCCGACAAGGACTGGGCCGCGCCGCACGTCATGACCTTTGACCTGATTGTCAACACCGCCAACTCGTCCGAGGGCTTCGACCTGTCGGAGTACCTGTCGCTGCTCGATGTCCACGCGCACTGGGTCAGCGTCGGCCTGCCCGAGGGTGAGGGCACCAAGATCCGCAACCAGGACTTTATGAAGAACGGCTGCTTCATTGGCAGCAGCCACCTCGGCTCGCGCAAGGAGACCATTGCGATGCTGCAGCTGGCCGCCGACAAGAAGATCAAGCCGTGGATCGAGCAGGTGCCCATTGGCCCCGAGACCCTGTCGACGACGGTCCAGCGCCTGCACAAGAACGACGTCCGCTACCGCTTCTGTCTGACTGAGTTTGACAAGGCATTTGGTCAGTAGTGCGCGGGCAATGCTAGGCTCGAGGCATGGTGAATAGTAAAAATTAATCAATTAACATAAAAAGTAGAGGCACAGTGAAGTTCGGTCGAGACCCATGTTCGATTCACGATAGTCACACCAGCTGGGGACCACCTCAAAGAAGCGCCCGATGATCGACTACATCTGAAGCGCCCGTCGAGGGACCGAGAGCCGTTATGTTAATGACTGCGGAAAAGGATGAATGAATTCATGGGACGCGGAACTCATAGCCGAGCAGAAGAGGCCCCTCGGCTATGAGTTCCGCGGCCTATGAACTCATTCATCCTTTACCGCAGAGACATTGACATATAATCTTTCGGTCCCACGGCGGGTGCTGCCGATGCATGTTAATGATCAGGCGCTTCTCTGAAGTAGTCCCCAGCCTGGTGATTGCGCCGAAAATGGGCTTCGAATCCGTTCTTGATACAGAGACATGGATGGTAACAAGTTTAAGAACGATACGGGACGAGAAAGATGGACGCGACGGCGGTATAAATACCCGACGGCGGTAATAAATGCCGCAGTTTGCGAAACTGTTGGCCTCAAATCACAAAAAAGCCGCACCACAAAAAGCCGCTGACATAAGACATTGCCACTAGGTCACGTGTAGATTAGATACTTGGTGCCCCTGCTGCAAGACGCCACTGGTCAGGGCTGGAAGGGTTTTGCCCTGGTCCACATATTCTGTAATTGAGATAAAAATCGCGTAATCGATTGGCCGCCCAAGCTATCAGAAAAATCGAGGTAATGCTAGGGCGAAAAAATTAGTAGTGCCTGCCAATCCCATAGTGGTCCCTCTTTTGGTTGTCTTCCAGTTTGAACTCGACCATCGACAACACACATCGACAACATCTTCAAAATGTCTGCCCCTCAGCTCAACAAGATTGCGGCTACCAGCCCTTCGCGCCAGAACCCTTCTGAGCTCGAGACCAGCATTGCTGGTGCTCTGTTCGACCTGGAGTCGAACACCGCCGACCTGAAGGCTGCTCTCCGCCCCCTGCAGTTCGTCTCGGCCCGCGAGGTGAGATTGAGTCCATGACTCCTAACTAGTGATTTGCATAACTCCTCCA
Source organism: Ophiostoma populinum (assembly GCA_029298855.1). Classification (NCBI taxonomy): domain Eukaryota; kingdom Fungi; phylum Ascomycota; class Sordariomycetes; order Ophiostomatales; family Ophiostomataceae; genus Ophiostoma; species Ophiostoma populinum. Next base: position 1,465,765 of record JANSLU010000003.1, on the reverse strand, counting down.
TGGATGTGTGGACTGCGACTGCCAAACGACAGCGATTCTCTCCATTTCTGCGACATGGAGAGGCGCGGGACGACATTGGCGGAACCTGAGACGACGAGTCCGAATCGAGAAGAACGGCACTACCGAGACAGCTGCCGAGCCGGCCTCGGCCGAGGGCAGACGGAAACCAGAGCCGAACAGCCTCGAATGGCTGTCGGAAGACCCGACTGAGGCTGTTTTCTGTTGGAGACATTCAACAGCTGGACTAGGCGCTCGCGCCGTTGTCCGCCTCGGCAGCTGTCTCGCGACTCCCACGCTCCCGACGGTTGACGAGCGCCTCGACCCTGCTCGACTTCTCCGACCACGACTGTCTTCACTCCGATCCTTCCACCGACATCTCCCGCACTCGTGCACTCCTCGACGGCCCATACACATTGAAAGAGGAGGATACTGGACGGGAAGCGGTCCATGGATGGTGTTATGCAAACAACCTGTCCAGGAGCTCGCATGCTGACTTTGGATCTTTAGATCGAGGTTGGCCACGGCAAGAAGGCTATTGTCATTTTTGTCCCCGTCCCTTCCCTGCAGGGCTTCCACCGCGTTCAGCAGCGGTAAGTTGACCACTCTGGTTCTTCAAACGAGCGACCATCTAACAATGACAGCCTGACCCGTGAGCTGGAGAAGAAGTTCCCTGACCGGCACGTCCTGATCCTGGCCTCGCGCCGGATCCTTCCCCGCCCCAAGCGCTCCAGCCGCTCGCGCAACACCCAGACCCAGAAGCGCCCCCGTTCGCGCACTCTGACTGCTGTCCACGACGCCATCCTGACCGACCTTGTCTTCCCCGTCGAGATTGTCGGCAAGCGTCTCCGCACCAAGGAGGACGGCTCCAAGACCCTCAAGGTCATTCTTGACGAGAAGGAGCGTGGCGGTGTCGACTACCGCCTGGACTCGTACTCGGAGGTCTACCGCCGCCTCACCGGTCGCAACGTCGTCTTCGAGTTCCCCCAGAACGCCTCTGAGTACTAAACAATTCTCTCTTTGCGTAAAAACAAAAAGGTGAATTGCGGCGTACAATGTTGGGCTAACGGGTATGACTTTTTACTTGGGATTCTAGACAGAAGGGAACAAAAAGTACTTTCAATCAAAAATGGTGTGATGAGTCAAAGTCTTTTTCTTTCTTTGCTTTTCTAGTACCACGATGCGACAAGAACAGGCGTTCTTCTGGTTTGGGCGGAGTCTATGCTTGCACTTCTTTTTGTTGGTCCCTGTCTCACGAGATCTCATCAAATGAATAATACAAAAAAATATAAAAGTGTCATCAAGCATCTGTCTACTCCCATGGAACCATACCAAGAAACAAATCAATCAAATCAACACGCTCGCTCGCTGGTGATTGTAGTGGCTCGTACATGCGAGTATGCGAGTATAGCGCATGGTTCACCGTAAAGGTGCGTTAAATATTACTGGCGCACCCGGCCGATACCGAGGACGCACCAGTACGCGAGCTCGCGCTTCTCCTTGGCGTCCTTGTCCTTGCTTGACGTCGCGCCCACGCCGTCCTGCCCTGCCTCGGCCTCCCACTCGAGGCGCACAAACATGGGGATCTCGACAATGTCCTCGTCCTCGCGCAGCGGGCTGAGGTCGATCTTGTTCGTCTGGCCCTCGGGCTGGTTGCCAATCGGCTTGTTCATCGTCGCCAGCAGGTCCAGGTTCAGCGACGGCGGCACAATCTCGACGACAATGCTGACCCAGTTGCGGCCGCGTTTCCAAATCTTGCCGGCTGTCGCCTGCTGCTGCCCGCTGCCGTCGTCGCCGCTGCCGGCGACGCCGGCCCTGGAACTATCTCGCAGCGCGTCGTCCCAGACGTCCGTGTTGGGATCGACCTCAAACTGCGGGCACAGCACCGTCACCTTGCTGGCGAAGCGGCCGGGCGTCGTTGACGGCGTGGCCAGCGTGACCTTGACCGTCTCGAAGATGGGGTTCGTAAACGTCAAAATGTACTGCACAGGCTTGAGCGGCTCCAGGATGTTGACTGGTGGCGGCGGGACCACGGGGGCGGAGCGCGACGACGTCTTGGGCACCGGCGGCGGCGCCGCAGGCGCAACCAGTGGCCGGATCGAGATGCCCGGGATGTAGAGGCTTGCGACAAGGCGGAGGCGGTACCGGCTGTTCGTCGACTTGGCCTCGGGCTTGCTGATAATGTGCCTGCACACGGGGCAGCGCTTAGAGCGCTTGGTCCGCAGCAGGCACGGCACGGGCCGCAGCTCCTCGAGGAAGCGCTGGCGGCCGTAGAGGCGTTCCTCGCCGACGTACTCGACCTGCCAGGCGCGCTGCTCGGCCGACGTCGTACTGTCCCACCCGTTGAGGCCGTGGGTGTGGTTGTGGCCGGCTGCGACGCCTTTGTGAAGGCGTGCAATGGCCTCCGACTCGTCCAGTTGCGCCGGCATAAAGCCCTCGCTCTCGTCGCGCGCCTCACGCATGCTGCGGATGCGCTGCTGCTGCTTCTTATCCAGCCGCGAGGCGCCGCCGCCCGCCGTGTACATGCTCATGATGCGTGACAGCGACGCAGGCGACGCAAAGTTGAGGTCGCCAAACGACGAGAGCGCGCTGACACCGCTGCCGCTCGTCTCGGCCATCTGCTTCTGGTAAAAGTGCCTGAGGTTGCTAAACTGGGTCTCCAAGTCCAGACCCTCCTCGCCAGCGCCAGACTGCGTCGCCGAGCTAGCTACAGCGGGCTCGTCGGCCGTCATGGCTGCCGACAGCGATGAGGGGATGGCCGCGCCAAGCTCGCGCCGCTTCATCTTCTGTTCCCTGGACGCGAAGCGTGGCCTGCCACCGTTGCGCATCTTGGCCAGTTGGCCGTACAGCGCGTTGGCCTTGTCGAACTGGAGGCCGACCTCGGTCGACGACCACTGGCAGAACGAGCACCACAGCATGAAGCCGCTGCCGGCGGCCGACGGGGCGTCAGGACCAGGGGCCGGGCTCGCCTGTGACGGGTCTGTCGTGTTGGTCACGGTGAGGGGTGCAACGCATACTGGGCACTGGAAGCAGCTTCGTGCACATCTGATTGCCAAACGCGCGTTAGCAGCCCGCTCCGGTATCTGCGCGTACAAGTGCAGTGTGCTGCATTGGATACCGCGCTCTGCGTGTGCAGCGTGTGCATGCATGCCGTGTTCTCTGCAACTGCAATGGCAAGGGCAGCGTTCGTTGGACGAGCTACGCCGACGGACGTGCCCGGGCGTTACGTGCATGCATGTGCAGCACATGCACAGAGCCACGCCGTGCCGCGAGCACAAGATCTGCGAGACATGTAGACATGTGCCGCGCATGGGAGAATGGGAGACGTACCGGTTGCCTTCGCTCTTGATGTTGCTGAGCGGCACTTCAAACAGGCAGCTGGGGCAGTAGTAGGTGAGAATCTCTTCCGCGACGCAGCGCGGACACCGGATTTGGTGACAGTCCTCGCAGTACAGGATGTGCTCGAGCGGGTACAGGCTGTAGTTGGCGCGCGGGGACCGCGGGTCGAATGTGTGGTCGTCCTTGTCGGCCTCGCCCCCATCGGCGCCGTCTGCGCGATGTGACGACGTGGGGCGGCTGTCGGACTCGCGCGTGGCCGTCGACGAGTTGTCCGAGCACGGGCACTGGAAGTAGGTATATGGTGTGAAGGAGGCGGTCGCCATGTCGGGGATCGTGCCTGGCCGCTCGGTGCCAGGTGCTGCTGTCGCGTCGGGCCGTTGGAGCTGTGTTGTCAATTTCCCTGGCCACACACGGGAGTGGAGCCACCCGCAGTAAATATGGCGGTGGCGCGCGGCAGAATTAATGATGGGGCGCTGGCCTTGGGAATGAAGCAAGTTGCCTAATTAGGCAATTGGTAGGTGGCGAGACGGCAACCGCGACTGGCAAGAGCCCCTTTTCCACTGCATCATATGCTGTGCATCGCCGAAACTGACTGCAGTTGTTTCTTGTTCAAACCAGACAATCTCAAACGAACCAGCAATCGATTCGACCAGCATGCGGCTGCAACACAGCAGCAAGGGCGGGCTGACGCAGCCCGAGACGACAGCGAAGCAGTTTCGTCTTGTGCCTGCGGCAGAACGCTTGAGACACTGGAACACCCGCCGAAGACACACACCGGCGGACAGGCAGCGTACAAGCTAAAATCACGACAGGCACGGTTTCGCAGGTACAAAGTCACGGCGAGCCTAGGCGAGTCTTGTCGGCACGGTGTGAGTCGAATCATATCTCATACCTGAGCGACGTTTTCTGACCATGCCACCACTAGACCGAACGGTCCGGATACGGCTAGAATAGGAACTGATGTCAAAATATGCCCGCGTTTCTCTGTTGAGAAACCTGGACCGACGCGCGCACCATGCCAGCCGCAGTACTCAACAGTACGACGTGGCGCAAACTGGAGCAAATATCTGCACTGGCTGGGCCGAGGTACCGCGAACAGCGCAAAAGGCTTTGTGATCTGTTCATTTCCATGGTGGCGTTCAATATACCCCGAACGACCTGCACGCTCGGCCAGCGCCGTGCCAGTTCGGACAACGCCCTGCCTGGAAATCAAGGAGACGGTCGCAGTGGACAGGAATAGCAGGTTTTGTTCCTGGTACGAAGCCACTGCACTGGGTTCTAGAAATTGCAAGACGCCATGGCACGGGCAAGCCCACGCACTGGGCGTGAGCTGCGTGTAAATCACGCTCACGCTGTGACGACGCAAGCGACGCGCGGGCGAGGCGGGTACAATCCATGACGGCGACAGCCACAAATCTTGTTGTGCGACGGCGGATCACAACAAAGAACCAAAGAGACCAAAGAGACCAACGCGACGCTTGGCCAAGGCCAATCGCCTGCGCCAGCGATGGCTGATGCAAGTGCCGCGCTGCACATGAGGCAGTCCCGCTGACCCATGCATCTGCCGACGCAGCAAGATTGCAGCCAATGGCCCGGGACAAGGACGAGAACAAATGGCCAAGGCCGGGCTTACATGCAGTCCACAGAGCCCGAGACACGCGTACTCCGTACACCGCCAGTGCGGGCTGTTCCCGCGACGCCCTGCCGCCATGTCGGCCACATTAGGGCTAGGCGTGCAAGGCGTTGGCGGACGGTCGGGAATCGGAAACCATCGCTGGCGGGCCCAGAGAATGGCAACGCAGCTGACATTGCGCGAGAACAGGATGCAGCAGGGCCCGTCCACGACAGCTGGATCGATTACGACATGGATTCTGTGCGCCTGTACCGGAGTTGTCGGACACAAGCTGCGACGATCCTGCGGCAGCCGTCCAAGAAATCCAAGAAATACAGAGTACGGAGTAGGCGCTCGTTTGCCTGATGGTGGCCTCGGCTCGAGTTTCGACGAGACGGCCTTGGTCAGTGAGAAACCGGGGATCGTCAAGCAGGCTACAAACAAATTAGCGCCAGAGACCAGCCAGGCGCAGACTCGTGGACTCGTGGGGAAATGCGATGCACGAATGCACGATGCATTGAGACAGCGACACAAAGAGCTGGCAGGCCTGATGCGTCTGCCGATTCAAACTGTTTCAATGGCCGGCCATGCTGCCGTGCTGCCGTGCTGCCGTGCTGCCGACCGCTCTTTGCGCAAATCCAGCCAATGTCTGACCTGTCGCCGGGCGGGCACTTGCATGTCACTCGAGGACGCTGTCAAGGCTGTGATGCGCTGATGCCCATCCCCGAGCGGCGCATCCACGCAAAGACGATTGCATCACTGCCAGCGGACATGTTGGCCGGCACTAGGGCGGGGCATTGGAAACAGCAGCGCAACGAGCGCATAATGCTCCTGCAAAGATGAAACTTTGCGACGGGCGCCTACGGAGTATGGAATCGGGCATGTCTTCCATGCCGGAGCCATGGCGCGATCCTGACAGGCTGCTGCTTCTTGTGCATAAACAAGAACTGCACGCAATGAATCGTCTTTGCACAGCAGACGCGGAGGGCTCGACAGCAGACGCAAGCGACCCGGCGGCCGAATGATGCAGGAAGCGCACGTCGATCCTTTCTGGATGTGCTTGAGCGGGTGTACCGAACCCGGCACGTCTTTATTGCATTGTCTCACCCGAAGCTGTAAGATGGGCAAACCCGGATATGGTGGTACCACTGGTTGATTTTCAATTTTAGTGGTGTCTCCGGATGCAAGCTGTCTCGATTTGACGGCGACAGCTATCGCAGGTCTAGCAAGGCGATCTTCTAGAAAGAAAGCCGCAAATGACCTTTCTTGTCGTGCTGTGGGATATCGTGCCAGATAAGTGGTGAGCACGAGGCTCCACGCCGAGCTCAAATGACGGGCTCCAAGGAATGCAGGGAGCCTTACTCGCATCGACAATCAAACACGACAAAAGGCAGATTGCGAAATCAAATAGGGCGGGAGAAAAGAAGCGCGGTGGTGGATCACGATGGAGAAACGAGAGAGGCGGCCATAGCGAGCGCCATTGTTTCTACGGAGTACTGCAACGAAGCTTAGAGCAGGGCAAAAGTCCCCTGACCCTGCTCGTCTTCAGCTGGCCACATGGAGCACGGACGCTTGAAGCACGCTTCTGCCATGGCGAAACAAGATGCGATTTGGAATTTAAAAGCATCCTTGAAGCATTTGGCAGACCCTACCAGGGCCTTGCCCGGCCTTGTGCGCCAGCTGCGCATTCGCCGTCCTGGTGGGATGCCGTGGCAAGAGGCCTGTCTGTTGGCTATAATGCGGCCAATAGTGCCAATTGTTCAATTATTGTGCAATGGTGGCCCATCTACTATATTGGGCGGCATATTGGCGGCAGTCCAGTCCATTGTTTGGCCCAGCACCCAACCCTGCCAAAGGCGTTTTCAGTCAGAACTTGATGGGGCGAGGGCAGTTAAATTGAGTGTGGAAATGCATCGCAGGTACGCGTGGCCCCTCCTGGCCGGGTCTCGTCAAATCCCATGGCGACGGGCCAAGAGGAAAAAGCTGTGGCGATGGAGAGACAATCAGGACGAGGCGAAAGACGGCTCGAGATATATTTATGTGATCGGGCGCACAACGCAGTGCGAGGCCCGCTTGAACGACGTCACTGGGCCACGGGAAGAAAACTGCAACACGGCGACAGGCTACGGGCAGGGCCGGCGGCTGCGACGGTCGATTGTTTCATTTTGTTCTGAATTCGATGAAGCCTGAAAGAGGACCGGCCAAGTGCATCGTGGCAGCTCTACGGAGTACGGAATACGTTGCGCTGCGCTGGCACGGCTTGCGGATGGTTTGCGAATGGGGCATACATTTTCAGACTGACCGAGCGTATCGTGCATGTTGCAGCCAGCAGTGCATCCGCTGTGCCTACGGAGCTACTTGCTGGGATACCACGCCAGCCAGCTCTTGTCGGCCGGGCGCAGGTGGCGACACAAGCAAAATGGCCGAGGGCGAGACGGCAAGACGGCGCGACGAGGAAATGAAGACAGGAAGCTGGCCAAGTGAGACACCAGCAGAAAGACCAAGACGATGCACGAGAAGCCGCCTTGACAGGATACTTATCATCCAGCATATCAAGCTGTAGCCTCGCGGCATTCGAGAGCACGCTAATGCGGGCTAGGACCGGGCTAGGAGCGGCGTGGCAGCCTGAGACGCGGCAAGTGCAGAAACGTGCAGAAAGCGACGTGAGCAGGAGCTCAAGGTCCAAGTCCGAAGCGTCATGTTTCTCTGGGGCAGGGATGGAAGGCTGCCCTGAGATAAAGGCAATATTGCAACGCCATGGTGGTGGCGTCCAAAGAGCGCATCGCAGAGGACAAAAGACCAAGAAAACAAAAGACCAAAGGCTTGCACAGGGACTGTGTAGCGTCAGGCTGCGATACAGTGTCTCTGTGGCCGTGTGCGTGGTGAGCGCTGGCGTCGACGGAACGGTGGATCGCGATAGGCACTGGCAGATTTGCACTAGCACGATGGCGCTACGCGGACGGGGCAACAGCGAGACAGCGAGACAGCGATTCGCATTCGCGGCGACTGGTGCGACTGGGTGGTGCAGCGCAGCGCCGCAGTGGGCAGGGTGTCTCGCCCAGCAATGCCGTGTTCCAGCTGCCCAGCTGCTTGTGGCAAGACCAGCGGTATGAGCGGTACTCGCAGTCAATTATATACGGTGCACGCCCGGCGCACAGAGCTCACCGCCGAGCTCTTTTTCCCTTTGCCTTTTGCCTTTTCAATCTTTCTCGTCTTCTCGTCTTCTCGTCCTTTCCTTTTTGTTTATTGCAAGTTGTCTTTTGGTGTCGAGTGCTTGAGCCGGTTTATATTTAGCATTCGGCGAAGGCAGCAAGGAGTCGACACGGCTTGATCCTGCGACGGAGGGACCATCGCCAGTACCGTTGCGCTGCGACTGCGACTGCGCCAGCGCTAGCCCTTACACCAGCACTGCTTCCAACACCAGCACTGCTTCACACGACGGGCAGACTCGACGACGGCCAGAACGGCAAAGAGAACGACAAGTCCCAAGTGATACAACCAGACTGCCTTTGACAACTGCAGACTGCAGCGCCCGAGCGCAAACGAGCGACAACGCCAATCTGACGACTGACGGGCGGCGTTTCACAGAATCCGCATCCGCCGCTCCTGCGCCCTCGCCGTCGGTCTATTTTCGCGTGCGGCAGGAACAGGCGCGAACACTGCCGACACCTATATTTGCATCAGAGGAGTGGGATTTAGCTTTTGCATCAACGCCAGCGGGATGCGGCGTTGACGACACACGGTCTGGGGGCAAATTCACCACGCCACTCGAGCTCAAAACGAGCGCATTGCACGTCGGCATTGACTTGAACGAATCGGCACAGCATCGGACTGATCTTTACTGTACCGACATTTTCAAAAAAAGTTTCGACAACCATGGACGCACAACGAGACGTGGCGTTGTACAATGGTGTATCGAACCGGACGCGAGGATGGAAGTCGCGGCGACCTGGCGACGAGCTGCCGGCGATGCGACCCTTGTCGGCGGCGCACACCCGGCTGCGGCGGTGGGACGGCGCGAGCAAGACGAGCGCGGCATGGGACGGTCTGCGGCGCGACTCGGAGCTGTGGTTCCGCAACGGCAACTGCTTTGTGCACCTGTACGGACGGGGCGCGTCGCGGCGGGGTGCGTCGTTCCGGCTTCCGTTTGCGGCGCTGGTGGCGGCACAGTGCCAGCCGCTGGTGGCGGCGTACATGGCGCGCGACGGCGACGCGAGCGTGAACCAGCTGGCCGGCCTGGACGACTGGAGCCGCGCGCACCTGCTGGGCCGTGTGGACCTGTACATTCCCGCGCCGGCGCACGCAGACGCAGACGAGGTGACGTCGTTTTACGTGGCACTGCGCAACCTGTTTGCCTGGGCGGTGCGGCGCGCGGTGGTGGGCGAGCACCTGGGCAGCGCGCTGGCGGGTCTGTACAGCGCGATGCGGGCGTTTCGGCCGGCGTCGGTGGACAATGTGAGCGATCTGCTCGTCTTTTTGGAGGACGAGGGGTACCTGGCGGTGGCCGGGCACCCCGAGCACGCCCTGGCGCTGCTGCACCTGGCCGAGACGATGCAGCTGCCGGGTCTGTACGCGGACGCGTTTGCACACAGCGTCGGCATGTACAATGCACTCTTTGCAGGGACGGCGCACCAGTACGTGAGCGTGGCGTCGCGACGGCTGCTGCGACGCGCACGGCTCGAGATGGACCTGCGGCTGGGCACGCTCGGCGCGCTGCTCGAAGGGTTTGCCGAGCACGCGTTTCGCGACGCCGACCTGCCGACGGACGTGCGACGACACGCAGACCGGTTCCGTGCGTTTCTGGTGGCACACTATGCGGCGCGGCTGGGGCAGTACCCGCCGCCATCGACGGACACGCGCAGCACCATTTTCGCGCCGGGCGTGTACCGCGTGCTGGCCGACGACTTTGGCGCGCTGTACGAGTACCTGGTCGACACGAGCCGGTCGCAGTACGAGCCGGGCTGGCTGGGCACGGCACTGGGCGCGTACGACACACAGCACGCGTACGCGCCCTTGGCCCACCCGCAGCCGCTGCTGCCCGAGGACGTGGCGGTCGTTTTTGCGGCGGCGTCGGTACCGGCCAGTGCACCGACCAGTGCACCGGATCGGCTGGGCGTCGCGCGGTCCAGTACACGGTCCAGCACGCGTCGGCTCTCGTGGTTCGGGCTGCGCAGCGACAAGGACCGAGCCGACCGGAAGGACAGGGCCGACAGGCCTGAGAAGCCCCAGAAGCTGCAGCCCGACACACGTCTCGTCGCCCACACGAGCCTGCTCAAGGCGGCCAATGCAAATTCAGGAAATGCGGCGAGTGCACAAACGCGGAGTGCGCTGGTGGCGGCGTACCGGCAGTTTGAAGAGGACGCGGTGTTCAAGCCGTACCAGGCGGACCGGCGCGAGACGGTGTCGCTGGCAGATGGCCGACGTGCACGCTGGCTGGTGGTGTACGCGGTGCACCAGGCACTGTCAAAGAAGCTGGTGGCGCCGGCGGTCGAGGCGGTCGCCGATGCAGTGACGGACACGGGCGTGGCGGCGTACCACGTATCGATTGCGGCGTCGCACATGCCCGTGTGGCGCGACGGGGTACCGGGCCCGGCGGACGAAAAGACGAGCGGACAAGAGCAGCAAGAGCAGCAGGCCGAGGCGCCTGTCCGGCCACTAACGGCGTCGGCGACCTTTTCCGTGGGCGACGGGCACGGACCACGCACGCCGACACGACGGCCGCACGTGCTCGACAGTACGCCGCCACCGGTCGCACGATGCATGTCGCTGACGGCCGTCGACACGCGGCGGCGGCCACAACTTGGCACGTCGGTTCCAGAGCGCGGACCGACGGTGCCGGAGCACGGGCCAACGGCGTCGCCCGTGTTCGACATCCGGCCGGACATTGACTACCTGGGCCTGGCGGCACGCGCAGACGACACGGCGCGCCCTGCGATTGAGGTGGTGCTTCCGCGGTCACGCAGTCTGACGCGTACGCTGTCGCAAAAAGCGGCGTTCCGGCGGTCTCTCAGCCTGTTCCGCAAGGACCGGCCGGAACCGGAGGAGCGCGACAAGGACAAGGACAAGCCGGCGCGACGCAACAGCCTGCTGATGCGGCCGTCATCGAAGCAGCGCGCGGACCGCGACACGCCGCCGTCGCCGCACCACGAGATTGTCGTGCACGGCTATGGCAACGGCACGAACACGGTACACCTGGCCGCAGCCGACGAGGGCGAATCCGAGCGTGAAGCAGCTGCGTCACCGACGTCGCCGACGTCACCAGACGAAGTTTCGACGCCGTCGACGGCGCGGTCGCTCTCGACGTCATCGACCAACTCGGCAACATCGGCAACATCGGCGACGACGGCCGCGACGGCCGTGTCAGTCGACACGGTGGAAACGACCGAATGCCCAGACGCGACGGCACCGAGCCGGTCGTCGAGCGTGTACAGCACACACAGCAGCCTGGCACCGAGCCGACGTGGTTCGCTCGCAGACGCACCGGCCATTCCCCCACGCGGTCGCGTCCTGCCTCTCAACATGCAGTCGAACATGCAGCCGACGTCGCGCAGCAGCAGCGTGTACTCTGCGTTTTCGCTGGCGTCACGCGACGACGCGCCGCCGCTGCCGGCTCGCAGCAGCGCGCGGCACCGGCGGTTCAGCGTGTACGGCGGCGGCGACGAGTACGCGGTGCGGGCGTCGGCCGAGAGCTGCCGGCACAGCGGCATGGACATGGTGCAAGAAGCGCTCGACGCGGTGCGCGAGATGGAGCAGCTAATGGCACAGGGGCAGCCGCTGTCGCGTACGCCATCGCTCCTGCGCAGCGTCAACGAAGACGACGAGCTCGGTCTCGGTGTCGGTGTCGGCGTCGGCGGCAACTACGTCGTGGCACCGCCGCGCCGCCGCAGCAAGACGCTCACGCCGACGCACAGCGCGCGTTTCCGGCACAGCAGCTACACGCCCTACGACGCCGAGAGCATTTACAGCACGTTTGACGGGCTTGACGGCGACGGCGGCGAAGATGGTGGCGACGACGGCGACGACGGCGTGTACATGCGCAGCCAGCCGCCCGGCGCCGGCGAGCACCCCGAGTGGGACAAGTACCCGAGTCTCGGCGGGCACACCATGATTTGATTCGAGCGACCCTGGTCCACTGTTTTGCCTCTAAATATATGGGCTGGCGGTGTGTTGATATATTTACACATAATATACACGTCGCGGCCATAGTTGGCCCGATGCACATAGCCTTTCGTGTTGATACTAATTCGCGCATAAATACAAAGTTCGCACAGTAGATACAAGTAGACAGAATCGACAGTAGATACAGACAGCAGAGAAAGATAATGATTAGTCAGCCTTGACGCCAGCCAGACCACGTGCAATGTCGCGGCCGACCTTGGCGACAATGTAGGTGGGAAGGATCAGCCAGAGTCCGTTGGGAATGATCCACATAAAGACGAGGTCCTGCAGCGTGTTGTGGCCAATGTTGTCAAAGCCGGAAAAGTACTCGTTGAGCCAGTACAGCACAGTCTTGCTGAGCGTCATGACGGCGGCGGCAAAGAGGACGAGCGACGCCGTCGCAGCGGGCGTGCCAGACAGGACCTTCTTGCTGGCGCTGCTGGCCACCTGCCCGTAGGCGCGCCAGATGTAGACGGCCACGAGGTACAGCGCCGTCTCGGCGACATTGAGTGCGCCCTGTGCGCCCGTAAAGCCGTTGCCCGCGTTCCACTGCTTGAAGCCGTACACGTGGTCGACCTCGCCGTACAGCGCGTATGGCTTGTACAGCGGCGCGTGCAGGCGGCCGCCGGGCATCGTGTGCGGCCGCAGAAGCACGTAGCCCGAGTCCCACGCGACGAGCGGCAGCGACACGGCCAGCCACGCCACCGTCACCGTGTCCGGCGCCCACGTCCAGCCGGTCTTTGTGGTGGTCTTCGTCTTTGTAGTAGTCTTCGTCGTCTTTGCCGTCTTCGGGGCGGGCGTCGCGGGAATCGAGGCAAGCGACGCCTCGGCGTGCTCCGGCTCCGTCTTGACCACTGTGTCGGCGTCGACCGCCGGCGTCGACCGCCGAGACCGGGTCGAGGCGGCCGTCTTGCGTGCCGACGGAGGGACCACCAGGGCCGGGGCCGGGCCCGGCGTCGAAGAGCGCGTCGAGACCATGGTGTTGTGTGTAATGAGTGTAACTTATCTGTTGTTGAATGCGTCGCGAGGGGAAGGGGCAGATAACATGTCAACAAACCAAAGTGGGGCAACTTTAATGAGCACGTCACGTGCACATATTAGTATTACACGCTTAATTTACGTTGTGTAAGTCTGTGCGAGTATTGTACTCAATCCTGTCACGATGACCTCGACGCCCACTCACAATGGACATGGCACCGGCGAACCTGCCTGCGCTCGTGCGTGCAGCCTTTGCGAGGGCACGCGCCAGCGGCGACGTGCTCTTTTTTCCGACACAGGTCGCTCTTCTGTCTGTGGGCGGTGCCCAGGTTGGTTTCCATTCATTTCTGATGACTAATCTCATTTCTGACGACTGACCAGCTGCAACTCCGCTTTGCACCATCGCTCGCGTCCAAGCCGAAGCCCGACCCGAAGCTCAAGTCGAGTCCGACGACCGACCCGTTTGCCGACCCTCCGGCGGCGCTGCTCGTCGTGCCACAACTCGGTCCGGCACACCGACTCGTGCTCAACAAGTATGCCGTCAGCGCAGACCACGCGATCCTGACGACGGCCGACTTTGCGCCACAGCACCACCTGCTCGAGGCCGCAGACCTGGCTGCGGCACACGCGTGCATCGCGGCGTACCACGCACAGAACGAGTCGCTGTTTGTCTTTTACAATAGCGGCGCGCACTCGGGCGCCAGCCAGCCACATCGGCACCTGCAGCTGCTGCCCGTCGCCCAGATGCGCGCAGGTCTGGCCGACGCAGACGCAGACAGGTGGGACGTGCTCGTCGACCGGATCGCCGACGGGTCCGTCGTGCCACCGTTCCGTGTCGCCACCGCGCGTCTCGCGGCCAAGCCGACACCCTCTGAGCTGCACGAGACGTACCTGCGTCTGTACCGCGCGGCGTGCACCATGGCACGTGGGACAATGGCCGTGGTGGCCGATGGCGATGGCGATGGCGACGGCGAGACGGACACGCGCGCCGAGGAGGCCGGGCACGTGCCTGCGCGCATCAGCTACAACCTGGCCCTGACCCACGCGACCATGGCCGTGCTGCCACGTGTCGCCGACGGTGCAGCGCTCGATGGCGGCGGCTACGTCGGGCTCAACGGGACCGTGCTCGCCGGTACCGCGCTCGTCAAGGACGAGGCCACGTGGGACGCCCTGCGCAGTCGTCCCGAGCACTTGCAGGCCGTCCTCGCGTCCATTGGCGTGAGTGCTTGATTAGTCTTGATTAGACTACGCATTCGCTGATGACTATTGACTGCTTGATTACTGACTGCTTGATTACTGACTGCTTGATTACTGACTGCTTGATTACTGACTGCTTGATTACTGTGACTGCTTGATTAGACTATAAGACGCTTGCATGCTGATGATAAAGGCTGAGAGACTGGAAAGACAAACATGAGACGTGAGAACGTAAAGACGTGAAAGAAACAAACATGAGACGAACAGAAAAGAAACATGAAAACAAGTGAGAAAAAACACGAGACGAACAAAAGAAACATGAGAAACAAAAGAAACATGACAAAAGAAACAGAGCACTTTGCGCCGAGTCGCCACTAAAAGAACTCGCCGTGCTCGCCGTGCTCGCGCTCGTCGCGCTCGTCACGCTCATCGTACTCGTACTCGTACTCGTCTTCGCTGTTGTAGGGGACGCTCTGCACAAACCCGTGCTGCACCAGGTAGTCGTAGCGCTTGCGACACGTCGTGTTGCCGAAGCGGTACGAGCCGCCACAGTCCTTGATACGGTCCGCGACGGCCTTCCACGCGACCTTGTACTGCCCGCGCGGACGACCACGTGCAAACGCTTCGACGGCCGCGACGAGCAGCCGGTCATCTGCCTGCGTCCACTGCGGCTTGCGCACGCGCTCCGTCTTGGCCTTGGTCAGCGTCCGGAAACGACCACGCAGCGTCGACTCGGCCTCGCTAAACTGGCCTTTTTCGCGGATCTCGCGGTACGTGTAGCCCTCGTGCTTGAGCTGCAGCAGAAGGCTGTCCTTGCGTTCGCGCTCCATGGCCGCATAGTGGCTCTCGTCGGGCGTGTGCATCTGCGGGTGCATCTGCGTGTGCATCGGGTGCATCGGGTGCATCTGCGGGTGCATCTCCGGGCGTGTGTGCGTGTGTGTGTGCGTCTGCGAGTGCGTCAGAGGCATGGCGTAGGGCATCGGCGTCTGCACCTGCGTCTGCACGGGAAACGACGGTGCACTGGGCGGCAGAACCATGCTAAACGGAGGCATGGGCGCGCTGACGGCACCGGCGTCCAGTGCCTCGCCAAAGGTGTACACGTCGTCGACGCCCGGCTCGGCCGGCAAAAGACGCGCGTCAAATACCACGCTGCCCTGTGGCGGGCCATACACGCATCCCACCGGGTCGCTGTCCGGCTCGGCCTTGACCGTGTCCGTCTCGACGTCGATTGGGTTGATGTGGATGTCGCGTGGCGACACTGTGCCATGGCCGTACCCGGCGTCGTTGTCGGTGTAAAACGAGCTCGTTCCAGTCATGCCCGACACGCCCGACACGCCGACTTGGGCACGTGGCGTCGTCACCGCCAGGGCCATCGTGTCGTGCACAGCCGGCGACGTCGCCAGGACCGGGTCCACAAGCTGCACGCGTGGGCTCGTGCTCGTGCCGGCCGTCACAAAGTTGTTCATGTCCACAAAGTCGGAAATGTCAAACGCGTCGTGTGTCTGCATGCACACGCGCTTGGCAGTGACGGGGTGCTCGTCGTCCATGGCGTCGGCGCTGCGCTTTCTGCTTGACATGCCTGACATTGTCGGCGCGCCCGACACCGCCGGCGTGCCCATCATCAACGCCGGTGGCATCACGCTCGGTGCATACAGTGGGTAGCGCGCGCTCTCCGACACAAGCGACGACGCCGACTGAGCCGACTGAGCCGACCGTGCCGACTGGGCCGACTGGGCTGACTGGGCCGAGTAGCTCGTCTGCATCGCCGGTGCCGGTGCCAGGGTCGATCCGTACACGACCATGTGTCCGTCAGCGAGCGAGCCCATGCTCGAGAAACTCGACGTCGCCGACGGAAGGCTCTCGCCCGAGCGCACCATGTCGTACGTGTCGTACGCCGTCGCCGCCGACGATGCAGACAGAGACGCCGCCATGGGCGTGCTGCTGGGCGTCGCCAGCTCGTGGTATCCATGCGCGTACGCGTGGTGCTGGTGCTGGTACTGCTGGTGGTACTCCTGCTGGTACTCCTGCTGCTGCTGCATCTCAAACTGCATCTGGAGTTGCGCGTGGAACTGGGCGTCCTGCAACTCGGCCTGAGCCTGAGCCTGAGCCTGCATGTTCATCTGCTGCATGTTCATCTGCTGCATCTGCTGCATATTCATCGCCATCTGCTGACGCCGCATTTCGCGGTGCTGGAGCGACACGTCGACGTAGCACGCACCGTCCATCTGGCCAGTCCGCTCGTCTTCCGGCGGCGCCTTGACCTGCGGGCCGTCCATGTCGGCGTGGCCGTGGCCGTAGTACCTGGCACTGCCGACCGGCGAGCTTGCATCACCTCCCGACGTCGCCGGAGACAGAGGCGACAAGGCAATGTACGGAACAGACGCCGGTGTCGGAGGCATCGACTGCGTCATGGCAGAAGTCTGGTCGTCAGCATCGGATGAAAGAGGAAGGATGAAGGGGAAAAGGGAGAGAGAGAAAGAGAAAAGAAAGAAGAGAGAAGAAAGAAAGAAGAGAGAAACGTACATCTTCGTCGAGACACTCGACTTCGGGCCCCTCAAAGTCGGCGTTGATGCTCTGCGCGAGCCAGTTCTGCAGGGCGTCCATCGGGAGCGCCGAGTGGTGGGTGACGCGCGGCGGGCGGCTCGGCATCGGCGTACGGGCCCGGCGTGGGACGTGATCGGCAGGCTTGTGCATGCGGTACGGCGTGCGGGCGTGGGGACGCGGCGGAAGGACGAGCGCCTTTTTGAAGCGCGGCGGGCGGTGCGAGGGCAGCCGGTGGCGCAACTGAGGCTGGGCTTGCTGGCGCGGCACGGCGTGGAAGACGAGCTGGCCGGGGTGGTTCAGGTGGCTCGGGTGGTTCGACTGGCTCAGTTGGTTCGGGTGGTTCAGTTGACTCGGCTGGTCTGAAGAATCAAACGACTGTGCCGGCATGGTCTGGTGCGGCATCTGGGCGAGGTTGATATAGCCGTCGGTGGGCGCAGTGCGGTGCATGACCGGGTCCATGTCGGCGTGGTAAAAGGGCAAAGGTGCAAGAGGTGAGGGCAGACCGACTCTGGTGGCGGGACAGTGTTGTCACAAGACGGTAAGACGGTGTGCTTTCTGGTAGGCTGGCGTGTTAGCGTGGATGGTCATGGAGCAGAGCCTCAGGGCTTCACAAGGCACGACAGATGTAGAGAATGAGAGAATGCAGAACATGTCTCGCGCTCAAACATTGTCCATGTCAAACATGCCATGTTCACCGCTTCTCGAGGAGCAGCAGTCTGGACAGGACGAGTGAAGAGCACGGTGAAGCACAAGTGGCGGCGAGACAGGCCTGTCGGCGTCACGTACCTTGTTGCGCGGCCGAGCGGTCGTCGTGGGTGGAGGTGCGGCGGCAGGTGTCTCACGACAAGTCTGGTTGCGCTGCAGAGAACTGTGGGCGTGCGGGAACCCGACGACGAGACGTGGGCGAGGTGGTGGTACAACAGAGAGGCGGGGGGGGGAAAGTAAAAGAGAGTAATAAGAGGAATGACTGGGAGGAGAAAGTAGAAGAGAGTAATAAGAGGAATGACTGGGAGGAGAAAGTAGAAGAGAGTAATAAGAGGATGACTGGCTCGGATGAGAAAGAAAAAAAAAGAGAGGGAAGAGAGAAGAGACAAGTGAGGGAAGAGAGAGAGAAGAGAGAGAAAAGAGACGAAAAGAGAGAAAAGGAAAGTCACTGATGAGACGGCGAGGTGGAGGTCAGGTGAGGCCACGGTGAAGTGGATGTGAGTTGTTGGTGAGTGTGCAATGAGCAAGACAAAGAAGACGTCTGGGTCGGCAGTGACGAGACAGACGTCGAGGCAGGGAAAGAAGAAGAGGGAAAAGGTGCGTCTGTAGTAGACGACAAGGACAAGGTTGGATGAGGATGAATGGGATTGTTGAGATGACCAGCGAGGGGGCGGCCTCTTTATATCGACGACGGGAGGGCCAGGCCCAGCGAGACGAGGGCGAGGGCATCGGCTTCAGAGCAGAGCCATGACGCGGCAGCCGAGATCAACGGCAACAGTGACAAGAGAGTGACAAAAGGAGGATGAAAAAATGACAGAATGAGGGTAGACAAAATATGACAAGACGAACCAGGCTAGTCTGGCAAAGGCAACAGACGTCGAGATCGACGCCGTGGCCACAGCCGCACGCCGCCAGGCCCGCATCTGTCACATTTCTGTCTTGCCGTTTTATTTTATCTCTTTGCTTTATCTTTTTTTTTTGCTTTTGCTTTTTTTCTTTGCTTTTTGCTTTTTGCTTTTATCTCATTGTTTTTATCTGAGCCGCCTTCTGTCATTTTCCGAGAGCGTCATTACGGGAGCAGCGCCCCAGCAGCAGGCGTCGAGTGCTTCGGCAAGTGGACCGCGGGAGTAAAACAAGAGAGAGGTAAACGTCGACAGAAGAGCAAACACGAAAATGAAACGTGGCGGCAGGCGAGTCAACAGGCAGGCCAGGACGGGCAGGACGACCAGGACGACCAGGACGACCATGGCTGTGGCGGACAGAGTGTAGACGGCTGCCGGAGCTAGCGGCTGCTACATTTAGACTCAAACAGCAAGCGACGACTTGGTGAGCACGAGCAGTTGCTACAGAATCAGAATAATCGGAATCCGAGACGTGGTCCGTGGGCGACCGCCCGAGCCGACGGGACGGTGTCTGATGTCTGACTGGTGGCGAGAGTGAAGAGTAGTGTGCCTGGCCTGATCACTACAGGCCAGGAAGTGGGCATGAAAGTAAAGGCATGAAGCAAAAGGCATGAAGCAAAGGCAGGCAATGAGTGGCAGGAGCATAGAGGCCGCTCAGGAGTTAGCATCGGTGTCCAGCGATGCAAGCAAGCGAGGAGATGTGCATAGATGAGATGAACGTGTAACGGTGGCATCACCAGCCCAGGCGGGACTGGACTGGAGAATGGAGACGGGAGACTGGGACTGGAGACGGAGACTGGAGTCTGGAGTCCATCTCCATCGCCTGCCAGCCGAGTGCAATGCAAGGTTGGATTAAGATTGGGCCAGGACGGAAGGCGCGACTGTAAGAATCTGTTTACACATGTGGGAACGTGGCCCGCCATGTCTCTTGCCGTGTACGCCTGCAAGTTGGTGGCGACTGCCTTTATTGTTTGGTCGTTTCCGCGGATAGAAGGCAGCCGAAAAGAACCGAAGAGAGGAAGTAATAAAGGAAACGAGGAAACGAGGGCTGGCCAAGACGACGTTGGGCGATCGAGAGCTGCAGCTACACGCATCAGGCCATGGCGATGGCAGGAGCAGGAGCAGGGAGAAGACTCTAGCTGACAACGCCACCTGCATCTCTCAGGGGCGTATCGCCGGCCTGGACGACGAGACGGAAATTCAGACCAACAGAAACCAACAAAACCAACAAAACCAACAAAAACCAACAAAAAAGGCAAAGGTGGTCCAGCTGGCTTGAGGCAGGAAGGGCATGCCTTTCTAGGCAAAGCGCAGACGGCGTGCAGGTGCAGTGCAGATGCAGTGCAGGGCTATCTGCAGCACGCCGAGCTCAATGCAACGGTCCAGGGAAAAGAAAGGAAAGAAGAAAAAAGAAAAAAGAAAAAAGAAAAAAAGAAAAAAAGAAAAAAGAAAAAAAGAAAAAAAGAAAAAAGAAGAAAAAGATAAAAGAAAAGTAGGCGACAGAAAAAGAAGTCCAAAAGAAAGATGCGCGGAACGGCGGTCCCCCTGCCTGCTGTCTGCCGTCTGGTCTGATGTCTGCTGTCCGCTGTCTCCGTCTGCTGTCAATCCTTCGTCGTCCTTTGTCAGTCTTTGTCAGTCCTTCGTCCACATCACTGCGATCCCGCCATCTGGCATGCTCATCTGCCCAGCCGTCGTCACTGCGACATCGAGTATCTGTGTATCGGACATCTGTGCACAACACCACTTTGGCATGCACTGCGAACCATAGGTCGTAGCATGTCGTAGCATGTCGTAGCATGTCGTAGCATGTCGTAGCATGTCGTAGCATTGCCGCGGGTACCTGTCACCTGTTCGTCGCAGCCGAATCGAGATGCCACAGGTAACTGTACATGGGGCGATCCTGTTTCTGTTTGCTGTTTGCTGTCTCGACTGGCCGTCGGCGGATCAGACCAGACCAGACAGACCAGACAGACCAGACAGACAGACCAGCGAGCAGCGAGCAGCGGAGCGCATGGAGAAAACGAGAAAGCGGGAGTTTGAGCCCATGACCGCCAGCCACCGCGGAGTCCGGCCTGGATCCGGCGGTCCAGGCAGCAAAGCAGACGAAAACGAGCGGCGGCGGTGGCATCCTGGCTCGGCCATGGAGCTTGCCCAGCTCTGCATGCATCAGGAGCCAGGGCTGGGCCCATGAGATGTGCTGCCGACGCGGGCGGCCCGCGGTCCTGGCGCGCCGGCAGCGTCGGTGCATCGCGCGATCCCCAAAGAGGTGCTATCAGCGCCCGTTCTACGACACGATGCAACGCCGGCCACCGCAAGAAGGCACTGGAGGAGTGCAGTACTGCAGGACTGCAGGAGTGCAGGACGTGCAGGCAATAGCGTGTCTGTACGAGCCAGGGGAGGCAGGGAAGCAATGTGACATGTAAAGGTCTGGTCGAGTCGTCTCCCCTGCTCGTCGAGTCAATGTAGTCTAGTCTGGTGTCGGAATGCAACGCTGAGAAAGGCTGAGGTGGTAAAAAAAGAGAGGTTGGCGGTCAAGTGCGGCTGCTCTGATCCCGGCCATGACAGGGGCTCAGATTTGCTCTGTATTGCTCTGTATAATTCTACTCTTACTTTGTGCAAGGACGAGTTGACAACTTGACCAAAGTCCGTTCGACGTTGAAACCGTTATACTTTACTCAGTGCCGCTAATTCTCCGAATCACGTCATGCTGGACAACCGAGACGCAAAAAGCCCGGAACAAAGCACATACGCCCCTTCTCGGCTCGTGGGCGGCCGTTGTGATCGCCGGCAATGTTTATGGTTTTCGGTGTGCATAGCGCACGCCAGCACATCACACTCCTCTGCTTTTGGGGCCTCTGGGGCCTCTGGAGCTTTGGGCTTTGGGCTTTTACTCCGTAGGCCTCTGGGGCCTCTGGCCAAGTCTGCAGCGACGACGGCCGTTGCGCTGTGCCGCTTGCGCTTCGGCCGTGCGTGCAGCTGAGGTGCAGCTCTAGTGGCGTGGCCAACGGGGCTCCAGAGCTCCAGAGCTCCAGAGACGTGCAGCTGTCAGAGTTTTCGCCTGCCGCCGTTTTCGCTCGTAGCTTTTTCGCCTTTCGCCTTTCGCCTTTTCGCTCTTCACGTCACGCAGACCGTTGCGTTTTTGTTCCGCTGAAGAATGAAGAACGGGCGTCGCTGTTTTTGCTTCAAGTGCTGTCATGCTGACTCGCCGAAAGACACAACCCTTGATCCCAGCACACTGGACGGGGCGACCGCCAGCTCGGGACCTGCCATTGATCCTACCATGCCACCGAAACCTGCCCCAACCGTGCCTCTGCTGACTGCAACACCGTATCTGGCGTATCTGGCTTATCTGGCATATCTGGCATATCTGGCATTGCACAGGCGCATGACCATCGAGGCAATCTCGAATCGTGATGGAGAGTCGCAGTGTGCCCGGAGCAGGGCACGGACGGCCAGGAAGGAGGAAATGAGACCAAACGAGTCTCGTCCGTACATGTTATCATGAATAATTTTTTCTTTTCTTTTCTCTGACTTATGGGTCAAAGTGGAATGGACGGCGACCATTTTCTCGCGATGCTACGCTGACGCTTGGCCTGCTTTTGTGTGCAGCTGGAGCGTAGTCGCAATGCAGCCAACATGCAGCCTCCTGTATGCGTTGTCGTTTTCTTGCAAGGTCTTGCAAGAGTCTTGCAAGCGTCTTCCTCGTCTCCGTTTGACCTTGACCAGGCAGAGCAGGGCGAACGGGAAACGAGCGACGCCGCGATTACGGGTAGCCACAGGTGTCGATCCCGATGTCCTCGTATCCAGTTTGACAAATACTTGCGTCGTGCGGACGAAGATGGTTTCCAATGCAGGCACCACTCTTTAAGCTACACGCATGCCCGGGTCGTGTTCCGGCTTCCCAGCAAGGCTCGCACTTGACGCAACACCTACCCAATTCAGTAGTCGTTGCGTGTATGGAGTATAGTTATTTTTGTCGATTGCTAATATATCATGCCTCCCACCCCGCTGTGGCTGCTGGCCAATTTCGTTTCGTTTTGACTTTATCCCATTCTGTTTGTTCCATGCGCTTCTTTCTATTTTTTGTTCGTTTCTCGTTTTTCCTTCTCGTTTTTCGTTTTCTGCTACGGCCGGAACACTGGCTATCCGGTGTCGTAATTCCACCTACCATCGGGGCTATCTGGTCGTCGAGCACTGGCCACTGGCCATCGAGCAAAGGGGCCGGCATCGACAGAATCGACGGCATCGACAGAATCGAGTCGGTGATGCGACGTGCCGGTTCTCGGTGCAAGGACGATGGGACGCCTGCACAAGTCGCGGAAGTCGTTCGCGCACAACTCTACTCCGTACCAGGTGTGTAGCTTGCGGAGTATATTTGAATATAAATATACATCCAGGAGACAGTGCGATGCGGTGTGCTACGCGAGCGGTGCGAGATGCCGTTGCAAAAAAGGAAAAAGGAGAATGGCAAAATCAAAAAAGGAAATGGAAAATTTGGAAAGAAGAAAAAAAGAAAAGGAGAGAAAAAAGGCGAAAGATGGAAAACCAAAACATCAAAAAGAAAGCACAGGTGGAGTCTGCATGTGCACTAGGAGGGTCTGCTTGCTGCCCCGGAGGATGACCAGCCTTGAAATAAATATAAATATATTTGCAGGTCTGTTCGGTCAAACGCAAAGAAAGTCTTGACCGAATCGAGCAAGGCGATCAGCGCCGACAAGGACCATTTGGGTGCATCGAACGCGGGTCTTTTCCTCTTGTGGCACTCGCTCGTACGGACCACCGCCGGCCCACCATCCTGCGGCGACCGTCCTGCGGCCGGGCCCACGACGCTGTATATTTAGTCGTGTTGAAAAACAGGGCAAGAGGTAAAGTCATGTGTATATTTAATCCGTACGTAGGCTTGCATCTAGTACGTCGCGAAAACATCCGGGCCAAGGCTCCGGCAAAACGGGCAGCAGCCCTTGCCACAAAGCGGCTTGAGCAGCAGGGCACGCCGTCTCAGCAAACGCTACTCCTTGCCCAGAGCTCCTGGACGCGATGGGCCTGCCTCGAGCCGGGCTGTAAATATACATTTAAATATACTCTTTGATCACTTTGATGGAACACGCTGTGGCACCTGCCAACGACGCCACTGGGGATAAATATATTGTGGCTTGGGCGTGCGACAGAAGCTCGTAGGGCTATTGGGCGAGCGACAGAGACAAAACACAGCCGACCCGGTGCCGCGGTCCTCGCCTGGCAAGGGCAAGACTGGCAAATCTGGACGAAACTGGACAAGACGGATGCAATGGACAAAACTGGAAAGGCGGGTGGGATGCTGGACTGAATACGAGGCGGCTCGCGGCACCAACGGGGCTGTACGGAGTACGTGCAATGGAGGCGTCATTCTGTCTCTTTTCGTTTTGCACTGCAGGCCACTCACAGTCCGCCACTGGCAAGCCGGCCAATGGCGGGATAGCCTGCCCAAACGAATGGCAATTTCTGGTGCATGCATATTACTCGTCATTTTGTGTTTTCACCGCGCCTTGTCATTTGTGACCTTGTGGCGAGTCTTCAGTCAATCCATCCCCGCGCTGGATTGCTCGGTCGCTCTTCGCCTTCGCCTTCGTCTCGTTTTCCTCTTTTCTCTCGTTTCCCTCGTTTCTGCATTTTCTGCGTTTTCTGCGTTTTCTGCGTTTTCTGCGTTTTCTGCATTTTATTTTCTGCATTTTCCGTGTTTTCCGCCATTCCGCCATTCTCTCCCGTCCCTTCGTCCCATGTCGTCTCTGGTCGAGTCTGGTGCTGAGACGGCATGCCGTCCTACAATGTGCTTAATCTTGTGACACTACAGGCAGCCAGGCGTGCCGCATACAGCGTAGATTGCCTGCTGGCCCAGGCCCCTGGCTGGCTGCTTGCGTTCCTTTGGACGACCCCTCTCGCGATACACCGCATCAATGGCGTGCGCAAAACGCAGTGCGTAGGGCATAATTACAGAGCACGACTCTGTAACTATATGCCGTGCATTGCCGCCTGCTGTGCTCGCGGCTGCTGTTT
This sequence comes from Ophiostoma populinum, assembly GCA_029298855.1. Classification (NCBI taxonomy): domain Eukaryota; kingdom Fungi; phylum Ascomycota; class Sordariomycetes; order Ophiostomatales; family Ophiostomataceae; genus Ophiostoma; species Ophiostoma populinum. Next base: position 1,441,300 of record JANSLU010000003.1, on the reverse strand, counting down.
CGGGCTGCATGCCAACCGCCGAGCCTGGACCACGGTCGTTCATGCAGTGTACTTTCGAAGCCCATTCTATTGATCCCGCGATAGCGGCCACGCCGTAGAACGCGATGCAATGGCTTCAAGAACAGTCCATCGCATCTCATACTCCGTACGTATCTGGTTCGCTACACGTGGCGTGACCTGCATGGCAAAAATGGACAAGCGAAATCGGTGATCGAGGTGGAAAATGTATATTTACATCTACGGTCAAGGTGAGAGGTGAAAAGTGACAGCCATTGCGAATTTGTGTCACAACAGCATTCGCCAGAAAGTGAATGATGGCAGTACATTGTCAGTATGGATGTCTCAAGGCCTTGTCGTGACGTGCGTTTCAAATACATTTTTTTGCGACATTTGCCTTGTGGAATGTGTTGATTAGCCTTGAAAAATGAAAAATATTGCAAAAATAGTAATAGAAGAGCAGCAAAACAATCATGCAAAAACAGTAATAGAAGAGCAGCAAAAAAATCATGCAAAAAGTGATAGAAGAGCAGCAACAAATGCTATTGCAAAAAGTAAAATAGAAGAGAAGAGTAAATAGAAGAGAAAAGAAGAATAGAAGAGCAGCAAAATGCGATTGCAAAAAGTCTTGCCAGTAGTTGGAAACACATGGCATTCGCAAACCCAAGATCGTGGCTCGGATATGCACAGCAGATATGCGTGGAGTACAACGTTGTGCAAGACGGCACAGTGCGCAGTGCGGCTGAGGACGGAGATAACAATTTTGTGCGTTGCATTTTGTGCCTGCACAAAGTTGCGAATGAGCGCCTTCTCCAGGGCGCGCTCAAGACCGTTGCACTGATGAGACGCTACTCGCTAAAAGCCATCTGTAAATATAGACTGCCAATGGCACCAGGCAGATCACCGTCTGCCATTGCGCTGTCGACGTTTTTCCTTTTGGCCAACGCTACGAGACAAGGGTGCGGGAGGCTCTTCTTTTGCGGTTCACGAGCTTTGTACCAACGACGAGCGAGACTCCAGACTGCGAAGCGGAAAGGCATACTTGGAGAGCGACAAACCAAAAGAAACGCAACACCTTGCTGGATCGTGGCACAGGGAGGTCGACTCCTGTCTGGCTCGGTGCTTCTTGGGCCATAAGCGAGCGGCAGATTGCCAGGCTGCTACGAAACAGCGAGGCATTGGCAGTGTCGCTCTTGCTCGCTCTTGCCTCTTGCAATCTATCGCCTTTCCAGGCCTAAGACTTTGCCGGAGCGGGCGTGGCCGAAGCGCTCGGGGCTAGCTCGGGTGTCCCCGATAGCGCTTCTGGTCCCATGAAAGAGCAAATAGTCTTCGTTTCGCGTAGTCGCGTAGTTGGCGTAGTTCTTTCGCTTCACTCTGGCTCGTCGCTGACTAAGGGCGTCGTTGCCAGTCGCCATCCCCGTCTGCGCCTTCCTCTTTCTCATCTACTGCCGACGAGCCGCAACAAGACAGGCGCTGCTCTGCTGCTGCATCCCGCCTACCGGTCAAGTACGACGGACCCACGGCCGCCATCGCGCCTGCCGTTGCCCATGACCGGCCACACGGAACACGACGCCAAGCAATAGGCAGCACCAAAACACCAGCGACGACAGCACTGCAGCCCGTGAGCGGCCAGACAGCCAGCCACCCGACGACACCGACGTACACGGCCACCGCACAGCATCTCGTCACCGTCGGCACCATCACCCCTCGCAGTCGTACTCTGTATTGCTATGCACTGCATCACTGCATCTACCCCGTTCCGTCCACCACTTGTCTGCCTCAAACACCCGGCGTGAGCTGTCTGTTAGCGCATTCAGCGTCGTCGAGTCTCGCCGCACTCACCGTCCACACGTCCAGCTGCACCACGCCCGCCGCGTTGGGCCCGCCGGTCGCGTACCCGACCGCCTGGTTCAGCCAGCTGTAGTTGCCGCGACCCGTCTCAAACACCATGACAATGTTGGGCGAGTGCCCGCGCTCGCGCACCAGAATGTGCGCGCCATCGTGCGTGTTGAGCACGTACAAGGCCTCGGGCGAGAAGCGGTGCGCCGGGTCCAGCACTCCCCAGTCCAGGCCCGCCGTGACGTTGCCGTGCAGCCGAGGTCCGGAAAACTGGCCGCCCGCAATCGGCTGCACGGACCGGTTGCCCGCGTACGACGGCCCGAGCTCGAGCGTCGTGCCCATTGTCAGGTTGACGCTGTACAGGAAGGTCGAGACGGGGTGCGCCGGCTCGGTGCGTGCCGTGGCCGCCGTGGCCGCCGTGGCCGCCGACACCAGTGCAAGAAGAGCAGTCGTAAAGTGCAGCATATCGTAGATTGTTGGATTGAGTAGGTTCGAGCGTAGAGAGAAGAGAGCGTGTGCGTGTGGTGCGTTTGTGGTTGGGGCTGGCGTCCAGTCGTCTTATATATATACCTGCCCGACGCCCGGACCGCCCTACGGACTTCCCCTTGCGTGCAAATCGGGAACGCCTACTTTTGCCTCGTTTCCTCGATCCGATCGCCCCATCCAATGTGCAGCTGTTCCTCTGTTCCTGTCAGCTGGCTGCAGCCACATGGACGCCTCTCAGCCTCGAGCCGTCGAAAATGGTCGGAATTGTCTGCTTGGCGTCGGGCGTCGTGTCGACATCAGCTGAAGCGGGCTTGGCAATGAGCGCCATCCCCAACACAGCGCATTCAGCTTCTGTCTGCCAAGTCTTGTTCCGAGACACGCCAGGCAAATCACCACGCTTGACCACGCGTGCAATGTTCGTGTATTATCTAGAAAGCTTTGGCCGCGTGCGTCTACAGGCCCGGCAGACCGACCACCTGACGCACCATGGGCACAAACCGCGGCACAATGTACACGCCGTAGAAGCCCGCCAGCGCCACCACCAGGCCCGTCAGCTTCTCCGGCCACGTGTGGAAGAAGATGGCCGTCATCAGAAGCATCCACAGGCACAGGCCCATCACCGCCGCCGCCGCCCGCGTCACCAGCACCGCCGCCCGTGTCGACTGCACGTCGGTCGCCGTCGCGCGGCTGCTGCTCAGTCCCGCCTCGGCCTCGGCCGACTTGATCGCGCCGTCGCCCATGACAATCGCGCGCGCGTCCGTCGTGCGCACGCGCGCTCCGTCCGCTGCCGACCCGGCCACCGTGCGCCACAGCACCCACCCCATCTCCTGCGCCAGAAACGTCGTGCCCAGCGTCAGCAGAAACACGTGTCCGCTGATGTCGTGCCCGCCACGCCACTGCCCACCCGCGTGGCGGCACGCCGACGACGACGACGCCTCCATCAGCAGCTGCGCCGTGCGGCTGCCCGCGTGCTCCGCCTCGAGGTCGTCTGCCAGCGCCGCCAGCGCCTCGCACCCGCCGCCAGTCAGCCTAAAACTGCGGTCGATCAGCGCCGGCCCAAAGAACCACTGGGTCACCAGAAACCACCACGCCGTCACGAGCGCCCAGCGCGTCGCCGCCGACGCGCGACGGCCCAGAAACGCCTGGCTGGATCGCAAGTGCACCGCCGGCGCCGCAAAGAACGGGTGCGTCGCCACAAACGCGGCAAACGTTGCCGTGATCCAGAACCACCCGCGCTTGACAAACACCACGTTGAACACGTTGTTCTTGCGCGCAAAGTAGCTCGGCGCCATCGCCGGCGCCTGCGGATAGTGCGATGTCAGCGACGGCGACCCGGCCGTCGTCGCTGCCGCCGCCGCCGCGCGTGTCTGTGGCGACAGCGTGCTGTACAGCGTGCCAAACACCAGGATCGCCGGGAACACCCCCAACAGTAACGTCTCGCGCGGTGTCGGCAAAAAGGGCGAGCTGGCCGACGCAGCCGCCTTGGGCGTCGGACGGGGCGTCGGACGGGACGCCGACGAGGGCCCGGGTGCTCTGTCGTCGTGCGCCATCGTCTGTCGGTGCTTGACGTTGGATGATGTGGCCATTGAAGTCAGAGTCGGTCGAGGTGGAGGAGCTCAAAAGCTGTAGAAAAGGCTAGTAGAGAGGTTCGTAGTTGGTAGAGCTGCAAAGAGGAGGTTGGAATTGTCACTAATGATGCATTGTAGGAGGCAGACACGAGAGGTGCAGGAATGCCTGTCGGAGGCCAAGCTGCGAGACAACTAGGTCATCGTACAGTCGATGACGTCTACTCCGTAGTCGAAGAGGCGATCGTGGCTGGTGCATGTGGGGCTCGTCTCCACGCGCCACACTGTGGAATGGAGGTGGGGCGCCGTCGGCAGTCTCTTTGTTCCTGACTTACACGCATTTAGCTCGCGCTACACGTAGAAATACTGAAGTACTGACGACGTGATTTGACCAAAATGTATTGCTCCTAGTCCTCGGACAATCAAATGACAGATGAGATATATATGTACAGAGCCTGGTGTTCATAGCCGGGATAGCCGGGAAAGGTAACATGATGGAAGACGTAGCGAATAGAAAAGAATCCAAAAGTGCAAAGGCTACCGAAACAGGAAAGTGGTAAAGCGGAAAGGCGGAAAGGGGTGTCAAAATGTGCCAAGAAAGAAGAGAAGAAGAGAAGAAGAGAAAGAAGAAGAGAAAAGGTGGTAAAGGAGCGTCGAGAAGAAGAGGCCAGTCGCTGGGCTGGCCAAACAAGGAATTACAAGTCTTGATAATGATCGTCCGGGCAATCATCCTAAGCCGAAGACGAAATCATCGCCAGCGACGCGCAAAAGTTACTGCGGTAGTCCGTATCCGTCGCCATCACCTGCCCGTCCACCTGGATCATGTTGCTCGACGCCTTGGTGTTGAGGCCAAAGATGTGCACCGACGACGACTCGATGCTCACAATGTTCTCCTGGCAGCTCTGCGTGTCCAGGCACGTCTGGTCGTAGTTGTCAAAGAAGGAGTAGATGCCGGCGCCGTACACAAACACGTCCGTCGAGTTGGTCACCCGCAGACCCCACGACCGCGCGCACGCCGCGCCCGTGCAGCCCGCAAAGCTCGGGTCGTTGAGCGACGTCTGCGACGCAAACGGCGTGTTGGCATCCGGGTTGCCCTGGTAGTACGGCGTCTCCGTCTGGATCATGCCCAGGTAGATCTCGCTGGCCGAGCTGATCTGGTAGTTGTAGAGAACGTTGTGCTCCGACGCCGTGCCGCTCATCCACACAGGGCCCTTGGACTCAATCAGCACGCCGCGGCCGTTGAACACGTTGATCTGCTGGTTGTTCGCAGACGGCTCCAGGTCGTGGTCCGCCGTCCAGAACCACGCATTCTCCATGTACACGTTCGACGCACTCTCCGTAATGTGCAGCAGCATCGCCGAGCCCAGGCACGCGGGGTTGGCAGGGGCCGTCACGTTGGGATTCTTGGCGCACTGCTCCAGCTGCAGCTGCGTGCCAGCAGCACCGCCGATGCGCACGTGGGTGTCCCACAGACCAGACGAGCCGGCCGACTCGCCAGCCAGGTTCCACTCAATCATGACGGCGCCGGGCTGCGGGCCAAGCGTCGCAAACATCACGTCAGTGATCTCGACGTTGCCCGAATCGCCGCTCTCGCCGACCTGGAACACGGGCCGCGTCTTGTCGGCGCTCGCAAACGCAGCGTTGCCGCCAGCCATGATGAGCGGCCAAACCTCGCCGGTGATGCGAATGTTCTTGGGGACTTTGATCGTGTCCGTCACGACGTAGGCACCGTGGTCAAAGTAGGCAATCTGGTCGGGGGTGATGCTGTCAAACAGAGCCTGGATCGCAGCGGTGTCGTCCGTCTTGCCGTCGCCCTTGGCGCCCTTGGCCTTGGCCGAGACAAAGTTGTTGACGGAGACCGTCTCGTACTGCGGGCGACTGCGGGCAGCGATGCTGCCCGTCGAATCGAGCAGCGAGGAAGGCTTCGTAATGGCCCTCTGCGAGCCCTGCACAGCCTTGGAGGCACCGCCAGCGTAGCCGCCCGAGCCAGGCATCTTGCCCTGGACCCACGACGCAATCTTGGAGTTGCCAGGGAGCAGGACCGAGTTGGACTCCGTCTCAAGGATGGCCGTGGGCACGTTGCTGGACATGTCCAGGTTCTCAAGGATCAGCGTGCCGTTGGTAAAGGCCGACGTGGCATCGTAGGCAGTCTTGATGCCGACGGGGGTGTTCTTGATCACGCTGTCGACGAAGAGAGTGGTGCCAACGGTCTGGACACTACCACCGTTGCTGATATCCAGCCCAACCTCGCAGCCGTCAATCGTCACGCCCTGAAGATGCCAGGCCCAGTTCCAGTTCATGTACACAGCAGTCTGGCACTGGCTGAACGACAGGTTGCGCGTAGTAAACTGCTGGTTACCGAGGAAAGCACCGTACTGGCCACCGACAAAGACAAGATCGGCCATGAAACCGCCGGAGCCGTTGTCCATAAAGATGCCAATCTGCTTGTTGGCCGTGCCGCCGTCGGTGCGCATGTTGAAGACAATATTCTGCAGACTGGTGGCCTGTGCGACCTGCCAGTGAATGCAGGCACCCGCCGAAAAGGGCATCTGGGTAAGGTCGATCTTGAAGTTGCGGACCTGCCGGAAAAAGTTGTTCTGGTTGACCCACCAGTTGCTGCCGTCGTCGTTGTAGGGGTCGGAGTCAATGACAGCCATACCGACGAAGCCGGGACTGGCCACGAGCGTGGGCAGGTTGGTGGCATCGCCAACCATTTGGGTGTAGTAGTACGGGATGATGGGCTTGCTGACAAGGTACTTGCCGGCAGGGAAGTAGACGAGCGCAGGCGACGTGGTCGAGGCGACGCAGCCGGCACCGCAGCGGTTGCCGGACGAAATGGCCTGGTTGATGGCATCCGTGTCGTCCGTCACACCATCGCCGACAGCGCCAAAGTCCTTGACGTTGCGGAAGACCTGGTAGCCGGCCTCGCCAAAGGCAGGCGCGCCGTTGCGGGCAATGGATTCGACCCAGTAGCTGCTCGTCGCCGCTCTAGGGCAACTGACGGAGCGGGCTGACGGTGCTGCCACTGTAGGCGAAATCAAGGTCGCGGCCAGCGCAAGCGCTGCCGCGAGGCGCATAGTGAAACCCATCGCAAAAGACTAGATCCAGCGATGCAAACTGTTTGTGGGAGTACTTTGTGGCGTTAGTTTGACTGGTCGGACGAGGCAAGGAAACGCAGAGTCGCAAGTGAGGAAACGAAAATAGACCCGGAAAGCCCGAGCTATATGGTCCTTTGCCGGCCTCCAAGTCGAGGTGAGGCCGTTTGCCGTGTGTGGATGCAGGCACGTCACAAGCTCGCTGTCCGTGTCTTTGACGGTGTCTTTGACGGTGTCTCTGTGTTGTATGCACGAGTCAAGCGGGACACAAGGCAGAGTGCATGTGCAACTGAGGACAGGAAGCGGGCAGAACCTGTTTGCCGCGATGAGATGCTGACTTACAAAGAGCAGACTGGTGTCTAAAGTTGTTTTTGAAGAAACGGGCTCGAGCGGGAAGCAGATCCGAGATGTTTGTCTCGCTCGTTGATGTCGAGGATGGAGAGACAAGATGACGAAACGGCGCACAGGGCGAAGGCGCGGTATAAATCCTTGAGGCGGCTCGTGTTGGATGCTGAGGCAGACCAAGATCCGAAGCTGGGGTGGTGCTCCGTGGCGGAAGGATGGTGAAGAGAGGAGGAGGGGAGAAGCGGTGTCAAAAAGAGGGGATGAGCCAGCAGCCCAGAAAAATGTACCGAGATGCTCCCGAGCAGAAGGCCCAGAGAAAGGAAAGAGCACAGATCGGGAAGGAGCGAATGTGCGAGGGACGCGTGGTCGGTGGAAGATAAAAAGACTGCAGTGGAAACGACCGAGACAATAGAAACTCTGTGCACAGGCGAGGTAAACTAGCAGGAACACCGCCGAAAATAGAAGCGAAGATGAAGAGAGAAAGAGGAGGGCAGACGTGAGGTGACGATGAGCGAGGTTGCAAATATGTATATTTATATTGCAAAAAGATTGTCGAGGTGGACGGAGGCCTTGGTGGAGCTTTGGGTGGTCGTTTGTGTCCGTGTGTGTGGTCGTTGAGAGAAGGAGATACCGGCAGGGGCAGGGGCGTGCAAATGGGCAAGTGTGACCCAATGTACTGGTGGTCTATTGTTTGGAGAGGTGCCCGACTTCCTGATTGGGCCTGGGCTGGCAGCGCCTTGCAAAGTTCAGGTATGGGAGGAGGACAGATGGGTCGTGGCTTCCCAGCAAATGTTGGTTGATGGGGCGAGAAAGAGTCGTTGTGGTGCGTAGCAGTTGCTCGATTGGTCGTTTTGGGTTTGGCAGGTGGCAATGTGACAATAGACAATGGCAAAGCTGAGATGAATAGACGACCGAAAGGGAAGGGACGATGCACTCTACGTTCTTTTATGTTGAGGTTGCTGTCTGACTACCACTGCGTGAAATGACAATGACGACGATTCGCTGCGAAAAAGACCGCGCGCTGGTATGGAGATGCACATCTTTTTCAAATTTCAAAACAGCCTCCGGACAGAAGTGCATGGCACTGGGCGCTACGGATCGTGGTCTGGAAGCTGGCTAAGAAAAGCTTTGAACAAGACAAGAGCGACGGGGCTGGCGGCAAGAGCAAGCGCCGACGAGCGCCTCGCGCTGGCCTCGCCGTACCTGTCGTGGGCTGGGCCGGCTAATTCTGGGCCATTGTGCCTTGACTGGCGAAGAAATGGCATGTGCTCTGAGACAACTGTGATCGCCACGCCCGCATGGAACGATTGGCATCAGAGTTCAGGTTGGGCAGCTGTGCGTGCCCATGGATGGTGTGGATGGTTGCGTGGTTGGTCTAGCAGTGCACAATCGATTTGCATGAAACAGCCAAATTCTGCAAGAACCGCATGCCTATTCATGCGTCTCGTTATGCAGCGTCGCGTTAACGCCGTGCCGCCGCACCCTGTCGGTTCTGTATCATCGTGAGCGTCCCTGAGCCAGCGGGTACGCTGTCGTGCGCCAATGCTTAAGAAGCAGCGCATCGGCAGATCTCCAGTGGGGCTCAAAGTACCGCCACGGTAAATCATGCTGAAAGATACATTCCCTGCTTCTGTGCTTCAGGGATCTTCTCTTTCCTGAAACGGCAACGGCTCCACAATACAAGTGTCTCACTAACAGCCATCTGGGCATCTGACATTCCTCTGCCCGTCCTCTGGTCTCTCTTGCTCGAACGAAGAGTCTGACCATCGTCATAAGATCATCGCATCGACATTGCACGCGTGGCGGGCATGGCGAGAGCACGGCTGGGAACGATTGCTTTACTTGTCCGGCTCACGACTTGTCATGGGAAGTGGCGCTGTGGACTTGGCTCTGCTTGATTCTGCAATTCTGCAAAAGCGCACGCAAATCGCCGCCAAACTCGCGTAAATACAAAGAATTGCAGTCGTCTGTGCGGCCGTTCGTTACACGGGCAAGGCCCTGCGCACAAGGTGCCGCTGCTGCGTTTGGCTGCAACCTGGCCGGCGCACGTCGACCAATCAAATGCCGCAGAGTCGTGGCAACTGCCCCTTTCTGCAGGTGCGATTGTTTTGAAACAGGCAAGGCCCAAACAGCAGCTCGACGGCCGGCTCTTGTTCACCCTCACCCGTACTTGTGTCCGTTGTCCTTTTGCTCTTGTGTCACCGGGCAGGTGCTGTCCCTCGTCTGCCGAATGCCGTCCTACCGGCAGCGCCTTGTTATTTGCCGACGTCCATCTCAATATTGTTGCGTAAAATTGGAAACTCTCTGTTTCGGCCTCGCCTCGCCTCGCAGGCTCAGGCTCGATTGGTCTGCTTCAGGATCTGCCTGCTCCTCTTTATTTCAGTGTTTCTATTTTACAATGTTTCGTTTCATATCGTCTGAACAGCGGTGCCTGGAAGCAAACGACAGGGGCATGCAGCAATATCACTGGTTGGCAACGGCATCTTGTGACAGCGGAGTGGCTCGTCCTCAAGTCGCTCGCCACTGGCACACGACGGCGCCTGGACTAGTCCGCACCCTGCGAGGGGATGAGACGGCGTCTGGTTCCATCAGGACTTCTCCTAAGCGGCTGCAAGCGGTTGCACGCATCACGGAGCCCCAGATTGATTCGAGTAGCTTTCGGCTGCAACTTGGCAAGTGACGGACGGTGCTACCTCGGGCGGTAGCAAGCGGATGTTGTCCGATAGCATCGTATCGAGCATGCATAGTGAGTGCCGGGTAAATGAAGACGTCGGATGTTTTTTTATTTCTGATATATTTTCCAAGATATTTCGGCCTTTGTTGTGTAAAGGGACTACGAACTCGCTATAAATGGACACAGTCCCGGCTTGGCACCGCACCCGAATCAAACGAGAGCATAATTACGTAGAAATGCCCCGGAGACCGACATGTTTCGTCTTTGGGCCCGGAAGGGACAGGGCAAGGAACGGCCGCGGGACGGCAAGTGTCGCAGTCTGTATCAACGAGGGGGAGAGGCTCGTAAACGTCTGCAAGAACGACCAGTGAAGCTAGAAATATCGGCCTTGTGAAACATTTGAAACAGTTCGACCCTTTGGTTTTCGTCTGATGATGCTCTGTTTCTACAAGTCGATCATCTGTTTGTGAAACAAAACGACCGCCCGGACGACACGGAAACCTGCTCATCTCGCTAGCCTCTCATGCATTTCATGCATCTCATGCACCACATCGCATGCGACTCATGCGCAAGCATCTCTCTCCCCTATGCCCTCCCAGGCCGGCCTCGCAATTGGCCCGAGCCCTACCAGGGTGATGACACAATAGCCCACCGGCGACATGGGTCACGGACGGTCTGTTCCTGGTCGCAAAGCTTGAGCACAAACAACATCGCCTCTAGCCACCTGGCGTTTCAAGCAGGTGCATTGCTCGCCAGAAGGGAGCGCTTTCGCTGCTGGCAAGGAGCCCAGAACTCTAGCCAATCCCACAACGTACCTCGTTAGCGTGATGTATCGGGCCAGGCAATTCGGAGACTTGGCTGAAAGTAGCTGGAACCAGTGTGATTTTGTTATAGTTGGCGCCAGTAGCTCAGATGCAGGTGTAAACGGATCACAGCTTGCGACGCAATGGATGCGTCTGCTTGAAAGCCGGGAACAAGAGTAAATAGAGGTGCGGTCATGTGCCAAGCGTAACGTTCCGTCCAAACCCGGACTGGTGTGTGTACCTTGCATGATCGTCGTGGTGTACTGTGATGTGCAGCGGCCGCCTCCGCCCACATGCACGCCATCCGGCTGCCATAACAGATGGGACAGATGGGCGCAGAGGCCTGGGTATTGTGGCAAACAATGCTATACCACGAGGCCAAAGTTGTGATACACACAAGTCCGGTATACAGACAGGACCGTAGTGCGACTCTGTTCGAACCATCTGCTTCCTGGTCTGGTCTTTTGGTACTGATCCTCTCGCGGCGTATCAGTGCTCCAAGGTAGTTTGTTGGCAAGCCAGCCGGGCCTTCAAAACGCTGTAGCATTGTTGTATGTCTATCGTATAAAGCATATGCCAGATAGTGAGAATGCAGGCGAAAAGCAAAACGCAAACAATACAAGCAACGCAGTAGAAAACATACCAAAAGGCAGCAACAAAATATGACCAAAAGTCCAAATAGCAAAATTCAAAAGCTCGTAATGGCAAAAACTCCAAGACCAACCAAAATGATACCCGTACGCCAAGTCCCTGCGAAGAAACTGTTATGCCTTGCGATGCAAAAGACCCAAACCTGGGCCTTGTAACAAAAGAAATGTAAAGAGAGTAGGAAGAGTGTCGCCTCAAAAGCCCTTCCGCTCAAATGTAGAGATGCGCAATAGTCGGGGCGGGCGTTGCGGCTTCGGTGGCCGAATCGGGCGTGGGCGACGTGCCAGACGCGAGCAACGGCACCTCCTGCGCCGGCCTAAAGTCGCCGCCGCTCGGTACCGTCTGTTTCGTCGGCATGCATATTTTCGCGGCGTCGTTGTCGGACGCCAGCTTCTCAATGCCGGCAACGCTAGCACCAAAGTCCAGAATCAGCACTTTGGGGTCCTGGCCCGTGCTGATGATCCGGCGATAGTCGCTCTTGGCGCTGAGCACCCAGCTCTGGTGCCACTTGGGAAAGCCGAGAACCTGCTCGCCCGTCTCCATGTCAAACGCCTTGATGTCGCGGTCGTAGCTGGCGCTGATGATGCGCCCCGAGACCGAGTCGATGTGCAGGCTGCGCACCAAGTCGACGTGCGCCTTGATCTCGCGCAGGCACTCGCCCGTGTTTGCGTCCCAGATTCGGATGGCCTGGTCATTACCGGCCGACGCAATAAACCGCCCGTCCTCCGAAAACTGGGTGCACGCAAGGCCCTTGGTGTGGCCTAGGAACTCGCGGATGGCCTTACCCGTCTCAATGTTCCACAGTTTGACCCGATAGTCGCCCGAGCATGAGACAATGGTGTTGCCGCGCAGCTGCACCGCATTGACCGGGCCCAGGTGCCCGCGCAGCTGCTTCAGCACCTCGCCCGACTGCCTATCCCACACGACGATTGTCGAGTCCTTGCTACAGGTCACAATGTAGCGCTCGTCAAAGCACAGATCGAGCACGGCGGCCGTGTGGTGCCGGAGGCGTCGGATGGGCCGGAAGCCGGCCTTCATGTCGTAGACGATGCAAGACGCGTCGGAGCTGCCCGTGACAAGGATGTTGTCGTCGTACTGCAGGCACAGGACAGACGCCGTGTGGTGCATCGGGTACGTAACGACCGCAGGCACGCTCGAGTTGCCAGCTTCCCAGACATCGTGCAGTGCAAAGTGTTTCGCTTCGCCAGACTCGTCGAACAAAAGGTTGGGGTCGTGGTAGAGCTCGCTGTGCGCAATGACGAGGCGGCACGCGTACGTCTTCATGTCCCAGACGCGGATGGTCTTGTCGCGCGATCCGGTGATAATCTTTTGCCTGGTCCTGTTAGTATACGCACGAAAAAGTGAGACAGCGCAACGTACTCGTCGTACTGCAGACAGTAAATGCTGTCCGTGTGGCCGTTGAGATAGACCGACTTGGCCTTGGCCGTCTTCCAGTTGCGCTCCAACTCGTGCTTGACGCGGTACAGCTCACGGCAGTCGGACGAGGGCAGAATGGTAGGGATGCCATGGCCAGCACCAGGCTGGATAGGCCGACTCGTCGCATACGTGCTCGTCTTCTCGCGGAGGAAGACATCGCGCCACAAAATATGATCACGCGCAGCGCGGTGCCACGCTCGCGAGACACGCGAGGCCCTGTGCAGCTCCACCGCATCCAGCTCTGCCATGATCATGATGGCAATCTCAGAAGGCAGTTTCGCGATGAAATCAATCGTCGTAATGCTGAGTTCGGTCATCGCATGGTCATCGCCATTGCTGATGCCGGCATGCGCAGTGGCGTCGGCAACAATCAGCTCCGACGAAGAGACGGCCACATCGATGCCGCTCTCGTTGTCGCTTGTGGACTCGCTAACCTTGGGCGGAGGCGGAAACATGCCCGGCAGAGGTTCGGGATCAAGATCAGACGGAAAGGTGGCGGCGGCAGCGGCGCGGGCGGCACCACCAGTGTTGGCTGGGATGACTGGCGGCCGGGAGTCGGATCCGGGCACGGGAACAGGCGATGCAGCCGGGGTGTTACTGCCGATGCCTTCGAGGCCGCTATCCGACTCGTGCTCCGGACTCGATGAGAAAATGCCCACAAAGGCAGGCACGTTGGAAGGGTGAGATGCAGCAGTGTGGTGGCCCATGGGGAGTGGTAGAGACAGCGGCCCGCCTTCACGCTGGAAGACGACCGACTGGCGTCTGCGCCGCCACGTGTAAAAGTTGTTGGTCGCCGGCCGGGACTCGGCCTGGCCATGCGAAGCCCCAGTCTGCGCTGTGACCATGCCTCGGCTGTCTGTCGCCACGGCAGGGGATCGGGACCGGAGAGAGAGGTGTGTCGAGCGGCTGCGGCGCCGGGTCGGGCCGTCGGCAGGCGTTGCCAGACGGGCGTCGGGGACGGATGTGCGACGTTGGATAAAGTCGTGAAGCGAGACGGAAGCACGGCGGATAAGGCCCTTGATAGAGCCCTTTCCAGCCGAACCCGATGCGACTTCGATGCTGACGTTGGCCGTGTTGCCGTCGATTGCCATTGGCTGCGAGCCAAGCATGGCCGAACTGGTGCTGGGGCGCTGGTGGCTGGCTGGTGCACCACCATGGGGCGCAGCACTGAGGCTACCGTAGAGGGAGTTGCGAATATCGCCCATGGTCGACCGCGCGGTACGGTTCCGTCGGGTTGTCGGTGCGCCGGACATGGTGGAAGACGGCCCAGCAGGGACAGGTGGCAGCAGAGTGCGTCGGGGAGGATGCGTCGTGGCGTTGCGCAGTTGGTTTGATCGCCGTAGGATCGAGGGCTGCGAATCAGGTTTCTGCGAATAGGCGTGGACGATGACGGTTACCAGCCGTGGCCGAGACGATGCACGCAGTCAGCCCGTGTGCCGTGTCGATGAAGGGTGCTGCCGTGCCCGTTCAGCGATGCGCTGACGTGTCTCGTCCAAAGCGTCCAAAGCTGGTCGAGTCGGCTGGATGTTTATTGTTTTGAAAAGAGTGGCGAGGTCCCAGAAGCGCAGCGACAAGGGTGCGAGATGAATGTCACGTCGGGGCGCAACGATAGGCGTGTGAGCCAGCACAGCAGTCGTATCGAGGGCGCAGCGTCGCCGTGCGGAAACGAATGTGGGAAATGACAATAGCAGAACACAATAGAGAGGAAAGTCGATCGACGAGAGACCTATATGCAAGGACGCTGTGCGGCGACGGCCCGAGGAAGTGAGGCACAAGATAAGGAAGGAGGGCCTGTGGCGTCGTTCCCCAGGGTGCAGAATAGGAGGCAAGAATGGAGAAAGAAGCCCAAAACGTGGAACGGGCGGAAAGTCTGGAGAAGGCGGCTGTTCGAGTGCGGCTCCACGCAGGTGGACACAAGATTGAGTGCGGCCGCTCACGACGTGTGCAAGATCGGTCGACGTGCCACTATTCACATCGTTTCCTGACGCGTTTTGTCACTCTTGTTTCCCCGTTCGACCGTTTGAAAGCCGTTGTCCGCGTCGAAATTTTCACACTAGGCATGGCAGCTGCGACCGGTGGCGACGTGCTTTGTTGTGTGTTTGGCAGGCGCACAGCGCACGCTCCGCCAATCGCAAGCCCAAGCCCCTGAATGATCCAACTTGGAAGGAGGCGAACAGTGTTTTGTTTACCCCCAGGTGGTTGCACTGCGCCTGTCTCAGTAGAGGATCTGATTCACAAGTCCGCCGCGATAATGGTTGCGTTTCGCTCTGAAGCTACAGGCCAAAGACGACATCCAATGCCGTGCAAAGACTACTTGCCATGCGGCACAAGCGACCCATGCGTCCAATAAGGAACGGGCGGACTTGCGACTGTGGTTGTGGCCGGGCCGCGGGATGCAGCATCGAGTTCAAATACGGCAGGCGCATCTGGTGTAAGACTTCCCGGCCAATCACGTCTGGTCGCTCTTGCCGGCCGTGAGCCTTGCCGTAGTACGGGGAAGGAGCAGACAAAATGGCCACAAAGTAGACGTATACGGAAGGAAAGACCCTTGGAAGAAAGGGGCTTCTTTTGGGGTCTCAAAACGAGTTGACGAACACATTTCCCGTCACCCACTCTCGTCAGCCTGGCTCGATGCATACTTACAACACACCATTGCGCGGAACCTTGCAAAGACCAATGATTTGATACTCACAGCCAAAGCGACCTGTGCTCGGCACGAACGATCCGCCAACAATCGAAAATCGTCTACCGAGGCTCCGGGGTATCCAAGAGTCAAGACCGAGGCTGCTCTGGGTGCAACGAAGGGGCCGCATCAGCATGCAAGCCTTGCTGCAGTGCGCCAAAGGTCGAGCATTCTAAAGCGCCATCTTTGCGACCAGCTGACGAGAGCGACCCGTCCAATGGCCGCCCGCCTCGGCTGCGCGTGGCGGTCATGCGTTGTGGCCATACGATCGGCCTGGTCTGACGTGAGTGCGGCTGGGCTGGCCGTGGTGGTCGACTTACACAAGCCTATTCCCGAAATAGTTCTTAGCGGTCCCTTTATTGGTCTCAGCGACACGGCGTCGGGCAATATATGAGGACATGGCCCGCATGTTTCGGTGGCCCTTGTGAGTATCGTCATCTTCGCATTCCCACCACCAATTTCACAACAATAGTCTGCGTCGTACTGACATCCGGCTCGTTCTGCCTGCCGTTCGCCTGTTGTTCTGCAGGTCTCAATTTCTCTGCCTTGAGCTAGCGATGCATGTGTATGCTAGTAGACGGCCTCTACAAAATGCAGTGGTGAGCGCCAACGTCAGATACGGCAACATGGTGTCGTTGGGTGGAGCAACAAGTGCGAAAGTGCAATCAGCAATGATGGGCAAGGCATGTTTCACCTGTCACTTTCTCTGGTCATCGACAGATGACGATGAGATGGCCTAGAGCTACGCAGCTAGGACTGGAGCTAGGACTTGAGCAATATTGGCTGCAGCATGCAAAACAGGCACAATGACCCCCATGCTGGCGGCTGCGCTCATTCAGGGGGATGCGTTGCGATTGCTGACCGCGAAGCCGTTCGCCTGCGAACAGCTACTCCGTAGACGGCTATGCACAGCTGAGGGGTGCCGCGGTCCTGCATTAAATTGTGCATGGCACTAACACGCTCACCAAGGGCACGACTTGCTGAGAAGCAGGAAACAAGACGACAATGCCCAACACATGTATGGTGCTACTATATTTACGACGAACAAATATAGAAAGAAGCAAGCACGGCGAACGGACCGGCAGGACAGGTCTGAGAGGAATCGAAAGAGTGCTTGCAGGAAGAATGGAGTTGCCAAAGGATGAGGAACACTTGCATCGGGGGGAGCAAGGCAACGTCGCTACGCGATCCAAATGGAAGGCTGGCGGAACCCTGCCAATCCAGAAACTAAATTTACTTCCTGCCGCTGCTTTATTTACTCCGTACTGACGTCCCGGCTCCTTCTTTCGTTTCTGTTCGGCTTCTTTTCGACGACAAGGGTCTCGCCGACCTCCCAAAATTTGAGCTTCTCCGCTACAACCCCTGTCGCCAACCTGCTGCCCGCCTCCTCGCAACGTCAATCATCCTGGTTCTCAATATCTGACTCCCAAGTCCAAACCGGAAAACGAAAAGTGAGAAGCAAACGGCAAACGGCAAAGCTGTTGGTCTAGCATGCTTCTAGTCCGGGCTGGCACATTCACATCGAGAGCGCATGGGCGTCTCCGCCCCGTCTGGCCCGTTCGCTTGCATACTATTCACCATTCTCCTCCCTTGCAGCTTCACGACTGCAAACCAAACGCATCCGATTGTACGGAGTCCGGAGTACGGTGTTTGTTCTTCCTTGCCTCGTGCATGGCTCTATTTCCATTTAGGGCATCGGTCCACTTTACCATCTTGGGGCAGCACACGCCGAGATCGTTTAGTTTGAGAGTTTCGGTCTGGACGACCACGCGCTGGGCCCATATATCGCGAAGCAAGGCGTGAATATTGCAATCAAGTGGCAAAGAAGGGCGTTGGCTGTGGGCACTACGCAATCAAGAAGATTATTGACGGGAAATGAGCAAAGGGCTGCTGCACAGGTATTGCCAGGCAATGCAAAAGCAAAAGCAATACGCCAATGCGCCCAGCGGGCAGCTTGCTATGGAGTGAAAAGCAAGAGGCAGAACAGCGACAGGGATGTGGTCACGCAGAGATGCAGAGATGCGGTCAGAAGGAGTGCAGCGGATTGGTTGTGGAGAGGCGGGCTGGGAGCACATCAGCGACAGGGGTGTCAGCACACATGCACTGATGCTTGCATAGAGCTGCAGCGCCAACGGGGCCGAGATATGCCCAAACCACTCCCTCGCGGCCAGGTTGAGAAAGACGGGAGAGACGAGCGAGACGAAAAAAGTGATGAGCGGACGGGCCGTTTGCGAGGGATGCAACAAGGGAGCAAGGGCGAAGAACGAAAACAGGAAAAAGAAAAGTCAATGGAGGGCGCAAAAGAGACCCTTTCTCTACGGAGTAGGCTCTCTGAAATCATATCTAAGAGGGCATCTCCCTCAGCCACCCCGTCCCGACTCGTTTTCCACTCCATGTCTCACTTGTTTCTTTTTCTACGATCGCATCGTCATTAGCTACTATTAGCTGTCGTTGGCTGCGCCAGTTCTTTGTGGACATTGGTCTAGCTTGGTCTATTCGCGACTTGTTCCTGAGGTGGTCGGCGGCGCCGCGATCTCAGCTCCGACGACCAGACGGCCTCCACGGGCATTCTTTTGTCTGCTATTGCTCCTTTCACAAGAGCTGTGTTTGGGTTTTCGTTTTTAAAAGGCCACGGACAACACTTATCACCGCCGGACGCATCATTATATTTATACAGCAGGACGCACTCATGCTCATCGACCATCGACGACCTTGAACAGCTTCAAGAAGGCGCACAACACACAGCACGGCCGATCAGACCACTCAATTCAGTTGAGGTCATTTCAACCATTTGCTCAACTGAACGAGCTCGATTCGTCTCAGCAAAGCGGAAGAGGGCCTCGGCCGTCTGACTTATAAAGACTGTGACACGCGGACCTCGCGTTACACGGATTGGCTGCGCGGCGCAGTTTCGGACAATCACTCCAGCCTCGCCAGCGCCTTTTTATTTTCAAGAGTTCAACAGTTGGGCATCTCGAGTATAAAAAGAAGACGGGCCGGATATTCGAGTTGCAGCGGTACCGCCATTATGCCGTACAGCTGCGTACCGCCCAATGCGTCGTGGCCGCTGCCGGATCACGTTGTGATTATCGACAAGACGACAGAAACAAAGTTTGTCGCCCCTCGCCGAGACCCATGACCCAGACTAACGGCCAGAAAACCAAAAGCCAAGTTTTCGCCATGGAAGTGGCTCGCGAACAAGAGCACGCCGAATGAGAGCACGCCAAGCCAGAGTGCGCGGCTGCAGCGGACGCCGGCACTGACGACCACCACGCCCACGCCCGCGACGACGACGACGACGAGCGTCGCCAAGAAACTGTCGCAGCCGGTGCTGCGGGCGATGCGCAGCACGCGCCTTCTGTCGGATGCCACGCGACAACGCACGTCCGAGGTGCCGCCGGTGCCTCCAGTGCCTCATGTTCCGCAGATGCAAGTTCCGCCGCCGCGCGTGCTTCGGCTGCCGTACCAGCCGCCACCACACGCACCGCCGGCGCTGCCTGTGCGCAAAGCGTCAGCGGTCTCGCCGGCTGGGCCGCGCACGAGCAGCAGGCGCCCCGAGCCGAGCCGGTTCCTGATGCTGCCGCAGGAAATCCGCGACGAGATTTACGCATACGTCTTTTACTCGACACGGCTGACCATGGGCCGGCGCGTGACGTGTGCGTTGCCGAATCCGCGCGCGACGCCCGACTCGGCGTACGGCTCGGAGCACGACGAGCCGGCCGAGTCAGACAAGCTCAGCAAGACCCACGGCGACCGCGTCATCACGCTGATCCGGCCGGCGCAGCACTCGATGGCGCTGTTCCGCGTGTGCCGGCAGATTACGTTTGAGCTGCGCAGCGACGACGCGTGGCTGGGGCAGGTGCTGTTCAACTTTGAGGACGTGGCGACGATGCTGGACGTGCTGGGCGGCGCACTGACCCCGGCACGGCGGGCGCTGGTGCGCGAGGTGCGCGTGCGCGAAGGCGGGCTGCTGGTGCACCAGCGCGTGGCCGTGCCGCCTGCGAACCAGGGCCAGACTGAGCCGCCGACGCCGCCGATTTCGTCTGCTGGGCCATCGCCACCGCCGACACCGCCGCAGGGCCATAGCAGCCAGAGCAGCGACCACCAGTCGCGGCAGCGGTTCTTGCTGCTGGGCGGGCTGATGCGGCTGCTGCCGGGCCTGCAGCTGGACCGCCTTACGGTGCTGCCGGCGCTGCCGTGCCGCGTGCACAAGACGACGCGGTGCCACGCCGTGCCGAGCGTCGACATGTACAGCATGAGCGTGCACCAGCAGCCACGCGCCGTGGCACTGGCGAAGCCGCACGAGATGCTGGCGGAGCTCGTGCACGCGGGCGGCGGGTGGCGCGAGCTGTGCTACGTGCACCACGACACGGCGATGCTGGCGGCGGACCGTGCACGACCCGGGTCCGTCGAGGCGATGATGATCAGCCTGGGCTTCTGGGACACGGACGCGGAGCGCTACGATGAGGTGTTTGCAGCGGCCGAGCGTGCCGAGCGCGCCGAGCGTGCCGAGCGCGCCGAGCAGGATGAGCTCGACCAGCTGCGACAGGCGGCGGCCCAACTCGAGCCCAATGTGGACACGACGGCGCTACGGCGGCACGGCCTCGGCAGCCTGTACGCGGCGTATGCGGAGCGCAAAGAGTACCGTCTGCCGCGCTGGCGGCAACTTTTGACGACACGGGACGGGTTTGTGCCGAGGCCGGAACGCGCGCGCAAGAGCACGCCCTGGACGAGCATCGACGCGGTGCTGGACGAGGGCTTCTACGAGGAGACGGATCCTCTGTCGGGACAAACGAAAACGCAAGCACCACAGAGCACCGTTGCCGTGTACGGCGTGCGCGACGGCCGTGCGCTGTGGCCCATGGAGACGCTCGAGGATGTGCACGACAGCCGCATCCGGCGCGACGACTTTATGGTCGTGGTGCGCCGCGGCGCCGGCGTCGCGACGGCCGAGGCGGGCGCGCCGTACCCGTTCAAGGACGGCGACCCACGTGCGTTTGGGTACGGTGCGCGCTGGGAGACACTGCGGCCAGTTCTGTTCCCGTGGGACCACCTGGCCGTCGCGCGGGACCGGCGCGACAAGTACGCCCACCGCGACGAGTACCTGGTGCGGTCGCGCCGTCGCTAACGATCGATACGAGTGTACGATTTGGTTTTTTGGTTGAAGTCGGTTGGGTCTGGATTGGCTGGATTGTACGGGATTGGATTGTACGGGATTGGATTGGATTGGATTGGACTAGATCAACTATTTATGAGCGACGGATAATGAAACACGGGATTGGATTGTACGGGATTGGAATGTACGGGATTGGAATGTACGGGATTGGATTGGACGGGATTGGATTAACGGGATTGAATTGTACAGGATTGGATTGTACGGGATTGGATTGTACGGGATTGGACTGGATGGGATTAGATTGTACGGGATTGGACTGGATGGGATTAGATTGTACGGGATTGGACTGGATGGGATTAGATTGTACGGGATTGGACTGGACGGGATTGGATTGGACGGGATTGGATTGGTTTGGATTGGATTGGACTAGATCAACTATTTGAGCGACGCATAATGAAACGATCTGTTCCGATCAGAAACCCTGCTTCTCGACCTGCGCCTGGGCCGCGGCAATCGTCGCCGTCGCGTTCGGGTCGACGAACCCGCAGCCCAGCTTGCCGTTCTGCAGCGAGGCTGCCTCGGCCGAGCACACGCCGGCGCCCTCGCCGTTGTTCGCGCAGCACGCCGAGCTGCAGTCGGTGTCGTTGACACAGCCGCCCGTGATAAACTGTGAGCCGTCGCCCGCGCCGACGTTCTTGGCACCGGCGTTGTTGGGCGTGACGAGCGCGAGGGCCGACGCGGCGACTGGCTGTTAGCCGTGTTGATACTTGACAATGGGGTGAAGAACTTACACGTCAGGAGAATGGTGATGCGGACCATGATGAAGAGAGTTGAAGAGATGTGGTGGGGGTATCAAGTGGTATGAGCAGCCAGTGCCAGTAAATGCAAAAGTCGAGAAGAAGCAGCCAGTGCCAGTATATGAAAAGTCGAGAAAAGCAACCAGTGCTGGTGACGCCAGGCCACGAGAAGATGAGAAGAAAAGAGAAGAGAGAAGAGGGATAGAGATCAGATGCGGTGTGAAGATGAGTGATTGGTTTGAATGGGAGGGCAGACACGGTATTTATATCCGTTGTCCTGCCCATACTTGCAGACTCTGCTCATCTATCTACAGGTCAGGTGTTGCTCAGTGTTACTCTCCTTGTCCGAGGTCCCTCGGCCGGCCACGATCCGAGATCCAGACGAGTCATGGCGAGACGTCGAGCTTGCATGACTCGACGAGCCCGGAACCACAGACTGGTGCCCTCAGCGTGGCGGCCAAGATGCCTGTGACAGCGCGAAACAGACCCGGCTCGGCTGCGGGGAAGCAAAGCTTCGCTGTTGCTATTTTCAGCTCTCTAGAGCTTGCAGTACCGAGTAAATATATATATTTATTCTCTACTGCGAGGACGGTGGCCCCACATTTCGTCCCCATTTTTCCACCATATATTCACATATATTTACTGCGGCTCCAAATGCGCCGGTTTCAACGCTCCACCGCCAGACACGGCACGTCACAGCCAGAAACAAACCAGCCACCCGCAGTGAGCCCATGGCCGACGCAACCGCCAAGCCGACACGCACCAGAAAGGTCGCGACGGCGGCCGTGCAGCTGCCGGCCGTGTACCGCCTCTTCTTTCTGCTCGCCGAGCCCCTCGCCGCGCTCGCCGCCGCCTACACGGCCGCCGCGCGCCCAGCGAGCTTCGCTGCGTGGCTCGGCGCGGACCTGGATGCGAGCACGCGGGTTCTTCTGGCCCTGGTGGCGTCCTTTTACGTCCTGGCCGCGCTCCACGAGGCGCTCGTGCTGCGCGCCACCGCCGACCAGCGCGTCTGGCGCGCCGTGCTGGCGGTGCTGCTGCTGGCCGACGCGGGACGTCTGGCTGCGCTGTGGCCGCTCGGCGCGCGCGTCTACTGGTCGCCCGCAGCCTGGACGACCCTGGCGGCGTGGGCCAGCGTGCCGTTTGTGTACCTGTGCGTCGCGCTGCGCATCGGTTTCCTCTTTGGCATCGGCTTTGGCGCGCAGATCAAGCCGGCCAAAAAGGCCTAGTCGGAACGATACCAAAGCTTAGAAAATGAAATAATGAAAGGAAACAGACTGCGCGAGAATGCTCCGAGTGTTTCAGGTCGTACCAACGCGATGTCGAGTGCTTAGTCATCATTAGTCATCATTACTCAAAACGGCAAGGTGGCTTTTCACTGGCGCACGTGTTTATCCACTTGGCTGCTGGTCATCGCCTCCTTAATCCGCGTTGATTGCATCCATCACGACGTCAACGTCCCACGCCCTACGACATCGCCACGATCGCCACGACCGACGCGGCCAGCATCTGTATCCATACGCCGCCCGCTGGACCTGGCGCCATCAACATCCTACGACAGGCACGACGCGACGCGAGCGACGAGCGACACGGCGACACGGCGACGCCGAGCGCATCCTCTTCAATCGACGCGCGGACACTTCATCGAGCAGCCGCGCTCTCTGGTCTCGGCCATCCCGACTCTCGTATCCACCTCACACTCGACACAATGCGCTTGCTACCGCTATCGGCGGCGCTGGCGGTACTGGCGGTCGTGCCGGTGCAGGCAGCCTCGGTGACGGCCGCGTCCAACGCGGGGCTCGGGCCCGGGCCCGACAAACCCAAGCCGAGCGCGGAGCCGTCCAAGACGACGTCGACGTTGCCGTGCACGGCATCGGCGACGAGCGGCGCGTTCTACGACCTGCGGCCCGACACGGTGGTGCCACCCGTTGACGGTGCCAAGAAGTCAAAGTCGCTGCCGACGGCCGACTACGTCGCGCGCGGGCACGACTACGGCGCCAACTTTACGCTCAACATCTGCGCGGCCGTCGTTGCGCCCGTCGCCAACGTGCAGGGCGTCGACCGCGCGCTCTGGGCCAACGTCAGCGCCTACTACGAGCACGACGGCCAGGCCTTTTCGCTCGGGTGAGTCTGTCTCCATTCTTTTCAGTATAACACCGCTGACCAGCAGCCAACAATCGTCGTCGCTGACGGCACGCGGCCGCGAGCTCGTGCTGCAGTACACGGGCGGCTCGCCGTGTCCGGACCCCGGCGCCGACTGGCCCGCCCACGCCACGCTCGACGGCCAGGCCTCGCTCGACCCGGCCACGCCCACGGCCACGACGCGCCGCAAGTCGGCCACGTTTGCGTTCCTGTGCGACCGCGACCCGCTCGAGACGACGGCACACGTCTCGTTTGTCGGCACGCCCGACCAGTGCGCCTACTTCTTCAAGGTGCGCTCGCCACACGCGTGCGCCATGGCCGAGCCGCACAAGCCCGGCAGCGTCGGCCCCGGCGGCGTCTTTGCCATCATTGCTGGCGTCGCCCTCCTGGTGTACTTTATCGGCGGCGTCGCCTACAACCGTGCCGTCGGCCACGCGCGCGGCTGGCGCCAGCTTCCCAACCACACCATCTGGCTCGGCATCTGGAGTTTTGTCAGGGTGCGTATCCTCTGCTGCTGCGGCTTCGGCCGCCATGGCGGCTACCTCGGCCTCGGCGACCCCGAGTCGTACTACGACTACGACGGCGGCGACCTCGACCGCGAACGCGACCGCGACCGTGAACGCGACCGTGACCGTGACAGCGGCCGCTCGACGCCCACCGGCAACATCTTTAGCAACGGCTCCAACACCGCCGTCCACAAGCCCCTGGGAGCCCGCGACTAATGCCGTCGCAGGATTACTATGTCATCTTGACGTCCTCGTGTGCGCGCCTCGTGCCGCAGCACCGGGGTTACCAGTCGCTCTCCACGTCGCCCACCCGCTCCCGCGAGGACGAGAACCGCCTCATCGACCAGCTCGACGAGGAGTGGGACGACTAGGCGCGCTGCCCTGCCCGCCCGACGCACGTCCGTCGGGCTGCCGTGCCGGCCGACTGCGCGCTAGCGTCCGTGGCAAACCGAGGCCCAGGCGTTGGCTCTGTAATTTTTATTTATTATCTTTTATTTTTTTATTTTTTACTTTCCATCTTTTTGTGCATCTTTACCTTCTCCGGTCTATATTCCTTTCCTTTGTTTCCGGTCGTGCTTGTTCTTTCCGGAGTTTGGCTGCATACCTCGTGTCTCGGACACTGAATCTACTAGAATTTGGCTCGTCTTGACATCTTTCACCGCGTATGGCCAGTGCATGACGTCCGGACGTAGGTGCTGTATCGAACACGGCGTTGCCTCCTTCCTTGTCGGGCAGTTCCAGCCGCATTCGGAGTGTATTTCCACCACATCTTTCACACGAACACGACATCGCCCGGAGTTATGCACGCGACATGCCGACGTCGTCCGTGGCTCGGGCCCTTGGAACGGCCAGGGTGCCGCTCCTCCTCGGCTCCCAAAACACTCGCATGCTCCGTGCCCGGCGTGTCCGGAACTCCGAAGCCCATGAAAAACCATACACCTTCCGAGCGTCATTTGCGATCCTTGCGTGCCCACGACGCATCGTCAGTGCGCATATCAGATTGCGGCTCGAGTTGTTCGACCACGTGCAACGTGCGGTGGAAATATTTACAGTACTCGGTAGCGTTGGTAGCTCTGCGCTTTGCCTTGGTCACGTGGTCCTGGCGCCTGCCTCTGCTCCTGCTCGCTCCTTCCACAACGCTGGCCCTGCACGCACCGTCGCATTGCCTCGCCTGGCTTCGGTGAGCTGCTCCGTGCTCCGTAGGGAGCATCGTCGCATTGTCGTACTCCGTAGACGACGATGCATGGGTCGGTGTCGACGGCTAGACGGTTCAGGCCATGGCCACAGCAATAATTCACAGTAAAATATAAGGGCAAGCGTCGGAGCCAAATGGCATGTGGTCTGCTTCTGGCGCAACCGAATTCGCACTCCATGTCCAGAGTCGCAGCGGCTCACAGATTGGACAACCGTAGGATGCGAATCCTTGAGCGCAGCAGTACGGAGTGTGGTCGCCGCCTGTGCTGGCGACGTTACGCTCCGGTAGCATGGACGGAGTATAGTCCGCTGTTTTCTATACTCCGTAAACCCCGACCCTTCCTTTTAGCCTTCGGAGTGATGTGCTGTACTTTTGACCGCACCGGATTCATGCGCGTTTGATGCCACCGTTCCGCCGAGGATTCTCATAGCCCGGGCTCGGTCGACTAGAGTAGATGTATATATTTAGACTGCAACTGCCGCGCGCTTGAGTAAATAAATATTTATAGCCCAGAATCCATGAGCTGGAATCCATCTCTGCAAGCACGGTGGAAAACAATGAACTGAGGGAAGAAGACGGAAAATCGGATCTACAGAGTATATCCACGATCAGATGGAGCCGGGTTTCATCAGAGAAGCACTCAAAACGACCCAAACCAGGCGGCGCAAGATTCGAAAGCCCAGGCCAATCCCAAGCTTGATCCCAGCCCAGGCGCCAGGCCCGCGGTCGTTTGCCACAATGGGCTACCGCCAGGCCGGGCAACCTGCATAAATACATTTATCTGCAGGCCGTGAAAATTTGAAAACCGGGCCGGCCGCCATTGCAATTGAAATCCAACGCTATTTTTATAGAAATCAACAGTTATATTATTGTTGGCCTTGTTTCCACTGCATCCATATTGGGTGCATGCTGCGAAAGTGGTGTGTCAGTGCCTTGGTTGCGTCGAGTGTGCAGGATGCACCCTCGGCCGAGGCTGTCTCTAAGCGTCAACAAATTGCCTCTTTCGTCAATTTCGTCTGTGGGCTGCCGGCACATCTCGTTTTTTTAAGTGAATGAAACAGTCAGACAAAGCTGGGGCAGGCAGCGTGGACGGCCGTTGAGGACTGGGAGACGACTCGCTGGATGTAATTCATTTGCAAAGGAGGCACAAGGCCAATCGCAATCCACTCAACGCACGGCCAGGCCTGGGTCGAGACTGTCCCGAAAACATTCGATGACGGGACGCCACAGTCGCACACGACGGTTGGACTCCTTCCTGTGCCAGCGCCAGCAGAGCACCGCAGATGCAGGCCCGAGCCTTGGGTCGGCCCATGCTGCCCTCTCTTGTCTCCGCAAGTGAGCATGCTAAAATTGCCTTGCCTCTTATTCGGATCCTGGGTGTTTGGTCTGGCACGGTCTTGGCCGGCCGCTTGCCTGGTTCGACGCCGCCCCTACCGCACGTCTTGACGGATCCAGACGCGTTCTATTGGCCGTTGGCCTGAATCTCAGTCGTGGAGCATCGCCGTTGAAGAACGAGTGCCAAGCCGCGGCCACGTTGCCATGCGCGCACTTGCATGCTGCACCAGGTGCCCTCGGACCGCGTGTCTTCCGCCTGCTGTTCTTGCCCTTACCCGATCCATTGTCTTTTGCCCGTAAATATAAATTTACTCTCTATTCACGATCGTGCCGTGCCGTCGTCGTCACCGTCGGATCCCGCCACCCTCTGCCCACCCTCTACCCCAAGACATCAGACGGACTTGACTCAACAAGTAAAAGTCAAAACGATTAACTGCTGTTTTTGTTGGTCTGATTGACTTTGGTTGAATCCTTCCCAGTAGCTTGGGACAACGTCTAGCACCTCACCGTGGCGAACATTTATGGCAGTCTATCTATAATTTTAAAATACTTACTTTGTCCAAACACGGGTTTAATCTTTTAGTAAATAAATATTTATAGATACATGCTCTGAATATGCATATAAAATTATATCATTTTTTGCGGCCTTGTAAATCACGGAGCTTTGACGATCCAACAGAAAAAGAAAGCAATCGTGTCGCCACTGCTTTCTTTTGCCTAGCTGCCGGCCGTAAGCTCAGAGTAAATATATATATAAAATATTCAGTACTTCGTAAACTCGAGTCCAACCAACGATGCCCATCCCAGCAACCTGGAACGGGACAGGCCGTCGAACGGGCTCGTGCACCTCGTGTGCCTGGCTGGGCTTCTGGCTTTTGCTGTTCTGGACCCAGCGCATGTAGCGACAGTCGCCGGCGGGTGTCGGCGCGCGTTCCAAGTCGACAGTCACGAACAAACATTCCAACGACGTGCCCCGAACTGTCCATGCACGCGGGGAACCCGGGGCCGCGGTGATTGTGTCCGTCTACTTACTGTACAACGAGTCCGAGCCATGCGTGACTTGAAACGGCCTTTGTCTTGCCAACCGCATCTCCGGTATGGCAGAGATCCCGTCAAGAGCGGTGAACCATGCATGCTGTGTGTGCTGTGCATGCTGTGCGTGCTGCACGACGCCGTCCAACACGGCAGAGTCGCAAGACTGTCCCAAACCGCAGTGGCACGACAGGATGCAGCTCAACCATGCAATTCGACGTCGTTGCGCCCTCATGTCTGCGCGGTAAACAAGTCGCCCTGCTGTGCCATCCCAACCATGCAGAGCAGTGAAAGCTGGACAGGTCTTTACGGAGTATGGCAGCGTCGACGCCGAAACACGCCGAGCGCGGCATTTGCCGAGTCTGGTCGCACCCAAAAAACGGTGATTAGAAGTGTCGAGCCCAATCGAGCCGAGGGGCGTATCCATGCCACTGGCACGTCCGCGGAAACAGTCTTGCGACCTGCGATGCACGCAGAAGCGACATGTCACCTGCGGCCTTCTTTACCGTTGCCTCGCCCAGCAGCCAAGCCGAAAAAGATGTACAAAGAGACACAGCAAAGCATCAGTCAGCAGCGTGTGTTGATGACGCAGGGCGCCACAGGCGGATGCAACGCTGCTACTGTTTTCGCCGTTTTCGCTTTCGAGCTCGGTCTTTTTAATTCTCGGGAGCGTTGGGATTTCGTCTGGTGAAAGTCTAATGCACTGCACTGGCCCCGGCGTTTTGGCACGATCAGCGCACTTGCCACGGGCTTGGGCTTTGGACTCTGGTCTTGTCAAAGCCCAACCCCTGCCCGACTTTAATTGATCCAATGCCAGGTGCCAGACGCCAGACGCCAGACGCCAGACGCCCCGGCCTGTCCTCGTCCCACGCGTCTGGCCATCTGGCTCCTGCTGTGTCTTTTTCTCCTTCCAGAGCCGTCTCGTCCGCCATCCTGGCTCCCACCTGGCCCGTTGTGCACGGCAGCGTGACATCGCGCCGCCGAAAAGAGGCAGAGCGCCGTCTTTGCACAGTTCTGGGTCAGTTCTCTTCTGGTTTCTACGTAGTAAATATATTTATTTGCTCCATAGGCTCTCGTTTCGCACTGACACTCAGGAAAGGAAAAGAGCAGCAAGAGGAAAAAGATGCGAATGGAGCAGTCGTGCGCTAGTCGTTGAACGTCTTCCTCTCGAGTTTCTGCTATTTATATTTATAGACTGTTTATATATTTATATTTATTTATCCGTAGATAAAGGCAGTCAAACTTGTGCCAACTTGATCCAGACCGCACGCCTTGCGGAGAACGGACGGTGCCACTGCCCATCAGGCACATCGTTGCCAGAAATTCACCGTGGTACGTCCACATCCGTTGGCACCAGCAGCCAACGGCCTCGAAGCGGTCCCTTGCCGAGACATGGAAGCATTGGTATCTATTGTCCGCTACCTGGCCGACGGAGTAAAATGCGAGAGTAAATATTTATATTCAGTATAGAGTACGAGATCATTACGGAGTACAAAGCAACAACCAAGCATGCCTCTCCGCACCAGACGGAGCAGACTGCTCCGTGCCGATCCACACTCGCGGCGCAGCCAGGATCCAGGGTCGGAAGCGACGATCTGGTCCTCCTGGGCGTTTAACACTCGACTTTGCGCCACTGCGCATCGACATTTTCCAAGGGTGTTATTCTACTTTTCGCCAGGCCAATGCAGCTTGATATGGCTATTTATAATTAAATTTGCAAATTTAACGGATAAATTTACGGACATATAAATTATCTGAATTCGGCCATAACTCGTTAACTCCATGCGGTGCGCGAGCATCTCACGATGTCTGGCTCAATGCATGTGCCGAACAATGCCCAGTATCCAACGGTTCTTCGAGTTGGCCGCCATTCTAGCGCTCGTCACTTGGCGGCGCGCAATGGTTCCCAGAAGAGCAAGACCTGTCACGCGCGCCTGCCATCGTATTGTCCGCGGCCAATGTAAGTATATTGAGTCGTAAATAGTTAGACCGACGGGACACTGACGGGACATTCCTGCCTGCCGTAGCATGCTTCTAGCGCCAACACATGCACCTTTGGCCAAGGCCCAAGGCCCAGCCCGCGTTTTCCGCCGGCTGATTGCAAGAATGGTCTCTGGCCCCAAGCTCGATTTCTCGTTCTCAATTGGCATCGTGGATCGTGGATGGTAAAATATAACCAAGGACTAAATACGAACGGCAGGGAAGGAGACACAAAAAGTGGCCTCGGGGTGATCTGAGCAGGGAGCGGCGACTGCCTCTTTAGGCTGTGGGCAGCCGCGGACGACCCTCCCGACCCCGAGTCACTCTTGCCCAACACGGCATGGTATACTCCATATATTGACTTATTCGATAGTGAGTGCATCAATAGTGAATCGCAATGAAACGATCGCATTGCGCCCTGGCGTGGCAGGCTGGGCAAAGCGCCGAATCTGCCTTTGGCCAAGCCAGCCACCCACGATGCTAACTTCAATTACGGCTAATTGTACGAGATCTGGTGGGCGTGCGCCCGGGTTTTGTCCGTTTTTCGACTGGTCTGCGCTCGTTTCTAAATTACCGATTTATACGGTTCAAAGCAGCCGTTCCTGTCAACGTCAACCAACGTTCCAACTAAATATGCTCTTTGTTCGCGTGTCGCAAAAGTACATGGACGGGCGTTGCCCGAAACTACCAGCTAGTCTACCCGTCGCAGGGCGCGAGCACGGCAAACGGCCCGAGCGAGACACGGCCGTCCAATCTGCGTTTCTTGGTTTCGGTCGTCTGGTTCTGGGTCTGGGTCTGGGTCTCTGGGTCTGGTCTGGGTCTCTGGGTCTGGTCTGGGTCATCGGGACACACCTGGGCCCTTTCCAAACTGGCGGTGTCTGGTGGCGACGTTCTCGACTGGGTGGTTCATGCAGTCCGTATTACTCGGCGTCTGCCCTTTGCCACTCGGTCCTTCTGTGCTATGCGACTCTACTGGTTGGCACGTGAAATAGATTAAATTGAAACTGAAAATGGCGGAAACCAATGGCGTCGACTCGCCTGGCCACGCTTGGCCTCGATATATTTAATTACTCCGTATAAACATACTCCGTATTGTCAGTGCGCCAATAATCGACTCGTTGACCAGTAGCCGCGGAGTATTGCTGTAGATTTATATTTATTATTCTCCAGGCTTGCTCCGCTGCCATGTCTGTTGTTGTTTTGTTCTGCGTTCATTTTTCATTCTTTGCTCCTCGCTCGTTCTTTCTTTGCTCCTGCGTTGTTCTTTCTTTGCTCCTGCGTCGTTCTTTCTTCCTGTCTCGTCTGTCTGTAAATTTAATTTAGGCCCCTGTCCCGCGGATTGGCTCCCGCTCCTCCGCATGCGGCGGTCAGTCGCAACTTCCGCTTTTCTCCGTCGGAGTTTTTCGCATACGGCCATTATAACGGCCTGTTAATGCGAAAGCTACCCTACCCAGCTCGACAAAAAGGCTTTGCGACTCGCACAGGCCACTATGTCGCCCGGAAATACCACGGACCAAACCAGCGCTCGTCCCGTACTTGGATTTACGCTGTTGAGACACAAGCAAACTGAGACGCGCGATCGTGTCTGCCAGGCCAGCGACGGCAGTTGCGCTTGCCGCGCAATTCGCCCTCGTCGCCCGCCCCTTCCGATCCAGACAGTCGGACCTTCCATGTTGCGTTCAAACCTGCCACATCGGGCGATGCTGGGCCGCCCCTGCACCCGACGTGTTTCTGCACGCATCGTGCCTGCCGCCTGCCACTGTCGGCCGTCTTTTCTGGGCCTCGCCGCTGCCTGCACCTGCACTGCACCTGCACCCTGCCGCCGCAACGTGCCATTGCCACTCGTGTCTCGCCGTCTGGCCAGCCGTCTGGCCAGCCGTCTCTTGTCTTGCACGATGGTCATCACGACGGATCTATTTGCGCAAATCTTTACCTCTTTACCTACGAGTACTTCTTAAATAGTAAATATATGCCACGCCCAGGCTCAACAATTCTGCTGTACATATAGAAAAACTCCAACGCCTCGGTCTTTGTCCGCTTTGGTGCTCACTTGTGCGCAGGGCGTCTCCACACACACTGCACCTGCCAAATCTCGTTTCACACGGCACACCCAGCGATCCAACGGGCACGCCCACGCCCCAAACCCCGTGGCCCGTCAGCAACACGCCCCGTAGCCAGGCGGCCGGTCCCCGTTTCGTTGCATCTGGGTCCTCCACGCTGGAGTTGGAGCCTGCTCGCTGGGCCTCTGGCCACTCGGCTTGGTCCTCTTCCCATCCAGTGTCGCAGTGCAAAACCAAAACCCAAAAACCCAGAAACCCAGAAACCCAGAAACCCAAAAAACCACATCAGTAAAATGCCTTTTCTGATTTTCCGTTTAGACGACTCGCCGCGATTATCCATTTCGTACCAGCCGTTTCCCCTCTCCCTGGCCCACGCACCACGCTAGCTGCTATTCTCTACCCTGCGTCTGGGTCGGACGACGATTGTCTCTTGCTGGGCTGGGACCGTCTTGTGTTGTTCATAATCTCGTCGAATCCTCTTCTCGTTCCGGCTTTCTCGACACTGCTGCCCGACGTCTCGACACGGTTTGGTGTCCAAGTCCGCAACCGCCACGGCTTACACCAACACGCACGACTCGCTCAGATTGGTTTTCAGCTCACCAATCACTGCGCTCCTCACGTCTCATACACAAGCGCTCGTCAACGCTTGGTTTGATTTATACCTTATACCAGCACCTCGCTTTTTTCTACGGCCAGCAACAACATTTGCCAGGACGGGACGGACCCAATTCCCGCATCTGTCTTTTCTGTCTTTGCAAGCTTGATCCATGTCGGCCTGATTCAAGCCGCCGCCGAGACCACCACGCCTGCGACTCGGGATATACTCCCCAGACGGGACCAGTCCGTCTCACACCACCTGCTCACCAGTCACCACACATCCGCCACACTCACACACCATGAGCTCTCCAGCACAAGGCGGTGCTCCGGCGCCGCAAAAAGAAAAGACGGGCTTGTCGCGCATGTTCAGCCGCGTCAAGACGATTATGCGGCGAGCTGAGAAGCGCATGTCAGCGGCCGGCCCGAGCAAGGCACGGCCGGTCACGGCCAAGCCTGAGCCGACACCTGCACCGGCCAAGACTGAGCCGACACCTGCGCCGGCCGAGAGCCGCCGCGCCGAGCCCACGTACCCCGACGCGACACACGTGCCGCGCATGGAGCTGTACGAGGAGCGCGCGCGGCAGCTGGGCGAGCGCTTCGGGCTCGAGGTGTCGCTCAGCGCGTGGCACGAGGCGGGCGGCGACGTGCTGCGCGTCGAGAAGCCGATCCGCATGCGCGTGCACCGCACGTGCCACGAGTGCCGCACCGACTTTGGCACCGCCAAGCAGTGCCCGGTGTGCCGCCACACGCGCTGCAGCCGGTGCACGCGCTACCCGCCGAAACGCACCGACGCCGAGAAGCAGGCCGCGCGCGCGCGCCGTGCCCAGCTGCTCAAGGACCAGCGCGAGAACGTGCCCATTGTGCCCGACTACGGCGCCGCCCACAAGACGTACATCCTGACGCGCCCCTCCAGGACCGGTGGCCAGGATCTCGTCTACAAGAAGCCGCGCCAGCGCCTGCGCCGCACGTGCTGCCAGTGCGCCAAGCTCTTTGTCGGCGGCAACAAGGCGTGCCCCGGCTGCGCCCACTTGCGCTGCACCGACTGCCCCCGCGACCCGTACGTCATCACGTCCTCTCCGTCCGTGACACTTGACATGCTTAAACACATACTGACCAACAGGGCCAAGAAGGACAAGTATCCGTACGGCTACCCCGGCGACGAGTTTGGCGCACGCTCCGTGCCACACTACAAGTGCCACCTGTGCAAGACCAAGTTTTCTGCCGACAGTCCCGACAGTCCCAACAGCCCCGACAGTCCCGACACCGCCGCCTGCGCCAAGTGCGCCCACGTCCGATGCACCCTGTGCCCGCGCCTCAAGCCCCAGCGCGTCGAACCGGAACCCGACCCGGAGATCCTCCGCGCCATCGAGGCCCGCCTGGCCGGCCTGCGCATCGCCTAGGCACACCCGCCATCCAAGGCACCCCCACGACACGACGATACCATTTGCTTCAGCTTCAGCGCGCGCCTTGCATTGCTCTTGTTTTTTGCCTATACCACTCTTTGCATCCCGTCTCCCTGCATATCTCACCGCATGACCTGCAGCACGACTCTTGTCTTCTTTCTTCCACTGTACTCGATACTCGTTCTGCATCTTTGTAGCAAGCGTCTGCAGCGTTTTGGAGCTGTTTGTCTTTAATGCATCTTGAACTGCCTAAATAATACGTGGCATGGATGTGGCTTGTCGTGATGTAAATATATTTATATGCCGGTCGGACAACTCCGAATGACCGTTGCCGCTGCACGTTTCACCAAGTATGGTACGGGCATCCTTGCGTCTTCTACTCAGTAGAAAAGGCCCGGCTCAAACGACGCTCGGCCGACTCAAGACCTGCCTTGTCTACTGGCCCGTGTTGAACAGAACCGTTGGCAGCCTCATTATTTACACAAAAATCCGTCTTACGCCTGTCAAACTGGCCAAAGCCGAGCACACGCCTTGCCTCGCTTCGCCTGTCTCCGCGAAGCAGGAACGGCAGTGGTGCGAAATGGAATAAGCTGGAGGCGGACAAGGTTAGTAAATAATCTCCAGTGTAAATACTCCGTATGTTTACTTTAAAGGAAGATGAATGGGACATTGACCCGGTCGGTATGGAGCGAGCCCGAACCCAGGTTGGCAATCTCGGCAAGTCCCGTGCCTCACCGCCGCCCTTCAAGCACCCACGCGTACGGAGTACATTGCCATGGAAGCAGAAATACAACAAAATAGCTAGATCATGGCTACATGTCCCTAGAATCGTACGCGAAGCCAATACTACCACCTCCGCCCGCCGCGACCGCGGATGTTAAAGTTGGTCCGGCCGGTGCTCGGGTCGTAGTGGCCGCCCTGACTGGCCTGCGCGCCCGGATTCCCCTGACCACCCTGACCACCCTGGCCACCCTGGCCACCCTGACCACCCTGACCACCCTGGCCGTTCTGCCCGACCTGCTGCCCAAAGCCCTGGTTGCCGCCGAAGCCGCCCTGTCCGCCTGCCATCTGCGCCATCAAGTTGGACAGCGTCGCCTGGTCCATCTGGCTCGGGTCCAGGCCCTGTGCCATCATCTGCTGCAGCACCGGCTGCATCTCGGGCGGCACGCTGCTCATGTCGAAACCCATGCCACCGGATGCACCAGATGCACCGGATGCACCGGGCGTGCCGCCATTGCCGCCGTTGCCACTGTTGCCAGCTGCGCCGCCGTTGCCTGCATTGCCCTGGCCGGCGTTGCCACCGGCGTTGCCGCCAGGACCAGCACCGCTATTCGGACCGCCAGGGCCAGGACCGCCAGGGCCACTCGGACCACCCGGACCACCAGGACCACCGGGACCGCCATGACCGCCCTGCTGCATGCCCTGCATGCCCTGCATGCCTGGCATGCCGGGCATACCTTGCATCCCCGGCATCATGCCCATTCCGCCCGGCATACCACCCGGCATACCCCCAGGCATACCCCCAGGCATACCCCCAGGCATACCACCCGGCATCCCGCCCATCATCGCAGCCATGCCCGGCGGCATCATGCCCATCGGCATGCCGCCGCCCATCATCATCATGTTAAACTCCTTCATCATCTCCTCGTTGGACTTGGCCACCGCGTCCTGGTTGTAGTCGGTGCGCAGCTGCGCCTGTTTCTGCGCGTACAACGCCCATGTGAACTCGTCGAAGCCGTAGTTGAAGTAGTCGCTAATGTCGGTGCCCGGTACGCGCCACGGCTTGTCGTTGTCGACGAGGTCCACGTCAATGTTGACCTGCGTAATGGGCTTGCCGGTGCCCTTGTGGATGGGAATGGCGTTGATGTCGACGTCCGACGTCGACACCGCGGGGTAGTCGGCCGACGGCGTGCCGGCGACCTTGGCCAGCTTGGCCGGCTCGACGCGCCCGGAGCCGGGGGCCTTGTCGCCCTCGGCGGACCGTTGTGGTATGTTGCGAATGTCGCTGTATTTGGATTGTCTGGGATGGGTTAGCCGGGCCACGCATGGCTCGATGGCTCGAAATGGTTCAGGGGAGAACCTACGATGCGGGCGCCGGTGCTTTTGTGCCGTCCTTGCGCTCCGTGATAATGTCAATGTCCGAGTCCGAGTCGTCCTCGTCGCCCTCGCCCGCGTCGTCGTCCGCGTCGCCCTCGCCCTCGCCCTCGGCCGCGCCGTCGCCGTCGCCCTCGCCGTCCGCCATGGCGTCGCCGTCGTCCGCGGGATCGTCTAGCTCGTAGTCGTCGTCCTCTCCGTCTGGTTTTGGCTTGGCCGGCGCGCTCTGTGCCTGTGCTGCAGCGTCGCCCGGCGCCGGCGCCGTCGTCTCGACCTCGTTGTCGTCGGCCGCGTAAAAGTCGTCGTCGTCGTCAATGTCCATGGCTGCGGTTGGGGTGAACGGAAGCGATCGCAGCAGAGCAATGAAGATTCGAGTCGACGCACGAACCTTGAACTGGCTTCAATTGTTGCACTACGTTGAGTCGGCCGCGCTAAGCTCAAGGCTGGCGCCACTGGAGATGAAGAGCTGCACGTGATGTGGAGCGAAAGCTGAAGGCGGTGAAGCCCGGTCGCCGCCATGGCGGCAGAAAGAAAAACACGGGACGCCCTTGCCTGGCTGTGGTAAAAACACTAGCCGGCCAGGACCTACAAACAGAGCGCCAGGAGCAGACAAGGAAGGCGCGCCTGCGCGAAACCCAGAAACACCAGAAACAGCATTGTGTCGCATCTGCTGCTGCCCAATCTGTACGGCCGTGTGCTTTTGCTTTTGGCAGGCGCGCGCTGAATTTCGGGGTTATAATTGCAATCACTTTTAATTTGCAAAACACGCGCCCCATCGGCGCGGTCTATCGACACCGCCCAAACTGCCCAAACTGTCAAATGGCTGGCCTTGCACGTTCTGCCAGTGCTGGTGGATTGAGCATCAACACGGGCGCCGCCAACCTCTTGTGAGTCAACAAACACGAAAAACAGACCGACCACCACCGACGAGCGACCTGACACTGTCTCCAGCGGAACGACACAGCCCTCATCCAGCGGCGGCCTCTTTGGAGCAGCAAAACCAGCAACAACGGCATCGACCTCGACCGCTTCGGCCGCAGGCACTCTCTTTGGCGCTCCCGCGACGACAGCCCCCAGTGCACCGGCGACGACCACCACCATGAGCCTGTTTGGCGCACCGGCAGCCACGTCGGCCCCGGCGTCGGGCGGTCTCTTTGGCGGCGCAGCCACGTCCACGGCGTCCAAGCCCGGTGGTCTCTTTGGTGCACCAGCTACATCTGCTCCGGCGTCGGGCGGTCTGTTTGGTGCCGCACCAGCTACATCTGCTCCGGCGTCGGGCGGTCTCTTTGGTGCTGCGGCCACATCTGCTCCGGCGTCGGGCGGTCTTTTCGGTGCTGCACAGGCTACGTCGGCACCTGCATCGGGCGGTCTTTTCGGTGCTGCTCCGGCCACATCCGCTCCAGCATCGGGCGGTCTGTTTGGCGCCACGGCCACATCGGCACCGTCGGGCGGTCTGTTTGGCGGCGCAGCCAAGCCCGCTGCCCCGGCGACGGGCGGCCTCTTTGGTGCTGCACAGACCACGTCGGCCCCATCGACAGGTCTTTTCGGCGCCAGCACAGCCACTACGTCGGCTCCAGCGGCCCCGGCGGCATCGGCAGGCGGCCTGTTTGGCGCGCAGGCGGGCGCGTCGACACAGACGGCGGGCGCGGGCCAGGTGGTGCCCGGCGTGCGCATCGACCTGTCCAACCTCAAGGGCACGACGCGTTTCAACGACCTGCAGGAGGATCTGCAGCAGCAGATTGTGCAGATTGACTCGCGCATCCAGTCATTTGTGGAGCAAAAGAACCAGGTGGACGCGTTCCTGCCGGCGCACGGTGAGAGCCTGGAGGCGATCCCGGGCGACGTCAAGTTTGTGACGCGCAAGTACGACGGCGTGTCGGCGGCGATGGCGTCGGACCTGCAGGCGATTGCCGGGCTGCGCGACACGGTCAAGACGGACGCGGAGCACGCGCAGCTGAGCTTCAAGGCGCTCGACAACCAGAAGCTGCCGGCACAGTTCCACACGTCGGGGCTCTGGTCGGGGTCGAGCAAGAAGGGCGCCCGCGGCGAGGGCGAGCGCGAGCGCGGGTCCGCGGCCGCCGAGGGCGAGAACGGACGCACGGATCTCATCAAGTACTTTTCCACGACCGGCGACGACATTGGCGGGCAGCTGCGCAAGATGGAGGCGAACCTGGGCGAGATTGAGGTGCACATGTACAGCGTCCAGGCCGCGCTCCTCGAGCAGCTGCAGCGCATCTCGGCATCGGGCGCCGCGTCGGGCGCCGGCGGCAACGGCGTGTCGGCCGAGAGCAAGGTGGCCGAGCTGGCGGCGGTGCTGCGTGACTTTGAGGAGAGCATCCTGACGGTGGCGGGCGTCGTCGGCAGTGCACGCGAGAGCATGACGAGCCTGCAGCTCGGCAACTTTCTTCGGCGCTAGAGTGTTTGCTTGCGTGCGTTGCGTTTTTTTGCGTTTTCTTTAGATTTGACCGGATTCGTTTGGCGCAATATACGATTGTTTTGTTTTACAGTGCAGTGCAGAATTGCGCCTTGTCGAGACGTATACAGAATCGCACCTTGTCGAGGCGGATACATGTGGCATCTTTTGTACTATCACACGCTGACGAGCCTGGTAGATGGGATATATAGGTAGGCCACCACGGCCAAAAGCACAAACCGAAAACGCAAAACAAACAACCGACCCAACCTTTGTACGCCGGATATGCCAAAGAACCCAAAAGAGATTGCCACAAAACCAAGACAAGAGACGCGACAAGACACCGGCTAGTACATGCCCTCGTCGCCGCCGCCGTCGTCGTCGTGGTCGTCGCCGTAGTCGTCGTCGTCGCCATTGTCAAAGGCGGCCTCGGCGTTGTAGTCGCCCTCCTCGTCGTCGTCGTACTCTTCGTCCTCGACCTCGTCGTAGTCGGCGTCGTCCTCGACGAGCGCAAACTCGACGTTTTCGTCATTGTCGAGGCCGACATTCTTAAACTTTTCCAGCTGCGCGAGCGCCTTGCTGGCGTCGGCGTCGGTGCCCGGCACGTTGAAAATCTCGTCGGCCGTGCGCAGCGCCGTCACGTCCGACAGCGCGAGCACCTTCTTGCTGCCGGGCACGGCACCGCGTGCGCCCGCGCGGCCATCGCGGCCGTCGAGCGTCGGCCACAGCTCCTCGGGGAACAGGTCGCGGCTAAACGGGCGCCCGGCGAGGTCCGGCAGCGCGCGCTCTTCCTTTTGAAAGCGCTGCGAGTACATGGGCACGGCCGTGAACGGATCGACGTTGGCCTTGTTGCGCACGCCGTAGCGCTGGTTGATCTGGTCCTGGCCGTACGCCTTGCCGGCGCCGCCCGACAGCGCCTCGGCCCCGAGGCCGGCCTTGAGCGAGCGCGTCTGCGTGTACAGCGGCCCCGAGTGTGTCTGCTCACGCACCAGAAGGTAGCAGTCGACGCTGCGGCGCTCGCGGTCCGTCAGCGGCCCGGCCGTGGGCGTGGAGAATTCCTGGCCGTCAGTACGCGGTCAAATCGGAGCAAGGCCAAAGGCCGAGAAACCGAAAAACCGAAAAACCCACCGGAAACAGCTCGACCGGTTTCGAGTCGGCCTTCATCGTCGGGTCGTTGGACCACGGAGCGCCTCGCGCACCGCCGCGCCCGCCGCGGCCTCCGCCTCGGCCGCCGCGCATTGTGTCAAAGTGGTGCCGGCGGGAAAGTCGTCGTGCACCGTGGGCGAGTCAGGGCAGACAGTAGAGCAGAAGAGCAGAGCAGAAGAGAGCAAAAAGGAGAGAAAGGAGTCGTGGTCGGAAACGGAATGAGCGATGCGTGCTGCGTCAGCACTTTCCAAAATGCGGCGACTTTTTCTGCCAGTCATTGAAGCGTCACCGCCCAGCACCACGTCCCCTGTAAATATAAAAGTATAAATATGCTACGACCCACAGGGCTAGCCCCGCTGTGCGAATAGTGAGATCGTGACGCAGCACGTCCAGGGCAGGCAGTGACGACGACGGCCTCTCTTTCCCGGCCCAGTCAGGGGCCAAAACAGAGCTCCTCTGACAAACACCTCCAACCGAGCCACCAAAGCAGCATTACACCACCGAATCTGCATCACCACGCACATCTGCGGCCTCATTCTCGCCATGTCGGCAGCACACGGCAATGGCACGAACGGCGCCGACAACCCATACGACGACCCGGCCCTGACGGCGCTGGTGGCGCACATGGCCGCACTGCGAGCCCCCGACCCGCCACCCCTCGACCCTGAACTGTTTGACGCGCTGCGCCAGCGTATCACGCCCACCAATGTCGGCCCACTGTACACGGCCGTCTTTTCAGGGCTCTCTGCCGTGCTGCAGCTGCCCGACGTCGTCCATGGGGGCGCCGGCATGCTCACCAACACGGAGGCCGTCTGCCGGCTCGCCATTGCCTTTGTCGAGAGCCCCGTCTTTAGCTTCGAGTCGGCATTGTGTGCGACGACGCCCGCCCAGCTCGAAGCGATCCTGGTGCCCAACGACGCGCCCGCCATCAACAAGCTCGCCCTGGCCGTGCTCGGCAAGGTCGTGCAGGCCCGAACCCACCCCTCTGTGTGCGAAAACATCCGGCGGCTCGTGGCCCTCGAGGGCGTGTTCCGCAACTTTGTCGTGTGCTGGCTCGAAACCGGGGACCTGGGTGTCGCCGAGCAGTGCGAGCGGCTGCTCGTGCGCCTGCTCCTCAACGACCGCCACCCCAGCAACTACGCGTGGCCGCCACCGCCGCGCGAGGCGCTCGGCCAGATGCTGTCCGACAGCGCCGAGGAGGCCGCCATGAACTCGCACGCCCGCGACTCTTCCTACGGCCGCCTGTGGGATCTTTTCCTGGGCAACCCGGACGTGTACGACATTTTGCTCGCCAAGGTGCACGGGCACCGCGCGGACCGGTCGATTGGTCTGTCGCGCATCCTCAAGGTCGTGCCGCTCCTGTCGTACCTCGACCTCGGCCGCATGTCGGGCGAGATGGACGGGCACCGTGACGCCGACCCGGCCCGGCCCACGGGCGGCCTGCTGCACGCCGCCCTGAGCGTCGCTGACCACGACGACCCGGCCATGCTGGCTTGCCAGGTGGACGCCGTGCACGCGCTCGTGGTGACGACGGCGGCCTTTGTCGAGTACAGCCGCCTGCGCACCGGTTTTTCGAGCGTGTTTGACGAGGACGTGCAGACCGACGACCCGCGCGAGGCGCTCGAGGACAAGGCTATCTTCATTTTCCAGGCGCGCCGCATCGAGGCCAGTATCCTCAGTGCAGCCAAGGTCAACGGACAGCTCGTGGCGAAGCTGAGCAAGCTCCTGGAGCAGACGGTGGACGCGGTCGGCGAGACGTCCCCGGCCGACGCAGAGAATCTCCGAATCTGGATCGAGCTCGTGGTGCCCCGGAAACTCGTGCACGAGATTAGTCCCAGTATCCGACTCAAGTGGCCCCTGGAGTAGTTTTTCCTTTCCCTTTCTTCTTTCTGTCTTTTTTTTACTGTTTTTACTTTTTCTGTTTATGATCATGACAAGGGCGGGAGCAGGCATTAGGCATCATCTTAGCACAGCGCAACACCATACTGAGCTTGCAAACGACGTGAACAGACAAATCTCCTTTTGTTCTAACGTACAGCAAATCAAGGGCAGGTACAATGGGAAGATACGGCAGGCGCAAACAGTATATAGAAGAGCAAGGAAAAACGCCTACGCCTCCTGCATGGGCCGCCCCATGAGCTTCGTGCTGGCGTCACCACCCTCCGAGTCGACGCCGGCGGCGGCCTCGGTAGCGGTCGTGACCGCCGTGGCCGTGCTCATAACACTGTCACCACGACGACGGCGGCGGCCGGTGGTACTGTGGGCGTCTGCGTCGTCGCCGACGCCCAGGTCGGCGCCGGACGCGTGTGTTCCGGCGACGAGACCGTCGATGCCGAGTCCGACCTCGCCGACGCGCCGGAGCACCTGCACGACGGCGGTGCGCAGCTCGAGGCTCAGCTCGCGGCCGAGCAGCTCAATCATGTCCGGGTAAAAGTCGGGCAGGTGCTCGAGGAAGGAGGCCTGGGGAAAGTAGTGGGCGTAGCCCTCGAGCACGTCGACGACGACGGGCCGCCACGCCATAATGTTGCGGTGCTGGCTGTCCTCGTCGAGGGCGAGGTACCCGTGCAGAATGTCCTTGCACAGCGGCACGAGCGCATTCTCAACGTCGGCGCGCCGTGCCTGGCGCTCGTCCGACTGGTCGGCGTACATTTTGAAGAGGATGGCAACGTACGTCGCCGCCGAGCCCGACTCCTGCTTGAGCAGGTTCGGCGCCTGCCGCATAAATCCCTCGCGCCACAGCCGCATGCGCAGCTCCTTGTCGTTGTTGAAGCGGCGCGCAAACAGAAACGACTTTTTGAGCAGCGCCATGAGCCGCAAGAGCTCCGTCGACGGGATCTGGGCGTACACCACCTCGTTGCTAAACAGCTCGTTGACCGTCTCAATCATGAGCAGCTGCAGCACGCACCGCGAGATGATGCGGTTGAAGAAGCGCCGCCGCGCCGCCGTCACCACCACCGGCTGCTGCTGCAGGTTGCTCGCCGGCTTGAACTCTTCCAGCGCCGGCTGCACCGTCGCGTCCGTCGAGATGATGCTGGCCGCGCGTGGGGCACGCAGTCCGCTGCCGTCGCTGTCGGCCTCGGCCTCGTCTTCGGGCGCCGTCACTGTCGTGGTCGGTACCGCTGCCGCTGTGCTCGCCTCGGGAGGACTGTCCTTGCCGCCCTCCTTGCCGCCCTCCTTCTCGCCGTGAATCTTGAGCGACGTTGCATCGCCCGGCACGCTCGGGCTCAGCGGGTACCCAAACTCAAAGGCGCCCGGTGTCGGCGCGAGCGAGGCCGACGCGTTCATTGTCGCGGCCGAGAAGAGCTGGTAGGCCGTCGTGCGCTCAAACAGTTCGCAAAAGGCGCCGACAATCTTGGTCCAGTGCTCACCCGTAAACTTGGTCACGTTCTGTAGCACGAGCTGCTGCAGGCAGTTGCTGCCGATGCGTGCAATCGTGTCGTTCTCCTGCAGGATACAGAGCGCCAGCAGGTCGAGGAACCGGTCCAGCATGTACTCGAGCGCATCAAAGTAGTGCGTAAAGAGCGTGATCATGTTGCGCAGCGCCTGGATCATGGTCGTCGACAGCCACACCGACAGTTCCTCGTGGCTCAGCACGTTGGTCATCTCGGGCCGCGACCGCAGTACCATGAAGATGGGCAGCAGCTGCTGCCGCCACAAAATGTCCCAAAAGTCTGACGGAAAGTCGCCGCCGTACCGCAGCAGCGTCTCGAAAAAGTAGTTGAGCGCATTGGACCGTACCTCCAGGTCCTCGCCCGTCATCAGCACGTCGTGAAAGGCAAAGAGCACCGGGAACCAGAAACCCTCTTCGACCGACGTGCGCGTCGGTGTCGACGTCGACGTCGGCGCCGGCGTCTTCTGCGACAGGGGGCACTCGGGCGTCTTGAGCATCGTCGGCACGACGGCCTTGAGCGTCTCCATCGCCTGCAGGCTCTTCTTCTGGAAGCGAATGTTCTTGGAAAACTCTGTCAGGCACACAATCAGGTCGGTAAAGGCGCCCTGGGCAATGACGACGCCAAAGCGTGTGCGAAACACCTGCGTCACATTCTCAAAGGCCATGTTGACAATGCTCTCGGCCGGGTCGCGCGCGGCGACGGTAAAGGCGCCAAACATGGTGCGCCAGCCCGACCGGATGTTCTCGCCGCGCGCCTGGATCATCTGGATCAGGCACCGCAGCGCCATGTCCTTGACGTGAATGTTGCTCGAGTTGGCCATGACGTGCTCAAACGGCTTGAGAAAGTCTTTTTGGAACTTGAAGCCGGCCAGCTCCTCAATCTCCATGAACCGCATCGACAGCTGCCGCAGCGAGTCGAGCGCAAAAAAGACAACGGCCTCGTTGGCGTGCGAGCCAATCTTGTTGAAGTGGTCGCCCAGCACGTCCCAAATATTGGTCCACTCGAAACGGACGCGCGTCATGTTGTAGTAGCTGATTTCGACAATCTTTTGCAGGCTGTACATGCGCGGGTTCTCGTTGGACCCCGACACCCGGATCTCGTCCCAGCTGACCTCGGTCAGCGCGCGCGCAAAGTGCACAATCGCCTCGCCGTGCAGGTTGGCCGTGTTGGTAAAGATGCGGTCCATTGTCTTGACCGTCTCGTCCGACGTCAGGTCGTACGCAATCTCGAGCGACGAGAAGCCGTTGGGGCCGGCCGGGCCACGCGCCCGTGGCGGCCGCCTTGCCGTCTTGCGGTCGTTGCGATCACGGTCG
Organism: Ophiostoma populinum; assembly: GCA_029298855.1. NCBI lineage: Eukaryota > Fungi > Ascomycota > Sordariomycetes > Ophiostomatales > Ophiostomataceae > Ophiostoma > Ophiostoma populinum. The sequence goes on along the minus strand of JANSLU010000003.1, from coordinate 1,397,210 downwards.
CCGAGACGGTCGCCGCCACGATCACCTAGGCTCGTCACGCTGCCGCCGCGCTCCTTCGGCGGCACGAAGCGCGCCTTGGACACGTCGGGCACGGCGCTCGCGTCGATGCCGCTGGCCATGAGCTGCAGGCGCTCGAGCTGGCTGACGGACATGAGAATGTCCTTCCACGACTCGCGCAAATAGTTGCCCTCGGTGTAGCCGAGCTCGAGCAGCACGCGCAGCGCCTCGTAGTTCTTGGCGTACAGCTCCTGCACGTTGTTCAGGTTGGCCGCGTTGCGCAGCGCCGAGATAAAGGCGGCGCGTGGCGTCGACAGGTCAAACTGGCAGGCAATCTTGGTGGCGAGTTTCATGCCCTCGAGGCACAACCGGTTGACCTCGAGGTTGTGGGCGTTTTGCATCTGGCTGGAAAAAGTGGAAAAGTAAGACATCCAGGTGACGTCAAACATGGGGCCAATGTGCTTGAAGCTCGTCGCCGGCACAAACTTGACCCGTTCGCCGCCCGACTTGGCCGCGTTGCGTCGCTGGCTGCGAAAGAGGTTCTTGAAGAGCTGCTCCGACCGCAGCGAAATCTCCTCCGACTGCTGCACGTACGCCTCGCGCTGCAGGTCCCGGCCCACGTTGGAAAAGGCGCCGGCCAGGCCGGTCGGCTGCTGCACCGGCAGCTGGCCCGCCGCCGCCGCCGCCGCGCGTTCGCTGTCGAGCACAATCTCGTTCTTGCCAATCTCCTCGTAGATGCCAATCAGGTACTCGTCGGGCAGGTCGGCATTGTCGTTGATGCCCCGGTTGTTGCGGATAAAGTCCTCCTTGGTCATCCGCTTGACCACCTGCGCGCTGTGCAGGTCCGTGTTCAGCATAATGACCGAGTACGCCAGCACGTACGCCGTGTCCGCATTGGCAAACGCGTTGGGGTTGCCGTCGTTGTAGCGCTCGGCAAACTTGAGCATGAACCGGTCAATCTTTTGCGCCTCGCCCGGCAAGCGGAACGACTGCAGAAACTGCCGCAGCGCGTCGACAAAGCGGCGCTTGGTAAAGTTCATTGTGTTGACAAAGGCGTGCATCGTCTCAATGTTCTTGGGGTCGCCCTCGCCCAGGTACTCGCCAATCTGCGCCTTGTTCAGGCGGTCGTCGCTCACTAGAAAGTTGGCAATGTCCGTTGGCGTGTCGCTGGCAATAAAGCCCTGCTCAACGAGCATCTGGATGCCGCGCTTCGGCTTAAAGTTGAACGCCTTGATGGCCGCGCCGAGCGCCGTCTTGCGTGCCTTTTCGCGCTCCAGCTTCTCGGGGTCGTCGTCCAGGACGGGCGTCGGCGGCACCGACACCGTCTCCAGACGCGACGACGAGTCGGGGTCCATTGACTCGCGGATCGACTCGCGGATCGACTCACGCATGTCGTCCAGCGACGCCCTCCTGTCGGCGTCGGCCGCGGCCGACGCAGCCGTCGCAGCGCTGTCGGGCCGGCCCGCCTGCGACCAGTTGACCATGGAGCGCAGCGACTCGACGAGCGCGTCCATGGACACGCGCTTCATGACGTACTCCTTGGGGAACTCGGGCTCCGGCTCGTGGTGCGGTACAATGTGCGTCGTCGTCAGCGGCGGCGGCAGCGACGTCTTGAGCTGCCAGTCGCTGGTCGAGCCGTTTGAGCTGGTCGAGTTGCCATGCTTCTCCTCGTACGCGCGCTCCACGTCGGCCGCAATGGGCACGGGCGTAATGGCGAGCTTCGAGAGGTGCTCGACGATGGTCTGAAAGATGTTGTCGACGTTGCGCTCGCAGTCGTAGTTCAAGTACGTCTCGACCAGGGCGCGTGGGTCGGCGCAGAAGCGCGTCAGAATGTTGAGAAAGTAGAGCTTCTGCGACACGGGCGCCGTTTTCCGGGCCAGCAGGGCCAGGTAGATTTCGTTGAGAAAGACTTCAATCTCCTTTTTAAACGACGCGCGCATATACTTGAGCATCAGCCAAAAGATTTCGCAGCAGACCTCAAAGACGCGGTCGACGGAGCTTGCGCCGTTGCGCGTGATGCTCAGGCACAGGTAGAACTTGACGGCCTGCAGGAAGCTGGTCGGCTCGTTGCTCTTTGTGTTGGTAATGGTGCAGAGCGGCGACGTGAACACGGCCACATTGTTGTTCAGCAGCGTCTGGATCAGGTGCAGCGAGACGAGCTTGGAGCGCATCGGCTGGCCGCGCAAGTCGTACAGCTGGTCCGGCGGCAGAACCTTGGTCGACAGGTTGCAAAAGGAGCGGAACACGAGGTACGCGTCGCGAATGTACACCTCGTCCTCGGCGTCCAAAGCCTCGGGGGCATCGTCGTGGACGCTGTCGGCACCCGTCTGCTCCGAGATGGACCGCGACGACGACGCAGCCGCAGCGCGCTTGAGGTGCGTCACCATGGTCGGGCCGTCGCCGAGGTTGGAGTCGTCAAAGCTCTTGCGGTGCTCGAGGTCCTTGAGCGTCAGTTTGGCCGCGTTGTCGTCGGGCGTGTCGGGCGTGTCGTCGTTGGCCGCTTGGGTGCTCGAGCCGTCGGGCGAGACCGACGTGTCGTCGGCCTCGGCCTCGGCCTCGGTGGCGGTACTGGGCTCAAATGTGGCGTTGCTGCCATTCTGCTTGAGCTTGGCCAGGCTCAGGCGCGACTCCTTCATCTGCAGCCGGGTCTTGACGCGCTCAAAGACGGTGCCGACCATTTGCGTCAGCGTGCCCTGTGCGACCTGCTGGTTGGAGGCGTTGCGCGACAGCAAAAAGACATTGTAGACCTGGCGGATGGCCTTGAGCAGGCCGGCGCCGTGCACGACAATCTTGTCGTTGAGGACGGCGGCCAGGAGCGACTTGACAATCTGCAGCTGGATCTCGACGGGCGTCGACTCGCCCTGGAAGCAGTCGCATATTGTGTCAATGGCACGCTCAATCAGCGGCGCCTTGTCGTGCGCTGCACCGTGCGCCTTGTCGTCCGCGGCACCGTCCGCGGCCGGCGGTCTTGGCTTGCCCTCGTTCTCCTCGGCTTCGTCGGCCTCGGCATCGGTCGTCGCGTGTGTGGCTGCAGGGGCGCCCGGGATGCTAAAGTACGAGTACGAGATGAGCTTGCCGATGCAGTCGAGGGCCGTCGTCGTCAGGGGGATGCTGCCGGAGCGCGTGGCGAGCTGCAGCGGCGCAAAGATGGTCTCGGGGTCGGGGAACTGGGGGTCGGCGTCCTTGATGGCGTCGAGGGCCGTCTTGACGGCGGCGGCAAGGGCGGCATCGCGGCTGGTGTCCTTGGCCGCGGCAATGACGCCGAGGGACGCGGCCACGAACTTGAGCGAGCTCATGCTGGCCGTGTTGGGCGATCAATAGAGGCCCATGCAAGAGGGAGGCGGCCGAGGTAAGCTCAGGCGTCGTGGTTGTGTCGGTCGAAAACGCGTGAAACAGCGTTGTTGGAGGCTGGTACTGAGCAGACGAGCAGACGAGCAGACGAGCAGACGGGCCGGTGTCGAGTCGAGCGATGCCGTCGAGCAGTCGGGTTCGGTTAGAGGGCTGCGTCAGTAGAGGCCACCGTTGCGACGTCAGGGGCACAGTGAACGCTAAAATGTAAAAATGGCAGGCGCCACGCAGCCTGTGGACGCTGTGGCGGCTTCTGGCTTCTGATCGTGCAATCGTGCAAGAGGCGAGTGGAATAGCAAACACAATGGCCGTCTCCCGCGTGGTTGAAGCGCAAAACGTTCAGTCTGCCAATGTCGCCTGGTCGTGTATGTAGGGAGTCGCAGCACGAACAGCTCCCAGGACGCAAGGCTCGCCGCGACGCCCGGTCATTGAGCGCCAATGCCATTGGCGGGTCCGTACCGTTAAGGGGAAATACGAATGCGTCACGTGTAGATAAGATCGATAAGAGCGACGACGCGCCATGGCGACGGACGCCACCTGTCAATTGGCTTCTAGAAGGCACGTGATGGCGCGTGGGCGCAAGTGCAGCGTTGGATATGCGTTGGACCCTGAAAGGCCCGGCGCAAGTGCAGCATTGGATGAGACGCGTTTGATTGCACCTTTCTTCAAAGAAGCACTAGCTGAGTGAAAAATGTGCACCTTTCTTCAAAGAACCCTAGCCGTGTGAAGAATTATTGTTGGATTAAAGAACGATGATTGGTATTCGGGTTAGTTATTCACCGTCCACATGTACTTGGCGACCATGCGGCGGCCAACGGATTCACCGGACCAGTAGGCGCCGGTGGCGGTGCCGAGCGCGACAAAGGGCGCCGTGTGCTCGCCGGCGAGCCACAGACGGCGTTCCGGGAGGCCCTCGCGCAGGGCGTGGACGTCGTCGTCGCCGGCGGCAAGGCCGACCTGGAAATTGGCATAGCTGCCGTTGCCGGCGAGGTCGTCGCCGAGCCAGTCGGTGGCAAGGACGCCGCTGGGCTTGCACGCGGGCGCGGCGGCGTCGTAGTGCGGGAGCTTGCTAAAGTAGGGCTCAAAGTAGTCAATCAGGAAGGCGACCTGCTTCGCGTTGCACACCGTCGGTTCGAGCGGTGCGTCCTCTGCCGTGGTTGTGGCGGTAGTCTTGTTCGTAGAGTCGCTCTGCCCGGCGAGCTGCTTGAGCGTGCCTGTAATGTGGCGAGACTGCTCGCCAAAGAGGTAGAACAGCAGCATGGGCGTGGACGTGGCGCCGGGCAGGGCGGCCATGTCAAAGGCCTCAATGGGCCAGGCGTCAGGGTTCGCGTGCTGGGCGTAGACGCCGGGTGCGAGCCACTGGAAGAGTCCGCGCACGGAGCGGCCCGTCTCGGAGCTGGGCGACTGCCAGAACGCCTCGGGAAAGGCAATGTACACCTTCTCGAGGCACCCGTAGCCGAGGCTGTCAATGGCCTCCAGCAGACGGTCCGGCAACGGCGGCACAAAGGCGGCCGTGTTCTTCTTGAGCCAGCCGAGCGGCGTCGTGCAGACGACGTCGTCAAAGTGGAACGTCTGGCCGGACGCGGTGGCGACGGTGACGCCTGCGTGCTCGTCGTCGTTGTCGTCGTCGTGCGTGGTGTCGTGCGTGGTGATGCGCGACACGACAGTGTCGTAGTGGACGGCGGCGCCGCGGACGACGGGGTCGCACAGGCGCGCGAGGACCCTGCCAAACGTGCCGGCACAGAACAGGTTCTCGCCCTCGATGCACGACTCGAGCCAAAAGTACTTGAGGCTCTGCGACGCGACGCCGCTACCGACAAAGTGGCCCCAGAACTCGGCCATTTGCAGGACGAGGGTGCGTCGGCGCTGAAGCGCGGCGGCGTCGAGGCTCGCGTCGAGGCTGGCGTTGGCCGCGAGGTGCACGTCGAGGCGCTGCTGAAAGTAGTCGAGCAGGCTCTCGCCGGGGTCAATGGTGGCGCAGTGGGCGCTGGAGTGCGCAAACGCCTCCTCGACAATCGTCCACATCATGGTCGACAGCGCGTCGCCGTCCTCTTGGTCGAGCAGCGACCCGTCGTCGGCGAACACGGCGCCGCCCAGGTCCTTGCCGTCCTCGTCGACCGAGTGGCTGCTCGTCGCCGTGCCTGTGGCCCGGACGAGGTCCAGGATCGGGTTGTCGACGGTGCCGTGGATCCAGTTGGGGCCCATGTCGACGGTGAAACGCCCATGCACACCGTCGCGCAGCGGCACACCGTCGGCGATGGGCGTCGTCAGCGCCTGGTGCAGCCGGCCGCCGAGCCGGTGGCGCCCCTCAAGCACCGTCACCTGGAAACCGTGCTGCAAAAGAATGTCGGCACACCGCAGGCCGGCCACGCCCGCGCCAATGATGCCAACATGCCGTGGCGTCTGGCCCGGCGAGGGCGTCTGGACGGTTAGCGCTTGTGCCAGGCTTGGGTTGCAACGGAGTTGGGTACAAACCACATGTTCGGGCACCGACCGCTCGTCGGTGCCAAAGGCGCGCCGCTGGATGGACCGCAGATCGGCGTCGAGACGTGCAGTGTCTCGGGGGGCGGAGCTGGACGAAACGAGTCAGTAGGATGCGGGATGCGGGATGCCGGCTGGCGTCGAGCAATGGCAGATGGTGAGGCAGACGTGAGTTGTCGTGAATTGTCGTGGCCAACAAAACAAGAAAAGGGGCTGCAGAAAGCGGGAAGGTGCATGGTCTAGACCGATGTGGACAGCTCATTGAGGAAGGCGGGAAGTGGACCAAATAGGAAAGAGCAATAGCCACGATACAGTGCAGCGCCGACGTACCTGGACATGATGTAAATGTAGCTTGGGAGTCGCCAACGGGTCGTGCGGAAGCGGTGAGCGACGGTGTGCAGCGGCATGTGGCGGTGGCAGGGTGAGGCCAAGGCAGCTGGTGAAAATCCGGGTTGAGAGAATGACTGGCTGAGCGGTGTACTATGCAGTGTTAAGTTTATGTGATGCGATCCAAGGACAATGCTCGATTGGCGTCCGGATTGGATGGAGCAGACAAGCGTCAGTTAGGTGGCAAGATGTAGCTGGATGCAAGGGACATTTACCTAAACAGTAGTTAATTTGCTTGACTTGAACGCTCAATTCGTTCGACTTGCATGCGATAATGTCCTTGAAAGGCCGAGTTACATGATCTGCCAGGGTCTCGACAATATTTTTAAAAATATGATAAAATACAAAGGCTAGGGGACGGTCTGCTTAGTCAGCATATCCCATTATAGTTGCTACGTTCAAGTGGTTTACAAACGGTACTTGCAACTTTATTACGAATTAACTTGACATGGTTGACATTAAACATATTCACCTAATTAAAACAGACATGCGACTACAGGGAGTACTTGATAAAGAGCACCCATGCGACGACGATGAGGGAGCCGAGGACGGCGGTGCCGATAATGGCCATCTTCTTGGAGGGCCGGTGGCCCGGCAGGTCGTCGAGCTTGTGCTCGGCCTCGAGGACGAGGCGCTTCTTTTCGCTCAAGGTGAGGATGCCGCCGAGGTAGCGCTTGTCGAGGACGCCGTAGAAGAGGCCGAGGCAGAACTCGAGGCCCTTGATGACGACAAAGAAGATGATGACGCGCTCGTACGTCTTGTTGGGCGTAATGTCCTGGAGGCGGCCGGCGATCATGTCGACGATGACGCTGCCGCAGTTGTTGGAGGCCTTCCAGAAGCCAAAGACGAGGCCGAGCTCCTCCTGGTTGGGCACGAGCAGCGGGATGGAGACGATAAAGGGCAGGGCGTTCATGGTGGAGCCAAACGAGGCGATGATCATGGCGACGAGGGCGTGGACCTGCGAGAAGCCAATGAGGCAGTAGACGAGGATCCAGATGACGGACGTGATGCTGACAAAGAACATGCGGTGGCCGAAAAAGTCAAAAAAGGTGCCGAGCAGGGGCGTGCAGATGACGGGGATGACCTGCTGGACGGCGGACGTGTAGCCGGCAATCTCGGCAGTCGAGCCGCGCGTCTCGGCGATGATGTCGGCGCTGAGGCCGTTGAAGCCGCCGACGACGCCGGCCTGCAGGATCTGGGTGACGAGGACGAGCCAGAAGAAGCGCGGGACGTGGCGTGCGATGCCCCAGACCACGCGGGCGCTGGCGGCGACGCGGGCCGCGGCAGGCTCCTTCTTGCTCTCGACGACGGCCACGCCGGCGTCGCGCGCCTGCTGGGCCTCGAGGGCGCGACGCTTGCTGGTGGTCATCATCTGCGCCCACTCGGGGCGGCTGCGGGCCCACCAAAAGTAGTGAATGTTCTGGACGAGGTTGGCAAAGCAGATGATGGCGGGGATCCAGAGCGCCCAGCCCCAAAAGGACGAGGCGTCACGCATGGGCACGGCGGTGGCGCGCGCGAGCAGGACAATGAGCTTGCCGACGGCAATGTCGATGCCAAAGACGAGGCCGAGGCCGCGGTGCTGGAACCAGTGGGCGAGGATCTTGGAGGTACAGGTCTCGATGATGGTGCTGCCAAAGCCCATGATGACGCGGCCGCCGAGAACGAGGCCGAACGAGCCGTTGTTGGTGCCCGAGGCAGAGATGACGGCGCCAATGAAGATGGCAATGGAGCAGGCCATGGAGCCCCTGTGGTGTTAGTATTTCATTTGTCAAACGAGAAGAGAAAAAAAAGAAAAAAAACATACCACTCCACGCCAAAGTAGTCGAGGCCGTAGCCGCCGACGATGGGCAGGATGGTGTTGACGAGCGACGTCGCCGAGCCAATGGCGCCGTACTGGTTGTTAGCGTGCTCTCAAAGAAACGAAGAAAAAAGAAAAGAAAAAAAGAAAAGAAAAAAAACACACCTTTGCGTTGTCAATGTCGAGCTCGGACTTGAGGGTGGACTTGAGGGGCCCGAGGGTGCTTTCGGAAAACGACGAGCCCCAGGAGAGGGCGATGCCGCTGGCGAGGGCAATGGCCTTCCACTGCCAGGGAAAGTCCTTGATCTCGTCGACGGGGGCGTCGGACAGGCTGGAGGCGACGACGGCCTTTTCGTCGGCGTCGGTATGGGAGCCGGAGCCGGAGTGCGCGTCGGCGCGGGTCTCGACGGTCTGGGAAGCCATGATGGGATGGGGGGGATGAGATGGCACGAGAGGAAAGTCTGCAGGAAAGAAGGCCAGACGATCGGCAGAGCGAGGCACGACGCCCTTTTATGTTTGTGCGTCTGCGTCTGCGTGGTCGGCTTGTTCTGCGTGGTTCGGTGCAGGAGCGAAAAGTCTGCGCGAGCGACACCAAGAGCGACTAACACGCTGCCCCATCTGACAAGATTACGACTGATGCATAAATATTTTACGGAGTCGTTATAGTCTCCTTGCCGTTATCGATCAGATATCAGGCGACCGCCGCGCGCTAGCCAGGGTGGAACGCGCCCAGGCGAGCGCACCGACCGTTTGAGCACACTTTGCCGGCATCTGGGCGGGCCCTACGCCTATTGCCAGCCTGCTGCCAGGCCTGTCGCCGGGCGTGAACGTGCCCTCAACGTGCCGCCTGCCAGCCAGGAGGAGCGCTACTGCTGCGCCTAGGCGCCTTGGCGTGCCGCGCCTGGACGCGGTGGGCCCGCTCACAGTGACAAACATTCGTGGGTCCTGCTCACAGTGACGGACAATAGTGGGGCGCGCTCTGACGGTGCACTCCGTACAATAAAAATATTTATATATCCATGCGCCTCACAGTGAGAGCTGCCCAGCGCCGGCCAACGCAACACGCAAAACGCGCTCGATGGAGCTCGCGCTAGCGCCTATGACACGTGCGATGCCGGCGAGCCTGGGCCTGTAGGGCCGGCCACGGACGCCGGCTTTATCTGATTTTTCGATTTAAATAAGTTGTAAAAAGTTGTAAAAATAGTTATCAGATGGAGCGACTGACCCGCCGGTTATCAGATCAGGGCAGCCTATTCCCCTGTAAACATTTGTATTGTCGGCGCTTTCGGAGTCAAATATTCTCGCTGCCGCTTAGCCGAACAGGCTCTGCAGTACCGTGTTTTAAAAAAAAATTGCCGTCACAGGATTACCACATTGTCATGACACGGCTGCCCAAGATGCTGCCGCCGAAAAAAGGGCCGAGCCCGAAACAGCTCAAGAACCAGGCGGCGCTGACGGTCTACGCGGGCGTACTGGTGACGCTGGTCCTGGCCGTCGCAGCAGCACGCTGGACGCGCATTCTGTGCAACCGGCGGGCGCGTCCCTCGTCGTCACCCGTGTCCATGAGCCTGTCGCGACACGCCCTGCGCAGTTTCCGTGCTCTGGAGAAACACGTAACATCGGCATGGCTCGGTCGCCTGCCACGTGGTCTGCTGGTGCTGCTGGCGGTCCTCCTCGTCGTCAATAGCGTGCTGAGCGTGACAATCATTGCCGGCCTGCGTGTCAACACCTTGGCCTCGCGGTTCGGTTGGTGAGTTTTTTTATTCGTCTCTTCTTCTACATTTCGTGCTCATGCAAGGCTCGCGGTCGCCAACATGGCGCTTTGTGCCTTTTTTGGCATGCGCAACACGCCGACGTCGAGGCTGGCGGCGGTGTCGCACGCACAGATCAACACGGCGCACCGCATCGTCGGCTACGTGGTGCTCGTGCTCGTCGCGCTGCACGCCGTCTTCTACACGGTGCACTTTGGCCGGCAGGGCCGCTGGGAGTCGCTGCTCGAGCCGGGCAACGTACAGGGTTTTCCGGCGGGCGTCGGCATGCTCGTGCTCGCGCTCGGGTACTGGCGACACTGGCACTACGAAGCTTTTTATGCAAGCCACGTCGGCGGGTTCGTCGCCACGGTCGTCTTTACAGCGCTGCACCGCCCCGACTGGGCCAAGAAGTTGCCGCTCGTGATGAGTATCGTGGCGGCCGCATGGGTGTGCGAGCGCGTGGCGCGCCTTGCCCGGACGGTGTACGTGTTGAGCGCGTGTCGGTCGTCGGCCGTCGTCGAACCGCTGGCCGGCGGCGTTCGTGTCGTCTTGCACAATCGTCGCGCCCAGTACTATTCGCCGGGCACGCACTGTTTCCTCTGGGTACCGCGCGCCGGTCTCGCACAGAGCCACCCGTTCACCGTCGTCGACAGCGGCGCATGGGGCCTCGAGGTCGTGGCCAAGGCGCGCGACGGGTTCACGCGACGACTGGCCGAGCTGGCTGCACGAGAACCGGGAGGCTCGGTCTGTGCATCGGTCGACGGGCCGTACGGAACGCTGCCCGACTGCACGGCACACGAGCGGCTGGTGCTGGTCGCCGGCGGCAGCGGCGCAGCGTACACATTTGGGCTGGCAAATCACCTGAGGGGGGCCTTGGGACATGCACATCCACACACCACGACCGTCGACTTCGTGTGGGCGGTGCGCGATGCGGCGCAGCTGGCGTGGTTTGCACGCAGCCTGGCGCGGCTGCAGCGGCCCGTCGATGGGATGACCGTGCGCGTGACCGTCTACGTCACGGGCAAGACAGAGGCTTGGACTGAGACTGAGACGACGGAGCCGGGCGAATACGATGCGCTGCTGACAAATGCGTACGGACCGCCGGTCGCGCCTTCCGTTGCGGCGGGCACGTTCATTCGCAGGCACTGTGCCATGGACACGGACGACGTGCTGTACTCGGCTCTCGCGTCGGCGGGGGCCGACGACCGCGCGCTCGTCGTGGGCTGCGGCCCCAAGACGTTGCTGGCGGCAGTGCGCGCGTCCGTCGATGCGTTCCGCGGCCGGCACCCCGCGCGCATCGTCAATGTGTACTGTGAGGACTTTTAGAGCATGAGCATGATGGGCCCCGCTGGAGATAATCAGCATGTACCTTCCCCCTCAAAATGGCGGGGCGGTACGTGGCCTGCACAATTATCAATCTTATCAGGTCAGCCCCGCTTTTTATCAATCCCTGTGATATGATTTCGGTTCGAGATCGGAGGGTCCACGTCCGGTCAGCTCAGTACGGAGTACAGCACACGAGCGCCGACATGGACCTGGATGCGTGCCTGTGCCGCACGGTACGTGCGCTGGCCGAGGGCCGCGACGGTGCGGGTGCGGGTGCGGGTGCGGGTACGGGCGACGACGCACGCGAAGCAGCACTGGCAGCCGCGCTGAGCGAGCACCTCCAGCAGATCCGGACGCTGCTCGCGCAGTCCAAGACGCTGGCGCGGCAGGTGCCGTTCCGCGTGAATGCGAGCAACCAGCGGACGAGCAAGGCCATGATTGTCGGCAGCGTCGACCGCGCGCCGCTCGACGACGTGTGCGCCCGGTGCGAAGAAAGCCTCGACTCGTTTTGGGCGCCCGCCGACGACGCGGTGCACACGGGCCTCGCGCGGCGCATCGTGTGCGTCGTCGTCTTTCTGCGGTCGCGCCTCGCCGCCACCGCGCCGCCGCCGCCCTCTGTCGCACGCCTGCTGCAGCGCAACACGAACCTGGCCGAACTGCGCAACTCGGGGCGCAAGTACATTAAAATTGCACGCCGCCTCGGCGGGTTCGGCGCCCTCTTCTGGCTGCCCCTCGACATCCCGCACTCGACGTACGAGCGCTACCTCAACATGGACGACGAGGACGTCTTTGGGCACCTGCAGTCGCTCGACCCGCACGACCGGCGGTATGCCGACGTCGTCCAACGGCTCGTTCTCGGGCAATTACAGGGTGAGTCTTTTTTTTCTTTTCTTTTTTTCTTTTCTTCTTTTCTCTTCTCTTCTCTTTCTTTCGTCTTTCTTTCGTTTTTCTTTCCTCGTTTCCTTCTTTCCTCGTTCTTTCCTCGTTCTTTCCTCTCTTTCTTTCCTTTCCTCTTTCCTTCTTTCCTTTCCTCTTTCCTTCTTTCCTTTCCTCTTTCTTCCTCTTTCCTTCTCTCTTTCCTTCTTTGCTCATTCCTTTTTTCTCTTTCCTCTTTCCTTTCCCTTCTTTCCTCTTTCCTCTTTCCTTCTCCTTTTACCTCTCTCTTTCTACCTCTTTCTACCTCTCTCTTTCCTCTCCTTTTCCTACTTCTTTCGTCTTTCTTTCCTTACATTTCCGTCTCCGTCTTTCCCCCTGTCTCTCCCCTCTCTCCCCTCTCTCTCTCTCTCTCCCCTCTCTCTCTCTCTCTCTCTCGTGCTAACTGCCAGACCTCCCCCCCGCCAGCTCGTACCACAACCTCTTCCAAGACTATGGCGACATTCTGCCCGCCTCGGACCAGCTCCTGCTCCTTTTGTACGCCCTCGGCGGCGCCAACGTCCCCGACATGCTCTTCAAAAGCCTGCGCGCGCCGCAGCGGCGGTGGAACGCAGACGGCGAGATGCAGAGCCACACAGCGGCCGAGTTTGGGCTGCCGGCGGCGCTCGTCGAGCTCGCGGCCGACGATACCGCGCTCGCCGCCGTGCTGGCGCCGCCGTACGTCACCAAAACGGTCGACGTCAACGGCGGCGGTATCGTGCTCTGGTCACTGACGAGCGAGGCCATGGCCTTCTTTGCGTCTGCACTCCAGCCCCAGACGGTGGCCGAGCTCGAGACGCTCGCGCTGCGCGTCGTGTGCTTTGGCTGCCCGCCGTGCTACGAGGGCAACACGTACTGGACAGACACCATCAAGAAAGCCATCTGGCCGCTGCTCGAGCGCATCGCACGCCCGGCCGCCGTGCAGGAGCCGCTGCGCACGCCGCTGCTCGAGGCCGTCCTCTACTTTTGCGAGCGCGACTCCGTGTCCGTGCGCAAGGCCGCTCTGGTGTGTGCGCGCGCCCTGCTGCGCCGCTCGATGCCCTACTACCTGCACGCGTCGATTGCCCTGTTTGAGAGTGTCTTGCTGCGACTCGACGGCGAGATTGTCAAGTCGCGCGCCGAGCTCGAGGAGTTTGTGCGGTCCGCCGACGCGGACCGCAACAGGCGCGGCACGACGCCACAGCCGGTCACGCGCCGCGATGGCGCTCTGCGTGGGCGCCTGCACATTTCGCAAATCGAAAACAAAATCAAGTGCTACGACAAGGACGTGCCGTCCTTTATCTACCGCTGGGAGGCCGCACACCCGCTGTCCAGCTTCGAGGTCGAGGTCACCTGCCGACTGCAAAGCGCGGCCGCGCGCTACTTTCAGTCCATTGGCGACCACCCAGCCGCGCGCGCCTCGCTCGAGCAGTTTCTCGCCCTGAACGCTGCACGGCCCAGCATGAGCGTCAACACGCACCGCCTCCTCGTCGGCCGCCTGGCCGACATTTACTGCGAAATGGGCGACTTTGCGCGCGCCGCCGCGCTGCTGCGCCCGGCCTTGGACGGCATCATTGACAATGCCGACCACAACCGCCGCCCACACCGCCGCCTGCTGCTCGCCAAGGTCGAGACGCTCATCGGCACCTACTGCCTCGACGACGCCGACCAGCTGCTCGACCGCCAGTGGCCGCACGCTGCCCCGGCGCAGCTCAACGACCTGTACGACGAGCAGCTGCACATGCGCAGCCTGCTCGCGTGGGCGCGCATCGCACACCTGCGCGTCTTCCCGGAAATGACCGACGGCGGCTCGCCCATCCCGCCGCCACCCGACGCCGCCGACGCGACCGCCGAAGCCCTGCGCCGCTGGCAGCACGCGCTCGACGAGACGCACCGGCTCCGCGCGATGCCCGCCACCGACAGCTTCCTGCACGCCGCCATCTACCTCTCGCGCGCGCACGCCGAGCTCCTGCTGGCGCGCATCGATGAAGCGCGCGCCTCGTGGGCCGCCGGCGTCGACATCCTCCGACGCGAAAAATGCGAGTTCTGGATCCCCATCGTGCCCACGCTCTGGCTCCGCCGCATCGTCATCGACGTCCACCAGCGCCAGGGCTGGTCGTTCCGCATGATGCTCCCGGGCGGGCGGCCCGACATCACCTGGCCGTAGGCGTTGCTCCGGTCGCGTATCCGGCTAGCACGCCCAAGCTCTCGGCTGTCTCGAAACTGCCTCAAATCTGCCTCGACCAGCATCCGGCGCAACGAACTAAAGAGCGCACGTGTGCAGGATTAGGCGCACTGGGCGCCTGCCAAGTTTCCTGCTAGTGCTCCTCCAGCGCATGCTTCCGCTGCAAACAGCCTGTTCAGCCTGTTCAGGGGTCGGTCAGCCCCACCCATTCCTCGTCGCCTACCGCGTGCTGTCATTGGCCCGTCGCACAAGGCAGACTGGCTGCCCTTGTGCCGTTCCGGCTTACGGAGTACTCCGTACACGGCACAGCCTCTTCGTGGAGATGTTGCTTATAAGCAAAGCAGCATGGCTTCAGTCGCATCCATTTATAAAAGTCGCATCAACGACAAGTCGTCTGCTCTGGACCGACTCCGACCACTTGACGGACCAAGCATCGACTGATTGTATCGGAATCTCACACACACCATGCCAGCCCTGCCGTCGGTAACGTCCATCACGGGCCAGGCCCCGCCGCCGTACGAGGCCGACGCCGACGCCGACGCCGACGCGGCGGTCCCTGCCGGCCCGGAATCCCACCCCAGCGACCCGCCACCCGCATTCCAGTCGCGTGAGTCGACCCTCGTCGCGCACAGGCCTGCGCAGCCTGCACAGCCAGCACCAGTCTACGACTATGGCGTCCCGGTGGCCGACAACGGCAGCGCCGGCGAAAAAGAGGCCCTGGCCAAGGGCGAGCAGGCGCAGATGCACGAGGATCTGCCCGACACGCAGTCTGGCTCGACCACGCTGCGCCACGACATGCCGCCTACCCCACGCAGCCGCTTCCGCCACTCCATGGGCCTGCGCGGCAGCGACGAGCGCGCGCTGCTCACGCAGCAGCGCCTGGCCGAGCGCCGCGAGGCCCAGAGCCGCATGGGCCCGTCCGCCGCCGACGCCCAGGCGCGCGTCCGCCGCCTCAAGGAGGAGGCGATGCGCGCTACCGCCGCCGCCGGGCCGCGCGTGCACACGGACATTTTCCGCGACGCGTGCTCGACGGACCTGCTCTTTCTCATCGACGCCACCGGCAGCATGTGGGAGTGCATCCAGGGCGTCAAGTCGCACGTCAAGGAGATTGTGCAACGCATCAACCGCCGCTTCCTGTACGCCGCCGAGATCCGCGTGGCGCTCGTCGGCTACCGCGACCACAACGACGAGGTGCCCTTTGAAGTGCTCGACTTTACGACTGACACTGACGCCGTGTTCCGCAAGCTCGACCGCATGGACGCCATCGGCGGCGACGACATTGCCGAGGACGTGCTCGGCGGTATCGACCGCGCGCTCAAACTCTCGTGGAAGCACCAGACGCGCTGCATCATGCACTTTGCCGACGCACCGCCGCACGGCGAATGCCTCAACTACTTGAACGGCACCCACACCGGCCGCGACTCCTGGCCCAACCACGGAACCGAGCCGCACGGCCTGCAGTTCGAAAAGGTCATTACGCGCATGGCCAAGATGCAGATCAACTACGTCTTCTTCCGCCTGAACCAGTCGTGCGACAAGATGGTCTATCAATTTATGGACGTGTACTCCAAGTTCACGCCCAACCTGACCATGCACCCCAAGAACGGTCACATTGCCTTTATGAAGTACCTGGAGACCCAAAGGGCCAAGCGCCAGCGTGCCGGCGCGCTGTCCGACAAGGACTACCTCGACGAGAAGCTGCGCTCCGAGGGCGGCATCTACATGGAGGAGACCAGCCTGGACGAGGGGTTCGAAGCCATGCGCGAGAAAATCATCAGCGGCGTCCTCACGTCGTCGTCGCGCACCGCCGTGCGCCTCTCGACGACGCTGTCGACCGGCACGAAAAAGAGCACGTACCCGTACCCCAAGAAGCCCGCCAAGCCCATGCTCAACAGCCTGTCCGAGGACACCGTCACCGACTCCTTTACCACCAAGGACAGCACGGACAGCGCGGACAGCGCGGACAGCGCGGACGACGGCGCCGACCCCAAGGGCGTGCGCGGCTCTGTCCTCGACTCGGCCACCACCGTGGCCGAGACCATTGTGGAAGAAGAGGAAGACGACCTGGCCACGGCGGCGAATGCACGCGCGGCGCCCGCCCCCAGCGCGGCGCCCATCGAGTTCGAGACGAGCCCGCCGCTGTGGTCCATCAAAGGCTGGCTCGACGACACCGCGACGTACACGGCCTACTCGCCCGACATTGTGGACCACGGCCGGCCGAGCGACGACACTGACACGGCCGGGCCGTCGAGCGCGCCGCCCCGGTCCATGCTGACGCGCATGATTGACAGCGACGACCACATTGGCATCAGCGTCACCGAGCTGACCGTGTCGCGCCGCACGCGTCCGTTTGCGCAGGGCGCGCTGCGCCTGGCATCGTACGCGCGCACGCAGGCGTCGACGAACCCGCTCGTCATCAAGACGTTCAAGCAGCGCACCAAGCGCCTCGCCGACCTCGTCGAGGACATGCGCATCCAGGCGCTGTGCAAGGCGTTTGCGCTCGAGTACAACTCGCTCATCAACGACAAGCGCTACGCGCTCGACTTTATCGTGGTGACGTGCCTGCAGCCCAAAGACAAGGACACGGACGACTACGGGTGCCTGTCGCTCGAGCCGATGCTCGGCCGCGACCGCTACGTCAAGTACAACAACAACTGCGGCGGCATCGGCACATCCGCCGACGACTGCCACCTGTCCGCCCAGGCCTTTTCGCACTACACCTTTGAGCGCTCGCGCGGCGCCATGCTCGTGTGCGACCTGCAGGGCGTCGGCAGCATCCTGACCGACCCTGCCGTCCACACGCGCGACCCGGGCCGCTTCGTCCTCAGCGACACCAACCTCGGCGAGGACGGGATCAAGCTCTTCTTCACGTCGCACACGTGCAACCAGCTGTGCAAGCGCCTGCGCCTGCAGTCGACCGCCGCCATGTTTGTCGACGGCAAGCTGACCTTCCGCACCGACTGGCCCGCCGCCACCAGCAGCCGATTCTCCCTCGAGAAAATGAGCGTCTGCTGCGCCAACAAGCTGTGCGGCAAGATTGTCGTCATGACCACCGCCAAGGTCGCACCCCCCGGCTTCTACTGGTGCAACAGCTGCTGGCCCCAGCTCAAGGCCTCCACCGTGCGCCGCGTCTGCCCCGGCAGCGCCCCGGGCGCCTTCCACGAGTTTGACGTCTCGTGCTTCTTCTACGAGTCCCAGGGACAGCTCCTGCCCACCGCCTGCCGCGACCACGGCGGCCAGTCCTCCCACGTCCCGACCATGTCGTCCAGACTGTCGTTTCTCAAGAAGCTGACGTCGCGGTCGTAGTGGATTTTTGCAGTTCTTTTTGTATTTATTTTGCGCTTGGCTTTGGCATTTGGCATATGGCGTTTTATCATTGTCTTTTTCTTTTGCAATAAATCGTATAAATTACGACGCTTTGGCATCTCTGTTCAACTCGCATCCAACGGCAGTGGTCATATTCCAAATCGAGCGGGGATGACAGGATAATGGCCACCGTCTCACAGAAGCTGCAGCCTCGCATTGCAACCATTGCAACGCCACGAACGCCGAGGTCTGTGTTAGTGGCGTATTGCTGCTTTTGGGCAAAAGCTCCGCAAGTCACATGCTCCTCTCGCCACAGCCAATCACATGCCGCGTAAAGGCATGTTTTGGTAAGCGGGTCCGGGGCATTTGCGTCAGTCTTTCTGGGGCTCTCCACAGCCCTCAAGCCTCGGCTTCTACCAGCGCCGCGTGCCCCAGGTTTTGGTTTGGCATGCCGTGCCGTCCGTCTGGTGTGGCACGGGAACGGGGTCAAAGGACGGTGGCCATGTCTTTATCATCCGCACTGCTTCCGGATTGACCATCACCACCCTTTCCGACCAGTTTTCGACATCTTTTCCTTGATACCATCTCGACAAAAGACACGATGCCGATCCCCGAAAAGACATTTACGCGCGAGGACGTTGCCGCGTCGGCCAAGGCGCTGACTGCCGACGCCGACGCCGATGCGCCCATCCTCTTCATCATCGACACCGTCGTCTACGACGTCGCCGACTTTGTCGATGCCCACCCCGGCGGCGAGGCCGTCCTGCGCCAGGTCGCCGGCAAGGACGCCACCGTCGACTTTTACAACCTCCACCGCCAGGAGGTCCTGGAAAAGTACATGGACGAACTGGCCGTCGGCACCATTGCCGGCGAGTCCCCGAGCGTCGTGCGCCCAACGCCCGGCTCCCTGTCGCCCGTGCCCTACGCCGAGCCGCTCTGGCTGTCGCCCGTCTTCAAGAACCCCTACTTCAACGACTCGCACTACCGCCTGCAGCGCGCGCTGCGCTCCTTTGTCGACCTGCACGTGAAGCCCGAGGCCGTTGAGAAGGAGCGGACGGGCGAGCACATTGGGCAGGAGCTCATTGACAAGATGGCCAAGGCCGGTGTCCTGCACATGCGCCTCGGCCCCGGCAAGCACCTCGACGGCGTGCCCATCCTGCCGAGCGACGAGCACCCGCAGGGCGTCGTCGAGAGTGGCAAGTTTGACTACTTCCACGACATGATTGTCGCGCAGGAGCTCGTGCGCCCCGCCGCGCGCGGCTTCCAGGACGGCAACATGGCCGGCATGGTCATTGGCCTGTCCGTCGTGCTGCACTACGCCAACGACAAGGCGCTGCAGCGCCGCGTCCTCGACGAGTGCCTGTCGGGCCGCAAGAAGATCTGCCTCGGCATCACCGAGGCCTTTGCCGGCTCCGACGTCGCCAACGTGCGCACCACCGCCACCAAGACCCCCGACGGCAAGCACTACATTGTCAACGGCACCAAGAAGTGGATCACCAACGGCGTCTTTAGCGACTACTTTGTCGTCGGCTGCCAGACCGACAAGGGCATGAGCGTCCTGCTCATCGAGCGCGGCCCCGGCGTCGAGACGCGCCCCATCAAGACCAGCTACTCGCCCGCCGCCGGCACCACCTTTATCACCTTTGACAACGTCAAGGTCCCCGCCACCAACCTCATGGGCCGCGAGAACAAGGGCATCTACGTCATCCTCGCCAACTTCAACCACGAGCGCTGGACCATGGTCTGCGCCGTCACCCGCTACAGCCGCCTCGTCGTCGAGGAGTCGCTCAAGTGGGCCCACCAGCGCCTCGTCTTTGGCAAGCGCCTCATCGACCAGCCCGTCATCCGCCTCAAGCTCGCCAAGATGATTGCCCTCGTCGAGAGCCACCAGTCGTGGCTCGAGACCATTACCTACCAGATGTGCCAGATGCCCTACGACGACCAGGCCAAGTACCTCGGCGGCCCCATCGGCCTGCTCAAGATGAGCGCCACCCGCATGGCCCACGAGATTGCCGACGAGGCCGTCCAGATCTGGGGCGGCCGCGGCCTCACCCAGACCGGCATGGGCCGCGTCATTGAAAACTTTAACCGCACCTACAAGTTTGACGCCATCCTGGGCGGCGCCGAAGAGGTCCTGGGCGACCTCGGCGTGCGCCAGGCCATGAAGTTTATGCCAAAGTCCATGCTGTAATGGCGTGCACATAGCAGCTGTTTTGTGTTTTGGGTAATCTGACATCGCATTCTGATTCTTGTTTGTGTTCATTTTATTGGCAGGCCCAATCCGAGCCTTGCAAAAGAAGACCTAGAGACTCCGTGATAGATCCTTGTAAACTTTTCCATAATCCGGCCGCGTTGAGACTCGTAAAACGTAAAAAAGAAGACAGCCAGAGTGCACACAGCCCATTTTTTGCCTTGCAGTCGAAAATCGACCTAATGTAGACCGGAACAGAAAGAAAAAAGCAATGGCGAGAGGGGTAAATGAAAACATGCGTGAAAATGAAAAAAGATATCCCCGACTAGCAGCAACAGATTCGAAAAACAGAAAACCCCATGCCAGTCCCGAGGAATACTGGTGCCCATGTCCGCTTTTGTGCATCTCCATCCAGCCCGCTGCCCGTCCGCACCCGCCCCGAAGCACTACGCGCCAGTCTCGGTCCGTTCCAATGGTCAGACTGCGACCGACTCGTCTTCGCTCCGCCGCCAGCACAGCACCGCAGCAGGCCTGCTGTCATTAGGCATCGCCGTCATTCCTCTCCCTTAGTTGTTGGGGCAGTCGGCCTGGATGTGGCCGGGCTGCTGGCACTTGTAGCAGATCTTCTCGCCCGAGGTCGAGGCCTTGGGGCAGTCGCGCGAGAAGTGGCCGGTCTCGCCGCAGTTGTAGCACTTGCTGCCGTTCACGCAGTCGCGCGACATGTGGCCGACGCCACCGCACGAGTAGCAGGTCTTGGGGGCGCCGTACGAGCTGTTGTTGTAGCTGCCGCCGCCGCCCGAGTTGTTGTTGTACGAGCTGTAGCCGCCGCTGCCGCCGTTCTTGGGGCAGTTGCGCGAGATGTGGCCAACCTCGCCGCACTGTTGTCGTTAGTCTCTGCGTTTTGAAAATTTTGAAAATGAAAAAAAATGCCGACATACCTTGTAGCACTCAGAGCCGCCCTGGTTGCCGCCCGAGGGGCCCGACGACGAGGGGCAGTCACGCGAGATGTGGCCGGCCTGACCGCAGCGGTAGCAGGTCTTGGTATCCTTAGGACCATCGGGGCAGTCACGGCTCATGTGGCCCTCGTTGCCGCAGTTGTAGCACTTGGCGGGGCCGCGGCTGGGGCACTCGCGAGCCTGGTGGGTAGTGGCGCCGCCTAGATGGATGGTTAGATCATGTTCTTCCAAGTGGCAGTCAAGTAGTTAAGCTCATAGGCGAAAGGGAATAAACAGCAAAAGCAACGTCAAAGGCACGTCAACACGCCCGGCACACATCCGGTATCCGGTGCCTGGGAACTTTCCCAAAAATGGCCATACATGTTCTCAAATACCGGGGAAGGGGGTGGATGCCGCCAATGAAAGAAGCGCATCGTCTGACAAGCGGCCATCAAGGTTGCCAACTCGAGACGCTTTGGGTATAACGGGGATCAAAATGACTGCCGGACGTGCGTTTCCGACGGGAGGACCCGAAACTAGCATGAACCGGTGTGATGGGATCTGTCGCGGTGGTTTGTCATGTAGAACCTGGGGCAAGGTTGGACGACACGCATCTAGATCGGACCAAGCCTCAAGCAAGATGAGATGTGACGATCGTGACTCGGCGGCCAAGTGCATATGCTAGGCCCATCTGCCCCGCTTGTACAGAAGCAGGCTGCTTTAGTGCATTTCAGAGTTTTTACCCCTAGAATAGCACAGTATTTCAATGCGACGCGGTTGGGCGAATTGCACAACAAATTGAAGAGGCAGAACGAATGCAAAAAGAGCAAGAAACGGCGAAAACGACAATGACTCGCATGGCAAATACTTACAGCTGAAGCAGGCGCGACCGCCGCTCTGCTGACCCTGACCCTGCTGTTGACCCTGGTAATCCATTGTGTACGTTTGGAGGGGTGTAGAAAAATGTAGAGAATTTGTTGAGTGGTGAGGAGACTAGAAGAGAGCAATTGTTAGCAACGTGTTCTCCAGAGACTGATGCCACCGCAGCGACGCCAAAGATGCGCGTGTTGGCCTTTTGCGCCTGTGTTTGCGTAGGGCGCCAGCAGCTGCACAAATTTTCCGATTGGAGAGCGCGACGCTCGTCTGCTGACCGGTATCGATCCTCTCCCTGGCGAGAAAGGATCACGGCGCTGGCAAGACGGACGTCCAAGGCTTCAAGGAGGCTCTCAAGGAGGCTCTCAAGGAGGCTCCAAAGCGCCGCCCGACGACATCGAGCGAGACTCGACGCGCAGTAGTGGCGTCGCGAGGCTCCAAACTCGAAACGGCTGGGGAAGCAGTACCGGCAGGAAGAACGGCAAAGGGGCTGTGCGTCTGGCGACGTCTGGCGAGGAAGCAGGGAGGTTGTACTCACAGTGGTGTTCAACGTGATGTTGGTTTGTAGATGTAGCTGGGAAGGTTCAGAGAAGCAGCAGAAGAAAAAAAAAGCAAAGATATCCGAAAGTGGGAAGTGGATTGAAAGGAGGGGCAAATGGTATTTTATTGTACGGAGTATGGGCGACGGGTGTATTATATCTTTTTATTGAGCATTTCTTTTTATCGTCTAGTGGCGTTTCGCCGTATCAAAAAACTCTTCTAGGCCCTACGTGTGCTTGCGGAAGTCGCAGTTGCCAGGACCGCAACGCGGCCAGGGACGACTGGCAGAAAGGGGAAGGCACGCGTACGGAGTAGGTGGGCGGCATGCGCGAGGCAGCTTTTCCGTTTGCACGAGTGCTATTCGCCAGTGGCAAGCGGCAGTGTCCTGAAAGGGAAGCCGCGACTCTGCCGTCGTGAAAAGTACGAGGGGCGACTGCCGTTTACGACGCCGTTGTGACTGTTTTCGTTTTGGGGGAAGGCGCGACAGAGGCGAAGCCACCAATGTTGAAATTTGGGGCAGACTACACGGAAGGTAGCCCCCGTGGGCTCCTCGACCTAGTCTAGCAACGGCCGAATTCTCGCCCCTCGGCCAGGGATGGGCAAAACAGTCGACGACGTTGATTGCCAAACAGCATGGGTTAGAGAGAGCAGCACACACGGTGCACGGGCACGCGCGCAGGAGGGGCAACTGCAGATGAGATCTGTAAAGTGCAGGACGAAGTAGCTACGATGGGGCCAAAGGGTGGAGGTTTCCCAACCAGTCTTCCCAACTGGGTAGGCGTGGGTGGCGGGAAAGGCAGCCGCGGTCCCAACACGCCCAGGCCGGTCCGCAGCAGTCCCCTGGATCACGGGGCCAGGGAAGGCAGAGGGAGCAGAGGGAGCAGAGGGAGCAGAGGGAGCAGAGGGAGCAGAGGGAGCAGAGGGAGCAGAGGGAGCAGAGGGAGCAGAGGGAGCAGAGGGAGCAGAGGGAGCAGAGGGCAAGTGCACGGCACATTCACACGTCCGTCCAGAGTCCGTCACGCCCATGGCTTTGTGCCCCTCACGTCACCATCGCATCACGAGGCACGAGCCTCGGACGACATGCACGACGACATGCAATCCAGGCAAAAGACACCAGCCGGTTCCGATCCATAGAGTGAATTGTCGCACAGCGCCCGTACGAAGTGCTACCTCGTGGCACATTGCGCTTGGCTTGAACGCTAACCGCCCAACCTACAACCTCGTGGCTCATCAGCGTGGTCGGTTTCTCGGTGAGCGAGACACGGCGCAGCGCGCATTTCCAGCACATATGCCGTGATGCTGTGTCGCCCTGTCCGCGCGACGACTGTGGCCAGGCCGCAGTGAAAGCGCGCAACTGCCCAACACGTTGTTGCTCAATCTGCCCGCTGCAGCTCTGGCTCTAGGCTCTAGGCTGTGCCCGGTGGGCTAGGCTGTCGTGCACCGCGATGCTGCTGCCATGCATCACTTTCATCGTCCGGGACCAGCGCCCAAGACACGGTCAGTCGCCAAACGGGGCAGGCGGGCGGGGTCAAATGCTGCATGGCAACACCTGCTGTGGCCGCTGTAGCCTGCTGTGGCCTGCTGTAGCCTGCTGTAGCCTGCTGTGCTACTGTGGCCTGCTGTGCTGCTGTGCTGCTGTGGCCTGTTGTGGCCTGTTGTGGCACGTCTTACGTCCTCGCAAGCCGAGCCTCGGGCACTGTCGAGGAGTGAATGGGCATCCGCTACAGCCGCTACAGGCCGAGGGCGCTGCTTGCCATTTTTAGCGTAAATATACTCCGTACCGCACTGCGCAGCCGGCGAGGCTGACAAAGACAGCGGAAGAGCATTCACGCCGCACAAGAGCACAAGAGTCGCACCACAAGCGCCGCGCGCCAAATCCGACGTGTCAACTCCGGCTGCACCTGTACGAAGCATGTCCTGTGTGCAGCTGAGGCACCTTCGGCGCCAACACAAGCGGTCAGTGGCCGGCCAAGTGGCGGTGTCGTATGCAAGTTCGGCTGGCTTGTAACCAATATCCAATATACATTTACAACGGCAAGGATAGATTTGCATGATCGGGCAGCCATGGAAACGTTCTCGATACTGCCCGCTGCAGCCCAGGCTTCCAGCGAGAGCCGGCCTCGGACAACATGCAATATATGTGCATGCACTGCACGACAAGGAGCTGCAAGTGCAGCCGGCCCCGATCTGGTAGACCACGCCACGTGAGAAATGCAGCGAGCTGCGGGAGACATGGGCGTAAACCCGTCAGTCGTTGTACAGAGGCTCAGTGGCACGTGGCATCCTAGCTTTGTCAGTACTGAGTATATGTTTACATTAGAGGCACGTGACAACGCCTTCTACTGACATTGCGGGCAGCCGCCTCGTACGCTTCTACCTTGTGTCAAAATCCAAAGAACCGATATCATGTGTGCTCGTTGAGCACTGACAGCGGAACTGGTTTCTAGTCGAGCTTCCATGCATATCTCGCCATGGCCGGTACGGTGAAACTTGCCTGTGTACTAAACTGGTCTTTTTTCTACAGGGCTCACTTTCGCGTGGTTTCTGGAAGAGGTCTGTTTCGTTCTCGGTCTTTTGTCGGCGAAGTGTCGTACGTCGAGAATGTGTTAACAACGCCAAGCTTCGATTATCGCGAAACGAGGTTGCCATGAATCCAACGCTCCGTTGTCTTTTTTTTTTAAAAAAACAGGGGGATTTTAAAAAAAACAGAAAAAGCAAGGAAAATGCCATGCGACTACCCCTTCTGTAGCGCTTTATCAGCACCAACTTTTGGATTACGTTGCCTCTTAACATGGCCTTAACTTGGCTGCTCCTTCCCTTCGCCCTTTCCCTTGAAATGTCGTGTGGCTGGTGCAGTGGCGTTGTGGCAGTCCCAAGTCGAAGAGTCAAGTCCGAGAAACAGACAATCAGCTCCAACGTTTGCCATCGTGTAAAACCGACACTTTCTTCTGTCTGAAAGCTGCCACTTAATAACTATAACGAAAAGACGAAAAGACAAGTGAATGTGGTGAAGCTAGCGTGTTGGCCCAGCTGTCAACAGAGCTCGGCGATCTCAACAAAAGCTGCCACAGCGCGTTTCGCACCGCCCCACAGCGTAATTCTGCTGGTTTTTACAGCGCCCACCGCCCAAATAGTGCGTGCGACTGGCTCGCAGCCTCATGCATTCCGTTTGTTTGGCGGCAAGACAACCGACGACCTGGCATCCACCGCCGCATCGACACTCCCATCCCGCGACACCGTACCGCTGCACAGCGGCTTCGTGAGCGACGGCCCATCCACGGCACCCCTACTCTTCATCTCCACGGCCCGTGTTCCTCTCGCACCCGACTCGGCCCTCGGCACCCAGCCACCTGCAATCTGCGATATTGCCATCACATCGCTCACCGAAGTTTAGCACGCCTCTCGGAGACGGCCATGCCTCTGTAGCATCCGTCTACACTGCCTGCTTGTCTGCTGTCTGCTTCTGCTTCTGCTTCTGCTGTTTGCTGTCTGCTGCTGCTGTCTGCTGTCTTTTTGTGACTGTTGTCTGCTCTGTTGTCTCAGCTGCCGGACCAGCCATGCGCCACCGGGTGAGTTTGCGTGAATGCCACTGATTGGTGCATGCATACTGACCTGTTCTAGAAAAGGCTGGGCGCATTTGCGCCCGTCAACAGAATCACCGCGCCCAGCTCGGCCTTTTCCTCGCCCGGCCCCAGCACCCCTCGCCCCAGTGGCGCTGTGATCGACGCCCCCCCCGGTCCGTCCAAGCGCAAGCGCGTCGAGCCGTCGACACCACGCTATTCTAGCCCGCCCGAGACCATCACCATCCCCGAGTCACCCGAGCGCAAGCACCGCGGCCGCCGGAAGCGAAGCAGGAAGCAATACGCCACCGCCGACGGACGCCCCGACCGGCTCACGAGTCCCAGTCTGCTCGACTCAGCTAGCGACCGAGACGGCGCAGACAGTATCGTGATGCTCGACGACAGCGACGGCCATGCCCCGGCGGACGTAGCAAAAACGAAAAGCACAAAAAGCGTGCCGGCCCCGAACCGGCAGCGTAATGAGCTGTCCATCATCCTCAGCGCCGGTCTGCCCAAGAATCTCAGGCCGTGCGCGGACGACGACTCGGCCGTCCACACGACGACCGTCAAGCGCTCGGCGTATGCGTACAGCGGTGCCAGCAACGCCGACGAGCTGTCCACGGACCACTACGAGCGCCCGACATCATCGACATCACCGACATCACCAAAACACGCGTCCTTCCAGGCACGACAAACGCCCCAGGCCCCAATGTCGGCCATCAACATCATGGGCGAGCCCGTGCACATTGTCGCGG
Organism: Ophiostoma populinum; assembly: GCA_029298855.1. NCBI lineage: Eukaryota > Fungi > Ascomycota > Sordariomycetes > Ophiostomatales > Ophiostomataceae > Ophiostoma > Ophiostoma populinum. Next base: position 1,370,886 of record JANSLU010000003.1, on the reverse strand, counting down.
CCTTTTGCCAGACGTCCTTCTCGTACCGGGCCGGAAAGGGCCGCACCGGCGACGTCGCCAGGCTCGCGCTCACGGTTGACGAGCGCAACCTCGACACGCTCCAAGTCAGCACATTGGAGCACCGCAAGCAGTACGAGTGGCTGCGCGTGTCGCTCTCGGCCGTCACGTCTGTGCACTATGACCTGGACAGCCCCGACCTGCTGTTTGGCCTGTTCGCCAACCGACAGCACGGCCGCACGCTCGGCCTGCGCTTTGTCAGTGCCGCCGACACGCGCCGCGTCGTGGCCTGGATCATCGACTCGCCCGCCAGCGACCATATCCGCCGCGACCAGAGCAAGAGCCCCGAGGACCTCGCCCGGCGCTTCAAGAAGCTGTACGCCGAAGTGACTGCCCATGCGAGCAGCGTGGCACCGGCACCACCGGCACCGGCACCGGCCGTCATTCACAAGACGGCCGACGGGCCGGCCGCGCCGTCATCAGACGTTGAAGACGCCGTAGTGGCGCGTGCATACCGCTCGAAAGCCCGCGACAGCGCGCGCACGACACGCAGCAGCAAAGTCAAGCTTTTGTCGGACGACGACGACGCAACGCCGGTCAAACCGGTCAAACCGGCCAAAGACGCGGCCAAAGACGCGGCCAAGACCCCAGCCGAGACGGTCGACAAGACGGTCGACGAGTCGCGGCGATCGGCGCGCACGACGGTGTGGGTTCCGTCGGACGGCCCGGCAAAAGAGATGTGGACGGAGCAGAACCCTGGCTGGAACAAGAACTGGCGGGTCCCGCTCATGTTTGATCGGCAGATGGTCAACGAGGAGGACATTGAGCGTCTGAATGAGGGCATGTACCTCAACGACAACATTATCAACTTTTACATGCACTTTCTGCAGGACATGAACAAGAAGACGAATGCGCTTTCCGCCAACCGCATCTACTTTCACAACACGTACTTTTACGGCAAGCTGCTTGGCCGGAACGGCCGGGGCATCGCGTACGACCAGGTCAAGCGCTGGACGAGCAAGGTGGACGTTTTCCAGTACGACTACATTGTGGTGCCGATCCACGAGGACTGGCACTGGTGGCTTGCCATTATCTGCAACACGCCCAAGATTCTCGACAAGGCGACGCCCAAGGCCATGGACGTCGATGCTGTCGAGGATGTCGAGGATGTCGATGCAGTCGAGGACGCAGAGGACGACGGCGAGGTCGAGTACCTGTCGTCCTCGTCGGCGCCGGGCCGGCCGTCGGAGCGCGGCCGGACGACGCCCCGGTCTCTCCGGCTGCTCGAATCGGGCTCGGCCGACATGATCATGGCGAGCGTCGAGCAGCGCATGGACGCGGACTTTGACGCTGCCCTCCGAGCCCTGGCCAAGTACCGGTCGACCGGCATCCTGGACGTCGGCGACGACCTGCCGCCTGTCGTGGCGTTGGACGACGCGGACGCGGACGAGGCGGTGCCAAGGGCTGTGCCGAGGGTGGCGGCGCGCAAGACGTCTGGCAAGGGGGCTGGCAAGGCGGCTGGCAAGGGGCCCAAGACATTCCTGTGCCGCACCAACCGGGACCGCGGCGAGGCACGCGTGCTGACGCTCGACTCGATGGGCGACTCGCACGGGCGGCAGGTGTCCAATTTAAAGGCGTGGCTGCTGGCCGAGATGGCGGAGCGCAAGGGCGTGACGCCGACGGACCCCGGCCCGCTGGCGACGACGGCCAAGAACATTCCGCTGCAGAACAATGGGTGCGACTGCGGCGTGTACCTGCTGCTCTTTGTCCAAGAGTTTGTGCGTGACCCCGACGCGTTTGTCGAGGACATTTTGCAGCAGAACAAGCGCGACTGGCGCCCGTCGGCGCCCGATATGCGCAAGCAGCTGCGCGACCTGATCCTGCACAAGCAAAAGGAGTACCAGGCGGCGCACGAGGAGGAGGCGCGGCGCCGAAAGCTGCAACATCACGCAGACGTGGCACGGCGCAAGACGCTCCTTCGGCAGTCGGCCCTGGACGCGGCAGTGCCGCTGACCACGGGCACGACGACCGACGACGATAACGTGGAGATTATCAGCAGCGCGTGCGTGTCCAGTCGGGGCAAGCCGGTCAAGGGCGCCGTGGCGGAAGACAACGCCGACGCTGACAATACAGTGCCCGTGCCCGCACGGCCTGCCTAGAAGGCAGAGGCAGGCGCAGGGACAGCAAGCACGTCACCAAAGGGCAGCAGGACGCCATGGACGGACGCGCCGACGGACACGCCGGGCGTTGGGCGGGACAGCCAGCAGAGCCTTTTGCAGTCGATGCTGGGCCTCGGCGCCGAGCACTGCCTCGGGCTGGCCGACGACTAGCCTGTAGAACACGGAGAGATCTAATGATTACGAATGTATGAGTCTTGCAGCACGGACGATGGTCATGCAAGTGTCAAAAGTAAATTGACCTCGTAAATATGCCTCCATTCAACTCCTGCGATTCAATCGCGCAAAATCAGAAAATCAGAAAATCAGAAAAAAAACAAAAAAAAGAATAAATCAAGACAAGGCTATGCAAACTGCAGCTACTCGGCCATCTCGTCGTCGGACGCGCTGGCGGCGCTGGGCGTGAGCCTGGCGACCTCAAAGACGACGGCGCCGTTGCGCGCGCTGTCCGTCTTGCCCCAGCGGCCGAAGCGGTGCTGCTGGCCGACGGCGGCGACGACGCACAGGCCGTCGCGGCCGCGGTCGCCGCGCTCAAACGTGGCAATCTCGTTGACGACGCCGTGTATGGAAAAGGGCGATTTTGTAGCTGGTGCACCGTCGGCCGGGACGCCGAGGACGCCCATGGGCTCGAGCTTGCGCTTGTCCTTGCTGAGCTTCCAGACGCGAAGGCAGCCGTCCCAGGAGCCGCTGAGGACGACGTCCGAGTAGGGAATCGTGCGCAGCGCCGTGATCCAGCGCGGCTGGGGCGCCGGCGGCGGACGGGCGGCCTGGGCCTCGGGGCTGGCGAGCGCGGCGTCGTACGTCTCGCGGCCGGCCAGTGGGGCGTCGATGCCGTGTGCACGTGCAATGACCGACAGCGCCTTCTTCTTTTGGGTGCTCCACAGTGCGAGCGCGCCGTTGTCGCTGCCCGTGACAAAGAGCTCGTCGTCGAGCATGGCGACGCGGTCCATGGTGCCCTCGTGCGCGAGCGACGCCGGTGCAGCGTGTCCGCCGTCGGCCGCCTTCTTGCCGCCGCTGCCGCCGCCGCGGAAGACGAGCTGCGTCTCCTCGACCACCTTCCACATACGCGCCGTCCGGTCGCGACTGCCGACGCTGACACACTTTTCCTGGGCCAGCGCGTCAATGTCCGTCACGTCGTCCTGGTGTCCAAAGAGCGTCTGCACGTACGCCAGCTCGTCCAGGCTCCAAATCTTAATGGTCCGGTCCTTGGAGCTCGAGTACAGCTGGTTGCTGCCACGCCGGAACGCCAGGCCCGTCACCGCGTCGCGGTGGTGCGAAAACACCCGCAGCACCTCGAGCGTCACGGCGTCCCACACCACCATGCGTCGGTCTGCGCCCCCAGTCACCACAAACTTGCCGTCCTGCGACGCCGCCACGCACAGAATCGCCCCGACGTGGCCCCGGTACGCCTTGTCCTCGCGCCGCTTCGGGTCGCCGCGCCGCGTCAAGACGCTCTCGGGACGCGTCCGCGGTGGAATCGCCGCCACCGCCGCCTCAAAATCGGGCACTGCCGGGCGGTGCTTGCCGCCGCGCTTCCGGCTCTTGTTCGCCTTCTTCCGCGCCGCCTGTGCCTCCTCCCACGCCTGCCGCTTCTCGAGACGCACCCGGGTCTGCTCCGCCGGCAGCTCCTGCAGCCGCCACTTGGTCAGCTGCACGTCGCTCGAGACCGTGTACGCAAACGGCGCGCACACTGCCACGCCATTGACGTTCTTGGCGTTCCACCGGAACGCACAGTGCGACGCCCGTCCAAAGTCGAGCTCGTCGGCCAGCTGCCGGTACACCCGGCCCTTGCTCTCCGCCACGTCCTCCTGCAGCCGTGCCGCAATCAGGTCGCGGTCCACGTCCTCGGCGTCAAACGCGTAAATGTCGCCGTCCTCGCCCGCCGCACCGCCCACCTCCTGCCGCACATTGTCCAGGTACCGCTCCGCCAAACGCAGCCGCCGCTCCGCCGCCGTCTCGGCCTCGTCCAGGTCCGAATCGTCCTCGGCGTGGGCCAGGTCAATGTCGTCGTCGTCGTCGCCACGAACCCGCCCGGCGTCCGAGTCCGAATCGCTGCCCGATACAGACTCGTCGTCCTCCTCTTTCCGCTGCTTGGCCGTCTTTTTCGACCGTGCCGCGTCGCTTCGTGTGTCCTTGCTGTCTTTGCCCTCTTTGCTGCCGCTGTCCACCACTTTCGAGTGCGCGCCGTAGCTCTTCTTGCTCGCTGCGCTGGGGAACCGTTTCTTGGGCGCGTCCGTCGTCGACGGCCGCTTGCGCTTCTTCTGCCCGCCCGGCACCGTGAAAAAGGACGACATGGTGTACAATCGGCACCAGCCTGGTCGTGGTCGTGTGCTGCGTGTCCGGTCGTGCAGGTATTGGTCGCTCGAGGCGTAGGTCGCCGGTGCTCGTGTGTGGTGGCCGGCGGTCGTCGGTCGTCGGTCGTCGTGCTGAAGCTGCAATGCAAATTCAAAATGGCAGAATCAACACGTTCGACGGCCCCAATGCCGTCCCAGACGCTCCTGCCTCGTCGAAACTTTTTTTCAGGGGACCCGCTACCACGGCTTATCGCGACCGATAAGGCGCAGCTGTGGAGTACCGCCGGCACGTCGTCTGTCCAGGCGGTGCGGCAGCATGTTTGTCCGAATGGCGGTAAGCCACCTTGGACCCACCCCCCAACGTTCCTTTCAGGCAGGCGGTCTACGGAGTACGACGCCGCTGTATACTCGTATACTCCGTAGCCATTGGCTAGGCTGTAGGCTGTAGCTACATGGCGCGTACCTGACGAGGTGGGCCAACATCACGAAGCTCCCACACGACCAGCTCAACGACGTCACGACAACACCTGTGCCACGGCCACGACCCGCGTCTTTGCACTGCCTTTTTGATACCCTCCTCCACCGAGACCCCAACCGCCCATCATGTACGTTGCCGACCGGGTGCGCAGCACCAGCTATCGGGCCTCCTCATCACGAGACATTACGAGACGCCGGCTTCGAGCTCGAGCCGAGCTCAAGTCCAGCCCTACCCGACGCCCTCGCGCTCAATGCTAACGCCCCCAGGGAGATTCTGCTCGGTATCACGGGCAAGGACTTCACCTTGATCGCCGCCTCCAAGGCCGCCATGCGTGGCCCGACCGTTCTCAAGTCGACCGACGACAAGACGCGCCAGCTCAACCCCCACACCCTCATGGCCTTTTCCGGCGAGGCCGGCGACACAAGTCAGTTGCGCCCTACATACGTGTCCAAGGACCAAGCACAGAGCAGGCACTAACCGCACAGTCAACTTTACCGAGTTCATCCAGGCCAACGTCCAGCTCTACACCATGCGCAACGAGGCCGCCCTCTCGCCGTCCGCCGTCGCCCACTTTGTCCGCGGCGAGCTGGCGTCCAGCCTGCGGTCACGAAAGCCCTACACCGTCAACCTCCTGCTCGGCGGCGTCGACCCCATCACACACAAGCCCAGCCTCTACTGGCTCGACTACCTTGCCGCCCTCGCCCCCGTTCCGTACGCCGCCCACGGCTACGCCCAGTACTACTGCCTCTCCATCCTCGACAAGCACCACCACCCCGACATCACCCTCGGCCAGGGCATCAAGCTGCTCAACCTGTGCACCGACGAGCTCAAGCGCCGGTTACCCATTGACTTCAAGGGCATGACCGTCAAGGCCGTCACCAAGGACGGCATCGTCGACATTGAGTTTGACGACGACAAGGTCGTCAAGTGCCCCTAGGCGACAGGCAGGTAGTTTGTAGACAGGCGGGATTCCAAGCACAGCATTATGAACGCAAAACAAAATGATATTCTCTCTTGATTCTCCGTGACTTGATTTGTTCGAGGCACTAGCAGACGCCATTCACCGCTAGGGTCATCAGGCCTCCTACTCGGCCCAAACAAGAATAGCGAGCGTCTTTTATCTGAGACCAACTATCTTTTGAGTCGAACCAACATGCGCAAAAGACGCAGAAGCATAAAGAAAACCGAAAAACCGAGAGAACATGAATGGCGCTGCAGTGACGTGCTTCACTGGTGCTGCTGCTATCTTGAATCTCGCCACGACGGCTGATTTGTGGGGCAGGCGTCTTTGTGGCAAGCCGTGTCCCGCACTGTGTTGGTTGCTAGGCTGCCGTTCAGCCCCCTCGCAAGTCCCCTGAACGCAGCCACTCAGGGCTTGCTGAAATAAATTTAAATGTGCAATGTGGCAGGCGGGGGGGCGCGCCTTCACCTAACGTCGCCTCAGAATGCTTTAAATAGAAGCGCGTATCGGGCACCTCTACACCACGCCGGGCCTGTATGATTGCGTGTTTTTGTGCAGTCGTTTGCACCTTCTCGAAGCCGGTGGCATGGCGTAGAAAAGTCAGGGGGGACGCTGGTCGTAGAAAGAATCTCCGGCAGCGCACAGTTCGCCTTCCCAGCCGGGGCGCATTGCGAAACACGGCTGCCGTCACCGTTTGTTGGGTCCCTGACCGCTTACCGTGCGAGACTCGTCGCTCCTAAAATTTCAAACGACACTAGTCTGTTTTGGGCGTCGCCTTCCCTCTCGACAAACGCCCAAATCCGAGTCTCCAAAAGTATTTTACAATAACATCTCCCTCCTTCTCCCCCCTTCTACACCCTCCCTCCTTCACCTCACCACACCCATCAATCCCCAGAGGATCGAACCCGCATCACATACTCTCCTTGTTTTGTTTCTTTTTTCTTTAGAAGTTTTGTTCTTCTAAAGATTGCGAGAAACGTACACTGCATTGTCTTTTTCTTGTCTCCTTTTCCTTGTAGCGACACACTCGCCACGAGGTCTGATACACTGAAAGACCGACCACGTCTCAACAGTCCATCCTCGACGCCAACCTCCAACCTCCAACCACTTTCGACCTTTTCGTTTGTCAACCGCAATCATGGCTGATCAGCTCAACATCGGTAACCTCAACCTCAACGGCGGCGGTCAGCAGCCCGGCGGCCGCTCCTACATCCCTCCTCATATGAGAAGCAAGGGTGGCGCGCCTGCTGCTGCCCCGGCCCCGGGCCCGGCCCCGGTTTCCGCCCCGGCTCCCGGTCCTGGTGCCGGCCCGGGTGCTGCTGGCCCCTCGCCTGCCGAGGCCCACGCTGCCGGCCTCAACAACTCCGCCTGGAACGCCAAGTGAGTATTTCGTGCCTCGTTCAAGAGCTTTTGGGCCAACAACTAACGTCCTCGCAGCAGCAACCAGGGCTTCAGCGGCGGTGCCCGCCCGGGCGCGGCCAGTGGCGCCGGCGGCGGCCGCCAGTGGGACCGTCCTCAGGGCTTCAACCCGACCGCGTACAGCGGTGGCGGCGGCCACGGTGGCGGCCACGGCGGCGGTGGCGGTGGCTCTGCGCGTGGCTCGGGCGACGGCCAGTGGCGCGACGGCAAGCACATTGCCGGCCCGGCCAATGCCCGCGTGGAGCGCGAGCTCTTTGGTGCCACTGTCGACGACCCGTCGAAGCAGCACACGGGCATCAACTTTGAAAAGTACGACGACATTCCCGTCGAGGCGTCTGGCCACGATGTCCCGGAGCCCGTCCTGACCTTCACCAACCCCCCTCTGGACGACCACCTGATTCGCAACATTGAGCTTGCGCACTACAAGGTCCCCACGCCCGTCCAGAAGTACTCCATCCCCATTGTGATGGGTGGCCGCGATCTGATGGCTTGTGCCCAGACCGGTTCCGGCAAGACTGGTGGTTTCCTGTTCCCCATCCTGTCGCAGGCCTTCCAGACCGGTCCCTCGACGACCCCGGCCCCCCAGGGCGGCGGCTTCAGCCGTCAGCGCAAGGCCTACCCCACGTCGCTCATTCTGGCGCCCACCCGTGAGCTGGTCTCCCAGATCTACGAGGAGTCGCGCAAGTTTGCCTACCGCTCGTGGGTTCGCCCCTGCGTCGTCTACGGTGGTGCCGACATTGGCTCCCAGCTCCGCCAGATTGAGCGCGGCTGCGACTTGCTCGTTGCCACGCCCGGTCGTCTTGTTGACCTCATAGAGCGTGGTCGCATCTCACTGCAGAACATCAAGTACCTTGTCCTGGACGAGGCTGATCGCATGCTGGACATGGGTTTCGAGCCCCAGATTCGCCGCATCGTCGAGGGCGAGGACATGCCCAACGTGGACAACCGCCAGACGCTCATGTTCTCGGCCACCTTCCCCCGCGACATCCAGATGCTGGCCCGTGACTTCCTCAAGGACTACATTTTCCTGTCGGTCGGCCGTGTCGGTTCCACCTCGGAGAACATCACCCAGAAGGTCGAGTACGTGGAGGATAGCGACAAGCGCTCCGTCCTGCTGGACATTTTGCACACCCACGGTGCCGGTCTGACGCTCATCTTCGTCGAGACCAAGCGCATGGCCGACACCCTGTCGGACTTTTTGATCAACCAGAACTTCCCGGCCACCTCCATTCACGGTGACCGCACCCAGCGTGAGCGTGAGCGGGCTCTGGAGATGTTCCGCAACGGCCGCTGCCCCATCCTGGTCGCGACGGCTGTCGCTGCCCGTGGTCTCGATATCCCCAACGTCACCCACGTCGTCAACTACGATCTGCCTACCGACATTGACGACTACGTCCACCGTATTGGTCGTACGGGTCGTGCCGGAAACACTGGTATCGCCACTGCTTTCTTCAACCGCGGCAACCGCGGTGTTGTTCGCGAGCTTCTCGATCTCCTCAAGGAGGCGAACCAGGAGGTTCCCTCGTTCCTCGAGGCCATTGCCCGCGAGAGCTCCTTTGGCGGCGGCCGCAGCGGTGGCCGTGGTGGCCGCGGCGGTGCCCGCTCGCAGAACGCCAACCGCGATTTCCGCAAGTTTGGCGGCGGCGGCTTCGGTGCCCCTGGTGGCGGCGGTGGCGGCGGCTTTGGCGGCGCTCCTGGCGGTGGCGGCTACGCCCCTCCTTCCGGCAACTACGGCAACGGCGGCGGCGCCTACGGCGGCGGCGGTGGTGGCAGCTACGGCAACCCCAGCGGCCCCGGCCAGTCCTGGTGGTAAACTACCAAGCGGCCGTGCCAGCGTGCTATGGCGTGGCGTGCAATTGTCTTTGCTTTGCAACACTGCGTCGTCTAGCGCGATCTCGTCTCGATCGTCCCGATCGTGGCGCGCCGGAAGGGCAACTTTGCCCCATCTACTCGCACTGTTTTCTCTTGTTTTTCTCTTTGCATTTCGCCTTGCTTTTTTCTCGCTCTTTACTGGAGTTTCTGTTTGGAAATTCCAGCCGGCGAGCACACGGCCCCAAAATGGATGCCTCTTCATACCCGGAAAGGCGGGCTCGGATCTTTCTACGCACATGATGGACAACACTTTGCATTTTATTTTTCGTTTCTGCATTCGTCCCCTGGTTTTTTTATGATACCCAATAGATCTGAAAGACGAGGGGGGCATATCTTTCTACCGCCTGCCACAGCAGGCCATCAGACGGAAAGAGGAAAAGATTGGGTGCAGGCACAGACACCCACGGAATGCATGACGGCTTGGACGGTTATAGACTGAGGGTTCCTGGTATCACAGATACGACTTGGAAACCTCTGGTCTTGATTTTACGCTGTTTACGACTGTCATGAATGTGCATTACGTCCGCGGTCCGAAAATGAAGGGCACCTTGTTATTTCTTCCTTCGGCTTGGGTTATAGAGATTCATGGGAAGGTTTGGGCTTGTGCTCTTGCCGCTTGCGAGTTCTTATTGTTCTTATATAGACGTGAAAGTTTTTCTGGCTTCTCCAGCCAGCCAAACGTGCGGCTCATCAAACGACACGATGAGAGGCAGGTTTGGACAGGGGGAGTCTTGAAACATCTACCCAAAAATTCCAAAAATATGAGTTTCGTTCTACTTGCTTCAAATGTGGTTATAAATGTGTTGTATTCCAAGTCTACGAGGTCGGTACATTGTGGTTCGTAGAAGCGTGACACTTGAGGGCACATAATAGCATGCTTTGACAAAGACTGGTGTGGTGTGGGTCTTGAGGTTGCCGCCCGCCCCACAGTTTTTCTCTTGCCTTTGCCACGCCGCAGAGAGAGCTCGACGTGCTTTCGACCTCGTTTGTTGTTTTACCTCTCCATCTCCTCGACCATCCACTCTGTCTCGCGGGTTTGCGCACAACCAGCCTGACCTGCCGGCCCGCACATACCAGCACCAGCGACAGAACCCATTGTCTGTCGGCCGCTCTGCTCCCTGTATTTCTCGACTCCTTTTCGCCATCCCCTCCTCGTCCCGAGACGACTTGTTCGACAATCCCGCCCGCAACCCGACACGTGCGCGACGCCTCCCTCTACAGCATCGTGGCCGACCAATTCGACTTTGGGCCAGCTTCTTCGTGCACAGCGCACCAACTTCGCGTCTTTCACAACTCTGGAATTGCACGCGCGTGCGTTCAGCCAACACCAAGCTTTGAGCTTCCCACTCACGTCAACGCCGGCATAGCCACCGACAACCCTCTATTCTGCCGGCGTGTGCCCATCAAAGCACGTCTATCTACCCGGACGTTTGCAACTCGGAGCTCTCGAAGCTGAAAGGCACCTTTTGCTCTCCAGCCACGTCCGCCAAACCCATTTCACAATGACTGGTACGTCGATTCCATGCAGGGCGCTGCTTCAGCCCAGCACACCATTGCGGGCATAACTAACAACCAAGCCCCTCATAACGTCGAAGACCCGTACATCGGGCAGTATGTCTCGTAAGTTGCTTAATCGGCCCGCCCGCACTGCCTGTGACGGCCGAGACTGACCTCGACTGCAGGAGCTACGATGTGAACACGCTGGAAGACACTGCGCTCGCCGTCGACGCGTCGTTCTTTCTCCAGAAGATGTTGGAACGCAATCCCTCGCGCGAGCCCCTTATGTGTGCGCTCGCGGGCCTGACCGGCATCCACATCCACATTGAGACCGAGCTCGACCAGTGGAAAAGCCACAAGATTACGCCCTTTTTCATCTTTGACGGCCTGCCGATTGTTGGCCAAGACGACGTGCAGATGGCCACCGGGCAGCACGATATCCGCAGGACCAACGAGGCGTGGGACATTTACTTTGGTGGCCACGGCGAGAGAGCCGTGCTTGCGTTTGGCAACACTGGCCGTAAGATTCCAAGCCCATTGCGCTGCGGTTTCTGTCACTAACAGTTCCAGCATACAAGGCGACGTTCCCGCCGCAGAACCTCTTCCCTCTGCTGCAGGGTCTCCTCCGAAAGCGCGGGCTTCACTACCTCGTGGCCCCGTTCAATGCCTCGGCGCAGGTAGGTTCCAGGATCTGGATGGCCCAGCCCCTTCGAGGTGCGTCGTTGCTGACGTCTAGATTGCCTACTTTGATATGATCGGGTCGGAGCAAGTCGGTGGCATCATGGGCTCCACGGAGCTCCTGCTGTACCCGATCCACGACCACGTCATCCTGGACTTGGACTGGAGCACGAAGCGTGTCCAGGCCGTGTCCAAGAGACAGCTGGTCGGCAGCCTGAACAACATCAACGAAAGCATCTTTATCGACTCGCTCTTGATGATGGGCACGTCCTTTTTGCCCATGTTCCCGCCGCTCCTCGACCCGTCCTTGTGCCCGCGCCAGCCGAGCGTGAACGACGCGTACAACTTGCTGCGCACGAGCAACAAGAGCATCGAGAGTGTCTGCAGCATCCACGGCGACCTTCTCAAGGCGCAGGAGCCCAACTGGCTGGACAAGTTCTTCAAGGCGCGCCTGGCTGTGGAGCACTTTGTCTACATTGCCGAGTCGGGCGAGATCAAGGTGAACGACTATGACAAGCTGACAAAGGACAACAATGCGTACCTGGGCCTCCAGCTTCCGGCCGAGCTGTTCCACTACCTGAACACGGGCCTGGTTGGCCCGCGGGTGATGTCGTGGCTGACGCACCTCACGGTGACCGTCCGGCCGACGCTGGACGGCTTCGTCTCGGACGAGTACCGCAACCTGGTCACGAAGCAGCTGGTGCCCTACTATGCGGCAGCGCTGTCGCTCACCGCGCAGCGCCTAAACCGGCCGTTTGAGTACCAGGACGTGCGGCTCAAGGTCTGGTACGACCCCAGCTTCTCGGAGCAGATTGTCTTCCGCGGCGACCGCCTCGCCGGCGGCCCGGCGCCGTCCAAGATTACGTCGTGGCGGCTGACGGACGAGGTCTTTGCCAAGCACTTTACCAAGCCCGCGTCCGGCAGCCTGTCGTTTGAGCTGCGGGCGCTGTCCAACCCCGGCTTTATCCGGGCCGTGCGGGGCCTGAAGAAGGCACTCAACATGGAGTCGGGCGACGCTGTGGTGTCTCTCACGTGGTGGCGCCTGCTGACGCTGCGCGGGTACGTGACGGAGCGGGACCTGGCCCTGACGCCATGGGGCGCGGCGCTGGCCAAGACGATGGAGGCGCTGGCGCCGCTGGCGGAGGCGAACCCCGCTGCGAACGTGCATGCGGCGGCGTACCTGGCGTTTGAGCTGATGCGGCTGGGGCTGCTCAACGCCAAGCGCCAGCACGAAGCGCTGCAGGGCCTGCCGCTGGGCGCGACGGAGGAGGCCAAGGTGGCCGTGGTGCTGGCGAGCCGGGCGGCGACGCTGCTGCCGCTGCGGCAGGAAGTGATTGGGTACACGGGCCCGCTGAGTAAGAATCTGCTCACGTTCCGGTCACTGGCGACGACGGTGGGCGACGCGAACCGGGCGGTGATTGACGCGCTGCTGCTCATTACGTTTACGGGCGTGCAGGCGAAGCAGGAGCGCGACGACTACTGGGAGATTGGGCACCGGCTTCCATTTACCGAGTATCCCGACGTTGCGCTGGGCATAGCGGCCAAGACGTACCTCGACGATGACCGGTTCTACGATCTGCAGAGCGTGGACGCGGCGACGCAGGCGGCGCGCAAGACGGACTTTCAGACAAACTTTGTGCCGCGCGCGACGCACCTGTACGAGGACCTGGACATGTTTTTCGACTTTTTCAACGCGCTGTGTGTGGGCGTGGCGGCGCTGGACGACGGGCAGATGAGCGCGGACGACAAGCGCGCGTGGGCCACGACCAAGCAGTTTATCGCTGCCAGAAGATAGAAGACGATGGCAGTGGACCTGGCTGCAGAGGAGGCAGTTGACCTGGCTGCAGAGGCTGCAGAGAAGACTGCAGAGACTGGGCGGGCTGCAGCGTGCAAAGACGGACCGAGCAAGACTCTTCTGACGGAGGCTGCTCCAGCTGACGCTCCAGCTGACGCTCCGGCGGGCGAGGGGGCCGCCGTGCGTCGGTCTCCGTTGCCTGGCTGGGGTGCAAAGGGCAACGGAGCTGCCGGGCGTGGTCGGAGTGCGCTGCCTAGCTGGGGCACAGCGGCGGGCCGGGCGGCGGCGGAGGAGGCAGCAGTAGAGGAGGCAGCGGAGGAGGCTGGGCCGGCGTCTCGGGCCCGTGGCAGCTACAGCAAGCGAGGGGCCAGCCGGGGCCGGGCGATTGCGAGCCAGTCGTGGAGGACGGGCACCTAGAACGAAGGTGAAACGAGGCGCCGTGCGGACGGAGTCTGGAGTCAATATGCTTATGGGACGACGGATTTACGAATAGCCAAGTAACAAAAAATAACAAAAATAACAAAATAAAATCAATTTCAAGCCATGGCAACAGAATGAATGCACGCGGCCGGGCCACCCGCGCCAGCCCAGACACCAAGATGCGCCCAAGACGCGGCCCAAGATGCGACCCAAGAGACGTAACCATTATCAAAAGAAGAAGCGACGCAGAATGGAGCTCGAGCCGAAGCCGGTGGTGGTGGGCGCGGGCGGCGCGTCGCGGGCCTGGTCCTTTTTGTCGGCGAGCGCACGGATCTTGGCAAGGAGGTTGCTGGCTGTTAGTGCTTGCTTGAGACGCAAGACGTGACGAGAACAGAGAACAGGACTTACTCGACGGGCACCTGCTTGCGCGAGCCCTCGGCGATGGCCAGGTCGACGCGGCTAAAGGACTCTTCCTCGTGCGCGCGCAGGTGCTTGCGAACGCGCTTCTGCGCTGTACTGACCGAGCCAGCGTCGTTGTCGTTTTCGTTGTCGTCGTTTTCGTCGTCGTCGTCGTCGTCGTCGTCGTCGGACGTGTCGGGCGTGCCGGCGTTCCGTACGGAAAAGTCGCAGCCATGGTGGGGACAGGTCCAGGTGCGGTTGGCGCCGGTCGGGCGCGTCGAGACGACGACGGGTTGTGCGTGGACAAAGGTCACGGCGTCGTCGCCCGCTGCGGTATCGCTGTCGCTGCTGTCGCTGCTGTCGGTGTCCATGGCGTCGGCGTCGGCGGCGCCGGCGTCGGCGTCGGCGTCATTGGCGACATGGGCGTTGTCAGCGTCGGCATGGGCGTTGACGGCGGGCGAGCGGATGGCGGTGTCGTCGGCCGTGTTGCGAGCCGACTTTTTTGGCCGACCAAAGGACCGTGGGGTACTGCTTCTGTGCCGGGACGCGTTGTTGTCGTCGTCGTCGTCGTCGTCGTCGAGGCTGCGCTTGACGGGCCCGACGGGCGGACGGAGGACGGCGCGTTTGCCGGCGGTGCGTATACTGCCGCTTCCACTGCCAGCAGCACACCCCAAACTGCTCGGGCCAGCACTGCCAATGGGCGACGCAGCGTGCTGCGAAAAGTGCTGCGAGACGTGCTGGCGACGCACCATCTGGCGCGGGACGTCGCGCAGAAAAGCATCGCTGGCGGGCAAAAAGGAAAGGGCCTCGCGCGAGTTGATGTAGGCGCGAAAGGGCGCGTCGTCGTACTTGGGGTCGAGCGCGGCGAGCAGCTCGTTGCCAAAGAGCGCGGTCAAGTACTTGCCGAGGTTGTACTCCTTGACGCGGTTCTGCTGGTAAAAGTTGGCGTGGACCTTGCCGGCCGTGAGGCGGCGCGGATTGCCGAGTTCGTCGCCAATGCGATGGATGATTTTGAGGTACGCACGGAAGACGGCCTCGCGCTCTTCGGGCGAGACTGGGCCCGAGTCGGTGACGGTCATGGTGTCGGGGGGGGTGTAGACGGGCGACTCGGCACGGGCCGTGGTGGACGAGGCGCGGTAGGGCAGCTGCTGCGAGGATGCTGATGCTGAGGCTGGCGACGGACCTTGTGCCGGTAAGAATGGTGCCGAGCCCCGTGGCTGGGCGCCCAGGGCCGACGGAGGCTGCGACGTGCCCCGGCTCGAGCTTCGTTCCGTCCGTTCTCGGTTCTGGCGGTTAGCGGAAGAACAAAATAATAAAAAGAAAAGAAAATTAAAGAAAGAGAAAAGAAATAAAAGAAATAAAAAAGAAATAAAAAATACCTTCAGCTCACGCGCCAGCCAGTTGTACACACTGGTCAAGCGCCACGGCACGTCCGTTGCCTTGTCAAAGTGTGCGAGCAGCGCGGGCCCGAGACGCAGCATCTTTTCGACGACCTCGTCGTACGTGATGCCGTCGCCGACGGCCACGGCGTACTCAAACAGCACCTCGCGCACGTCGAGCGCGGCGTACACCTTGCGGCGCTCGCTCTTGGGCGCCTGGTCAAACGCGTTCGAGTAAATGTCGACAAAAATGTGGTAAAACTTGGCCACGTCGCAAATGTCCTTGTAGATGGCCGCGTACGCCGGCCGCGGGTTGATCTCGTACCAGCCGGCCTTGCCTGCGAGCCACAGGACGGCCTCGGGGTTGTAGCCGATGGAGTAGTAGAGACAGTCGACAATCTCAATGTCAGCCTCGCGCACACTCGGCCGCACGACTGTCTGTTAGCTTGCCTTGCCTCGTCACAGCTCACAGCGGAAGGGAGAGACGCACGCGACGCAAAGTCGCTCGGCTCGTCGACCTCGAGGTGTCCGCGGATCACAAACGGCCCCTCCGTGTCGACCAGCAGCGCGTTGGCCATCGTCTCGCCGTCCGGCCGGTACACGGCCGCATCGTGCAGCACAAAGTTGGGCCACTCGTCGCGGTCCGCCTCCGTCGGCTTGAGGATGTGCTCCTCGGGCTCGTACCGGATCGCGCCCGGCCGCGGGGGCATGGCTGCGTGTCTGGTCGGATTGTCTTTTTTGTCCTTGTATCGTTGGGCGTCTAAGCGAGCACAGTGTGTCGAGGGGCGTCGCTGGCTGTGCTGCGCATCGTGTGCTTGTGGTTGCAGTGGTTGCAGTGGTTGCAGTGGTTGTAGTGGAGGTGCATCGCGAACGACAGCAGACAAGTACACTAATACAGTACCACAGCGCGTCTCGCGTATTCATTAACACGCCCCGCGTAAGTACAGCGCTGTGGGTCCGGATGCCCACCGCCTTTGCCTAAATTTACAGCACGCAGCCGCGATACAAAATTCTGCCACTTGCCTGCATATCCAATCGCGCACCTTCCTGCCGCTTGCTCGCTCCTGCTCTGCTATCCTGCTGTCCTGCTGTCCTGCTGTCCTGCTGTCCTGCTGCACCGGCTCTTACCCTCGTACGGCCGTGTCAGCCCCTTTTCCTCTGTGGCCTTCTTCTCACATGAAACTCCCCCGCCTTGTCACAAGCATGGCCCGGGACAACGTCCTCGAAGGCGTCTTTGGTGCGTCGCAAGTTTTGTGTCTGGCTCGCAGCTAACCCCCAGCCATCAACAAGCCGATGGGCATGAGCTCGGCCCAGGTCATCCGCGACTGCCAGACCTACTTTAACCCGTCCAACTTCTTCCAGCCGCTCATCCAAAAAGAGGTCAATGCACGCCTGCGCGAGACCAACGCCCAGCAACGCCGGCGCAGCAAGGCCAAACGCGACATGCGCGTCAAGATGGGCCACGGCGGCACGCTCGACCCGCTGGCCACGGGCATCCTGATCCTGGGCGTCGGCCGCGGCACCAAGGAGCTCAACCAGTTTCTCATGTGCACCAAGACGTACGAGACCGTCGTGCTCTTTGGCGCCAGCACCGACACCTACGACCGCGTCGGGCGCGTGCTGACACGCCGCGCCTACGAGGACATATCGCGCGACAAGGTCGAGGCAGCCCTGCACGCGTTCAAGGGCACGTTCCGCCAGATGCCGCCGCTCTACTCGGCGCTCAAGATGAACGGCAAGCCGCTGTACGAGTACGCGCGCGAGGGCCTCGAGATCCCGCGCGAGATTGAGACGCGCGAGGTCACCGTCTCGGACATTGAGCTCGTCGAGTGGTACGACCCGGGCACGCACAACCACCGCTGGCCCGTCGAGGAGGCCGGCGTGGCCGAGCAGAGCCTCGCCGAGAAGGTGTGGCGCATGGAAAAGGAGCAGGAGGACGGCGGCGCGCCCAAGCGCAGCCCGGAGGAGGAGCAGAGCGCGCGCGAGGCGCGCGAGGCGCACGAGGCCTACAAGCGCCGCGCCGAGGCCAAGCAGGACCAGCTCGTCTTTGACCGCCCGGCCAAGAAGCGCCGTGGACCCGACGGCCGCCCAGAGCCCGTCATGTCGGGCGCCCTCGGCGACCTGCCCGCGTCGCCGTACCACGACAATACCATCCGAGACCAGATTCGCGAGCACCAGGCAGCCGCCGACGCGGTCGCGAGTGCGTTGGCCGGTGCACCCGCACCTGCACCCGAACCCGCACCTGCACCCACCAAGGGCAAGAAAAACAAGGACCGCGCGGCGCCGATGCAGGCGCACAGCAACCGTGGCGCCAACCTGATCCCGCCGCCGCCGTCGCCCGACACGCCGCCGCCGTGGTCTGGCAAGGGGCCGCCCGCGTGCAAGGTGCGCCTGACTGTCAGCAGCGGCTTCTACGTGCGCAGTTTCTGCCACGACCTCGGCGAGAAGCTCGGCTCGGTCGCCATGATGGCCGAGCTGGCACGCACGCAGCAGGCCGACTTCCGTGTCGGCTCCGCCAACATGCTCGCGTACGAGGACATTTCCCAGGGCGAGGCCGTCTGGGCGCCCAAGGTCGAGCGCCTGCTGCGCCTGTGGCAGGACCACGCCGTCGCACAGGGCGCCGACCCGAGCTATGCACCGCCGACTGCCGTTGTGCCCGAGGCTGTCCCAGAGGCTCTCACTGCCGAGACGACCAAGGCCGAACCAGTACAGGCCGACCCAGAGGCCGAGACGACCAAGGCCGAACCAGTGCAGGCCGAGACGGCCGAGACGGCCAAGGCCGAAGACGAAGAGTCAGAGTGGGGCGGCTGCGAGGAGCAAGGCAAGCCTGATGCATCTTGATCTAAAGTATAGCGGCTGCGGAGCAAGGCAAGCTGATGCATCTTGATCTAAAGTATGGCGGCTGCGGAGCAAGGCAAGCCTGATGCATCTTGATCTAAAGTATGGCGGCTGCGGAGCAAGGCAAGCTGATGCATCTTGATCTAAAGTATGGCGGCTGCGGAGCAAGGCAAGCTGATGCATCTTGATCTAAAGTATAGCGGCTGCGAGCAAGGCAAGCTGATGCATCTTGATCAAAAGTATAGCGGCTGCGGAGCAAGGCAAGCCTGATGCATCTTGATCTAAAGTATATAGCGTGAATTCATGCGGCTACGGCTACAGGCACGGCTTGACGTGATATTGTAGATGAGTAATCCAGTCGGCTTGTTACAGGCCCAATACAAAACCAAAGAAAGCCCACGACAAACGCAAAGAACAGGACAAGGGTATAACGCAGCCGGCAACAAAGAAACAAACGCAACAGAGCGGTGGCGTAACGGTCGTCATGATTGGCACGCCCATCAGGCATAGCCGGTCAGCGACGCCTTGCGTGCCAGCTCGAGCTGGTTGGCGGGCTGGTCGGCGGGCTGGTCGGGCTGGTCGGCGAGCTGGTCGGCGTCGACCGCCGGTGTGCTTGCACGCTTCGCAGCGGCCGCCAGCGTCAGCGTCGTCGTCTCGTCGAGCAGCGCGCGCACACGCTCGATGCGCTGCATGGCGGCCTCGAGGCGGTCCAGGCGTGCCTTCTTGTCCGAGTCGCGCTGCTCGAGCACGGCAATGCGCGCCTCGAGCCGTGCACGAGCGCGCCGCTCCTCGGCCACCATCTCGTTGGCCTGCTCAAACAGCGACACGCTCAGCTCCTCGACCTCGCGGCTCGTGTCGTGCAGCCGGTCCTCGGCGTCGCGCCGCAGCTCCTGCTCGCGCGTCAGCGCCTCCATCAGCTCCTCGGTCGACAGGTCCTTGTCCTCGGCCACGGGCACAGCCGGCGGCGTCTGCGGCGTCTGCGGCTTGGCGCCAAACAGCGAGAATGAGCCGTACGTCGTGCGTGACGGCGGCGGCGTCACTGGTGATAGGGGGGACGTGGGCCCGTGCCCTGCTGCCGATGGCGTCGGCTGTACCTGCGCGGCGTCCTTGAGGTTCGACGTCGACTTGGCCGACCGTGACGACAGCAGTGCCGAGATGCGCTTCGCTGCCGCTGCTGGCAGAAACGATGTCGTGTTTGGCGTCCCTGGCGTCACTGGCGTCACCGGCGTCGTCGTGCGGACCGCGTTCACCGGCGGCGGCGGCACAATCGTCGGCGTCGGCCGCGTGCTCTTGTTCTGGCTACCGGGACTCTGGGCCAGGGCTCCGTTCGCCGCCGCCAGCTGCTGCCGCAGCTCCATCAGCTCGTCCTCGTAGTCCGCCCACCGGTCGACGGCCGCCGCCGCCTTCTGGTCCAGCACCGACACCTGTACCTGCAACGCCTGGATCTGCTCGTACGCCAGCTGCAGCTGTGCAGCGGCCTCGCCTGCGTCTGGTGCTGCCGGTTCGTGTCTCTCTGGTGTCTCTGCTCTCTCAGGTCTCTCTGCTCTCTCTGATCTCTCTGCTCTCTCTGCTCTCTCTGCTGCTGCCAAAGTGTGCTGTGCGACGTCGACGGCCGTGCCGCACTGCGGGCACACGCACGTCGACGCGCCCGTGTCGTCCAAGATCATGGCCAGTGTCTGCCAGCGGCCGTGTCGTGTGGTGGTTGTCTCGTCGCGCAATGTGTCTTCTTCGTCTCGTCGTGTCCTCGTGTCGTCCGATTGAGTCCGTGGTGCCTTCCACTTCTTTGTCCGTCGGGCGTGCCTGCCGTGCTGGTGCGATCCTGAATTGCGCGGGGCGCGACTGCTCTTTGTCGCCACTGCTGCTCAAGCAGGTTCTCGCAGGGTGTAATTGGGCAAGAGCCACCGTGTCGTGTGACTGCAGGTTGGCCGACACAAAACAGCCAAATCGGACAGGCTGCAACGTTTCCCTCAGTCTTGTGCACGCGACGTGTGGTGTTGTATATTTAGTTTGGGTGCGCGGCTGCGGCATGTTCGGCGGCGCGTATGGGCGGCCAGGGCCTAATCCTGCTCCATTTCGGCCCATTCCACGAAATTGCGTTATATTTACGGGGCGCTCGTGCCAAACCGTCCCAGCCAAACCGTCCCAAACCGTCCCAAACCGTCCCACGTCCGGCTGCTAAACTCTTTGATACGCGCCCTAAACAAGCCGCAACTATATTTAAATATTTACACTATTTTCGGCAACCACGCAATTCGTCGCAACTAGCGCGGCTGTTACTATTCGTATAGTTACGCGTGACAGTGCGCGAGCGCGCTGTCAGGCCCAGCTTACGTGCACCGTTTCACCAGACTCGAAATAGACAAACAGGTTCAGTGGCGCAGCAGCCTCGTCGGCCAACTCACATGACGCGGTTGTCTCGTTTGCGTCTCGGCAGTCGTGGGCCGACTTGCTGTAGTGGAGGGCCGTGTGAGGCCATGCCTTTGGCACTGTTTGCGTAGCACCTTCCTGCGCCTTCCTGTTCCGTACCTGCTGCGCCTCGGTGTAATTACTTCCAGGTCACGTGGCGTGGCAATTCTCAATTGCAAGTCTAGAAAGTAGAAGAGAATATATTTAGAAAAGATAGAAAGGCTGGCTTTATGTTTTAGAATATAGAGCGAAAGAGAGAAGAGGCTGTTTCTTCGTACTTGAACTTTGTCCAGCGATGGTCAAAGGATTTTTGCTTTAGACTTTTCATTTTATTTTCTTACAATGCTCCCAATTATATGCTGCATTTGTTGTTCATGTTTGAAAATGTTGACTGCCTGTCTGTTGACTGCCTGTCGCAGAAAACGACACGTTCATTTGATACGTAGCAAATACATATATGAAATAATTTTGTGGTAAATATATTTAGAGAGGCCAGATAAAAATGATCTGCTTCCAACCATTCGACTGATCCCAAGGTCGATACAGATCACGTGACCAAGTAAACAGCGATAGACGTCCACGATAAGAAAATTTAGCCTGCAAGCCAGCTTTATTGCTTCATCGACGTTGAGTCCATCGCCTCACCACCAACCCACACGGCGAAAGCAGCTTGCCACAGCCGAATCCGACACAATGCCCACCTCTGGCCAGATCATCGTCCCTGGACAGCACCTCGGTGCCGCCAGCCAGTACATTCCCGGCGCCGGCACGCACCTGAGCGAGGGTCAGGTGTATGCGTCGCTGCTCGGGCACGTGCAGATCCGCCAGCCCGAGGTGCCGGCGTCCGGCGCGGCGGCGACCCCGGCACAGCTGCCGAAACGCCTGACGCGCATCGTCGTTCCCACGGCGACGTCGGCGGCGCCCGCGGTCGAGCGCCGGCCGACGGTGTCGGTGTCGCGCGCGGCGCTGTCGGCGGGCGGCGAGGTGCTGCCGGACGTTGGGAACACGGTGCTGTGCCGCGTGATGCGGTTGACACAGAAGCAGGCGGTCGTGGCGATCCTGGTCGTCGGCGAGACGGTGCTGACGACGGAGTGGCAGGGCCTGATTCGCGCGCAGGACGTGCGCGCGACCGAAAAGGACCGCGTCAAGATTTACGAGTCGTTCCGCCCGGGCGACATTGTGCGCGCGCAGGTCATCTCGCTCGGCGACCAGGCCAACTACTACCTGTCGACGGCGAGCAATGTGCTGGGCGTCGTCATGGCGACGAGCGAGACGGGCAGTCCCATGTACCCCGTCAACTGGAAGGAGTACATTGACCCTGAGACCGGCCTCTGCGAGCCGCGCAAGGTGGCCAAGCCGTACTGAGGGCAGCCGGACACGATGAGCGCTTCCAAGACTTGTGTGAGACGTTTCCAAGACTTGCGTGAGACGCTTCCAAGAGCTTGCGTCACGGAGCACCAGCGGCAGCTCTTGGCCGGGCTCAGCTCGGCCAGCTTGCGACTGCGAAAGCACGACACAGCTACCGACGGGCCAGAACTCGTCACTCGTCGATGGGCCTCGCTCAGGGGCGGCACCCGAGAGTGACCATCTGGGCACGTGCTTGGCTTCTTCCAGCATGACACGGGTCTCTTCGTCTTGGAGCATGCACTTGTTCAGCAGACGGATGTCGGTTGCCCAGGTGGCAACATTGGACGAATGCCCGGGCACCATTGGACGACTGCCCGGGAACTGGTGATGGCATCGTCCCCCTTTCCGCCTCCTTCATCAAGGGCGCCAGCCTGTCATGATGGGTGCGCGGCCGAGCTGATGGCGGCATTGTTCTCGCGGCGTCTCCTGCCGAGATCGTGGCGCGGCACTGCGGAAGCATGTGCGTGCAGTGTTTGCGTGCAGGATCGTGATGGCGACCGACGGGCAGGCGTTGTCGTGTTGTCGTGTTGTCGCGACATTTGTCTGCGGTTCAGCTGGACAGGGCAGACACGGAGCGAGGTGGTGGCAAAAGGCGCAACACCCGCGACAAGCACCAGCTGCACGAAAAGGCACGGCACAGCACAGCACACTTGTATTTCAGCATACTGCAGCGTTTAGTTCATGGCATCCATTTTCCATTCATTTCAGCTACTTGATTTCACGACAGGGCGTTGGCAGCACGACGGCCTGTGATTGGAAGCCGCGCATGGCGCACCCGACGTGCATTCCGCACAACGGCAAGTCGGCGTGTCCGTAGGCGTGGCCAGGTCGTTTGTGAACTTCGTGCGTGTCATTGCATTGTCCTTTTCATCTTGGTCCGCCGAATCGTGCGATGCGATTGGGAGGCGGCAGGAGGCGATTCGGCACGGCAGGCGCTGCTGGTATGAGGTACACCGTATGGGGCGAGGCTGGGGCGTGTGCAGCGACGCCGGCCGGCCGTTTGGCCCCTGCACGCCGAAGACTCCATCGCAACTGCCATCAAACGGCACAGCAAATCACACGACGAGGCGTTCCTTCCTTCGCGACGGCCCACGCAGTCCACGCAGGGACAGGGAAGGACCGTTTGCCAAATCCAGACGACAATCGAACAATCGAGAGAAAAAAAGGCTCTGCGCGTGCGACGTGACCGCAGCATCGAGGATGCCTACGGAGTAGCCGCACAAGCTGAAAGAGCGCGGTGCAGCACCACCTGGCCACCTGTATATTTAAATATATATTTACGGAGTCGTGTTATTCTCCGATAGACTGCGCCTCAGCTGGCAACGCCAGTCGCAGTGCCAGTGTGGGCGGCCACGCTGGGTCATATTTTGTAAGCCTGAGCGGGCAGCACGGCTGTCGGCGCTGCGAATAGTCAGCGCTGACCAAACGTCGATGCGAAACGGCGAGAAACGACGAGAAACGACGAGAAACGAAAAAGAAACGAGCGGCGATGCTCGGAGGCAGCCTTATTGGACAAGAGCAATGCACACGCATGGCGCCTTCCGCATCAGCTTCGGCCGACATTCACGGCGCTGGGCTTTGCATGTATCGGCCTGCCCGTTCCTTTTAACCTTTTCATTCTCTACTTGAGCACAAAACATGTGCTGTTACCGTTGCACCGCCCGGCGCTTGGTGCAGAAAGGACACTGCAGCGCTAGTTTGCTAGTTTCACGCGGCAGCAAACCCGTCATCAAATGAGACCGAGACCACGAGACCGCACTGCCGATCGCCGTACTCCGTACTCCGTAGGCGTTGCATCGTGTGGCGCCCGTCCACTTTTCCAGAGCTTATTTCAGCTGGCCTTGACGTGCATCTGCTCTGCCACGGCATGCCAGGGCGCCATTGGGCACGTCCGATCTGCCACCCCGTGCATGCCCATGGCAACCTCGCGCCGTCGTGGCCGTCTGTCCCGCGCAGTTTGCGACCTGCGGTCGTCGCCTCCGCCTCCGTTGGTTGGTCGACCCAAGAGGAGAGCGAGAGATCAGCCGGCGAGGTGTCACATCTCGACATCTCTCGTTCCGTTCAGACTCCGACGGACATCGGCACCTGCCCTCCTGCGGTTACGAGTGGCCAAGATTTTTTTTAAGTACGGAGTATACTGTGCTCACTCAGCTCACTCCGATCAGCGATGCAAATGGACGTACCAAGATTGGCTCCTGCACTGCACCTGCACTGCACGGCAGGCGGTGAAGCAGCACCGGCTCTGGCTGGGAGCTGCATGGTCGTTTTGTCGGATACGGCATCGTTTCCCTCTTTCCGTTAGCCTCTCGTTCTGGCAGTGCTCTGCACTCCGCACTGCCACGGCCAATCCAGTTTTGGCTGCATACGCTAACGGCGTGGTCGAGCCTGGAGCTGGTGCATGTTGGCCGTCGGCTCTGCCACGCAATCTGATATTTGACAGCTTTGGTGGGGTTTGAGGCTAATTCAGTGGCCTTCGCCAAACCATCTTTACAACACGGTGTCCGAACCTGTCGCCTGTAAAGCAGGACAGTTGCATGGTAATGAGCCCTGGTTGTCGTGAGTTGTCGTGAACATTCAAGGCTAGAACACGGACAAAGGCCGGCATCAAGCCGCAGAAAGTTTGCAGACTCCATACTCTTGAATATTCTACTTGAACAATGCCAGACAACCTTTTCAATACCCACTTACGGTTGCGGCTACGCACACAAACGCCAGATCCTGCAGGCATTAGCCCAGCATCGAGTAAATATATAAATTTATGGAGAGAAAATAGAATAACTGCAAAGGACGTGTTTTTACTTTCGAACAAGAAAACCTCGTACTCCGTACTTGCCGTTGCGTGACGGGCAGCCCTGTTCTCTTCGTTCTGCTCTGTGTGAACTCATCACTGCAGATGAACAAACCCAAGCAACATTGAACCGCCCTCTTACGCGCACGGCTACATCGAAACTGGTTGACCTGGCTCACAAACTGACCAAGCCGAGCTTGGTAATTTAGCCACCGCAAATGCTGCGGATATTTATATTTATTAAGTATATTTACGGCAGGCCGGCCTCGCTCATTCGAGGTCTAGCTACAAAAAGAAATCGGCTCCGGCCCTCGCAAGTCGGTCTTGTCTTGGCAGCGTGTGCCATAAACGACCCTGGCTAGCGTCCAGCTGGCATGGTCACGCAGAAACGTCGCGACGGACCACGCGACGCCTGCAGGTCTAGCTCAAACTGTAAAATAAACAATTGTGCATCGCTTCTCGTCGACGTTTTGCGCTAAAGACCAAACAATGACTAAAATGACTAAAAACCACGTCTTCCCCGCTGACATACCACACATGGCGTCTTGCCGAAAGCGCAAGGGCTTGGAAGAAGACGAGTTCAGCTTGCATGCCCGCGGAACGAGACCGCCTGGCGCATCTCGGTCAAAGGTCCGGGCGGCGCATGCCCCAATCAACGACTTGTGCGCGAGACAGCTTGGCCCGGTCCAGCGCTGGCTTACACAATGTCAATCCTGTTCATTCCAGGCTACATGGACGGAGTACGGAGTACATTGACAAGTCCATGTGCGACCCTGAGCGGCCATGTGGCCACTGCCCGCAGTCTAATGCCTACAGTCCTGGACGTCTGTGCATGTCTGTGCATTATGCTGTGCGCTCCCGGCCCAGTGGTTCGAGGGATTGCGCGCCCACGACGCGGCACGGCGCTCGATGACCAGCGCAGAGTGCAGGCCCGGTGATCGGGGAGCGCCACATCGTGCAATGTTGCAGCGTTATGCCAGCCCAAGGCGTGCACGGGCGTGCTGCAGGCAAATCAGGGCGCGCAGAGACGGCGTGGCTGGTGCAGCGTGACTGTTATGCTGTCCTACGGTCGGCCTGGCGAGGCTTGCTTCGGCGTGCTTCGTGCCAACTGGATGTGCCGAAAGTACATCCAGTTGGGACAGAATCATGACCAAAGTACACAGCAAAATAATTTAAATAGTAAAATAAACTCTGCAAGGAAGGGCCATGTCGACATGGGCTGAAAGACGTATTCTGTAAAACGGAGTACAATACCAGGCGGACCGTGGCAGTCAAGTTTCTCTCCGTCATTCCGTTCCGGCCTGTGTTTTTTTATTCGATCCTTTGGAAAAATAAATGCTAAATATGTAAAATGCGTTTCTTTCTGACCATTGTACGTACTCCGTAGGTCGTTGGTGGCCTCGTTTCTTCCTCCACATCCCGACCCCTGCTACTCTCCGCGCCGCCAAATTTGCTCTCCAATCTCCAATCCACAGCTCGCTACCACCCACCCTCACAACTCACAACCGTGGCACCGGTGCCTTGAGCTCAAGCCCTGGTCGTAATAAACTCGACTCGGTAATCACTAATCACACCTCGCAGTGCCACGCACCTTGTTGCGATCCAGGACGCGACGGGCAAGGCTAGGGCAACAATACGGAGTACAAAGTATATTTACGGGCTGGTTCGATACTGGGTGCAACAACACGGAGTATATTTACAAAGTATGGGCTGGTTCGATACTGCACTGTCGACACTGCACTGTCGACCACTTCCTAATACGGCCCTGTTACCTCTAGGTTTGGCACAAAAAGCAATAGTTCGTTTCGTGCATAATGCTCTGCGCCATGCCGTCTTGGAAAACGTGGTCCTCCTAGGTCTGGTCATTCAAACACAATCGTATGCATGTTGGCCGGCGACTTTTTCAAGCAGAATCGCACATGTTGGCCGGTGACGAGGCCTCTCAACTTTTTAGCCCGGACACGTTAGAGGCGCATGCACACCAGCCTCCTCCATGATGCATCACATCTCATGCCGCGGACTCGGACTCGGCCCCTGGTCAGCTCAAGCTGCCAACCTTGGCCTCCACAATCGCAAAAGAACCTCCTCTCGAGCAACTCGAGCAAGAGAAAATGCCCTTGGCTTCGTGACCGGTTGCATGTAGTTGGCCGTTTTTGTCTCAGAGCCTCCTCCATACCCACACCTGTCGGCCACAAACGCCCGCTCCTGGCGCAGATCCTACTGCTGTTTCTGCGTTGGAAGCTGAGAACTGTGTTGATCCCACGGAGCCTTGACACCGAGTCGGTCAACGTGTGCTGAACTGACCCCAATCTTCAGCAAATCTTGCCCTTTTCACTCATGATTTGCAATGCCATTCCGCTTCCACCCGTTATTTCTTTTGTTTCCGTCTGGCGTCTCCACATAAATCGTTACTTTTCTCGTCGTCTCCCTCCCGCTGATCTGAGCCTGTACTCCGTATATTTATATTGATTTATTTGCTCCCCACCAGCTATGCACGACGAGACGCGTGCTTTTGCTCTCAACTATTGCCTATTCTGGCGAGTGTACGGAATGTAACTGTCCGTGTTTTTATAGTGTTTCTTTTTTTAAAACCACATGTCTCGGCGAGGGCGCCCATCGTTTTTCGTCTCGATCCTCGACCGGCTTCTGAATGTGAAAAGATGACAGTGCCGTCGATTTTAGATTCCTCCCGCATACCTAGTTTCTACACTTGGTGCCGCCCTCTTTGGTATGTGGCGCTTGATGACCACACTGGCATGGCCAGAGCACTCAGAGTGGCCCGGCCCATGGACTGGGTAGCTGAAAACTGTTGATCTTGCTTTCCAAAGCACCCACTACCGCAACCGCGCCATCCCCAAAAGGGTAGGGCACACAGTGGGAGCCTGTGCGGCAGCCCTGGCGCTTGTTGAAGTGGTATTTTTTCTCTGCGCTCCGTGCACTCATACCATCATTATTCTACTTGCGGGTAATGACTGCCAAAATACGCAAGAGCAACGCAGTCTTTGAGGTTTCATTGTAATTGTCCGATCCGACACTGGGAATCGCCCTAGTGATGCAGTGTTGAATAAGACGCGTAGATGACAAAGCCAAACAGCTCAGTATCGTGTGGTTTGGGCATATTTCTCCTTCTGCAGGAAGAACTGGCACGCTGGGTAGGAACCATGGCAAGGTTCCTTCCGGCTTTGCATGATTGCGATTGGAGATTCAGAATCGATGCGATCTCGATAAATATAAATATAGATGGACCCACGCCCTGCGTAACCCGACACATGAGATTCAATACTACCATGGCAGGCGCGGCCGAGTCTGAGATGTGATGAGCCGCGCATCGCGACTGCTTTCCTGCCATTGCTCTTTCCTCCTTGGAAAGAATAGAGAAAACCGAGGAAACTACGTCCTCCTGGATTGTGACGGTCGCTGCTTCTCCTGTAATCGGCATGTGCTGGGACGCTATTGCCTACCGTGCCAGCATCGATGCTTTATTCTGCCCCCTTTCCTTTGTAGCCTCATAATACTGGACGAACAAATTAAACTTTGCTCCAATATGCACAGCACATTCTCTCACATGCCAGCTCGCTCTTTTCGGTCGTTTTCACCTTCAGATCGGCCTGGGACTGCACTGGCCGAAATAAATATATTCAAAATTAGACCAAGACATGTTATCCACTAGACGAGCGCGTGGCACGCCGGCTAGGGCCTCCTTGGGCCGTCAACGACTCGCTGCGCCCGACGAAACCGTTCTGGTCTTTGTCTGCGGCGAAACGGCGCCAGCACTAGGCCAGGAACCACAACGGTAGGGCCACAACAGGCAGCCGGGGCCGTTTACGCTTGCAGAGCGACCGGTAGAGGGACACAACGGCCGGGCACGGTTGAAGACGCAAGGGGAAGCATCCTTCGAAGACAGAACCACGAGAAAGACCGACGTCTCGACAATTGACAAAGCGCAGGATCGAGAGGCGAGCACAAAATACACCAAAAAGAAAGCACGGCAGAAGTGGATGCGGCCCGCTGCAAAGTGCCTGCCCCCCAAGACTCTGACCGAGCGGCCCTGATCGCTCCTCAGTCGAGGCTGGCTTCTGGCTCCGACTTTCGACACCACCGCCGATCACACATCACCAGCTCCGGCAATTGCTGCCGCCCTTTCTTCTTTCTTCTACCAGTTCAGCAGTGCATGGGTCTCGGAGCTTGATGCCCCAAGCCTTGCTGGCATGTCGTCGTGGGCCTGGCCCAGCTGCCGTTGTCACTGGCCCTTCATTACCCGTCCCCCTTGGCGATCCTTGGTTCCCAATATGGCCCAAGGTCACTCTTCGAAATTCACAGTTCGTATCCTCCGCAAATGACCGTCCCAGCTGCGCAAACCGTGCAGAGCCTGGGGCTTGTGCTCTGTTGAAAGCTACTCCGTACATTTATATTTACAGATAAATATACTCCTGGCACACCTGCATCGCTTGTCGACACGCCCCAATCATGAAAAACAACACCCCCTGGTACTCTTCCACACACGTTCCCACTCCCCCCACAGTCCACAGCCATTGCTCGACGCCGTCTCATGCCTTGGCTTTTCGAAAGGTCACACACGCACGGGACACACCGCGATACGCCTTTCGAGGTAGTCGACACATCAAGGTCAGTGTCCAAGGCCAGCCCTGAGAAACATGCACGACGGGCGCACAAAGTTCTACCG
Organism: Ophiostoma populinum; assembly: GCA_029298855.1. Lineage (NCBI taxonomy): Eukaryota > Fungi > Ascomycota > Sordariomycetes > Ophiostomatales > Ophiostomataceae > Ophiostoma > Ophiostoma populinum. Next base: position 1,341,397 of record JANSLU010000003.1, on the reverse strand, counting down.
ACTGTCACACGCGGTGCTATCGAAAGAAAAGACGAACATACCTGTTCCTTGCCAGCCAGTCCCCTGCACATGACTTGTCCTTTCTTGTTCTTTTGACATCTATGGTCAAGATAGACGCGAGACTACCGTGCCTTGAAGCCCCCTTCTTCTCACTTTGACTGTCAAAGTTTCTGTGCTCTTTTCACGTCAACCCATTTCAAAACTCGTCTCTTCCCTCTTGGGATCATTTTATCCTTTTTATCGCTTCTTCCATATGGTGCACCCGATCTCTTTGCTTGCTTTGCCTCCTGTGCTTTCGGCTGCCTCCGCTAGCCCGTCTCAGAACCGTTTTTGTTTGCTTGTCGTTCAAATCATATTATTCCATTTATATTTATATACAAGCTATCCTTGGTATAACCATCCAGCTCGTGGACGGATCTCGGGGCTCGAAATCTCTTGCTAACACCCTCTCGTGTTTTTCCTTGCCCAGGCGCACATTCAGCTACTCTGTGCACCCTGCACTTTGTCGACTGCCCATCCCACTCATCTTCCATTTTGCCCTAGACACGGATCTGCTACAGGACCGGCCACCTCGATCACCACCCCATCTTCAGGCACGTTGTCAGTATCTTTTTATACAAGCCGGAGACTGGCGTGGCATACCCGCTCAAGCTAGTTTAGTACGGAGTACGCTGCCCCCGGCAAGACTTGCTCGCCGTTGATGTGCCTGTTAGTCTCCCCCAGTGTTTTCCTTTTGAATAGCCCAACACAGCCCAGGACGGGTCAGGGTCGACCCCTCCCGAGTTTCTAGTGCCTTTTTATCGTGCTTGCTTGGCATCATTCAGTCATTATAACATCATAGCTCCCCTCTGCTGTCGCCACTCTCGGGTTATTTCTTTTTCTTCGTCACCCTTCTCTATCGCCACCCTCACCACCAGGCGTCTCACACCGGAAACCCAGCTGGTTCGTTGACACCGTCTTTACAAGCAGTCCTTTTGACCACTGCACCCCTGTCTTGTGTGCACACACGACCTTTCAGCACGACCTTTCAGCTTTTCCAACACATTCTCGACGAGAAGCGGAAGATTTGTCCCTTGTAAGTCTCAGTCTCACCTGGTTGCCTGCGTGTCGGTCAGTTATCATGTTCTATTCTGGGGTCATCCGGTCCCATTATTGTCAATTTCGGTGTGCTCGCGATGTCTACTCCCCCTCCAATTCGCTCTGCCGTTTCCCATCCGAGCAGCACGCCCGGAGGTCTGGCATGCACTGTTATGGGGACTGCCACCGAGAAAGGGGCCGTTTTTGCGGGCAACGGCCTGAGCGATATTGGCTAGAGGCCTACGGAGTAGATGCAGCTGCCTGTTGAAAATTTGCTGCCCGTGTAGCCCTCCGTCCTCCTAGTCTACCACCATGCCGCTTACACAGTACTCTAGGCCTGCTCCACGCGCTGCGTGTTCCAGCCAGGACCAAGGTCTACCACTGTCTACCTACCACTGTCTGCTGTGTCTGCTGATCCTAGCCTCTCGCGTCCAGCTTCCGTTTCAACGGCTTAACGAGTCTGAGGGCCCGGAATTTCAAAACACGACAGCACTGTGGCTCTGGTCGCCTCGACGCCAGATCACACGACATCACACGCCCCTCTACCGAAGCCAGTGCAAGATCCGCAGTCATCCCGCGCACTCACGCAACCGCAGCCTTTAAGTGTGAGCACGGCGTTTTCCTGCATTCGTATTCTCCGGCAGTGGTCTACCGCACCGACAACCCAGCCTCATTTCTCGTCTTCCATCCATCCCTGCCTGCCGTGTCAGTGCCGTATAGTATATAGACATACATATATATACGTGCCCCAGCTACCGTGGACACACCCGAGCTGCCAGAGCTTCGCCTTCAACAGACATATAATAGCCGGCGCCCGCCCCTCTTCGAATCACATCAGTCCTATCTCGACAGTCGCCACCACTGCCAGACAATACTGCCCCAACCCCAACTGCCTATCCGTCTACGATTGCATCGTGACCTTGCTGCCTTTACTATCACTCTATCACTCTTACCACTTTGACTGCCTTTCTTCTCGCTACTTTATTTCCTCTTGACGGACACCCTCGGCCGCCTACTCTTATTGTCTCGCTCTCCTCTCTACGCTCTTCTCCTGGCGCGTCATCTACGACGACCTCCTGCCTCAGCACGTCCTCGGACCAAGCCGTGCTATACGTTGCCTTTCGCCATCATCATACACCATCATCAGCCATGGCGTTCAATCGCGCAGGAAGTGGTTTCTCCTTCCAACAAGAACAGGTACCTTGCCCATTCTCTCGCGAGCCTGCCCCAAACTCAGATACAAGACCCAACGTGCTGTGTGCCACACCGGCACCGTTGTTCCCGCCTTCTTCCCAAGCTCCTCTCCCTCCAGAACATGCCGTACTTGCACACGTTGCCGTCCAAGTGGCAGCCAACTTCTTGCCCGTATCCCCCGTACCCCTACCCGTCTGCTACAAGGGCCCGTGTTAACTCGACCTCCAGCCGTTTGTCAACTCGCAGTTTGACATCTTTGAGTGGCACGTGCAGTACCAGTCCTGCGTGCGCTACTTCCTCGACCATGCGCAGCACTCGAGCCCCGTGCAGGCCGTCGCGGCCTTTGTCAACATCCAGCTGCCGTTCCAGCGGGCTGTGAACCCGGTCGTCTCGTCCAAGCCCCGGGGCGGCACACCGGGTGTGCCTGGCATGGGCATGGGCGGCCCCAGCGCCTCGACGCACCCTGGCGCACCACTCGGCGCGATGCAGCCCGGCGCGTTTGTCACGCTGGTGCCGTACATTCGGCGTCTGATTGCGACGGCGTTTGACTTTGACGCGGTTCTGCACGGCTTCTTTGGCGACGACTGGGCGGCCGGCATCGGGCCAGTGCTCAAGTCGGAGCGGCGCAACTACCTGTTTGCGGCCAAGAGCGAGAACTGGCTCAAGGTCAAGTCGGACTACGACATGGACGACTACCAGACCATCCCGTTCCTGAGCCCGCTGCAGAACGTGACGGAGGAGGAGATTGTCGGGGCGGAGACGACGTGGAGCGAGTGGCTTGCGATGCAGGACTGGATGCTGGGCCCGCGGGCGCCCGGCGGCGGCATGCCCAACATCAAGAGAGAACGCAACTAGGCCGACCCCGACTCCGTGCCTCACCTGGCCCGACACGACGACATGGAGGACGTTTCAGAGAGCAACGCCACCACAAGGATACCGGTTGGTCACTACGAGCTGCAGGCAGACTCGGGATGTGCCACAGCTCTGCGTGTGGTGCTGGTGCAACCATGCGATGATCGATGCAACGTGCTGCAGGGATTGACGCAGCGCTGTAACCTTGCGGTGGGCTGGGCCGTCTTCGGCTCCGAGTTGCTTTTTGCTTTGGGCCGGCCGCTCTGGGTCTGCGACTGTTTCGTGTTGGGTTTGGAAGAGCAGTGAACTGGGTTCCAATCTACTGCCGAGGCCGAACTGTGACGCATACAGCGAGGCTGTTGGTGCATGGTGATATGCGCAGGATCTACGGCGCAGCGGCGTTTCTTTTGTGTTTCTGTCTCCGTTCCGTTTTCCGTCTTTCTTAATCAGGTCGATAGGGCCCTGTATTGTTACGATTGGATGCTGTGCTTTTTTGATGCTTTGAATTTACTGAATCTACCCATCACTCTTTTTAACTTTATGGTGCTTTCGGTCTTGCAGCTGGCGAGTGTAAATATAAATACAAAGAAATCCTTGCCAGCCTGGCTGCTCAAAAATGTCCTCGTCTCGCCCATGGGGCTGCACTTGCATTGCCAGTTGTGATTGCATCCTTCCAGCATCCTTTGATGCTGCTCGTCCTAGGTCTCACATGAGCTGACGAGGTGGTCTGATACTACCGACGTATGCCGTCTGATTGTGCTCAACCATCCCATTCTTGGGCGTCACCGTCCGTCCCCCGTTTTTATGGACACTTTATGTTGATCTTGTGCCATTTTCCCGTTCGGTGGTCTAGTGGCCAAACAAGGAGGACGGGCCGTGAGGCGTTGGAGCTAGCACCAGCAGGCGATCAGCAACCTCGTCTCCTTTTCGTTTCGTTGTTGAGTACGAGTAAATATAAATTTACATTCCAGGTCCGCGAGTCCACTGATGACTGCGGTGCTGAAAGCGTCCAAAGGGAAATGAGAGAAGTCGGCACAGAAGGAGCAACAGAAGAGAACCGGAGCGGAGAATGCTGCGTCTGTCACATTTCCGACAAAACTGCGAGCTTCTGCGAGCTCGCCGAGGTGTTGTCAACCGTCTTGGCCTGTCTAGCGCAGATCCTGAGACTGCGCGGCGGTTGTCACGCAGCTTATGTGCGGAAGGATTCACTCCAAGACGTCCGCCTTGTTTTCACTGCAAGACGATCACTTGCTTTCGGGCAGAATTTCCCGTTTGGTCGCGATGCCAATGGAGTCGATTGTATCTTTAGTACTTGAAATAATTTATAGAATACGTGCAAAGGACCCTGTCACGGTGTTAACGGCAGACGGCATAGCCCGACACTAGACCTCCGGAGGTGCACCAGCCACAAGCAAGAGCGGACCAGCCACATTGCAAGCCCCACTAGAGCTCGCGGCTGCACGCAAATAAGTGGAGAAGATCGCGAGGCTCAGTTCGCAGGCCACATCTAGAACGCGATTGAGTGCAAGTCCGACAACGAACTCATCGACAATCATTGCAGCGCACCGACGTCTTTTGGATACCCTTTTGACACACATTTTTGGATACCCCGAAACAACGAACCTACTAGCACGATCTCCGACGCCAATCGCGCATCGGATTGAATTGTCGCGTCGCATCGTCACATTGGATTGAATCGAATTGCAAGGCATCGAATTGAATCACAAACAACGGCGAGGACGGCTTGGCCGCGACCAGATCACGACACTATGGCGGCGGTGCAACCCCCCCGTACCGACGCAGCGGGCGCCATGGCGCGTCGGCCGGCTGGGCACCGACAGTACTTTCCGGCGGCGAAGAATGCACAGGAATGGTCCAAGTTTCTGAAGCGGTGCCACGCGGCGCGGCTCGAGTTTGACAGTTTCACGCGGTTCGCAGAGCACCTGCGACGGCACTGCCCGGTTGCGCCGGCGGTGCTGGCGGAGCTGGTACTGCGGCCGCCGGCGATGGAGGTGTCGACGGTGGCGGTGGGCGGCCGTGCCGTGCAGGTGTGCAGGCGGCCCGTCGACCCGCGGACGCCGGCGTACCTGCAGATTCTGCTGCAGCTGCGGCTGCTGAACGAGGTGGCGATTTTGCGGGCACTGTACCGGTTCTCGTCGTCGCAGGTGGCGCGTGTCGAGGCAGCCGAAGCAGCCGAAGCAGCCGAAGCGGCCGAGGCGGCCCGTACCGACGACACGGCCAAGGCCAAGACCAAGACGACCGGGATGGCGCCGGTGCTGTGGGCCAACTCGTTTCCGACAGAGGAGACCATCTTTTACCGGCTGGGCCGCAATGTGGGCCAGGAGAATGCGATCCGTGGCCCGCACACGGCGCTGGCGTTTGCGAGTCTGGTGGCGGTATGGATGGACTTGTTTGCGGCGGTGACGGCGTCTTTGGCACACGCGGCACTGGCGTCGGTGACGCCGGTCGGTCCTGTGACGGCGCGGAGCCAGCGGCAGGTGGACATGGAGGCGTCGCGGACGGCGTTTGTGATGCTGCTGATTGTGGTGGCGGAAAATGCCGTGGTGCGCGAGGCGCTGCGGGACCGGAAGGCCCAGTCGGTACGCCAGGCGCTGGCGGACGGTCTGGCCAAGTTTATGCCGCTGCTGCCGCTGGGGTCGCCGGGTGCGGTCCGCCTGGCGCAGTTTGGCGACTTTTTGAGGGCGCTGGACAACGCGACAACGCAGTCGGTGCAGTCGGTGCAGTCGACCAAGATCAACGACCTGCTGGACTCGACGGTGGGCCTGCAGAACCTGGTGATCCCCGAGCTGCCAGTGGCCCACGCGCGCGCCGGGCTGTACATTTACCTCAACGCGGCGCTGGTGGCCCAGCCGCTGCTGGACGACGGGGCACTGTTTGCGTACCTGCACAACCGGTACCAGGGCGACCTGCAGTCGACGGCCATTGACCTGATCCTGGCGTCGTTTGACGTGCTGGCCAATGCCGTGTTCCGACGCGAGGGCCCGGCGTCGGCACACGTGCTGCGGTCGTTTCTGGTGAACCGGGTGCCGGTGCTGCTGGCGAAGCTAAAAAAACCGGCGCTCTACGGCTTCGGCGGCTTCGGCGGTTTCGACGCGCAGTACTGCCTGGCGCAGGCGCTTCAGCACGTCGACACGAACGCGTTCCCGACCATGTCGAGCATGTTTGACGCCAACACGCACGCCAACTCGTCGACGGACAGCGTGCGGCAGGACTTTTGCTTTGCATGTTGCCTGCACGGCCTCATCCCCGAGACGAGCATCGAGACGCTGCTGGGCGACGTGACGTACCAGACACTGCCGGCGGGCGGGCTGGCGTCGCGGGCGCAGCTGGTGCAGCAGTGCCTGAGCGACTACGGGCACGTCGGCGTGCTCGTCGCGCAGCTCGACGGCATGGACGGCAACGCGGGGGCCGTGGCCGAGGCACTGGTCGAGGTGCTGCAGCAGCTGTGCCGCACACGCACGACCGACGCGCTCAAGGTTCTGTGCCGCGCCCTGGTCGAGCAGCCGCTGGCGCTCGACGTCGTGCTCCTGTTTGCGCGCGTCGACGACGTGCTGGTGCCGCTGTGCACCGTGCTGGACGGGTGGCGCCATGACGAGAGCTCCGAGATCCACGACGACAGCCACGGCGAGCACCAGCCCGTGTACGACGAGTTTGGCGCGGTGCTGCTGCTCGTCATGGCCGTCGTGCAGCGCTACGACCTGTCGCTGGCCGACCTGGGCGTCCGGTGGCCGACACGCTCGTTTGTGGCGCGCATGCTAACGACGGGCGGCGTGTCACGTGCCACGACGACCACGGCAGCCACTACGACGATGGCACCGGCCGAGCAGGCCGCTCTGGGCAGCTGGCTTCGTGGCCTCTTTCACACCGACGCCGGCGTGCTGAGTGACGACCTGCTGGCCGTCTGCTCGCCCCAGACCTTTTTCCTCCTCGTCCCGGCCCTGGTCCGGCACGCCGTCCAGGCCATGGCGTGCGGTGCCTTGCGCGAAGACGTGCTGCGTGCCGGTCTCGAGCTCTTGCTGGACACGTTCTTGATGCCGGCCATGGTTCCGGCGCTGCTCTACCTGGGCCAGTCGCTGCGCATGGACCGGGCGAGCGAGCAGAATGCGGCCCTGGCGACGCTGCACATGGTCATCGGCGCCATCACGGCCAAGGGCGAGACGGGGCGGGCCCAGGCGGCGCTGCTGGCCATTGTCGCGCGGCCGCTCGAGCACGCCCTACGCTACTACCACGCCCAGAACCCCAAGAACTCGGACGTCGAGCCGCTCTTGCGTGCACTCCGGACCGCGCTGCCACGTGCCAGTCGCACGCCCGCCGCCGACCACGGCGAGCTCGTGGCATGGACGTCGACGCCCAGCGATGGCGATTCTGATAGTACTACAAACAGTCTTGCATCGGGCGGGATTGCCGTGGCCCTGCGTCACACGCTCGCCGGGTTCGTGCAGTGGAGCCTGCACCCGGTGGCCAACGCGATGCCGACGTCGTACTCGCACCGCCAGGTCCTGGCGGCCCAGCGGCTTCTGGGCGCGCCACGCGTGCTGCAGCTCGTGCTCGACGAGGTCCTGGCGCAGACGAGGGCCGGACACGCCGCCGTCGCGTACGACGTCGCCTGTGCTCTCGTGTGCGCCGTCGACGCCGCCAACCGCCCGTCGCCGCACGTGCTGCACGTGATTGCCGACGACGACGACGCAGCGGCCGGCAGCACCGTCGCCAACCCGGCCGAGACGCAACGTCGCATGTCGCTGCGCCAGGCGCTCGCCGCCTTGGCTGCGCAGTGGAAACGTCTCCACGAGTCACGTGACCCCGCTGACGTGGCACTGGCCGAGGCCGCCGTGCGCCTGCACCGCCGCGTCGAGGCCCAGCTGGCGCCGTCGGCCGTGCCCGTGCTCACGCTCGAGCCGCCCGAGACGTCGGGCGCCGGTGCGTCTGTGGCAGGCGGCCTCGACGATGCCACCATGGACACCATGGTGGCGGCCGTGGCGTCCGGTGCCGGTGCCGGTGACGGCGACGGCGACGTGGACGGCGACGTCGCCGGGCTGCTCGACGCGCCACTCGACCTCGGCGGACTGGATGCGACGGCGGGCCACTCTGGCGACCTGGACCTCGGCGACATGAGCGGCCTGGGCGACATGGGCGACATGGGCGACATGGGCGACATGGGCGACATGGACCTGAGCGACCTCGGCATGGGCGCCGGCGGCGACTTTGCCGACATGGACATTGACTCGTGGATGGGCGAGATGCAGTAGCAGTCGCGTATCATTAGTTTAAGTTTAACAGGATGACTAATCCGGTCCTATGACTCCAAGCAAAACAAAACCAAGCAAAAAACAGACGACTACACCTCGCTGCTGGCGAGCTCGATGACGGACGCGACGTACGGGGCTAGTGCGCGGTTGTCGGCCATGACCTCGTACAGCCGTGCCAGCACCGGCCGGAACAGACGCTCGTTCCAGCCCTCGGCGTCGGCGTCGGTGTCGGCCTTCGAGTTACCTGCATTGCCAGCGTTCCGCGCCATGTTGCGAAGGACCAGCACCGCACTCAGCGGGATCCCGGCTGCCTGTGCCGGTGCTCCGGGGTTCCGCTCGTCACGCACCGTCGGCGTCTCCTCGTACGCGACGCTCATCGTCTGTGCCGGCACCACAAACGACCGCTCGGCCGGCCGGCTGCTCGGACTGGGCTCCGACGCCGTGCTGCTCGATAGCTGCCCAGTGCCCGCCGCGATAATGTCGCCATTGGTCACGCTGCTGCGCTGCCGCTGGTGCCCGCCCGGTGCGTCCTTGGCGTTGGCGTTGGCCTTGTCGGTGTCCTTATCCTTGGCGTCGGGGTCCGCCACGGTACCGTGGGGCCGTGCATCCTGCTCGGCCTGTACTGCGTGCGTCTTGACGTGCTGCATCAGCGCCGCCAGCGACACCGTGCCCGTGTTCGCGTACTTGCTGCACCCCGCCCACCGGCACACCGCGTCGACCTCCTTGTTGGCCACCTTGCCGTCCGCGCCCGGCGTCTCGTCGAGGTGCTCCGTCAGCACATGGGCGTACAGGGCGGCTGCCGTCCCGAAAAACACGCCACACACCTTGTTTTTGGTCTTGGTCTTGCCCGGCTGTGCCGCCCACTGGCACCGGAAAAAGGCGTCGCCGGTGGGACTGACGGGACGCGTGCGCGGCCGGATGCCCTTGATGATGAATTTTTGCGTCTCGACGCCCTGGGCGTCGCGCTCCTTTTGAATCTGTGCGCCGGCGGCGTGGTAGACGTGCGTGACGTTGCGGATGAATTCGGCGGCGCCCAGCATTGTGCGCTTCGCCTCCAGCACCGGCTTCATAAAGGCCGCCTGGTACGCCTGCCAAATGTCAATCTGCGTAATGGACGAGGCGGCGTCCTGCTCAAAGAAACAGCGGAGCCAGGCGTAGCACCGCTCCGGCTCGTCCATGGCAAACAGCGTGGCAAACAGCTCTGCCGGCGGCGCCAGAACCCGGTCCGTCGCCGGCGTCGTGCGCTCGCCCGCCAGCACCACCTCGCGCCAGCCCGTCGTCGCGCCGTGCGAGAGCAGCCGCACCAGGTGCGCCACCAGGCCCTCGGCGCGCACCGTCTGCAAGAGCTGCGCCACGTTGGCCGCCTCCGCCGTAAACTGGTAGAGAAAGTCGAGGCACGCGTCCACCAGCTCGTCGTCGTTGAGCAGCAGCCAGGCTTGGATGTTGTGCAGCACGCCCGCCGGCACGCGGCCCAGCCGGTTCGTCTGCGCCATGTTCATCGAGATGCGCCCGACGGCACGCAGCGCCGACAGCACGATGCCGCGGTCCGCCGAGTCCAGCTGCGCCAGCAGTGTCTGGTACAGCGGGTCCGCGTCGCCCAGCGTCATAAAGGGCGTCACCGACTCGGCAATGTCCAGCGCGCAGTGCTTCAGCTCCACCACCGCGTCGCGCTCCGGCAGGCAGAGCGCAATGCACAAAAAGTCGCGGCACGTCGGCACGTCGGCAACGAAGAAGGCATTGTCCGGCAGCGTCATCATGTTGCGAATCGTCAGCGCCGCCTCCGTAATCAGCGTCATCTGGTCCGCCACGTCCTCCGTCTCCAGGCTGTCAATGGCGTCCTTGGGACGAAGTCGCGCGATCCGTTCCAGAATGTCGGGCGTGCCGTGCACGCCGTCCAGCTCGCCAGGGTCCGCGTCGTCGAGCTCCACGTCGTACGACACCCGCCACGCAATGTCGTGGTAGTAGAGGCTGCCCACCTGCAGCGCCTTGTCAAAAAGGCCCTCGGCCAGCCCGGGAAAGTTTTCAAACTTGTACTTGTCGCCGCGCTCGTACGAAATCTTGACCAGGTGGCTCAGCGCAAACGCCTCCTCCGCCCGCAGCCCGGACCGCAGCGCGCCCAGGCACCGCACGTAAATGTTGGGGCCGTCGAACCCACTCGGCACCGGCGGCCGCTTTGCAAACATCTCCAGGCTGATGCCCGACGCCTCCAGCCGCCGCACCCGCTGCTCGTGCAGAAACGACGCCCCAGACGTCGCCGGCGTCTTGACCGGGTGCAGCGCAACCGGGTGCGGGCCGCGTGGCTCGTACGCGTGCACCGTCGCCGAGAACGTGTCCGTGTTGGGCGGGTTGTACAGCATCGACACGCGCTGCGCCGTCGTCGCCGACGTGTGGCCTGCGCCGTTGGGCTGCGGCGTGCCCGGCCCGCCGTGTCCGCCGTGTCCGTGTCCGTTGGCCACCGGTGCCCCGGAGGCATGCCGCGTCTGTCGGGCCGGGGCCGTGTCCGGCTGGAAGATGACGCGCTGCGGCGGCGCCTCACGCAGTCCGCGCGACGCCCGGCCCGTCGCCGGTGTGCCGTCGGCAGCGGCCGACATGGCGCGTGCAGGCGTCTCGTCGCCCGTCACGGACCCCGCCGGCGAGTCGTGGGCGCCCGGTGCACGGGTCCCGATCCGGTGTGCGCCGTGAAAGTTTTCGAGCGTGCGCGTCAGCAGGTTGCCGCCCTTGGCCGAAATGTGCTCGAGGATCTCGGGCGGCGGCGGCTCCTGGTTGTGCACCGTCCGGATCTCGTACGCGGCCAGGTTCTTGTAGTAGGCCAGCTTCAGGCTGTACGCCGCCGACGCCTCATTGTTCGAGTACAGCTCGAGCGCGTTGACAACGTTGCGCCACGCCAGCTTCTCCTCGCTGACCCTGTCGTAGCCGCCCTGGTCGACCACCGTGTTGAACAGCTTCAAGAGGTCCACCGGCGTCTGCCCGACCTTGGGCTCCGGCTCAAAATTCGTGCCCCGGTTGGCATGGTACTCGCGCAGCTTGGCAATAAACGCCTCGTACTCGGGCGTGTGGTCGACCGTGTGGCCCGGCGTCGGTGCCATGGTGAGGCCAGTGCAGGCAGTGCAGGCAGTGCCGTGGTGCTCGTCTTTTTCGCAATTGGTGTCGCTGCTTTGTGTCGGTCGTCTGTTTTCGTCGCGTCGTTTACAGCCTTGTTTGGCTGGTCGTGATTTGTCTGGCTGTCGCGGTGCGCAGCTGCAGTCGGCGGCACGCGATTGCAGTCGTTGTCGCGTCGGGGCGATGCAGGCACGGTTGGGGCTACGCGCACGATGTCGGTGGATGTCGTCGGCGCAGATGCGTGTCGAGGGATGCAATGCAGAACGCGCCCAAGCAGGGGCGACGCTAGACTTCGCGACTGCTGGCCTGCGTTTTCAGCGGTCCGTGCGCCTCCGAATTAGGCCAATCACAGCGCGGGCTTGACGCCACACTAGTGTGGCGCACGCGACTGCTGAATGTCATTGAGACATGTGCTGCTGGATGCCATTAACGAGTTTGTTAATGTCATTCAAGGATTGTTGCTAATGTCATTATAAGACCCTTGCTAGTTCGCCTTGCTCACTGCCGTTCGTGTTGTCAGTATTGACTATCCCTTGCGAATGTGACTGCGTAGTATGGCGCTGGCTCGGCTCATCGACGTGCATGCCGAGCCAGCTGAATAACACGTCAAGTCCAAGGTGGGAGATCCAAGACGGGCAACTGCCAGACTCCCCCGCCCCAGACCCCCAGCACCTTCTACATTCGAATCTTGCTTCGCTCTGCTTTATCGTGAACAGCGTCGCACTTTCCATTGTTTCCATTGCATAGTTTAATTCGTAGGTTACTCATCGCGCCTACCGTGCTGCAGCGCTAGGCCAGGAAGGAAGAAAGCCCGCGACAGCGGGGTGCGCCTGCAGTGGTGCGCCGGCATCGTTTCTGCTTCGTGGGGCAGTTGCCACTCGGTAACCGGCACCAAAACGCAACTTTGCAGAACACGAACACACGACCAGCCACCGGTGCTCGACGTTGACGCGTACACGCGCACAAACACAGCAGCAGCAGACCATCGACTCGCTCGGCCTACCCGCGGCTGCCGACGTCACCACCAACGACGACGACGACGACGACGACGACGACACGACTGACGGCATGGACAAGATCACGGACAAGATTGCGGCGCTGCCGCCGGACGCCACCTACTTCTCGCTCGAGTTCTTCCCGCCCAAGACGGCCATGGGCTTTGCCAACCTGCGCGACCGGCTGGACCGCATGGCGCGCGCGCTGCGGCCGCTCTTTGTCAATGTGACCTGGGGCGCGGGCGGCTCGACGGCGCAAAAGTCGCTCGAGCTGGCCGAGATTTGCCAGCGCGAGCTCGGCCTGACGACGTGCCTGCACCTGACGTGCACAAACATGAGCCGCGAGCTGATTGACCGGGCGCTCGACGACGCCAAGGCGCTCGGCATCCGCAACATTTTGGCGCTGCGTGGCGACCCGCCGCGGCCGACCGAGTACGGCGACGCGGCCGACATTGCCAAGGACTCGGCGGCGTCGGGCGCGGACCTCGAGTTTGCCCACGCGTCGGACCTGGTGCGCTACATCCGCCAGCAGCACGGCGACTACTTTTGCATCGGCGCCGCCGCGTACCCCGAGGGCCACGCCGAGGAGAACCACCCGCTGGGCCAGAGCCTGGCGCACGACCTGCCGTACCTGGTCGAAAAGGTGCAGGCCGGCGCCGATTTCTTAATGACACAGCTCTTCTTTGACGGCGCGGCATACGACGCGTTTGAGACGGCGCTGGCCACGCACCCGAGCGGCGTGTTTGCCGGCCTCCCCATCATCCCCGGCCTGATGCCGGTGCAAAACTACCAGATGATCAAGCGGACGACCAAGCTGAGCCACGCGCGCGTGCCGGACGCGGTCCAGGCGCGGCTCGAGGCCGTCAAGAAGGACGACGCACAGGTGAAGAGCGTCGGCGTCGACATTCTGAGCGAGCTGGTGGAGCAGATCAAGGTGATCAAGCGACGCACGCAGCCGGGGCGGCCGCAGGGCTTTCACTTTTACACGCTCAACCTGGAAAAGGCCGTGTCGTTTGTCGTCGAGCGGACGCACCTGATTCGCGAGGCGGTGGCCGATGATGCGGACTCGGTCGTGGTCCCGTCGATCCGGGTCAGCGAGGTGCTCGGGCGGCCACTGACCAAGCACAATGCCGACCGGCGGCCGTCGATTGGGTCGGACCCGCGCAACCGCGTGATTGTCGCGGGCCAGAGGACGTCAAACGCCGACTACGAGGCGACGGCGCTAGAGGCTGGCGTGCCGGCGGAGCCGGTCAACACGCGGGCAAACACGCTGGCCATTTCCGAGGGCGAGGGCGTGCTGGGCCGCGAGGCGACGTGGGACGACTTCCCCAACGGACGGTGGGGCGACGCGCGGTCGCCGGCGTACGGCGAGATTGACGGGTACGGGACGAGCCTGCACATGACGGTGAACCAGGCGCTGAAGCTGTGGGGCCGGCCAACAGTGGCAGAGGACATTTCGCACATTTTTACGCGGTACCTGGACGGCGCGCTGCCGGCCATTCCGTGGAGCGAGGAGCAGGTGAACCCCGAGACGCAGACGATCAAGGCGCAGCTGGTGCGGCTCAACAGCAAGGGCTGGTGGACGGTGGCGTCGCAGCCGGCGGTGAACGGGACGGCGTCGAGCGACGCGACGTTTGGCTGGGGTCCGCCCAACGGGTTTGTCTTCCAAAAGGCGTTTGTCGAGTTCTTTGTGCCGGCGGGCGACTGGGCGGCGCTGCGGGCGCGGCTGGCGGCGCCGGACGTGCGCGACCAGGTGTGCTACTTTGCCATTAACGCGCGCGGCGACTTTGTCTCGTCGGACCTGGGCGCGCGGCAACGGGCGCGCAGCGAGGACGAGGAGGGTGCGCTGGAGGCGAGCACGAACGCGGTCACGTGGGGCGTGTTTCCCGGCAAGGAGATTATCACGCCGACCATCATCGAAGAGGTCAGCTTCCGGGCGTGGAGCGAGGAGGCCTTTGACATTTGGAAGGAGTGGGCGGCGCTGTACCCCAAGGGCAGCGCGACGGACCGGCTGCTGGAGCAGACGCGCGCAGACTACTGGCTCGTCAACATTATCCACCACGACTACGTGGACAAGGAGGCACTCTGGAGGCTGCTGTCGGCATGAGCGGCTTGCATTCATTGGAGTCATTGAGCAGTCATTGAGCAGTCATTGGGTCATTGGAGCAGACACTTGTATACTACGTTGGCATATTGTGAAGACGATGTGAATGCAAAGATGTGCTGGCGCTGAGATGCAACATGACGAACAAATGAGAAAGTGAGAAAATGACAAAATGACAATGAAAAAAAGACAAAATGACAAAAAAAGACAAGGGGTATTCAACACGAAAAACATGGCCTAGATGGCGCCCTCGTCGTCGTAGGCGGCCGACGGGTGGCCAAAGAGGGTACTGTCCTGGGCAAAGAGATCGGGCCGCAGCCAGGGCTCGCCGCTCTCAAACGAAAAGTGTGGCTGCGTGGCGGCGTCGGTCCAGCTGTCAAAGCCAAAATCGGCATCGGCCGTTGTGGACGGTGCGTAGGCGGTCTCCGAGGGCGGCGGCGGCGCGTAGACGGTCTCCGAGGTTGGCGGTGGCGGCGGTGGCGGTGGCGGCTTGGTGGGCGTGTCGACGATGCACAGGTCGTCGTCGTCGGGGTCAAACGGGGCCAGCGGGCGCACGCGAGTATCGGTGCGCGCCGTGTAAAACTGCTCGTCGGTGGGCGACTCGGCGGGCGGCGTGGCGCCGAGGCCCTGGACGGTGACCTGGACACCATGGGCATGGCTCTGGGCACGTGAGGCGAGCCGGTGCGAGGGCGTGACGGGGTGTGCGGGCACGTCGTCGTCGACTGAAATGGGGTTGGTCTGCGTCGTCCCATGGGCCGGTGTGAGGCCGCGTGCGGGCGTGGCCAGCGGTGTCAGGTCGAGCTCGTCGTAGTCGACGTCGTCGGCGTCGGCAGCATCGGCATCGGCGGCGTCGGCGGCGTCAGCGTCGGCGTCTTCGTCATTGGAGAGGGAGACGGCGCGTGCACGCTTGCGGGGTGTGGCACGCGTGCGTGATACGCTGGGGCTCGACGCAGGGCCGGGGCCTGGACCGGGGCTCGCGCTCGCGCTCGGCATGGCCTTGCGTTTGCGTGCCGACCCGACGCTGGGCGAGGCTGTGCTGGCCGAGTTGGCCGAGTTGGCCGGCCGGAACGTGGCCAACGGGTCTGCGCCATTGTCGACGGCGTCTCGAAGTGCCTTGGCGTCTTTGCGGATGGCACGGAACTGGAACTCGATGCCCATCGGTGTCGATTCGCCATAGTACTTGGCAATGTCTGTTGCGTTTGCGTCAGCCAGCACGCTCAGTGGGCACGAGAACGGCGTACCCTTGTCGCTAAGACGGAACAGGCCGGCCAGGTCCTTGGCATCGGTGCCTGCGGCGACGGCCTGGCGCAGTGCGGCTGCCTGTTTCTTGATGGGCCGGAAACGGTGCTCGATGCCCGACGGCGAGGCGTCGGAGCCGTAGTGCAGCGCAATGGCTGGCTGTCAGACCGGCCGACCTCGCAGTTTGCAGTTTGCAATTTGCAGTTTCAATTTGCAATCCACTCAACGTACCTTTGAAATTGAGCTTGATCCCGGGCACGCTGGCGAGCACGGCGGCCAGCAGCCGGCTCTGTGCCTCGTACGTGCGAAAGTTGGACGGCATCGAGAGCGGTGCAGCGTGTGTGTCGTGGCGTCGTCGTCGTGTGCCGAGGACCGTCTAGCGACGTCTGGCGAGAACGTCTGGCGAGAACGCTGGCGAGCGGTGCGTCTGCGTCTGCGTTTGTCGACGGCGCCCGCGGCGATTGGCGAATGAATGCAGGCCAATGGCAAGTGAATGCGCCTGCGTGTGCAGAGGTGTGCACGGCAGTGCGGTGGCGCGAAATTGGGTGGCTGGGATGCAGGCGACTCGGACGGCGCGTGTCGTGCCGTGCGCACATGGTAAAGTGGTACCTCTGTGCACTAGCAATGCCCACTGTGGCACAGGTACCTGGGAACACGTCTTCACGCGTCGACCCGTCGCGTCTGGGGCCTGTCCGCCCACGACCCAGCGCTTCGCTTGCCACTCCATTCTTAGTCGACGTCGCACTCGCTTCAAGTCTCCATGTGCTAGTATTCGTGCAATTAGCTGTTCTACTGATGCAATTCTAGTATGCCGTGTATTGAATTCTTTCTACTTATAATGTCCAATCAGCCGGTCCGAGCTAGATCCAATGCAACGACGCGGCGTTACTCGGCACGCGCGCCTGTCGGCAGGATCGACGACGCAGCCGACCGGAACGCGGCCTCCTTTTCCTTGAGCATGATGCCGACACCGTCGCCGACGCTGCTGCCACCGTGGCCGCCGTGGCCACCGTGGCCGCTGCCCGACGTGCCATTGCCATAGACAAAGTACTGGATGCCGAGGATCGAGTCGCAGCACGCCTGGAACAGCGCACACAGCTTAAACGCCCACGGGATCTCGGTCGTCGCCGTGAAGAACCAAAACATCTTCATCGCGTCGCCGGCCAGCCAGTTGACGAGCACGGACGGACGGAACCCGAGGCACGACTGGTTGGCGTAGTTGGTGCGGATCTGCGGCAGCGGTAGTGTCGCCTCGACCGACAGCCCGACGTAGCCGACGAGCACCGAGTACGGCGCGTACACGTCCGGGAACGGGCTCAGGAACAGCTCAAACGCGACGAGCCCGCAGAACAGGTACAGCAGAAACTGCCAGTACGGCCGCGGCGAGCGCCACTGCCAAAAGTTGTACGGCCGTGCCGCAAACAGGGCGCCAGAACTGCGTGCATCGAGGCCCGCAAAGGGAGCCGCTGCGTCGCCGCCCTTGGCCGACGGCGGCGGGCGGTTGTCGAGCGCGACCTTGAGCAAGACGAGCTGCACCAGGACCATCAAGACGGACTGCGCGAGCAGCGCCGTGTCAAAGTGCGCCCCGGGGTAGTAGAAGATGCTGGACGTTAGAAGAAAAGAAGAAAAAAGTAAAAAGAACGAAAAAATAAAAAATAAAAAATAAAAAATAAAGAGAGAAAAGAAAAAGAAAAGAAAAAAGAAAGAAAAACCCACCGCATAAACGACGCGACGAGCATAATCAGTGGAATGTCCATACTGAAGCCGGCGCTCGACTTTTTGCGGTTCATCGACACAATCTGGTCGCCATAGCTGAGAATGGGCGAGAAGACGAGGAACAGGGGCGCAATGTAGCCCGTGAGGGCCGTGAGCCAACCAAGCATGGTGCCGATGGCTCAAAGTCGGCGTCGCGCAGCCGGGCCGCGTGCCGTGTGCGCCGAGCCGCGGGGTCGCGGTCGCGTGCCGTAGACGCCCGAATGGCCAAATGCTGGGCTGGGCGCTGGGCTGGGCGCTGGGCTGGGCGGCGCTGGGCAGGAGATCAAGTGCGGGCAGAGCTGGCTGTGCCTGGACGTGCGGGCAGCGGTCAGGCCGCGCGTAGCAGGTCGGTCGGTCGGTCGGTCGGTCGGTCGGTCGCGGTCGCGGTCGAGGTCGAGGTCGAGGTCGGCGCGGTCGGCGGTGCGCGGGTGCGAGGCAGTGATGGACGGGCAAAAGGGGCTGGCTCGACTTGAAGCTTCACACTGTAGTGGTAAAGTGGGTCCGTGATGCGGCGGGGCATTTTGCGGGCGGTGATTGGCTGCATGCACTTGACGACATCACTAACACGGATCAAGGTCATCTAAACCTTTGGCTACTGTGTGTTGTTCTATCTAAGTTACTGTGCTCTGTGTGTCTAACCCTACAGCAGTTACAGTGTTTGTAGACAGTACAGTCACGACGACAGCAGTAGCTCAGTGTGAAATTCAAGCGACAGTGACGTCTATCCAGTGTAAACAATCCGAGGCCAAGCGGCCAAATCCCAGCAAACGCCAAACATATGCAACCATGTATCCATCGCATGCATCTGAAGCCCATATCCAAGACAAAGGAAAAGTACAAGTACAAGCACGCAGTCGTAAGGCGTGCCGAGGAACAGCAAAGCATGATAGGCCGTAAGACGTTGGTGAGCAAAAACAAAACCAAAGGACGCAAGATTAATCAAATCAAGTCAAACAATCAAAAATCAAACAATCAAACAAATCAGGCGCGCCAGGGGCGGCCCATGTCGGCGTGGATTCTGTGGTGCTCCGGGGCCGAGCGCGGGGGCGGCAGGAGCGTACGAGGGGGCTCCTGCTGTGCGTGGGTGTGGGGGTGCTGCTGGCCATGGTGTTGGCCGTGAGGGTGAGGGTTCGCGTGCTGCGCGTGAGGGTTCGCGTGCTGCGTGTGCTGCGCATGGTGCGGCGGCGAGCCGGGCTGCGAGCGCGGGTAGTCGTGGTAGTGGCGCGGGTACGAGGCGGCGGCGTCACGAGGGTACGCCGGCGGTGCGTGCTCGTAGGCAGGGCCAGTGTGGGCACTGGGGGCACTGTGGGCACTGTGGCCGCTGTGGGCGCTGTGGGCGCTGTGGCCGCTGTGGTGCGTGGTGGTGTAGTGGTGTCCGTAGTCGGTGCGCGCGCGCTTGTAGGCACCGTGGTCGAGCGGCTCGGGGCTGAGCGGGCGACGCATGCCGGCACGTGGCTCGTCGGGCGGCGGGCGTGCGAGAGGTGCCATCTTGCGCATGGTATCCGGCTCGGCGGGCGTCGAGCCGGGCGATCCGTTGTTGCCGCCACGAGGCCTGGACGTTAGTGGCTGTTCGACCGGAGGAAAAGGGAAAGGAAAAAAAGGGAAAACTCACGCGTTCTTGAAACGGCACACGCGGCCAAACTTTTCGCACTGGACGCAGCGCGGAAACTCGGGATCGCACTTAATCTTCTTCTCGCGGCACGTCATGCACGCAATCGCCAGCCGCTTGCGTGGCTTGCCGGCCTTGGTCACGCCCCAGAACGGGTTGACCTGCTCGCCGTCGATGACGGCCTTGCAGTGCGTGCCGTCGTCGTAAAAGTAGCACAGACCCTCGCCCGGTACCTCGGCGGCGCGTAGAAACTGCGGCAGGTAGTCGACGCCCGTCCAGATCTTGGGGCCCATCTCCAGCGCGCCCGCGCCAGACGACTCGTGGTACGATGGACCGGTGGCGCTCGGCGTCGACGGCATGCTGTGCGCCGCGCGCGCAGGGCTGTGGTCGTGGTGCATCGGCGGCGGCGGCGAGTAGCGGTAGCCAGACGCGTGTCCGTGGGCGGGTGCGTGAGCGTGGGCGTGAGCATGTCCGTGTGGCGCCTGTGGCTGGTGCTGCGGCGACACGTGCTGGCTCTGGCTGTGGGACCGCCACCGCGACGGGTAGGCGCTGCCGTGCGGCGCGGCAGGTGGCTTTGCCACAGAGGGAAAGTACGATGCGCCGGGCGAGTGCGCGCGCGGCCGCGGCTCGGCAGGTACGCCCGTCGGCGTCAGGCGTTCCAGCGGCCGGATGGCGTCCGGCGGGCCAAACAGGCTGCTCAGCGACGGTAGTGTCGGCAGGTCGCGCGGCTCTCTGTCACGCTCGCGGGCGTCACGGTAGTCGCGGGCGTCGCGGGCGTCGTGGTAGTCACGCGGCAGCGCCGCCATCCGCCGCGGGCTGCTGGCGGGGCTCGGCTCGGCCGCACCTGCCGCGCCCGTCAGCGACGCAAGGCTCGCAATCGACAGAGCGCCCGATGCGGAAGGTGCGCCTGCGTGGTGGCCGCTGCCGCTCGACGACGGCCGCGCCGGCGAGCGCGACGGCTGGTCATGGCTCGACATGGGCGGCGAGATGGGCGGCTTGGGGTGCGTCCACGCCACGTCTCTTGCGTGGTGGTGGTGGTGCTGCTGCTGATGGTGCTGGTGGTGCTGGTGCTGGTGCGGCTGGTGCTGCTGCTGCGACGAGGCCGAGTTGAACGAGCTGGACCGAGACTGCGAGTAGCTGGTGTAGTCTGGAGGCGTCTGCGGCAGCTGGCTCTGGGACTCTTCGTAGGCGAGGTACCCCATGGCGATTGTCGTCCGGGTCCCGTCCTGGCGTCCGCTCGTAGGCAGGCTGTAGGGTGCTGGTGCTTGGTGCTACGCGAGTCGTCGCTCTGCGTCTTGCAGTCTTGCAGTCGCCGTCCTGTGCTGTCTTGCTGTCGAGTCGCGCGAGTCCGCTCTGCTTGTGCCTTGTGCTGTCTGTCTTCCGTGTCCTGACAATGTCTGTCTCTGGCTGCTGGTACAGTCTGCTGCCTCGGTGTGATACTGAAAGGCAAACTCAACAGTGATGATTTTCAAAAGAATCTATAAACCAACAAGAAGATGTGTGAGTGCTCGGGGGACGTCAAATGTATATATGTTGGAGGACAGAACAGACGAGCAACGGCCACCAAATCGAAGAACCCGCTGGATCAACCACAAGCAAGTAGAAAGTAGAATATCCGTAAGCAGAGGAAGATAAAATCATAAATCCTAAGCGTAGCAAGTATTTAAAGATGCGTAAATAGAATTAATAGATCCAGCAAATCGACGGAAGCCAGAATTTACCGATTTAAGAGATCCCAGAGGAGGCGTGCGGCGTGCAGCGTGCGGCGTGCGGCGTGCGGCGTGCGCTCTGTGCTCTGTGCTCTGGCTCTGCTGTGCTCTGTGCTTTGTGCTCTGTGCTCTGTGCTCTGCTGCTCGGCGCTCGCCAAGGGCATATCCGGCCGGGTAGCGGACGTTGCGCGCTGTTCGCCAGACTGAGAGGAGGATCGCTAGCGACGCTGGAGACTGCACTGGAGACTAGCACTGGAGACTGGCAGCACTGGAGACTGGCACTGGACTGGCACTAGAGACTCGACCAGCTCGACGCCAGCAGACTTGGAGAATCGGCTAACGCGACGCCCTGGCGCTAGCTGCACCGACACGCCCCGGCGCCCTGTCGCCCTGGCGCGCACGCCCCGCGCCTGCTGTGCCGTTCCCCTTGCAGACAGCGGGACGCGGTGCAGACAAATAGATCAATACGTAAATATACTCTGTGCTCCGCATGTTTCCTCAAACGACGTCGAAAGGGTAGCCCTCGGTATGCATCGTGTTCGATCCTGGCGGGCTGTGCGCTCCCATGTTGCATCATGGGGATCGTCGTGTCCGCCGCTGCGATGACTGCGAAATGATTTCATCTCAAGTCTTCCTAGGCCTTCCCAAGTCTTCCCAAGTCTTCCTGTGGCCAGCTCCGCCGGCCAAATGCCTTGGAACAGGCGTTTCCAGTCGTCCTGCTGCCCCCGTCCGCCATGTTTCCATGTTTCCAGCGTCCTCCTGCAGCCAGTCGGCGCTCGGCTCGTCAAGCGAGGGGGATCATCTCGACTTGCCCGATCGTCCCAGATCTAAATAAAGAACCCGGCGCTGAAGAGCCACAGGAAGCAAGTCTAAATGGCATGGCCAGCCAGGGGACCAGGGCACCGCGAGCACGCAACCCAGCGGAACAACGGAGCGAGGAGTCCACGGATCAAATGAAGAATACGAAGAGCCTCTGGCACTCGCATCGCCGTGATTGCCAATCTCGCCAGCAGGACACGAGGAGCGGCCTGTCGTCGAGAGCCGCCGCGTGCCGTGCGCCGCGCCGCCCAACAACGATCCCCGCCCAACCTGGCACCACAATCCCCCGGAACACCAACACCCGGCACCAAAGGGCGCCATTCTGCCATCCCTCGGCGCGCAGAGTTGCAGCAGTACACACTGGGGCGGCCGGCGGTGATCGTTGGGACAGTGTTGCATTGTCACTCATGCGACTCTGTCCGCTGTGTAAATTGTAAATTTCTTAATAGATTATACTTTGTAAATTGATATTTAAATTTCTTAATAGATTATAAATATACTTTTACCGAGTATGGAACTTATTCGCGCCCGTCCCGCGCCTACTCTGAATAATGCTGCCTGTGCTCCGTTGAGACCGCACGCCCGGCACGCTGCAAGGCGACGGTCGGCGGTCTCTTGCGGCAAGGCAACATGGCTGGTGCCGGCGAGTCCGCCAGACTGCCACTGTACTGAAAAGAACTATACTCCGTACACACTGCTGGCTGCGGCGCATCCGTCTCGCCATACGGCTCTAAAGTCACTTTCCCGAGTCCCACCGGGACGAGTTGCCCATGTTCATTTTTCGTTCATTGCCTCTGGGAATGCGGGTGAGTTCACAGTGCCTGTCACGTATCATGCAAGAGGAAGCGCGCGGGAGCCTGGAGAGGAGCTGCGGCGGCGCCATGTGTGCCTATGCACCAAGCCAAAAATAGCATGGCCGGAGAAGCAGAGAATCTCGGCGGAGCACTGAGAAGTAGAACAACCGTCGTCAAAATCACACTCGCATGCGGAGCATGGTAGAGCTCAGAGTATGTTTACATTTACATTTACATTTACATTTACGCTGTAAGAGGCGGCCGGCCGTGGTGGCAGCTCGACCCTCGCGTCCTCCGTCGACCTCATGCACAGTAGACTGAAAACGGATGTGCACGGCCAACGAGCCTTGCGGGAGCATAGGCCACTGACTTGACACGAAGCTTGGTCGTGGAAGGATGCTACCGACGAGAATGCAGTTAGCGGTGGCTCATGCTTTCTCGGCACCCGCGGCGAACGACAAAAGAAGAAGACTGGCCGAGGCAAGCAAACATGACGGAAAGACAATAGGGAAAAATGCAGGGCGCCCAGTGTCTTGCATCTCAACGGTCCAGACGCACAGCGGCTTCGTTGCCAGCTGCAAAGATTGGACGTCTCTATATTTATAAATCAAATGCAGGGGTGTGCTCGTCGAGGGGTGCAGCTGCCGCGCAAAGGTGGCACTTTGTACGGGTACCGTGTTCCACTGCAAGCCACGCATCTGCAGAGAGTACAGGTACAAGCAAGTACCGCGGAACCTGTCTCTGGCCAGCTTCACCGAGGTGGCTCGACCACAGTTGGACCCATATTTATTTTCAATGTTTCGAGCTGCACAGAACAGAAGCAGCAGTCGCGTCGGCAGCTGGTATTTGAACGTGTGTACGGAGTACGGAGTACGGAGTAAGATGAATATACGGAGTAAACATAGATTGATCAGCCGAGTCGGGTGTCGAAAACAGGATATCAGCACTTTGGCGGATTGCAGCCGGTAGCACAAGGTGACGAATCAAGAACAGACACGGAAAGATTGTCAGATCGCGCATCAAGAGCGCGCAGACGCCTGGAGCTGCCTGTGCGTGCGTGCCGGCGGCGCCTGCGTGGCCGAATAGAATTCGAGTACTAAAACGCTGCATAACAGGCAATGCACGGAGTAAGACAGGCGCATGTGCCAGACAAAGCGGCGGTTCTCGTTTTGCCGTGGCGCTGGCTCGGCATGCCTAACCATTTTTAGAAAAAAGACGAAAAAGACGAAAAAGAAGAAGAAAAAAGAAGAAGAAAAGAAAAAGAAAAACGGGCGTCCAACTGCCGCCCTTGGATGGCCTGTTTGTGTACTGTCTCACTTTATGGACTGGCGTCCCTGCTGCATTCTTTTGTCTACTCCGTAAGGCACGCGGTGTCGGCTGGCCAGCTGTCCAGTGCATGACGAGCATTGCGATCGGGTCTGTTAGCAGGGTCGAGACATGCAATAAATTTACAATATGCAGTCCAATATTGAGTTGGTCCAAGGGGGGACAAGGCCCGACGGGCTGCAAGGCAGATTCAGGGCCAACGCTGTACGAGGGAAACGCATTCGCCAACAGGCAAGCGACATGCCATACAAGAATGCCGAGCCTCTTGGACGTGTCGCGGAGGGGCAAACTGCTCGAGAAGAACGGTAAGACGGAAAACAAGGGTCGGTGGACTACTGCGTTTGGCCTATCCCGTGTCTTGCTTCGTGTCTTGCTTCGAGACAGCCAGGGCTGCCCAGCATTCCAGCATTCCACACGCTTTACAACTGTCAGATTGTGTAAATATCAAAATAAATATATTACATCCCTCGCTTTCGTTCTTTCATTTCCAGCAACTAGTTTGTTCCATTCGGCTTCTTTTTCTAGTTCTGCACGTCTTTGTTCGCGTTTCGTGGGGACCAGCCGTCCAGCGGGCAACTAGAATAATACGGTTGGAATGGAATGGCAGGCAACTAGCGATCTAGCTCGGGTTATTTTCTTGCATGGCTATACTGTCTGCATCTGACAAACGAGCAAAAGCAATATGTTGCTGAACGCGGCCTAGCAGTGCAAAAGTACCGTGGCCCGTCCCTCTGCCGCCCGTGTCAATCTGCATATCTGTATTTGCCAATGCGCGCCACTGGCACGATGGATCGATATTGTTCCTGTCTGGTCGTATTCCCATGATATCGCCGTTGAACGTGATATCGGGCCTACGCACCTTTTTCCCGCAAAAGCAAGCAGCCCTGTCGATGCTCGTTTACCCTTTGGGACGTAGCGTGCCCCATTGTGTCGTGCGTTAAGCCACCCCTGTCGTTAGCAAACCCAAGTTCAACGTCGTGCCCGACTTGCAACCCGAATGCACAAGGACCTTTTGGACCTTCTGTTTCGAGCCACGGCCCTTGTGCAGGCCGGCCCAGAGCTTCAGCGGCATGCTCCGCTGCAAGGGATGGGCGGCACGCTGCGAGAATAGGGGCACGCATGAGCGAAAACACAGCGACGAAAAGGCTGCGGGTGGCACAAGCCGCAGCACGACATGCAAAGGGGCGGCTTGTCCGCAGGGCGAAAGATGGACGCCAGATTCCAGGCTGCATGCCGTAAGCCGTCGGTACTTTTGGCATGTCTGACCATATATTTACGTCGAGCTGGCGTCGGTCTGGCATGGATGAGCCCGTGCCCAGTGTATTTAATTTATTTGAATATTCGGTTTGCACCGCGGACAATCAGCTCAAACAGACTATTGAATGCACTGGCGCACAGCCCATGGCAAATGGCAAATAGGGGGCGGAGGATGCCAGCCCGCGAGTCTGTGCTGATCTGTTCAATTTGGAAAGGTTTTTGGAATGCATTTGCGAATTCCCTTGTTATTTCCTTGCTGACGACCAGGCAGTCTCCGACTGCCATTCTGCGTTGGTCACTCGTGTTGGAGCGTATGTATTTATTTATTTATTTAAGTTTATTTTTATTTTTATAAAGCTTGGTCTGGCCGGTCAAACTCAGTTCAAGGGCCGTCCTTGCAAAACCTACCCCGTGCCATGTGCCTCTTCGCTTTCGACCCTCGCTTTTATCCGTCATCTCAAAGTTGCCAACGAGGACAAGGGTGCTACCCCTGTCGCTTCTGATTCCGGATCACGAGGATTTCTCCCACTCGCTGCCCATTGCCCGCTGCCTGTTGCCCGTAGTCCGATGTCCGCGGTTCGACACCCGTACCGTAGATGAACGATGAACAAGGTCTTTATTTGCAGAGTTCTTTCCATCTTGAAAAATGCAGAATCAATACAAATATAGATATAAAATGCGTTCTTGGAGCTGCCTCGAGCAGAGCACAGCCGTCCCATTGACCTTGGCACATTCCTTTTTCTCACCCTTCTTTGTTCCCGGCTGGTTTCCGTATCCAGATGGATCGTTAGGAGACGTTCAGTTTTGGGCGTTTCTTGCAAGTAATTCCACCGCCCGCCGAGAACGCTCGTAATCAACCCGAGACGCCCGTCGCAGGCATGGACGGGATTCACCAGTTGTCCGAGACTAAGATGGACACGGCCAGCTTGTAAATTTACATGTATCCTAAATTATGTTTATGCATCCGCTGTGTCCCTTGCCGCGTTGCTACTAGGGCGCAATGTACATCATGGACCGGTAACACAAGCTGGAGGTCGATCCCGGGAATGGAGACGTGGGCGACATGCCGTGTTCAGCCCCAGGCCGCAGATGCGGCCGCTGGCTGAGCTTTGACAATCTCACGCTCTTCGTCTCGAGTTCGCACAGATTTCGAGAGTTTCTCGGGCCGGCCAATCGAGTCCTGCCAGCGAGCGACGCAGGGGACTTTAGTTCCGTAAAGGAATGCGCCACGGCTTCGGAACGGCCCCGTGTTGGCACATCGAGGCCAACACGGCCTGCACGGTAACGTAGCACAGTGTGTCGTTCATGTTGCTGTTGTCGTTGCGTATAGTATCTGTCATTCTGCCTCGATCGAGCTCCCTGGTCGTCGAGCTTTGCAAGCAACGCTGTGCAGCCTTTCGACGCTGTCTCCATCTGTCCTTTTGCCGACCAACAAGTCGACAAAGTCTGGCCAGTGGGCCGTGCATTTCGGAGCAGTTTGTGGCACGACCCCGTTGTGCATAAATTCAACACTCTGGCTAAATCGGTGCCGACTTGAGGCGTAAAGATTTATTTAGATATTTATTTTCAATATTTATTTAAATTCAAAATCTACAGCAGCCCAAGCGGGCCGGCTTCTTGAATCCCACCGTGCCGCCTCTCGGTTGTCTGGCCTTGCTATTCGCTGATGGCACGCACGGTCACTATGCTAGTCGATACTGAGCCTAGCCGGTGTGGCTCTGCCTTGGCCTTACTCCGTACATTTATTCCCTGCCGGCCGAGCGTATTCTCTCTGATCAATAAGAAAGACGAGAAAAAGAAAGGTGAACATGGGAAGGATTTTGCGTCAGTGGTGAGAGCCCCAGCCAGTAGCAGCGGCTAATAAGAACGGGCCCGGCATGTATCGTTAGTTTCGATCCCAGGCCCCTGGATAGAGACCGCCGCGGTGCTCTGTGCTCGGTTTTTGGAGCTCTTGGGGATGGGAGTTGTGATGCCGCGGCGCAGGACTGTTGGTGCTTGCTGATCAGTGATGACTCGAGCAAGGGGGCGGTTGGTCATGCATATATTGATTGCCCTCGAGATTTGTGACCGAGAGGCATAAAGCATAAAGCAAACACGCACAGTTCGTATTTCGGCAGGGGCACTCGTCCTTGTTGGTGGGCCTGGCCGTAATTGTAAATTTACACGGTAACTACGGAGTACAGGCACGTTATATCCGTATGACGGTAACCACCGTTGGTGACAATACTGAGACGAGACAGCGGCTGGGCGCATCAAGGGCAGCAAAGAGGGGGCATCGTCGGCCACCAACAAAAGGCAAAAGGGGCTATTCTGCCGACGAGATACTTTGCAAAGGCGGAGCGAGTCTGCAAACTGCAGGCAGGGCCGAGGCGCCCTTGCCTTTGAGCCACTTTGCGTTGCTTTGGCGGCCGTCTTGGGAAGGAGCGACGCAGCGTGATGCTCGACACGGCCCCCAAAACCAAATAGTTCAAAATAGTGTGTTTTTCTCTCGGCGAAGTGGGCAGGTGCGAACTGCATTGTGCCGGGTGCCGGTTGTTCTGGAGTCCTTTCATTTTAGCCTCCAATGGAATTGTGTTTCCACAGCGGCCAAACACAGAAGGAGAACACGATAGCAACGACGGCACATGCACGCAATCGCGCAAAGGGAGAGTGAGAAGAGATAGCAAGCTCGGCGCGGTATGTGCGCATCAGCGTTATGCGCGGGACGAGTGAGGTGCACCAGCAGGCAGGTGCGCATCCTCCGTCTGCACCTTCCCACCGTGTGGTCGCAAACATTTTTATTTCGAGAATTTTTATTTTCTGGCCAACGAGACGTTGCATTTGAAATCCTCATCGAGCGAGCCGGCAGAATTATGTAAATAAATTATTCATTTGTAATGCAGAGAATAGGATGGCAAGACATGCAACCATCACGCTGTTGATGCGCCCCTTCTTCGGATTGCGGCCCACTGAGCGCCCAAGCGACATAGCACCGACATCCACCCGGAAGGTGCGAGCGACTCCTGTGTTCAGCGGTTCTTCATTTGCCGTATTCTTCAGCGGTTGGCTGTGATGGATTATGAACTCGGTCCAGTCGGCGACTATCGTTTGGTAATTTTCAATTTTACCGAGCTTTGCAGTTTTGACCGTGTGCATTTACATGGTATCAATGAAGAAAAATCTATACGCGAGGTTCGTATTCTTTTCGGCGGTTATTATTCTTATGCAGCGAGACGTTTTGGTCCAACTCGACAGTTCCCGTCCGTTGGCAGATGCACGGCAGCCAAATTAAGCATATTTCAGCACGGCACAATACATACCGGCACTTGTGAAGCGTGGCATAAAACGCACAAGTTGCACACAGGTTGTGCATCTGCCTGTGAATGTCGTCAGTGTCTTGTCTTGCCTTGCTTGTGCCACGCCGGGAAAATAGACTCGTGGTGGCACAGGACCGGCGCACTTCGGACGGGCGACAGTGTCAGACAGTCGCACAGCGTTCAGGTGCGTTGGAGGCTGTGTCACTGGCTCAGCCATGCTCCGCCAGCAACGGAGACATCATGCCAGCAGATGTCTGCTGCAGGCAAGCCAACTCGCAGAGCAAGCACCATCGATCGAGTATTTACAGAGTATACGGAGTAGCAAAGATGGTAGCAAGCCAGGAACGAACACGCGTTGGGTCTAGCGCCAATTACACCAGTCAGAGCAAGCGAGACCTTGCCCATGCCTTGCCCTGTGACGCTTTGTCGTTCAAGAATTAAGGTTGTTGTCGGCTGGCGGCTTCATTCCTGTGGACGCAGGGATGCGAAATTAGGGGGGATCCGGCCACCAAACACTGAGGGGCAGGTGGTCAGGCAAACGTGTTGGTGGCCTCTCACGCCTCTTGTTCGCTTTCGGTCGAACTCTGAGCGATCGGCTGTCATCAACACATTGCCGTTACATTGAGAAGAGGGTCGAAGCCTCTGGCTGACTCCTTTGTCATCGACAGGTTGCAGCTTACGCGTAAATTTACTTTGAACGAGAAATTAGAATGATCTCACCAGGTATTTCTTCTTCGTGTCCCGGAATTGACATCGTGCATGGCGCCAACCCCGAAACGTGGCTCGGAGTAAGGCGCGTGCACTGGCAAAGGGATGGGACGAAGCATTCGGTGAATTGCGAAACGAAATGTCCACGGCCTGACCCACGGCCGGCCCACGGACCATGTTCTGCCGTGCAAGCGAGGGCGCAGCCTGCTAACCCCAACGGAAAGTAGAATGCTACGCTTAGAAGGCCCAGAAGACGCAGAAGAATCGATTGACACGCCTCGAGGATGAGCTGTCGAGGATCGCTTCAAGCACGAGCACGCAGCTAGGCCGACTAGGGAAGCTCTCAACTAAATGTTTACGAGACTTGCTAGTTTGTTTAGCGGCCACTCTCGACACACACTCCATAATTCATAATTTACAATGTTAACCTCCTTGGCTCGTCGACCTCTTTCCAGCCGACTCTCCGGTCACGATACCGAGCCCCTTTCCCTTCTTGGCACAGTTCGCTCGAGCATGACGGATTTCGGAGGACCCCAAGAACGGCTAGCATTCTGGCCCGAGGCGTGGACCGTGCGACTGTGCAGCTGTCTCTATATTTACTCCGTAGAAGCTGGGCCGGGATCTGGAACGGGCGACTTTCTCGTCGGTCGAACTGCAGGTCGCAATATCGGTGCGCATTATGCAAGTGGCTATCAGCAAATATCGCGCACGCAAGCAAAGAGTAAACCCTGCGACAGATTCTTCCAACGATCGTCATCGTCGACGGAAATAGAACACCTGGATGTTGGCAGATCCTCATGAACCAAGGGCATCGGCCGTTTCAGACTCAAACCGATGTGCAAATGCCGTGAAAACAGGCCGAGAATTGCGAGGAAGCGGCGGCGCCGACGGAGAGTGCAGGATCGGGCTCAATCGCCAGGAGTACGGAGTATATTTACTTAATAGGACGAGGGAAAAATCATCGACAGGACTCTGGATACCCAGTGACTGACTGCCGAAGGGCCTGGCAAATCGCCTTGGCTCGTCCTGTCGATCCCTGCCCCTCGCTGCACAATTTACATCTGAGCAGATTGTGCAGGCTGGAAAGCAGCGCAATCAGGGAAGAACAGGTCTAGATGGAGGTATTTACATTTACACGTGTTCTCATCCTCATCCCTCGCATCCGATCACAGACACTGAGAAGGTGGTCAGCACAAGTCGTCGTAATGCTTTGTAGATCGTTGAAGGAAGAACCAACAGATCGTGCATACAAGACATTCGCCACGGATGGATGTTGCCCATACGGAGTAAATATACATGATGATGCGCAGCCGTACTGCACCACCGTCGTAAGAGGAAGGCACTCCGTCAGGCATCCATCCACTTTTAAACCTGAGAAACTACTCCGTACATACTCTAGGGCGCTCACAGCAGAATGATGGTGGTTGGGAATGGTACTCGAACTGGCCAAGGCATGACCGGTGCTTGCTTATGCCATGCATGTGATTGATGTCCTGTCAACGCGAATGTACCGACATGATCTGCTCGGAAGACGAAACAGACTAAAATATATGCGTGTTGTGAGCAGAAGACTGGTTTTGCCACTTTTTGCCGTTCAAGGAAAGTGCGTCTTTACGGAGTAGGCTTGGGTTTTTCGCAATTTTTTACGATTTAGTTTATTAGTTTCTCCCTGGTGCCTGCCCGTTCGAGGCTATTCTGAAGCGGCTGCTTCCTTTAATAGGAGTAGATCGGCACGTTACTTTGCCGTTTAGCTATTTACTGTGTCTTCTTTTTCTTCTTGTTCTTCTCCAGTGTGATCTTATTCGCTAGGTAGACGAGCAAGGGCAATTACCAGCGGAAGTGGAATAAAATGCTGGAATCCAGGAGGTTAGATAAATTATTTATAAATATTTATTTATGGGTGTGCGACGACGCAGTCGCGTCGTATTTTGTCATCTGATTTTTACGCGGGATTTGTCCTAATTCTACTTGATCCACGAGCGTTGGACATGATACGACGGGATGCAAGCAAAAGACGAACGGGAGCGGAGGAAAATGGCACTGTTGAAACTCAACGTCAGAGGCGTGCGCGGTGTGGGGGGAGGGGGGAGTGGCAATGGAGCACAGAGACGTTTGAACGCAACCCTGTCTGTCCCGATTCAGCTAAACGCCCGTCCTCGTATGGGCGATCACTGTGAATCCTTGAGTACTCCGTAGCTCCTACTCCGTAAACAAAAGGTAGCAGCCGGCATTCAAGGACCTGCCTTTCCGGCGAAGCAGGAGGAATTTTGAAGGATGCTTGGCCTTTTCCAGATTCTGGTCAGGCACTTTCTCCAACTTTGGATTCAGGCACTTTCAAGTTTGATTCTCGCCGCAACGTATGAGTCGGTGCCTGCTGATACATTGCTGTGGTAGGCAAAGCCTTCTTCGTACTTCTTCGTTTTTGTCCACCGGGAAGCATGCCACAAAGGCTGTCTCGGTGGCGCGGGCCAAGAGGCAGCTAGCTATATTTATATTTATATATTTACAATGTATCCGTAAATCTATTGTCTTACGGCCGAGACCCATGTGGACTCGGGTCTGGGCGTGCACAAAATGAAGGGGTAGCATTGCCTCCCTTGCGGTGATTGAACTTTGCCGGCCTTTCTGTCAGTGCCAATGTCCGTGGACCGTCGGCACATGTCTCGATTTGCATTTAGCCCCTCTTGATCGTGTGCCTTCCTCTTTGTCGCGAATACGTGCATAACTAGATCTGGATCGGATCCGTGTAAACTTACTAGAGAGTACAGTATACTCGACCGACGTAACGTTCATCTCAATGATCAAAACTCTAATCTGCCAACTGTGCCATGAGGCTCCTTCTTCCAGCTTCCGCCTTCTAGCTCCGTCTTGTTGTTCTCTTTGATCTTTCTGGAATCTGGATCTCTCCGGGTCCTAAATGTATTTTTGCGGCCGAATGCAACGCAAGTATTTG
Source organism: Ophiostoma populinum (assembly GCA_029298855.1). NCBI lineage: Eukaryota > Fungi > Ascomycota > Sordariomycetes > Ophiostomatales > Ophiostomataceae > Ophiostoma > Ophiostoma populinum. The sequence continues at coordinate 1,309,344 of JANSLU010000003.1, read as the reverse complement.
CTTCAAGGGAGTATATTTACATGTAAAAATACAATGCCCTACGACCCATGAAGTGCCTGATTTCCCCGTAATCCTGATCCTTTGTTTATTTTTGAATTCCAGTGCCGGATAGTGTGTGTTGGCAGCAAGGGCAACGAGATGGCGCGCCTCGGCTGTTTCACTAGGTGTGCTTGATCCTGATGGCGTTTCTTCCCAGCCTCGGTGGAGTATTCTCGTATTGGGGTAGACGGGTATAACGATATGTCAGCAAGTCATCGAATAGGAATTGATTTGAATATCGAATAGGAATTGATTCGAATATCGAATAGGAATAGATTCGAATTACCATTCTTCCTTGGCAATTTAGTTGTCGCAAGTTTTGAGTTGTTTTGGACCATTTATATATGGCCTGAAATCTAATGGTCTGAGTATATTCACTCTGCCACCGTTGTGCATGCAGTGTTATTGCCGGAGGTATTGCAAGATTCAAGGGGCTCGTATGATGCGTGTGGCACGATTGCGGTGCAGCGGGCCACAAGCTGCATGTTGGACGTCAATATATATTTAGTTTCTTCGGTTTGCGGACGAAAAAGTATGCTGTCAACAGTCGACTGCCGTGGCCAGCTGCCTCGTCCGCATGTTCCGCGTATTCTCTCGTTGGTCTTACTGCTGGGCCGAAAGACAGTTGGAAAAGGGGGGCATATTTATGCCGCGAGAATGAGCGACGACCGAGGCTCGCCGATCACCACTAGGGGTCGGGAGTTGAGGATCTCACATCGTGCACGGAGTCTGTCGTGACTCCTTGGTCCAACGCTTTGATCTCCCTCGATGGATTTAGGAGCTACTGGCTAGCTGATTTCACGATTCTCTTGTTAGTTTCCGCTTCATGCTTCTCACGGGCACAGGGTTTCCGTTATTTTGCCCATCTCGAGACTAGACATGACAATCCGAGACACGACTTTGCAAACCGGCAAATGGCAACGACACAAACGGCGAGGCAACACTCGAAAGCCCGTTTCTCCATTTGCTCACTTTTTGACGTGCCGGATTTAATTATATAATTCATTTACACCACTTTTTTCCCGTCAGAAGCGCAGAGATTTTGTGGCCGTTGCCTGACTTTCTCGACATCCAGCTATCTATGCTATCTAAGCACCACATGGCGAGATGTCTTATTGAATTGCAGAGGCCAAGCCCCAGGCAAATGTGGAGGGCACGGCATGGAAGCCAGTTGGAGACATGTGGTGAGCAGCGAGTCTCCACGGCAAGTCTACGCCAGGCTACCGACGGCCATTGCACACAGGCCACGAAATAGAACAAGTCTAGAAGACGGAACAACAATTGGACACTGCTCGGCAATGTCGCTTAAAACGCACACCGGGCCGCAGAGCCATGCCCGGCCAGTTCTTTAGATCGCCGGCGAGGCTATTGAGTAAATGATACGACAACAGCCAAGACATTGCGACGCCGACGGTAAATGTAAATTTATATTTACGGGTGTTTGTGACGAGATTATCTGCATGGCCAGGCGGTCGGAAAATGGCATGTGCTTGCTCGCCAGTTGGGGTGTGTGCACGGCAGCGATGCGCAAAACTCCAACGGGTCTCTTTCCGGACTGCATTCTCGTGCTTCCCGTACATTACACGCGCGCAGTGAGCCCGACTCTGTGCATACGAATAGACAAGGCATGTTTGACACAGGGACATGCCGCTGAAATTTGTCGTGTCTCGGCACTTGCGGCTGCAACGGGCGTCGCTCTACGAAAAAGCCACTATATCAACCCGTCGTCCGTGGATGATGCCTGGCGTGCACATAAAAATACAGAGTACGGAGTACAGACTTGTTCCTTGTCAGGCCATTTCCCACGACAATTGCTTGCTTCGGCATTGCGCACGCCTTATCGTTCGGCATCGTCTTCCGGCTTGGCACCGCTTTGTCGCCTGGGTCGTGCGCGGCCGATATCGTCGTGGCAAAGAGGCTGTCGTCATAATGCTGCCGGTTCCCTATATCTATCTGGACAGTCAGAGTTCGACATCACTTTTACATGTAAAATGGGCAACCTGAGGCGTCAAGGCTATGTAGAAAGCCGAATTGTAAATACAATTTCAAAGACTGTGGTGGACGGAGAGGAAAAGAGAGGAAAGAGGACGCGGACAATATTTACTGTTAGTGGGTAATATCGTGTGAGCCCTGTAGGCTCCCCAATGCTATCTTGATAGCATCCGGCATTGCCATCAGATGTCTTCCGATTTTTTTACAATATTGCCCGGCACGGATGCGGTGAAAACTCGCGGCCACGAAACTTACGAGAATGGACGAAACAGGTGTTGGATGCACGCAAAAGAGGACCGTTGTGCATGATCTGAAAGAATCAGATCATCAATGGGGCCGCCGAGATGCCATGGCCGATGTTTGTCCGCGCGATCAAAACTTTGTCAATTTTTACGCGGCTTTGTACTCACAAAGGCTTGGCATGGCGTGTGTATTATCAGATGAAGAGTTTTCCGTGGAGACACCGAGACTCTGAACGTGAATAGTGTTATCGCAAAGGATGCAGACGATGCGATGATCGGATCTTTCGCCGTAATACGTTGTCTTGAGCTCGGGGTGCGGAGGCCTGTGGTCGGTCGGCACTATGGTGCAGTGCTCGCTTATTTTGGCACCTGGCCGTGCTTTTTTCCCGCCGCAAGGCTTGGCACCGGGAACCAGTGCCTCGACATGACAGAAGCGTACGGAGTATGCAATTGTGTTGAGGTCGACGTTGCGCAATTTATTCATGGGGTTTCCCGAAGCTGTCCGATATCGACGACTACGACGCCGGTGACCGAGGTCGCAGCATGAATGTTCTAGTTTGCGCCTGTTTTCGTTATTGTCCGATGCAGATCAAAGCTGAAAAAGTTCCTAGGCTGCGTTGATCAACATGGCAGACCGTTAACCAACCGGCAGAATGTCCGCCAGTTTGATTGGTCCTGTCACCAGCAGCCACTTGAAAAGGTCAGACCCTTTAGTTGTGAGAATCATGGGTAGTACAGACAGAAATCTGAAGCAAACGATATTCTACATTGAGTTCCAGAGCAAGGCATTGCCATGGGTTGCGAGTTGTGTGCAGAGGTGAATAAAATATCTATAAATTTAGACGGGCCCCTGCTGCATCGAGCGGAAAGCACGACCTCTAGTACATGTACCTCCGTCGGCATCCATTCTTTCCTCTCCGTCGGTATCTCCAGTCTTCCCCCGGTTCGGCAGGAAGGCTGAAGCGTTTACGTAAATGTAGACCACCAGGGCCGGGCTGGCCCAGTCGTGCGACCACTGTGCATGATTTTCTCCTTCTCATTTCTTTTCAAAACCGTTGCCGGCATTGCTCCAATGGCCAATTATCTCCGCCGATATTGCGCCTAGCTCAGAGGCAATCGCTAGCTATGCCAGAAGCAGTAGCGTTGTTCCGCGCCTCTCTCTTGCCTTTTCCGTCAAGTAGCAAAAATCGAAAAAAAGTCTAGAGCGGCACATGTGCGATAGCTGCTTTTTCCCTGCTCATTTTAACAAATAAAAATAAAAATACTTTAAACGGCCGAGCTTCCCAAACGGCAAGGTGGTATTTATATATGAGATGAGACCCCGGCGGCCAAGACGATGCCCAGACACACCGGGACCATGGCGGCTGGCTGATTGAGACGATTGTGCATAATGCCGGACAAGGGAACATTTCCGGTCTGTGCCCAACTGCTAAAAGTAAAAGGTCATGTATTATACTCCGCATAAATATGAAAAGGCCGTGACGTCGCGGGCATGTGGCTCGGACAGAGCAGTAGCGACCGGTCGGTCTCAGACGCGAAGGAGCGGCCAGCGGCATGGCCACGGCTAGGAAGGAGCGAACGCTGGGCGTCTGCGCGTTTAGCACAGCTGACCGTCCTTGACTTTTGCGACATTTATTTGTCAACGCATCTGAAGGAGCGGATGCGAGGTCAATCCATGTTGTGGCTAGACCCAGGTTGGAAATATTGTCTTGGGCGGCCGTGCTGGCGCGCCATGGGTGCCATGTGCTTTCTTTGATCAGGTGGCCAGTGCCAGACTATTGAAACGAGTGCCGAGTGCCGGCAGGACCTAGCCTGTTTTGGGCAATTGCCACCCGACCAATCAGAATCAAAGCTTGGAAAAATCAACAAGTTGCTGACGACGGGAAGAATGCACGCACAAACGGGCAAGTACTGCCGCGCTGGCGGTTGGCTGGAGGGCTTGGTTCCAGGGTTCCTAGGATCCGGGACGTTCCTCTGGGATTGTGCCGCAGTGCAACGGTGACTGTTGATGACAAAATCGCGGACGACGAGCCGTTTTTGGCTCGCGCCGAGTTTTTCAAACACGCACCAGTCGACTACGTGTACCGAGTACGGAGTACTGCAGTGTCTCCCGTCCTGATTCTGGAGCCTGCTCGTGCGGCGGCGATACGCCGTGCGGCACGGCAGGCAGAATCCAATTTCAACTGCCGCTTGCATTGCCTGCCGGTGTCTCTGAAAAATTCTGCCATTTTTATTGGCAGGCTCAATCGGGCAAGTGCCAATGATCGCCATGCATCGAGCGGTGGCTCTTAGCCCGTATCCAGAGGCCAGCCCGCCGCCGCCCCTTCCCCTTCCGCGTCAAGAGCCGATGTGGATTGCCTAGAATAGGCGAAATGTGGAAAAAGAGGAAGGTGTCCATGGTGGCTGTTGCGGTTGGACATTATTATCGTATTTACGAACAAGGAAAGCGAAAAAGGCAGGCAAAACGAACACGTTGGACACTGGACACGGTAAAAACTCGACGACCCGAAAAGAGGCCATTTGAACTGATACAATGGGGCACGCCGATTTTCTCGGGTTGAACGATTGCACGGAACGCCAAACTCGCCGTTGGCGACACGTCAATATTGAACTAGACCAAAACCAGCACCCACAAGTCACAGATCCAGAAGAAAGCGTCTTCCATGTCCACAGCGGATAGCGTGCCTGCTCGATTGCGTATTTGCCCTCCCTTGCCCTTCCACGAGAACCATCTGCCGAAGCGCCGGCATTATTGAGTCAAATGTATAAATACATATAAATATAAATAAGAAATAAGAAATTTACAGGTTGGCCCACGCCCACTAGTACGAATCCGGCACCCGCGCGCTAGACGAACAAGAGAATATTGGTAGAAGTGACAATCCAACGACAATGGCGAGCCGAGAGAAGAAAAGAGCTGGCTGCTGCGGGAGACGTGGAGCTAGCAACGTATAGTCACTGGTTCTTTTGGAGTCATGAGACGTGCGCTTGACAAATTTTACAACTCCTGAGCCTGTAAATATACGGAGCAACGCATCTGCCGAGAAGACAACACACGCCACCGGACTTGAGTGTGCCCAGTGTGCTACGTTGTGGTGGCTGGTGGTGTTGTAAATAAAATAAGTCTATGCATGCTCTAGCCGACGCAGACCCGGCGCCCACCCACACGGGACCTCTAGGGTCGTATCAGACCGTGGTAGGCCCCCTTCCAACCAAGTCCAGGAATGTCGAGAGACGCAGACGACGGGAGGCCTCGGCTAGGCCAGGCCGACAAATATTGCACGACCAGAAGCGGCTCGACACGATGTGCGGGTTATGCATGGAGACGAGTGCGATGGCCATGTCGTGGCAGTGTTCTTGGGTTGCCTTGCCACGTCACATTTCACATGTCGATGCAGAAGAGTTGGACGTGCCAGGCCCCTGCCTGTCGTTGTGCCAAAGCAACTGATACGGAGACGCGCTGGAAAGCTTGTACAGTGACGCCGCCAAATACGACAGTCAAAAGCAACACAGTGACTTGGCTCCAGCCAACGGCCGCTACTACTAACTATACGGAGTACACGAGCAGCCCATGGCAGAACACTCGAGCATCCCAGCAAAAGGTAGCAACGGCAATGTACCGAGTGCTACGCCCTTTGTTCTATATTTATGCACGCGTACAGGTATATAGAGTGCTTCTTATTTGCTCGTCCACTCGCCCGCCGTCAACCGTTTGAAGTTTGATGCTTGTGGTAAGCGCCAACGGTGCGTGTCAGCGTTGCAACTCGCTTGTCTTGGCCGTTGTGCCGCAGTATAATACTCCCTAAACTGGGACACCGTAGTACTTCGTATTAGACTAGGACGCCGGCTGGATAGGAGCCAACAGGCCAGTGTTTGACCATGACAAACCCTGCTCGTAATGTCGTTGACCAAAGTTGACCAAAGTTGACCAGTCGTTGACCACGTTGACCAGACTGACCAGACTGACCAGACTGACCAGACTGACCAGACTGACAGGCTGACCAGATGACTGGACGCAAGGCACTTGGCCAGCGTCCCGTGTCGGGTTCGTGGCGGTTGTGTGAAGACGGGCCCGACGTGCCGTCCGCGAGTCGCGTCGGTCCCTCCGATGTTTGGCACGCAGGATCAGGCTGTGGTTGCATGGTTGCACTGCGGGAGAATGTTTGACTTTAGCCGAAGCGGGCATGCCCGGGACGCAGGCCAGGCGCTGCCCGTAGACTGCTCGTATACTCCGTATATTGGACTGCAGAGCATCAACTTGTGCGCTGCCGCGTCCGAGATCTCGAGACCAGGGCACGACGCCAACCGTCGTGGGCCTGCAGGCCACCCCAGGCTCATAGAATGGATATTACCCGAGGAGACACGGCGCGTCGTGCCGTCGGCTAGTCGCGTCTCGTCTGCCGCTCTCGACGGACACGCCACTCGACGACTGCTTACTGCTTACTGCTTACTTTGTGTGCCCAGACAGACGCGCACGCACCGCTTCGATTTAGCCGTGGCGGCCGTGGCGGCGGTGGCGGCGGCGGCTGTCGAGTGCATGGTCTGCCGGTCGTCGTGACAGGCGAGACATGCAGCCCTCGGGTCAGTGGCAGTGGTGTTGACCCGCGCCAGGACCAGAGACGGGACAGGGCGCCAGCACGAGAAGACACGACCACCGACCACCGAGAGCGAGACACGAGCGGCAGGACGTGGCAGCTGGAACACATTCCAGCACCGCGGTCGGTGCACCTCGAGTGTCTCTGCTGGCTCGTAGAGTAAATCAGAAACAGCACTGGCGCGACGTGGACGTGCAGCAGAACGGCTCGTAGGGCCCTGAGCGCCTGTCAACGCACAAATGCACCACCGCCGTCTGACGTCCATTGTCTCGCTCTTGCCACTGTGGCCACAGATCTGTCGTGCTCTGTGCAACGCCCGGCGTGCCACGGCATGGACCAGCCTCGCTCGGCGTCGCTCGCGCGGCAGCAGGCCACGGCGCACTGCCAGTTCTGCGCGCGGCACTTGTTGCCCGTGCGTCGTGTAAATGTACCTTTGCTTTTATTACATTACCCGTCGGGACGCGACGTGGACGCAACGCACTCGTGCGCTGGGCCCGGGCCTCTGCGTCGACTCTGCGTCGACTCTGCGTGCCCGTCGTCGTCGCACACGTGCGACGGGATAGAGAGTCGCTGCAAGCACAGCAAGGCTCGAGCAAACCATGCTCCAATGCCGCCACCGTGTTTCGTGTGTCGTCGCACGCCGTTGTCGTGCGTCGGGTCGCACCGGTTGACGGTGCGTTCTCTACGGAGTACGGAGTACGGAGTACGTACTGGCACGCACAGCAATGGCTGCCTTTACCCGCATTGCAGACATTGCAGTCCTGGTCTTGGGAATGACCGTCTAGTCCACGAGGAAACGACCACACAGCCCGTCCATGGAGCCGTCAACCGAGTCTAGAACAAAGTTTTGTCCGTGCATCCGACGAGCCTCGGTTGCAATCTGTAAATATACTCGTTGTGTCACTTGTCCGCGGTGCCTTGCGTAGGGTGTTGTTTCAGCGAATGACGAGCAGGCGATCCGCACCCTGCAGCACACCGACGTGGTCCATGGTTACCCGACCGGCGACGACGGCGACTATTTACGGGCTGCTCGGCGCAGATGCCAATATACGAGCCTTGTCCATGGCCACCGTGCAGCGTGCAGCGTGCAGCTGTTGGTTGGACGGCAGCGTATACGTATACGACAAGTACTCTGTACATTTACTTGAATCTGTGGGAGGCGTGCGGGATGCACGTCGACTGTCGACCCGGTCGCACGGCATCTAGGCTGCACGCTCGCAGCCCGTGCCGTGCTTGTGTTGCGTCCCAGCATGCCCAGCATGCCCAGCCTGCTGGCGTTGTGCCGGCTATAGATTGCTGCGTCTCGTATCCGGGCAAATCAGCGGTCCTCTGTATATTTATGTACATTATATGAATGCGAGACGCAGCTGATGGATGCCGACGAGAATGGCGCACGGGACAGATCGACAGAGTATATTTACCTGACTGGGATATATATTGACAATGTGACGACGTGTTGCGAAGAAGGGGGTATATATTGACAATGTGACGAGGACGTGGCGAGTGCCAAAAGTCGGCGAGACGTCGGCGAACGGACCCGGCCAGCACGGCCCCGACCGGCCAATAGCCGCCACGTCGGCGAGTGCTGGTGCTGACAATTGTTGACGTATACTCGTACGTACTGGATCGCCGGCAGCCATGGTGCGCCACGCACTAAACGCGTGTTGGTGCTGACAAGCGAACGACTCATTCTTTGCTTTTGTTTCTTCTTCTTCTTGCTTCCCTTCCTTATTCTTTTTCTGAGCGACGGCGGTGTGACGTGCTTGGACACGGACGGAGTCAATGTCTGGGCAAGTCTTTAGCACTGCACTATTGGCCTGGCAGCTGCCACCGGCTATTGCCTTGACGCAGAGCAAACTCGGGGCACACCGCCACCACCTCGTGATCCCTCGCGCCCAGTCGGTCTTTCGTCCCGAGAATCCTCTTGCCCATGACCAGCAGCATTGGGGCGGCAGTTTCGTAGTGCCGAGTCCAGGCGAGACAGAGCACTCCCGCAAAAAGAAATTTGTAAGAAAAAAGGAAAAAACCGTGGGCAATGATCCGACAGAGCAGGCGCGACCAACAACACAATGACGCACCGCAGTACAGGACAGACTGAAGAGACGCAGCCAAAGATCCAGCGCTCAGTTCCAAGGACTCGAGAAGGCGGCAACGTGATTGCGTCGACAGATGCGTTTGCCTTGTTCTTTCCTCTTTCTCTTTCTCTTTCTCTTTCTCTTTCTCTTTCCCTGCCCCTCGCTTGCTCCTGCCGACGCTCCTGCTCTTGCGGATACGCTGCCAGCGGGTGCTGTGCGCCTGCAGCTTGACCAGCCTGGCCGGTTCCATCCAACCCGTACTGAGTGAGACCCAGTGCCGGGCGGGCGATTGGCTGCTGCTGGGCGCGACCCGCGTCGGTCAGCACGTCTGTTCAGGTAAAAACGTATTGGTGCCAGTGGCCGCGGCGATTACATTAAAATCCAGTGGCAGGAGCAGTCGGTAGTCGGCAGTCGAGACGCCAGGCGGTACCCGTCGGGACCGAGAGCGGGCGCCTGCGCCTTCCGAATTCGTCGCGTCGTCTCATAACAGCAGGCGCTTTGGGCCAAGTATGATAAAGTATCATAAAATTTATGCGAATGCAACGTACATTTATATTATACGATCCGGCAATCAGTCTGAGCCAAACACCTATCCAATCCCAGTATATAGTTAAATCAATGTAGCCTCCATAGTTTCCCTTGTTCTGTCTACCCAACCCAGCGGCGGGCGCTACGGAACATGCGGATCCAGGCGCCAAAGTCGCCCCACTGCTCGATGGAGTTGTCGGGCGCGTAGCTGCCGACGCCGGCGTTGATGGTGCGCTCCGGGTGCGGCATCATGGCGAGCACGCGGCCGTCGCGGCTGCGGACACCGGCGATACCGGCGGGCGAGCCGTTTGGATTGGCCGGGTACGCCTCGGTGACGTTGAGGCGGTTGTCGACGTAGCGGATGGGCGCGAGACCGTTTGCCTCGACGTGTGCCTGGTCGGCGTCGGTCTGGAAGAGTGCGCGCCCCTCGCCGTGCGACACGACGACGGGCAGCGACGAGCCAGCCATGCCGTGCAGGAAAACGGACGGCAGCACGCCGTCGGTGCGCGTCGCATCCTCGGCGACGGTGACCATGGTGTAGCGCGCCTCAAACTGCTGGCTCGCATTGTCGACAAACGTGGGCCAGTGCTCGGTGCCCGGGATGAGCGACTGCAGGCGCGACAGCATCTGGCAGCCGTTGCACACGCCGAGCGTGAACGTGTCGGGCCGCCGGAAAAAGTCGGCAAACTCGCGCCGCGCGTGTCCCTCGTGCAAGAGAATCGAGGCCGCCCAGCCCATGCCGGCGGCCGGCACGTCGCCGTAGGAAAAGCCGCCACAGGCGGCGAGACCGACAAAGTCGGCCAGCGAGCGCCCCCCCAAAATGTCCGTCATGTGCACGTCGACGGCGTCGAAACCGGCGGCGCGGAACGCAAACGCCATCTCGGCGTACCCGTTGACGCCCTGCTCGCGCAAAATGGCGACACGTGGCGCCTTGCCGAGGAATCGCGACAGCGGCGCCGTCAGTGGCTGCAGCGTGTCCGCCGGATTGTACGTCAGGGCAAACCGGAGCCCCGGGTCGGCGTCGTCGGCAATCGTCGCGTACTCGGCGTCGGCACAGGCCGCATTGTCGCGCAGGCGCTGCATCGCGTGCGACGTCTTGGCCCACCACTGCTGCAGCTCGGCTCGCGTCGCCTCCATGAGCGTCGTGTGGCCGTGGCGCAGCGTGAGTGTCTGGCGTGCGCGCGCCTTGACGACGCCAATCGTGCGTAGCATACCCGCCGGCGGCCCGCACGTCGAGAAGCACCGCTTGAAACGGCCCTCGTCGCCCTTGCGCACCTGGAAGACGGCGCCGAGCTCCTCGTGGAAGAGGGCCGGCACGACATCCTCGAGCGCCGCGCTCGCAGCGACGCCGTCGAGCATCACGTCGACACCGACGCGCCCGGCAAACATCATCTCGGCCAGCGCGGTCAGGAGACCGCCGTCCGAGACGTCGTGGTACGCCAGCACGACGCCGCTCTCGTGCAGCTGCTGCAGCGCGTCAAAGTAGTCGGCCACCACGTTGTCGCCACGGGCCTCGCGCAGGTCCGGCGCCTCGTGGCCGATGTGGCCGAGCGACTGCGCCAGCGCCGAGCCGCCCAGTGCCTGGTGTCCCGCCGCCAGGTCGACGTAGATGAGCACGCTGTCGCCCACGTCCTCGACCCGTCGCAGCTGCGGCGTCCACGTCTTGGCCGTGTCGCCGACGACGGAAAAGGCCGAGATGACGACCGAGACTGGCGCCGTCACCGTTGTCGTTTTGTTGTCGGTGTCCCTCCACGTCGTCTTCATCGACGTCGAGTCCTTGCCGACTGGAATCTCGAGGCCCAACTTGGGGCACAGCTCCATGCCAATGGCGTGCACGGCCTCGTACAGCGCCGCGCCCTCGCCCGGGTGGTTGACGGCCGCCATCCAGTTGGCCGACAGCTTGACGCGCTGCAGCCCGCCACGCAGGTCCGCCGCGCCCAGGTTCATGAGCGACTCGACGACTGCCATGCGTGCCGACGCCGCCGGCGAAATCAGTGCCAGCGTCGGCTTCTCGCCCATGGCCATCGCCTCGCCCGTGCGCACCGTGCCGTCGACGGAGAAGCCGCCCGCCGTGACCGCGACGTCGGCCACCGGTGTCTGCCACGGACCCACCATCTGGTCGCGCGCCACGAGCCCGCCGACGCTGCGGTCGCCAATGGTAATCAAGAAAGACTTGCTGCCGACCGACGGTACCAGCAGCACGCGCCGCACCGTCTCGCGCAAGAAGTCTGCGTCGCTCAGGCCGGCGCCGTACGCGGCCCGGATGCTCGCGACCGGCTCGAAGTGGGGCAGCGCCGGTTTGCGCGACGACACGACACGGTCCAGGCGCCGGCCGCGGGGGAAGAGCGTGCCCATGGGCAGGTCAATGGGGCTCGGGCCCGTCGACTCGCGGTCCGTCACCGTCAGGCGCGCTTGGCCGTTGGCGTCCTCGGCGACGACGGCGCCGACGTCGGAGAAGCCGCAGCGCTCGCGCGCGCAAATGGCCGTGAAGCGCTCGTAGCCCGTCGGGTTGACGAGCAGCACGTACCGTTCCTGTGCCTCGTTGCACCACACCTGCAGCGGGCTCATGCTCGGGTCCGCGCTCTCGACCTGCCGCAGCTCAAAGGAGCCGCCAAAGCCGGCGTCCTTGACGAGCTCCGGCAGCGCGTTCGACAGGCCGCCGGCGCCAACGTCGTGGATCATGGCAATCGGGTTCTCGGCGCCGAGCGCGACGCACGTGTTGATGACCATTTGCGCACGCCGCTCAATCTCGGGGTTGCCGCGCTGCACGCTGTTGAAATCCAGCTCCGCCGACGCCTCGCCGCCCGCGTTGGACGACGCCGCGCCGCCACCAAGGCCAATCAGCATCGCCGGGCCGCCCAGCACAATCACGCGCGCACCAGGGTGCACGTCGCGCGGGTTCTTGAGCGCGTGCTGCGGGCGCACGGTGCCGAGACCGCCCGCAATCAGAATGGGCTTGTGGAAGCCGCGGTACGAGAGAGCCTCTTCTCCTTCCCCGGCGAGCAGCGTGCGAAAGACGCCCGCGAGGCACGGCCGGCCAAACTCATTGTTGTAGCGCGCCGAGCCGATTGGGGCATCGAGCATAATGTCGAGCGCGCTCGTGTAGTGCCCCGGCTTGCCAATGTCGACGTCCCAGGGTGTCGGCAGCTCCGGGATCAGCAGGTCCGACACCCAGAAGCCGCACAGGCCGGCCTTGGGCATGGACCCGCGGCCGACGGCGCCCTCGTCGCGGATCTCGCCGCCGGCGCCCGTCGCGGCGCCCTGGAAGGGCGAGATGGCCGTCGGGTGGTTGTGCGTCTCGACCTTGGCCAGGAAACAGGCGCGGTCCTCCTTGGTCAGGCGCCAGACGCGCGTCGCAAAGTCGGGCGCCCAAAAGGCGGCCGGCAGGGCCTCAAAGACGGCGGCGTTGTCGCTGTACGCCGACACCGTGTGCCGGCTGTTGGCCTCGTGCGTGTTCCGGATCATGCCAAAGAGCGACTGGGGCTGCTCGACGCCGTCAATGGTCCACTTGGCGTTGAACTGCTTGTGCCGGCAGTGCTCCGAGTTGACCTGCGCAAAGCTAAAGAGCTCAACGTCGTGCGGGCTGCGGCCGAGCGCGCGGAACTCGTCGACGAGGTACGCCATCTCCGACTCGTCGAGCGCCAGGCCCTTTTCGGCATTGTACGCGCGCAAGACGTCAAGCGGTGCGACGCCCGCCTGGCCAAACAGCTCGACCGTCTCGAGCGGGCGCCGCGGCTCGTGCGCAAACATGCTCGCCAGGTCGGGCTCGCTGCCGGCAACGACCGACTCCGTCATCCGGTCGTGCACGAGGTCGCGGAACGGCAGAGCCGCCGCGTCGACGTCGACGTCGACGCCGACGCCGGCCTGGGCGTCCGCATCGGCAAAGACGACGGTGACGGTGCGGCTGCGCTCGATGCGTTCGACCTGTGCGTCGAGGCCGCACACGGCCGCAATGCTCGTCGCCTTGGAGCTCCAGGGCGAAATGTTGCGTGGCGCAATGGCCATGGTCGCCGACGTGCCCGGCGTCGCTGCGACCTCGGGCCCCGCGCCGGCGCCGGCACCGGCCGACGCGGGTGTCTTGGGCAGCGGCAGCAATTGCTCGAGACGGTCAATCACGTCGTTGGGCGCGGCGCCGGCCTTGAGGCTGACGTGGAACGACCAGTGGCCGCTGATGCTGGCGACCTGGAGCGGCCCCGCGGCATTGATGCGGTCCTTGAGCTTCTGCGCCTCCGACGGCGTGTAGCACGACTCGCCCGTCAGGGTGAAGAAGACGGAGGCCATGACAGGGGCAGAGGCGGTTGGGTGTAGTGGCAGGTGCTGCGTGAAAGAGTGATGAATCAGGAGGTCATGGTCGTCGGTAGGAGGCGTCGATTTTCCCAAGCGGCAGCAGCGACCGTGTAAGTGAGTCAGCGGGGTGATAGAAATTTACGGCGGGGCAAGACGTTGCTGACTAATCACGCGTCGATCTGTAAATATATTTATACGGTACGGAGTACTGGCGGCCTACAACGCGACGCGATTGAGATCCAAGATTGAAAGCGACCGCCGTCCGACAATGCCTGGCCTAGTTGGTCAATGGGCGACATGGCGTTTCCCGACAAGCCCGTGGCCCAGCTTCTCGGGTCCAATGGTGTGTTTCTGTTTTCATCGACTGACTGAAAACTGAAACGTTCATGCTAACCTCAGGCCCTATCCATGCTGTCACGTACTCGGCCGGTGCGGGCACGTACGTCCTGACGGGCTCGTCGGACCGTACGATCCGCCTGTACAACCCGCTGCCGACGGGCGCGGCCAAGACCAAGGCGGACGCGTACGTGACGCGTCCAGCCCAGCCCGGCTCGCCGGCGGTGCCCGAGGGCCGCCTGATCCAGTCGTACACGGAGCACGGCTACGAGATTCTGTCGCTGGCGTGCGCGGCCGACAATGCGCGCTTCGTGTCGGCGGGCGGCGACCGCACCGTGTTTCTGTGGGACGTGACGACGGCACAGACGCTGCGGCGCTTCGGGGGGCACGCCGGACGCGTCAACGCGGTGTGCTTTGCGGGCAGCGGCGACAGCCTCGTCGTCAGCGGCGGCTTTGACACGGTCGTGCGCGTGTGGGACACGCGCAGCGGCGGGCCCAGCACCGGTACGAAGCCGGTGCAGGCCATGGCGGACGCGCGCGACGCGGTGTCGGCCGTCGTCGCGCGCGACGCCGAGATTGTGGCCGCGAGCGTCGACGGACGCGTGCGCACGTACGATGCACGCATGGGACGCGCGACGACGGACGTTGTGAGCGCGTCGGCGGGCGTCACGAGCCTCGGCCTGACGCGCGACGGGCGGTCGGTGCTCGTCGGCGCGCTCGACAGCAAGCTGCGGCTGCTCGACCGCGACAACGGCACGTGCCTGCGTACCTACACGGCCGACGCGTGGCGCAACACGGACCTACGCGTGCAGTCGCTGCTCGGCGGGCGCGAGCGGTTCGTGGTGGCCGGTGACGAGGGGGGCGAGGCGGGCGGCGTCGATACAGCGAGTTCGACGAGTTCGACGCCTGCGGGTCGCGTCTGGGCGTGGGACGTGCTGACGGGCCAGGTCGTGGCGACGGTGACGGTGCCGTGGGGGCCGCCGGGCACGACCAACGTCAGCCGGCCGATTGGGCGCGACGGGCGCGAAAAGGAGCGCAGGAACGTGACGAGCTGCCTGGCGTGGCAGGACGGCGGCTGGGGCGACCAGTTTTGCGTCGGCGGTACCTCGGGCGTCGTCACCGTGTTTGGTCCCAGGTGATTTTTTCTTTTTCGTTCCTTCTCGTTTCTATTTCATTTTGTATTTTTTCATTTCCCCCCTATTCTATCATGAATGTCGTATCTATATACACATATGCAAAGGCCCGTGGCCAAAACAAAACGAAAACGAACGAAAACGAACCCGAAACCTAATCCATGCCGACGTACTTGAACCAGTTGGGCCGGCAGTCCTCCTTGTGCAGCCAGGCCTCGCCGTCGGTCAGGCGCCCCGTGACGCAGCCCTTGCACTTGGGCGAGTTGGGGCAGTTGAAAAAGGGAATGTGCTGGTAGCCAATGTCGCGGAACCAGTGCACCTTGCTCTTGTCCTCAAACAGGCCGACGGCGATGCTGTGCACGGGCGCGTCGCCCCAGCGCTCGTAGAAGAAGCCGCCGGCGCGGTCGAGGTGGTTAAAGTAGTCCTCGTAGGGCTTGCTGCGCCAAAAGTCGATGCTCGCAATCTCAAAGTTGGTCCAAAAGTGGCAGGTGGAGTAGCCGTTGGCCTTGTTGTAGTGGTCCGGGCGCCGCACGCGGTCCGTCAGCCAGTTCATGGCGTTGTTGTCGTGAATGTGCTCGGGGTGCTCGGCGATAAACTTCATCGTCTCCGGCCACAGCGTCGGGATCGAGGCGGGCGCGTCGTAGAGCGTAATGGTGAAGCCGTACGTCTTGTTGTTGTCGGCCATGTAGCGGAAGACGTCGTAGTCGACGTCGCAAAAGAAGTGCACCTTGGGCTCGACGCGCCAGTAGAACTGCATGTCCGCAAGGGCCGGGTGGTGGTAGAAGAGGCCGCTGTTCCAGCGGCACATTTGGTGGTACGAAATCTTGTCGGCGTACTGGATCTCGTTCTCCTTGAGCATCTTGACCGACTCGTGGAACAGGTCGTCGTTGATCCACGACGGCGTGTCCCAGTGCTCGGCAGGGATGATTTCGTAGCGGCACTCGGCCTTGGTCGCCGCGCTCGTGCGCTTCCGGAACTCGTCGGTAAAGGGCACCTCGTTGAAAAAGGTCCACGGGTAGTTGAACTTGTGGTTCCACGTGCGCTCGAGGTCGTTCATCGCCTGCAGCATGCCGTCGAGCTCCTCGTTGCGCACGAGCGCCAGCAGCGTCGCGTTGATGCGCTCCGTGCCGGCCGCGCCTGGCAGGTAGCCCGACGACGTGCGCCGCAGCACGCCCGGCGGCTCGCCAGTGGCTGTCCGTTAGCACAAGTCCAAGTCTCAAAGGGGCCAAAGCAACGCACGGTCGAGGTTCGGGTCGCGCTCGAGCGTGTCGAGCTGGAAGACGGAGCTCTTGCTTGGCGACGAGCCGGCAAAGTGCAGGACCAGCAGGCACACGGCAAAGACGACCGCTACAATGAGCGCCCGCACCGGCCTGGCAATCGTCATTGTGGCGCGGCGGAGGATTTTAGTATTCGTCGGTGCCGGGCGGTCAGGCACGCGGCTCGTCGTGCAGGCCAATCGGGGCCGTGGTGCGTCGTCGTGTCCGCCGGTCGGCTTGTGCGTGTCGTGTGTCGTGTCTGTATCGTGTGTGTGTCGTGTCTGTGTCTTGTGTCTGTGTGGGCGTTGGTGCGCTGGTGCAGGGCGGTCGACGTCGAGCTTTAGCTTGCCTCGTTCGAGAACCGTTGCTTGTCGATCCAATGCTAGGCCTAAATTACGGGCACTGTGCTGGGCGGCAGCGCCGTTGGCAGGCACACCGGCCCCTATTTGGGTTGCCCACTGTGCGACGCACTGTGTCGTTCGTTAGCACTGTGACCCACCACGACGCGTGCATCGCGACAGCCCAAGCGTGCTGACCAGCAAGTCTGTTTGCGCCATGGCATTCCTCAGCGAGCTCACGGCACAGACGGAGGAGCTCGTCTCGGCCGTCACATGGATCCCCACGGTGAGATGACACGATGAAACGATGAAACGAGGCGATGCAGACTGCTGACAACCAGGACGACGCGTCCTTTGGGTCGCTGCGCGACGCGACGCTGCGGTCGCTGCGGCAGCACACGAACCTGCGGACGAACCAGTTCGAGGTCGAGGCGCAGCTGGACGGGCTCGTCGAGCGTTTTGCCGTGGCCGGTCGTGACGCACTGGCGGACGCGTTGGCGGAGCGGCGCGCGCGGCTGGCCGGGCACGCGACGCCGTGGACGCCCGATGTCCTGCACTTTCTGCTGGAACTGTCGGACCGGCCGGCCGACGCGGCGAGCCTGGATGCACTGCACGCGCTCTGTGCGTCGCGCACGACGTACGACGAGGCACCGCTGCGGTGGGAGGACATTGCACGCGAGGACGGCTGGGGGAGCGACGGCGACGCGTACGCGAGCAACGCGAGCGACGCGAGCGAAGCGGACGATATGGACGACATGGACACGGACGACATCAACGAGGACGACCAGATCATCGACGACGACACGACGGCAACGAGCATCGACACGCCCGGCGAGGCACGAGGCCCCGAGCTGGACGAGCAGACGCGGCGAGACTTGGCGGCACTGCTGGCGTCGGTACGCGAGAGCCAGTCGTGGCGGGCTCATGCAGACACCGCAGTAACTGGTGCAGACACGATCACCCGCGCAAAACACCCGCTGTCGGAGCTGCAGGTGGTGCGCGAGTCGCTGTTCCGGCTGCAGGGCCTGTCGACGACGCTGTTTGGCGACGACGGCACGCCCAGCGACGCGTTCCGGCTGTCGGACGTGTCGCTGGGCGCACACCGCTCGCTGCTGGGGTCCGTGGCCGCTGCGGCACGTGCGTTGGCCCCCCTGCGGGCACGTGTCGCGTCGAGTGAGTCTGCCGTGCCGCTCCTCCAAGTCTTTGACGACGCCGTCCGGCGACGGCTGCTGGCGCTCGACCGGCAGCTGTCCGACGTCCACGCACGCTTTGTCGACATCCAGGGCCCGGTGCGTGTCAGCCTGGCGGCCGTGCTGGCCGAGCTGCAGCCGATGCTGACCAATCTGTCGGCGCTGGCCGTCGTCGTGGCGCGTCTCGACACGGAGCGCAACGCCCATGCGTTCCGGTACCTGGAGCTCTTGCACGACGCAGCGGCCGCGGCACAGGCCGAGGGCGCCATGGCGCTGTACGAGTACCTGGGGACCGTCTTCTTTGAGTGTTTCCAGGTGTACCTGCGTCCGATCCGGACGTGGATGGAGGACGGGCGGCTGCTAGACGGCGACCGAGTCTTTTTTGTGGCGGGCGCACGTGCCCCAGTGCCACACGCCCAGATCTGGCACACGCAGTACCGGCTGCTGCGCACGGCCAGCGGCGTGCTGCACGCACCACGCTTCCTGCACCCGGCGGCGTCGCGCATCTTTACGACGGGCAAGAGCATCGTCGTTCTGCGGCGTCTCGGCACGTACGAGGCGTTTGCCAAGACGCCCGAACCGGCGCTCGATTTTGCGACCGTGTGTCCGCCCGACACGCGCATGGCACCGTTTGCCCAGCTGTTTGAGGACGCCTTTGCACGCTGGATCCAGAGCAAGCACCACGCCGCCTCGGCGACGCTCCAGGCGACCCTCTTTGACGCGTGCGGCCTATGGGCGTCGCTCGATGCGCTGCACGCCGTCTACCTCTCGGCCGACGGCGCGGCCACCGACGCCTTTGTCTCGCGCGTCTTTGACAGCCTCGACAGCCGCCACCCGCGCTGGCACGACGCACACGCCATGACCGAGTTTGCACGCGAAGCCTTTGCAGGTCGTCTCGAGGCCCACCGCGTGTCCGTCGCCCTCAATCACAAGCCTGGCGACGCGGACAACTCGGACAACTCGGACGGCCCCGACGACCCCGACGACCCCGACGTCGCACGACGTTCTGTGCGCGCAGGAATTGCACGCATCCGGCTGACGTACTGCCTCAGCTGGCCCGTGCAAATCGTTGTGCCCGCCGCCAGCATGGCCAGCTACCAGGCCGTCCATACCCTCGTCGTCCAGATCCGGCGCGCGAGCAGCGTCCTGAGCCAGCACCGGCTGCTCGACGACGCCATGGCCGCCGACGACGCGACGCACGGCGATGCCAGGGACAGAGGCCGGCCCACGGGCACGCGCGCGCTCTACTTTGCCCTGCGTGCGCGCCTGCTCTGGGTGTGCACGACGCTGCAGTCGTACCTGGCGACCCTCGTCGTTGCACCACGCGTCGCCGCTCTGCATGCCGACCTGCCACGCGCCGTCGACGTCGACGCCATGGCCGCCGTGCACGCCGCCTTTCTGCGCGGACTCGTCGCCGACGCGTGCCTCGGCGAGCGTCTTGGGCCGATCCACGAAGGCCTGCTCGACGTGCTCGACCTGGCGCTGCGACTCGCCGACGCCCACCGCGACCACGCCGCGCGCGAGGCCAGTGCGCTGCACGAGACATGGCGTCTGTCGGTGCTGGCGTCGCCACAGGCCAAGACCGGGCTTCAGACGCCTGCGCGACGGTTTGCGTCGCCCTTGTCGCAGGCCTCTGTCCGTCGTCGCCTCTTTGGCACTCCCCGTCGCGACTCGCCCGTGCACGACCATGACCACGAATACGATGATGACATGAATGACGACATGAACGACATGAACGACGACGACGACAGCGGCTCGGACGACGCCGACAACTCCATGGTGCTGCACTTTATGAACCGCCAGCAACTGTCTGCCCCTGAACCCGCCCAGGGCTACGCCGATACCTTGCATGCCATTAGCGGCGACCTCGACAGCGCGCTGCGTTTCGTCACCGGCGGTCTGCGTGCCGCCGCACGTGCCAGCAGCGACGCAACCACCGCCGCCAAGTGGGACATCTTGGCCGAGATGCTGGGCGGCGGCCAGGCCATCTAACGATTTCGTTTAATAGATATATAGGCTAGGCCATCTAGCTGGTGATGACTAATCATCGGGGAGCCGGAGGCGCCTTCCAGGCTACTGAATAACAGTCTTACGCAGATAAGCGCACGTAAATTTATATTTAAATGTAAATTACATCGGCGTTCGACGCGACCTTGCGAAAGCTCATCTTGTTTCGACGCCGTCCGGCTGGCGCGATCGTTGCTTGCCCGGCTCCCCGCGGCGCCACAACGGAACTGTCGACGCCGGCATTTGTGGGCCGATCACGCCGTGCGGGCGACCGTCACGCGATCGGCCTTGGGCATACAGAGAAACAGAGGCGGCCCGCTGTGCTGCCGTGCCGGCATGCAGACGGAGTACAGTCCCAGACATGTCGTACACGCTCTGGACAGTATTTTTTAAAAAACAGTCACACGGTGGTGCACAGGCCGTCGCCGCAACGAGACATGCCCAGCGTGTCGTGGTGTTGTTCCCGAAATAGGCAATTTATGGATCCATCACACAATGACATCATCGGCTCGGTTTGACCCCTGCCGTATGCAGGTGCCCAATCCCTGCACGGTGAGCGCACAAACACGAGCACGACGCAGCGTGCCGATCATGATTTCCAGCCAGTGTGGACACGTTGGTTTTCTGCTCACGACGAGAGACAGTAAATTCATGACAGAACGCAGACGAAAGCAGACGAAAGCAGACGAAGCAGACGAAAGCAGACGAAAGCAGACGAAGCAGACGAAAGCAGACAGAAAGCACGGAAAACAGGCGGGAATGCATGCGCCGGAGACACATGTTGCCTGTCGTTTGGCCGCTCGCCCGGTTTGGTCTGCGGCGAGACGTCGTGGCCAAGTTCTGGACGTGGAATCATTGTCGCCGCTGGCGTTTGGAGGACGTCGGACAAAGGCAGGCAAGGCAGGAAGGAGCGTGTGTAAATTCAATCCCGCCTTCCTGCCGTGCAGACGAGCACTTACATCATCGTTCTTTCGCGGTCGGGCGTGACCGGCGTTTGCATGCATTTCAGTAATGTACAGAGTACTGCGACTTGTTTCGGCACGCGGGTGGCCGCCGAATTCAGGGTCCTGCTGCGCTGCGCGCTGCTGAGCAGACCGGCGCACTGTCCATGTGTCCACGGGCCATGGCAGTCTGGCGATCAGCCCCTGCAGCTCCGAGCGGGCCTTGCTGTTTTCCTGTTCTCGTCGTCGGACGGACAGACAGGCATGACGCCGCTATGCGTCATCCGTCATTGTCAATGGAACTGGCAGCATCTGAATGTAATGTAAACATCTGCAACGATCGGTGCCGGCCATGGCAGGACTCGTGACGCAGGGCGTAGACGGCTGTCAGGACTGGCCGGATGCATCCTTGGCTTCGGCGTTCCTGGTTCACCCGCTGCACGGTGCCCATCATGGACGAAGATGCTCGAACGCTGTTGCATGGAATAACGTTGTTGCATGGAATAGACAAAAGAAACCGCTGCGCCGATCGCTGTTCTAGGCCCTCGATTGCGTCGTTGAAACAAGGCACGGGCTAGCCCATTGTTCTCTTGGCTCTCCACCGGGCGACGACTGCGACGTGCGACGTGCGACGTGCGACAGTGAGTGAGAGAGAGTGAGCAGTCGTGGCAAGGCGAGGCGACTGACCGTGCTGCGTTCCATCTGGTTCTTTGTGTCAGTGTCGGGCGCTGGCCTGTTCCGAGGCTGTCTTGTCTGTCCGTGTGCCTCGACATGGCAGTGCAGAGTGCAGACCCGTGCACGGTGCTCCACGCCCGTCTTTCACCGTCGTCATGCTCGTCATACCTCGCCTCTCCGTTTCTGGCCGTTGCACTCCCTCCCATCTGGCCGCACCGTACATGTATAAATATAAAACAGGCGCTGGCGTCTGGCAGATGTCTGGCAGACTCGCTCTTCCCTCGTCACATATTTTTAAAATATACAGACCACGCATGCAACGCAACTGAGCATACCCGTTCCCTGTTTTGTCCTTGCGCTCTCGCCCACACCTAGCCGCACCACAAACAAGGTCTGCACTCTGCATCCTCCTCCACAGTCCACAGCAGCGATCCTCCCACGCTCCACGCCGACACGGACCCTGTTCCTGTTTCCAGGCCAGCCACGACCGGACCGTCAGGCACGCCGCCGCTCGACATAAAAGACCGTGTCCGTCCCGTCTCCATTGCATCCGTCGGCCAAGCTCGACTGCACGTCCAGAACCAGTCCCACCTCAAGCTCGACACGTCCGAATCAAGCAAAGCAGCTTAGCTTCCCACTCCACATCCACCCCAGCATGCCTGCCACCATCTCGATACCCCAGCCTGGCGGCTCGCTCGACGAAAATTCGTCCATCGTCTCGGCCACCTCCATCGACGCCATCGACGCCATCGCGCCCTCGCCGCCCTCGCCGCCCTTGCCGTCTGCACAGCGCACCTCCACCTCCGTCGCCGCCGCCCACGACATGCACGACGCCCCAGGTCTCGGCCAGAGCCCGCGTGCCCACCAGCTCGACGGCCGCACCCACCAGCGCGAGGCCAACGAGCGCCGCCACGACCCGCACGCCGCCGACAGCCACCGCCACCGCCACCGCGCCTCGCGCTCCGACGCCAACTCGTCACCGCCCGCCGACCTCTCGTCGTACGCGCGCCTCATGCTCGAGCATACCAAGCAGCAGATGCAGCTGACGTCGGCGTCGCCGCCGCCCGCACACATCCGCGTCGCCGGCCCGCTCGGCACCAGCCAGCAGCACCAGGAGCGCCGTCGCAACGGCAGCGCCAGCCACAGCCACGCCGGGACCATGGCCAACGGAACCACCGCCGCATTGCCAAACGGTATCGCCGCCTCGGAGCGCTCGTCATAAGCCGCGTCGCTTTTAGTCTGTCGTTTGTCATTGTTTCCTCCCATTGTCGCCACATATACCCACGACTACTTGCATCGGTGGTCTGTTCTCCGGCAGCATCCGCGTCGATGTTGTCTTCCTCTGGCAGCATACGCATACCTCGCACGAAGAGCAACGGTCCGTCGCTGACAGCGACCGACAGCCTTCGCCCAAATTGCATCCTGTACCATTCTGTTTAGCACGCATAGCACTTAATTTGTAACATGTTCAAAGCCGTGTGCATGGTGGTGTGGGCGCGTGAGTTGAGTGAAAATGTGATTGTAGGCGACAACGATGGGTATATAACGGCGCGAAAGCAAAGCGGCAGCGTACTCGCTCGCTACTTTTTAATCTTGATGCCGAGCTTGGACGCAAAGTCAGTCTTCTTCTTCGGCTTGCGTGCCTGGATCTTGAACGATTTGCCGGCCAGCAGGTCGATTTCGTCGGGCTCGTCTTCGGCCGGCCGCTTCGTGCCGGCCAGCGTGGTCGCTGTCGCTGGCTTGGACGGTGCCGGTGACGCCGAGGTCGCCTTGGTACTCGTCTCCGACTGCTCGCTTTCGGCCTCGGCCCCGTCCCCGGCCTCGGCCCCGGCAATCTCAATCGGGTCTGGCTCGCCGGCGGCCGCGCGTCGGGCTGCTGCAAACGCTGCACGCGCCACCTCGGCGTCCTCCTCATCCTGCTGCCGCCGCAGCTCGTCCTCGGTCGACGGCCGCGCCAGCACGGCCGCCTCGAGCGCCTCGCGGTGGTCGGCACGTGCAATGCGCGCGTTGCGCGTGCGGATCTCGTCGAGCGCGTCGGCGACGTCCATCTCGCGCTTCGCCTCGAGCGTCTTGGCCTCGAGCTCCTCCATCCGGTTCTGCTCGGCGACCTGCTCGCCGTCGGCGGCCGCCTGCTCCGCCTCGAGCCGGTCCAGCCGCTGCTCGTCCGTCTCCTCAATCGTCGACCGCCATGGCTCGACGTTGCGCTTCGCGCCCGACACCAGCGCATAGTCCTGGTTCTTGGGGTCCGTCTGGAAGATGATCTCGCCGCTGCAGCGCGTGCAGCGGATGTAGAAGCGGTAGATCTGGATGCCCAGGTAGTTGGCGCCGTCGGGCTTCTCCTTGCGCGCGTTGAACTTGCGGCCCTTGTAGATGAACTCGCCGCACCGCAGGCACTTCATGTTCATCGGCGACATGAGACGCACCGTCTGCAGCTTGGGGCCCTCTTGCTTCTTGCCGCGCTTCTTGGCAATGGCGCTCGGATCGAAATCCGGCGGGTAGTACTTGGTCTGGCCGGTTAGCACGCATCACATCAGCCATCCGTCGGGCTAGTCGGGGCTCGCCGGTACGTACAAGGACTTTGCGCTCCGACATCGTGGCGGTGTGAGGGGGGTGTCGTCGTGGTCGTGGTGTGGCGGACGATGGTCGTGGTGAAAGCGGCACGTCGAGGCTGCGCGTCGCGCCTGGAATTGGCCCGCACAAGGCTGCGTAGTGCAAAGCACCTATTCGCACTGTATTGCAGCACAGTACTACGCCATAAGTACAGTGTGGTTTTCCAGCACGTGCGCTTACGTAAGCAGTCCAGACTTTTCTGTCTGAACAGCGAAAACGAGACCAAGCACATCTTTTACTGATTTTACAATGTATGTAGACATTTATTTTTACACATCCAATTGTATTGCTCTGCCTTACCTCGAGACAGACACTACTCCGTATTCCTGACATTTGATAATGTTTTGCAACTTGTTTTTCCAGCACAGTATATTTATATTTAATTTATATCTACATTTACGCGATGATCACAAATCGTCAAAATTATCGGCAAAATTTACCAGAATGGTAAAGGTCGAGAATGGAGGAATGGTGACACACGGTGGTACACCACTGTCTCCGCGTGACTTTGAATAGGCTATTGCTGTCGGCGTTTGGTCGAGCTTGTGGACGGTGGCCGGCCGGACGGACGGTCTAGAACTGTGTCCCGAGTGGCGTTGCAGGATCGTACCTGCGGCACCACCGTGAAGAGCCATCTCAGCTCACGAGACCGGGTGGCAGCGGAGCGCGGAGCGCGGAGCGCGGAGCACAAAACTGGAAGCTGCGCAGCGTGTGATGCGCAATGGGCACGGGCGGCGAGAGAACTGGCCACAACGGGGTAGAACCGTGTAACTGGACTCGGTTACGAGCTAGTCGGTTTTGGGCCAGGTGCCAATGAGGGCTTACCATGTCGAGGCACGACAATCCGGGGTTGCAGGCGCCAAGATCACCATGGAGCGGCCGAGCCAGATGAAAAATGAAAAAGGGAGGACGAAAACTGTTGGGGTAGACGGCGAGTGGCGAGTGGAGGCGGAGAATCACGTCTGGCATGCTGGCATGCGTCGATGGGGGACAAGAGGACAGATGCAGGTCTACGGGGTCGACTCCAAATATGCAGAGCTCGCACCACTTTGCTGCAACACTGTGCTACTCGGAAATATCAAGAGATTGAACCGGGCCTCGACCTGCCGACCTGCCGCTGCACGCAACGCACCCAACGCAAAAGCCGTCTTGGGACAACCTCGGTTGAAGCTTGTATTGGACATACGCTCGATTGGGCATAGTGCGACAACAGCACATGACCATTTTCTGATGCTCCAGACACAAAGCAACAAATGAATGCAGTAACAGTGGAGACCCCTTACCCCGACTGGCCGACAGGGGTCTACCCCAGTTTCTAGTTTGTCAATTTGACCAATTTGCCGATGCGGGGAACGCTCGAGATCATTGAGCCGGAACTTGTCACGTTTGGTGTCCGCAACATCTTTACGCCTAAATTCAAAGGTCTGGGCAGTCCAAGTCGATTTACTCCGTATAAATATATTGACTACATTCCGGCCGAATCGGTCACGAGACACTGGCAGAGGATGCACGACGACTGGCAGGACGCAATCAGGGGCAACAGGACAAGACGACTGACGGGATGCAAGACGACTTGGGCGTACGACGACACGGCTGACGGGAACGGCAATTCAAACAGACGGCTACAGAGTATGTGGGGGACGGTAACGTCCATGTGACGTGCCAGTAGAACCGTGTCAACGAGCGGCCGCCTCATGCAGCATGCAGCAGGGCGGCGCTGGCCGCAGTGGGTTCCGCAGTGCTTCCGCAGTGTGCTTGTCTGGATTGAGAAAGTCCGGGGCAATGATGCAAAGGGAGACACGACGAATGTAGAAAAAGTCCGAGTCCAGGCCTCACGGACAGAGGCCAGAAAAGCAGAAAAGCAGTAAAGCAGAATGCAGCAACTTTTCGTAGAGCCAGACAACGGGTAAAGTATATGGACGAGGCGCCAAAACACAGGCTGAATGCAGCAGGGCTTGGACTGGAAGGATGGAGGATGCCCAGGGCGCTGGTGGCCAAGCGGCCAAATAGCCGCGAGCTTGCACTCTGGATAAATAGCACTTGGCTTGGTGATCCATCCTTTGGTCGGTATCAGCCAATGCACCGGCTTGTGTGCAAGCGAGACACATGGATAAATGGCTCCCCACGTAAATAGTAAATTACGGAGTCGGCGACGCATGGGCCTCCGGGACCAAACCGCTGTCAGGCCAGACTGCAATACAGCCGGGCGGTCTGTCCTTTTATTCGGTAAATGCATTTACATTTACATCGTGTAGACACGACGCTGCGTGTATAAAAGGGCCGTCCCCGGATCTGGGGTCCCCGGATTCTCACCACTCTCCAGCTTCTCCAGATTCCAGATTCTCAGCTTCTGCAGCTTCTCCAGATTCCAGTCTCTGCTCTGTCTCTCGTCTCTCGTCTTCCACTTGACTCGTCAACAACCCGACCACAACCGCAACAATGGGTGGCGATGCTGAGGCTTCGGAGAACAACCGCATCCATCGCCTGGCGATGGATGACCCCATCCCGTGGTACCGCAAGAAGAACCTGCGGTCGCTGTACCTGATGCTATTCCCGTGCGTGATTGGCATCGAGATGACGGCCGGCTTCGACTCGCAGATTATCAACGCCGTGCAGATTGTGCCAGCCTGGGGCGAGTGTACGTTTTCTTCTTCCTCTCTTCTTTCATTTCTGTCTTCTTTCATTTCTGTCTTCTTTCATTTCTGTCTTCTTTCATTTCTGTCTCTTGTTCTCATACTGACCGACAGACTTTGACCACCCCAAGGGCGGCTACCTGGGCATCATGGCGGCGTCGCTGCCGCTCGGCTCCGTCATCGGTCTGCCGTTCATTCCGTTCATCAACGACGGCTACGGACGTCGGTGGTGCATCACGTTTGGGTCGCTCGTCATGGTGATTGGTTCGCTGCTGCAGGGTTTCTCGGTCAACGGTGCCATGTACATTGTGTCGCGGCTGCTGATTGGTTTCGGTATGCCGTATGCGATTGTGGCCGGCTCGTGTCTCATTGGCGAGGTCGGGTACCCCAAGGAGCGCCCAATCTTGACGTCGCTATTCAACGCATGCTACTACATTGGCGCCATCACGGCCGCCGGCGTCACGTTTGGCACGCAGACGCTGACGACGGACTGGTCGTGGCGCATCCCGTCGCTGCTGCAGATGGCGCCGTCGCTGCTGCAGCTCGGCTTCATCTTTTTGCTGCCCGAGAGCCCGCGCTTCCTCATCAGCAAGGGCAAGAACGACGAGGCGCTGGCCGTGCTCGTCAAGTACCACGGCGAGGGCGACGCGAGCTCCGAGTTTGTGCACGCCGAGATGGCCGAGATGCGCACGACGCTCGAGATTGAGCTGCAAAACTCCAAAATGTCGTGGATGGACATGGTGCGCTCCAAGGGCATGCGCAAGCGCGTCGTCATCGGCTCGCTGCTCGGCCTCTTCACGCAGCTCTCCGGCAACGTCGTCATCTCGTACTACCTGTCCGACATCCTCAACATGATTGGCTACACCGGCGCCGACTTCAAGGCCAAGTTCAACATTGGCAACCAGTGCTGGTCGCTCGTCTGCGGCATCGGCGCCTCGCTCGTCGTCATGCGCTTCCGCCGCCGCACCATGTACCTCGTCGGCATCCTGTCCATCTTTGCCGTCTACATGGCCTGGACCATCTGCTCCGCCATCTACGAGGAGCTGCGCTTCTCGCACCCCGGCACCGCCTCCAACGCCGCCAAGATGTCGCTCTTCTGGATCTACATGTACAGCCCCGCCTACAACACCTGCTTCAACGCCCTCACCTACACCTACCTCGTCGAGATCTTCCCCTACGCCCAGCGCGCCCGCGGCATCTCCATCTTCCAGTTCTTTGGCAAGGGCGCCCAGTTCTTTGGCACCAACGTCAACCCCCTCGGCCTCGAGAGCATTGGCTGGAAGTACCTGCTCGTCTACACCTGCTGGATCGGCGTCGAGGCCGTCCTCATCTTCTGGCTGTGGCCCGAGACGTCCGGCCGCACCCTCGAGGAGCTCGCCTTCCTCTTTGAGGACGACAAGAAGGAGCAGCAGGAGCAGCAGCAGCGCGAGCAGTCCGAGAAGACCGCCCAGGTCGAGTTTGACCGCGCCTCCAAGGTCGAGGTCGAGCACGCTTGAGCGTGCAATAAAAGGCGTCTATGTACTTATATACCATTTGTCCTGCTTGTTGTCCTGGTAAACGTGTGAATGAACAATCGGTTGTGCGTAAGTAAACGAGCTCTGAATGGCCCAGCCAATGAAACACGTCTCGCCACAGAACAGGGCATCCGGCCGTCTGCAGCCCACGTATGACGTTCGTCCAAGATCCAGTCCCACAACGCCCGCCCCGTCCTGCCGAGACGCACTGCCGGATCTGAACAGCGCAACGGTTTGGTCGTCCAACCGGAGACGGTAAGCTTGGAATGAATCATGCAGTATCTATTTAAATATAGAGATCTTGCCAGCAAGAGCACGACGTGTAGGACCCACAAAAGCTGCACTTGTCACGGCTACGGGCGACGTCATAGGCCCGTGAGGGTCGAAGCTTCTGGTACCTACCATGAGAGGCTCCGCTACTCTGCTGCTCGGCCTTTTGATTGGCCGGTCCACATCATTAGGCCGCCGGCTCCCCGCAATTCGATCGCCCTCTTCTACAGCGGTGCTCAAGAGCTCCTGCCGCCACCGCGCCTCGCTTTCCATTGCTCTTGCTGCCACGGCCGCCTCACGTTGTTGACGTTTCGCTTTCCATTTTCGAAAAAGGGGACGCCTCGTATTCCTTCCCTCAAAAAACCCGACATCACAGCCCCAAAAAGCGAGCGTGAGCGCCATCAGCAGCCTCACAACACGCGACCAGCATTTCCAGCGCCTTCTAGTACATTTTGCGGGTCTCGCATTAAATCGCACCACCGTATATAGCGGCGCGCCCCGGCATCCTGTGTGGCTTCCGCATCTCCTCGCCTTGGTTCCCCTCTTCGTTTTCTCTGTTGACAACTCGTTTGATGCTTTACGCAACACCATCACCGCTGAGAACACACTGCACACAGCACACAGCAGAACAGCATACACGACTTCTACTTTACACAGCGTTCCTACGGCACGAACTTGAAAGCTCGACGTGACGTTTGTCACAGCTAGACACCCCGACACGAGCTCACACCCAAAGACACTTCACAATGGTCAAGGAGACAAAGCTCTACGACACCCTGGGCATCAAGCCCGATGCCTCGCAAGATGAGATTAAGAAGGCATACCGGTACGTAGTACCACCCACCACTCGACCACGCATGATCCGATGCTAACAGCACAGGAAAATGGCCCTCAAGTGGCACCCCGACAAGAACAAGGACAACGCGGCGGCGTCGGAAAAGTTCAAGGACTGCTCGCAAGCGTACGAGATTTTGTCGGAGCCGGAGAAGCGCAAGACCTACGACACCTACGGCCTCGACTTTTTGTTGCGCGGCGGCGTCCCACACCCCGACGACGCTGGCGGCGGCAACCCGTTCGCCGGCGCTGGCGGTGCGGGCGGCATGCCCGGCGGCATGCCCGGCGGCATGCCCGGCGGCTTTGGCGGCTTCAACTTTGGCGGCATGCCCGGCGGCGGCGGCGGCGGCGGGACCCGGACCTTTAACTTTTCGACGGGCGGCGGCGGGTTCAAGTTCAGCGACGAAAACGACACGTTCCACAACTTTATGCGGTCGGACGGCGGCGGCCCCGACATGGAGGAGCTGTTTGCGAGCCTGGGCGGCGGCATGCCGCGGTCGTCGCGCGGCGCACGCGGCGCACACGGCGGCGACCCCTTTGCCAGTGCGCGGTCGGCGCGGCAGCAGACGCCCGAGGTGACGACGGTGGAGCGGCCGTTGCCGGTGACGCTGGAGGAGATGTTCAAGGGCACGACGAAGAAGATGAAGATTAAGCGCAAGATGTTTGACGAGACGGGCAAGCGGACGACGACGGACACGGTGCTCGAGGTACCGATCAAGGCGGGCCTCAAAAAGGGCAGCAAGATCCGCTTCAAGGGCGTCGGCGACCAGGAGGAGGGCGGGCAGCAGGACCTCGTCTTTATCGTGGAGGAGAAGAAGCACCCGCTGTACACGCGCGACGGCGACGACATTGTGGCGACGATTGAGCTGGACCTCAAGGAGGCGCTGACCGGCTGGAAGCGCACCGTGACGACCATTGAGGGCAAGCAGATCAACCTGGAGAAGGCGGGCCCGACGCAGCCCGGCTCGACGGACGAGTACCCCGGGCAGGGCATGCCGATATCGAAGCAGCCCGGCCAGCGCGGCAAGTTTATCGTCAAGTACAATGTGCACTTCCCGACGACACTGACGGCGGCGCAGAAGCAGAAGCTGCGCGAGGTGCTGTAGATCTGAGCAGGCCTCGGTCGCTGTTACGATGTCACGCACGTTTGCTCGTCCGATGTCTTTTTTTTTGTCTGTTTACTGGTGCTTTCACGACAGGGATACATATAGGCGTTTAGGTTGGGATGCTCTCTGAGCCACAATTGATGTTTCGGATCTGTGTGCGTCACGTGATTCGCTTGTGCATCTCGTAACGGTAAAACCGTAGCTCATTAGAATAGATTGTGTGCAAGATCAATTCTAGATTGTGTGCAAGATTGTATGTACAAATCAACCGTGCGCCAAATCCCAATGCGCCAAAATACAACAATTATGCCTCGCCGCCCATGGCGACGTCCTCAATGGCACCGACGGCCTGGCTCGGGCCCTGCAGCGCGTCCATTTCCTGCAGGGTGTAGTCGACCAGGTAGCTCTCGTCGAGCAGCTCGGCCATGCGGCGGTAGTGGCGTTCCGTGTACGCCAGCAGGGCGTCCAGGACGTCCTTGATACTGGCGCCGCGCACGTTGCTGCTGATTCCCGGCGCGGCCGGATCCTCGCCAGGGCGTTTACGGTGCGCGAGACCGGCGAGCCGGGGCGCCGGGTAGCTGCGGACAATGGTGGCGAGCACGCGCTGTGCGACCGTCGCGGTGCGGCCGTTGGTGTTCCAATCGCGGACGCGCAGCAGCAGCGTGTACAGCTGGTCGTCGGTCAGTGAGCCGAGCGCGGCGTCGACGCCCTTGTCGGTGCCAAACTCGCCGACCTGCGACAGCACCGCCAAGAGACGACCCGGCTGGTTGAGCTGCAGCGCGAGCGTCAGCGCCTCGCGGTACGCGCCGCGCCGCATGTGGTTCGCCAGCTGCTGCTCCTGCTCGACGCGCTCCTTGGCCGCCTCGGCCTCGGCCGCCACCGTCGACGCCGTCGTGTCGCGCCAAAACGAGATGGTCGCGTCACCACCGCCCGACACGAGCATGCGCGGCTGTCGCTTCGCCGTCGTGCTCGTCGCACTCGTCCCGGCCGCGCCCGCCGGTACCGCGTTGCGCACCGCCAGCGCCCACACGCGGTCCTCGTGGTTGTCGAGCGTGCACGCCGCCTCGCCCGACGTCGCGTCCCACACCTTGACCAGGCCGTCGCCGCCCGCGCTCGCAAACAGAACCGGCGGTGCGCGGCCCGACACGGCCGGCTTCGGGTGCACGTGGCCGTCGTCGTCGTCCAAGTCCATGTCCTCCTCGTCGACCGACCCGGGCACGTCGCCGACGCCGAGCCACGCGACCTTGAGCACCGTGTTCGTGTGCCCTTCAAACGTGCGCAGGCACGAGTAGTCGCCCAGGCTCCATAGCTTGACCGTCTTGTCGCCGCTGCCCGTGAGGACGAACCCGCGGCTGCCGCCGGCCACCGACCCCGTGTCGCTCGTCAGCGACGGTGTGCCCGCCGGCGCAAACTTGACCGACCACACGCCGCGCCGGTGACCACGCAGGATCCCCTGCACCTCGCCCTCGCGCGCCGAGAAAATCTTGACCGTGCGGTCCTGCGACGACGACGCAAACAGCGTGCCCGACGCGTCAATGTCGAGCGCGTTAATGTCCTTGTCGTGGGCCTTGCGCGTAAAGAGCGCACGCAGCTGCGTCGCGTCCGGGCCCGAGCCCGTGCCCGGTCTTACGCGAGGAATGTCCCAGCGCTTGACCGTCAGGTCCTGCGAGCCCGTCACGAGAAAGGGTGGCGGGTGGCTGAGCGGGTCGCTGTAGGCGGCCGAGTTCTCGGGCGGCACCGTCTTGGGCAGGGCCACGGCGCCGACCGACTCGGCGTGGCCCGTAAACGCGGCGTAGCTCGCGTACTCCTTGTTGCCCGTGGTGTCGTGGTCGACGCGCCACAGCCGCGCCGTGTTGTCCTTGGCGCCCGTCGCCACCCAGTGGCCCGACCAGTCGACGTCGAGCGTCACCACAATGTCGCTGTGGCCCTTGAGCAGCGCCACGTCCTGGCCAAAGTATGATCCGTCCTTGTCTTTGTCTTTGTCGGACTCGGCCTCGGCCTCGGCCACTGACACGATGCGCACGTCCTCCGAGTTGGTGCCGAGCGCCATCAGCGACTGGTCCGGCAGCAGGTACGCCAGGTCAATGACGTCGTCGTGCGTGCCCGAAATGCGCCGCGACGCCTCCAGCGGCGACAGCGTGCTCGACCCGCCGGCCGCCTTCTGGTCCGCCAGTGCCGCCAAGAGGTCCTGGGCCGGTGGTACCGGGTACACCGACAGCGTCTGGTTCATCTGGATGCCGACGAGCGCCTTTTGCGCCGGCCGGTACAGCGCCGCCACAAAACCCTCCTCCTCGGACCGCGCCTCCTGCTCGGCCGTCAGTTCGCGGCCCGTCGCCGTGTCCCACAGCCGCAGGCAGCCTTTTTCGCCCGCCGTAAATGTGACGGCACCGTCCTGGCCGTCGTCGCCCGACACGAAACCGGCCGCCTCAATCATCTCAAACGCCGGCACCACACGCCGCACCGCCCACGTCGCCGCGTCCCACCATGTAATCGTCTTGTCGCGGCCGGCCGTCACAAACACGTTTGGCGCCGCCGCGTAGTCCATGGCCTGCACGTCCGACACGTGGCTGTCCAGGTTCGCCACCACGGCCCGCTTGTGCAGGTCCCACACGCGCACCTTGCCGTCCTGGCTGCCCGACGCGAGCCGGAACCGCGTCGCACCGTCGGCCGGCTCGGCCAGTGTCTCGTCGGCCGGCGCTGCCTTCTTCTTCTTCTTCTTCTTGCTCGCCTTGCTCTCGACCGTCTTTTCGACCGTCTCGACCGTCTCGTTGCTCGTCGCCGCCACCTCGAAAAAGTGCAGCGCGGACACCAGCACGCTCGGCCCGCGGAACGTGTGCGTCAGGAACCCGCCGCGAATGTCCCATACCTTGACGTTGCCGTCCGCCGAGCCCGTCGCCAGCAGCGTGCTGGTCCGGTCGACCGCCAGCACGACCGCCGGCGTCGCGTGCGGTTTGAGCGTGCGCATCAGCGTCGCCTCCACCGTCTCGAGGTCGTCGCTGACGGTCAGCGTGTAGATGCGCATGGCCGACGAGCGCGAGCACACAATGAGGTGCGATGCCGAGGGGGTCACTGTCTGTCAGTAGGTGTCGGTGTCGAATGCCTGGTGCGTGACGTACGGATCAAGGTCGAAATGGTCTCGCCGTCCTAGACTTGTTAGCGGCCGCGTCATCGCCATCCCGGATAGTGAAAACGTACACCATCAATCTTGGCAAACAGCTTGCCGGTCGCAAGGTCCGTCAGCACGGCATCCTCGCCCAGCGTCGTCGCCAGGATCCGCGAGCCATTGTCGAGCGCCACCGAGCCGCCCGTGTAGATGGGCCGGATCACCTGCTCAATCTCGAATGTCGTCTTGTACGCAGCCTTGGTCGCCATCGTGTCTGCTTGGCGGTGCCGTCGGTCGTGTCCGGCGCGAGGTATGGTGGTGTCGAGGTCAAACCGTCGAGTGGTTCCTGGCAGTTTCCTCGCCGCCTTCACTCGCTCTTTCCCAAAACTTTTTTGCGATAAGAATTAAAGTTATCTTAGCGCTCAATTGGTGCGCCACACTGTGGCGCAGGCGTGTGAACGCTTTAGGCGCCGTTACTCCGTACAGCGCGCTTCGACAGCAGTCGCTCCACTGTCCTTGGCGCTTGTCCAACGATCGTCGGATGGCATCGCGTCTCGGTCTCACACAGCGCCGTCTGCGGTATGCGATAACCCGACAGCGATAAAATGACTCGGCTCGGGCCGCTGACGTCCCAGGCGTTGGTAAGTAGTTCTTGAGCCACTCATAGATCGTGTCTTGCTAACGGCCAGGGCCGGTCGCCCTACGATATTGTCGTCTATGGCGACGGCTACGATATCGATGAAAACGACAACGACGAACACGACGAAAACGAACACGACGCACACGATCAAGGACGGCGCCGTGCCGCGACGCGCGGGTATCAGCAGCAGTACGACGAGCGCGGACGGCCCGTGAATGAGGATACGAAACGGATCAACCGCGACATTGTCCGCTCGCACAACGAGGTCATGCAGGTCATTGGCGTGGCCGAGCCTGAGATGAACAGCATGGCCGCCAATATCCAGCACGGCGAGCTGACCAACCAGCAGCTCTACGAGAACCGTGTCGGCCGCCGCCTCTGGCCGCACCTGCACACCGCCGGCCTCGTCGGGCTCTGGGCCACCGAGTCTCTGCGCCATCGCGCCCTGGTATGCCCGCTCCATTTGTGCTTTACCACACGACTAACGGGCAGCTCTTTCGCCGCTTTGATACGTACCCCCCGTGGCACGGCTTTGCGAGCGACTACGGTCTGCAGACCCTGGGCAGACTAATGGTCGGCGGCCTTCCTCTGGCCATGCTCGAACGCCGTCTCGTCCGCGCCTGGATCGACAGAGGGAACCTGCTGGGGCCGTGGTGGGTGTGGAAGCAGGCGCTCTTTGGACTCTTCCGCGCCCACCTTCGGGCCTTTGTGTGGATGCAGCGCATGGCCATCGTCCCGGCGGACGAGTTTTGGCCGTCGCTGCTCTACTTTGTGCCCTTTTCGAGCCAATCGCCCATCCAGAGGCCGCCGCCCCTGCCCACAGACTTGACCTGGGCGTCGCTGGGCACATGGGCGGGCCAGGCCGTCTTGCGCGTCGCGCCCGTCTTGCTCCTCTGGGCCTACACCGAGGCCTGCGAATGGTTGGATCACCGCGTCGACCTCGGCATCTACCACCATGTCGCGCCAACAACAAAAAACTGGCCCATCCACGACGCGCAGGTCTACTGGAACCCATACACGGGCGAGAGACACCTCGCCGGCCTGCCGCCTCCGGAGATGCCCATCGCGCGGCCCATCGCGCCGCCGAGCGAGCGGCCGAGCGAGCAGGCGATGCCCTCGCGCAACGCATACGTCCCGACGCTCACGGCCGACGACGACGACGATGCACAGCGCCGCGCTCGGAGCCCGACGCCCAGCCCGCCTGCGCGGTCGCGCCACGGCAGTCCGCCACCTGTCGCGTCCCCGCCTGGCCCGGACACTGTCGAGTCTTCCGAGTCTCGCGCTGCCGAGTCTCGCGCTGCCGAGTTGTTCGACCTCGAAGCGCAGTTTGGTGACCAGCAGTTGCGATCCGGCACCCCGGGTCCGTCCTCCCCCACGCTGGGGCACCGCCACAATACCCTGTCGAGTGCCGGGGGCGACGATGCCTACATTAGCGACGAGGAGGAGTTTGAAGTCAGTACCACACACATTAGCTTTGATGTGGAGGCACACGATGCCGGCGACCACCCGCCCAACGCGTGGTCGGCCGAGCTCAGACAGAACTCGAGCCCGGACGGCTTCGACGACGACGACGGCGACGCTTCCAGGGACGCGCCCGGGGCCCGCGGACGCTACTCGCGTGGCGTCTTCTTGCCCGAGCCGAACACGAGCTTCTACTCCGACACGATGCTCTCGCGCCTCCCTGTGGCGGTGTATGCCTCGTCTGCTGGGTCCCTCACGGCGATGCTCATATGCATCGATGTCGAGGCCCTCGTCCTTCGCTTGCTGGCAAGATCCTTCCGCATACGCCGCCATCTTCCCGTCGACGACTTGCACGGTCTCCCGTGGGTGCCTTTCCTCAAGACCGGCCTGTCGCTGGACGGAACCTGTCACCTGGCTCTTTCCATCTTGCTGCAGTCCCTGTTCAACCATGCTTGCATCTCTACGGCCACGTGGCTGGCCTGTCTCTACCACGGCTCCTACATGCGGCACGGCTTCTTCGAGACGCTGCGGGCCAAGTACTGGCCGACAGACGAGGACAAAAAGAGGCAGCCGCCGCGGCCTTTGCCGGAATTGAGCGCGCTCTAGCATCCGTTCTCGCGGTCGTCGCCCTTGGCGCACCTCGGGCTGTTGTGATTTACCCGACTGTTGGTTTTGGTTTGGTTTGGTTTTGGTTTGGTTTGGTCTTGGTCTTGGGCGTATGGCGTTGAGAGGTACATAAAAGTCGTTTATATACCGTGGAATATAAAGACGCAGAACATATCATAACGGCGTAGCGCATCTACGCTTCTCGTCCTACTTTTTTTTTGCGGCCCGCAGCGCCTTGCGCTCGTCCATTTGCTCCTTGAGAATCTCGTGCAAGTCGTCGTTGCGCCGTGCCATGAGAAGCACGTCGTCGGTCGTAATGGTCGAGCGGCCCGCGTGGCGGCTGAAACTCTCGAGGTCCAGTGCGACGGATTCTAAAAGGAAATGAGTCTCTGTAGACGGATCGCGGCGGGCGGACAGCAGGCATACCTAGTTGCGTCCAGACCATGTCGGCGAGCGCGCCGATAAACTGCGGCGTCGCGTTGCGGTTCAGCTTGACCGTCTCCTTGTCGACAATGTCGCTGACGACCGACCACAGGGCCGATTTCAGCTGCTTGTTAGAATTGCCTACAGTTGCCTACTAAAAGGCAGCACGGCTCGTACCTCTTGTTCGTCCTGGCTGGCCATTGTCTGTTTCGGTCTGTCTCGGTTTTCGTGTGCTTGCGACGAGCTCGGCGTGAGACGCGCCTCGACGCGCCTTCTAGACTCGGCATTTCGTCTTCGCGCAATTGTGGGGTTTCGGCGCTAGGGCCACTGGCGAATGACGATGCATGCTTGGCCGGCTTACCCGGGCCCACTACTTGTCGGTATCTCGCTGTATCGGTCACTGAAAGCAAAATCTTTTGGTCATTGAGCCCCCAGGGATAGGCTCTAGTGCAAAGATCCGCCTGAGCTCGCTGTTCGCTGCCGCATTGTCATTCCTATGCGCCCATTTGTCCTCGACTTCCGCGACGTTCCTCCCTCTTCCACCGATATCCCGTCCAACGACAACACTGCTTTCCAGAGACCCCAACGAC
This sequence comes from Ophiostoma populinum, assembly GCA_029298855.1. Lineage (NCBI taxonomy): Eukaryota > Fungi > Ascomycota > Sordariomycetes > Ophiostomatales > Ophiostomataceae > Ophiostoma > Ophiostoma populinum. The sequence continues at coordinate 1,271,920 of JANSLU010000003.1, read as the reverse complement.
CCCAAAGACCCCAAGACTTTGCAGGCCCGTCTGCCCCTCTGCCCCTCTGCCATCGACCCTTGGCCGGCTCACGATACCTGCTCGACCGCGACCTGCGACGCGACACGCATCGTCCCCTTTCCGCACGCCTCCATACCGGCCCGCCTCGCCCAACCACCCACACAGCCCTCGCAATGGTCGGCGTCAGCGATGTTGTGACCATGGTCTCGGACCGGTTCTCGACCAACGTCCAGACGTCCTTTAGCAAGTTGTCCGCCAAGGACTGGATCCGCCTCGTCGTCGTCGTCGGCGCGTACATGCTCCTGCGGCCGTACATTATCATGCTCGGCGGCAAGATCCAGATGAAGGCGCACGAGCGCGACGAAAAGGAGTCCGAGGAGGAGGCCGCTGCGATTGCGCGCGGCGAGAAGCCCGCGCTGACGGCCAACGACCTGCGCGGCCAGAAGCCGGTCAAGACGCTGACGGGCGAGATTGGCATCCCCGACAGCGACGACGACGACAGCGACGACGACGCCTCGGCCGCCGCCACCGGCTCCGACTGGGGCAAGGCCGCGCGCAAGCGCCAGCGCAAGATGCTGCGCACGCTGCTCGAGGTGCACGAGCAGAAGCTGGCCGACGAGCAGGCCGACGAGGAGGACAAGGAAATCCAGGAGTACCTTTTGGACTAGGCCGGGCTGCTGCGCGGTTTTGTTTCCATCTGGCACGGACTGGCTGGCGGGCGGGGGCAGCGTGCTGGGGCGTCCATGCACGGCAGCAGGCCTTTTGTGGCCAGCGTGTCTGCCGAATGCTTTCTAGATTGCTCTCGTTTGACAGCCCAGGCCGATTTCGATGGTCTTGCATACTGGTTTTGGTTTTCTACTTTATGTGCACGGAGTTTTGGCAGGCATACATCGGCATATAGAATTAATAATCTTTGTTGCATTTCGATACAAGGCCAGGACTATGTCGGGCGTAGTTATGCAAGAAGTCGTTTCCATCAGGGCGAATGCTTCCACGCACCTGAGACTCAGTCTGCCTTTCTCAAGTACGGACGGATCTACTTGTCCACTGCCGATGAAAAGCGCAAATTCGAATCCATATTCCAATATTTATAAAGTGGTCGTACCATTGGCATTTTAGTTGGACTAATTAGAGTAATGTTCTTATTTCATATATTAAAATGAAAATTAAAATAAAGAGTAAAAGTAATAAACAAAAATAAAAGCAAACAAAACAACAAACTCATCTTCCAAGTATTTTCCGACAGATCAAGAATAGCCGAGTCCTGGAACGGCACCTAGTTTCCGAGTGAGCTGTACTCTTGCAAGACAGGCATGAATCTGAACACGCAACGATACCACAAGCAGCCGTGCGCCCCTTTGTCACCAGCAAGCAAACCGCCGCAAAACAAGCACGGCAATGTAATTGCGAGGGCTGGATCACACCAATCTAAAGAGATGTATGATTCCACGAAGATCCCGGATGCTCATCCCCGTGTAGAACCGCGCCGTTATATTTTACTGGAAGCAGGCTACGGGGTGTCTCACCGCTAAGGACGGCCCGACCAGAATCCGCCAGGACCCGTCATGACGCAAAAGGCTGCGTTGGCAGACCTTGTACTCGTGCGAGACTACGTGTGCGTTCAAAAAAGGCATGTTTCTAGGGCACAGTCGTGAGACGGACTGTGCCATGTTTACAGAGTGGCTCTCAGAATCACAAGAATGGAGAACCACGACCTGGACTTTTGGCACAGGCAGCGAACATCTCCGACTCGAAATGTCATCGTTGGGTGAGCACAGGCTGGTCCAGCGAGCACACCTGCTTAGTCAAATAGGCTCGGGGCGGTGCTTCCCCTTGTGCGCCCAACGACAGACGGCTCTTTCCTGTCGATATCGACTCGCGGGTCGCGACTTCGGCTGGCGGTGGTCGACGAGGCACAGAAGGAGCGATTGCCAAACACGCTCGCCCTGGCCGCTTGCCCGCGTCTCTTGTCCGAGCCGTCCGATCCTTTTCCTCCTTGACCCATCCTGCTCCTTCATCCTCCGTGGCGTTTCCCGCCAGCAAACACCACCACTGCTCTTTGACACCACGCCTGCTGTGCAACGCGCAGTTGCGCCGCAGTACTGGCATCCGCAGCCATGTAGGCGAGAGGCCGCTGCCATTGGCGCTGTTCAGGTTTGCCCTTTGTTTGTCCTCCCACATTGGCATCGACTGGATGTACCTCACCAGGGCGGCTGCTCACGCGCAAGCACATCAAAGAAGGCAGAAATGCAGAAATGCAGAAAGGCA